>CM077090.1:44912770-46112770 GCA_039513925.1 Platanthera zijinensis
AACTTGTTTGAGGTCACCCACTCCTTATGATTCAAATGAATGTTCTCAAACAGTATTGGAATTTTGCGATTTTTACCGTCTGCACTCTTATTAACTGCATGTCTTTCTCTATTCTCAATTTTGCGGTTCCCTTCAATCTTCTTTTTCCCTCCAAACCTCCTTTCTCCATCACCCCTCGCGTGTTTGGCTGGGTGTGTTTTGTTCATCATCTTGGCCCGTCCACTGACAAACTTGTTCCTCGTGCCACTAAATAAATGTTTGTGGGTTATTCTTGGACTCAGAAGGGCAACGTTTCTTTTCTCCCAAGTATCGCAAGGTTGTTACTTCTGCTGATGTCACCTTCCTCAAAGATCAGTCATATTACTCAAAACCAACTGATTCTCCTCTTCTGCCACCTTTAGCACGGCCTGATATCCCTGTTCATTCAAACCTCCCACCTCTTCTTCCCACACCAATCCCACCTAAACCACCTACACCACCTATCATTCATGTGTACACTCGACTTCCTTTCGTCTACTGCCCTACGGGAGCTGCCCTGCTCTAATGATGTTTTGCAGCCTGCGGATCCGGCAACAGGTTCCACTGCCCACCCGCTGGCCAACTATGTTTCTTTTCACCGCCTCTCTCCGGAACTCTGACAAAGTGCTCTTTCTTTATCCTCTATCTCCACCCATAATTCTGTACAGGAGGCTCTCCAACATCCGGGGTGGCGGGCGGCTATGGACGAGGAAATGTCTGTTATTTGGGCAAACCACACATGGGATTTGGTCTCGCTTCCTCCTGGACAATCTTGTGTGGGATGTAAGTGGGTGTTTGTCGTCAAACAGGGTCCGGATGGGACGGTTCACCATTTGAAAGCTCGTCTTGTATCTCGCGGTTTCACTCAACAACAAGATCTGGATTATGATGAAACTTTTTCACCAGTCGCAAAACCTAATACTGTTCGTGTGTTGATCTCCCTCGCGGTTCACCGTCACTGGGCATTGCACCAACTGGATGTCAAAAGTACTTTTCTTAATGGCGATTTACAGGAGATTGTTTATATGCAGCAACCTCTCGGGTTTGAGACCACGGCGGAGTCTCTTGTCTATTGTCTGAAGAAGTCTCTTTATGGTCTCAAACAATCTCCACAAGCATGGTTTGATAAATTTAGTAAGACCGTTAGTGTTGTTGGGTTCACTCGGAGCTCGGTCGACTTCTCTTTGTTCACTTGTCATCGTCCAACAGGCACAGTGATTTTGTTAGTATATGTGGATGATATTTTGATTACAGGAGACAATCTTCCAGGAATAAGGATGATCAAACAGCATCTGGAGACTGTGTTTCAAACAAAGGACCTGGGAAGCCTTCGATATTTCCTTGGTCTCGAAGTGGCTTAGAGACCTGATGGGCTTGTGTTATCTCAGAGAAAGAATTGTCTTGACTTATTTCATGATGTGAGCTATTCTGGATGAAAGCCTGCTAATACTCTCATAGATATCAATCACAAGCTTTGTGCATGAGCCTTAGACTCTGATTTGCTCCTTTTGAATCCAGAGTATTATCGTCGTCTTGTGGGAAAGCTGATATATCTCACTGTTACGAGACCAGATATATCATTTGTTGTTGAAGTTGTCAGTCGATTCATGCATGAGCCACGAATCTCTCATCTTCAGGCAGTCGAGCATATTCTTCGATACTTGAAGACTGTTCCTGGACAAGGACTTGTTTACAAGCCCTCTTTGTCTCCCTTATCTATGATTACATACTCTGATGCTGATTATGTCGGCTCGTTGGATGATCGTCGTTCAACAAGTGGACACTGCACTTATTTTGCAGGACATCTTATTACATGGCGCAGCAAGAAACAGTCTGTGGTTGCTCGCTCATCTGCTGAGGCCGAGTATCGATCGATGGCAGCAGTTGTATCTGAGCTCGCATGGCTTGAGGGTCTCCTTGATGATCTAGGAGTCAAGCTCTCCTCACCTGCAACTTTATTTTGCGACAGACACGTTATACACATTGCCAAGAATCCGGTCTTCCATGAACGGACAAAACATATTGAAGTTGACTGTCATTTCATTCGAAAAAGGTTCAGTTGAAGAAGATAGAATTAACACATGTTCTTGCTGCTCAGCAAGTTGCTGACATCCTCACCAAGGCCTTACCACGACATCTCTACTATCAGTTCTTGCCCAAGCTTGGTGTCTAAGACTTGTACGCTCCAGCTTGCGGGGGAGTGTTAGAGAATACTAGGAAAAATATTGTATTGGCCCATGTAGGTTTTGTGTTTAGTTCCACATTGTTTGTATAGCTAGATCTTCCTCTCCTCTCTCCTATATATTTGTACTCATACTTGTTTTCTGTATTCAAGAAGTATATACAAGGTTTGGACCTTTCTCTACAACTACTATACCCACTAACCCACCCAGTAGTGTGATTGGATGTCCAAAGTCTAAAACTAAACAGAAATCAGATATAAATTCAAGCTAGCACACTTCAAATAGTTCATATGGTACCAATAACTAGTCATCAGGTTGTTCGTTGCTAGTAAAGAAATGCAACACAGAAGTTTAAGATCTATGTTTGAGAAAGAGATTCATGTGCAACTGCATTAAGAATCCTCATGAACAGAAACCTGAATTTATGGTTTAAGTTAAAAGATGGAGCATGAAAGATTAAAATGCATTTACCGTGAAACTACAAGCCTGCCTTCAATAGAACTCACAAGAACGCCATTATAGCTGCAAAAAAACAGTTTTATCAGAGTTAGAAATAATTTCTTCAAATATGATAAAACTTTAAATAGCTACATTAAAGCAACCTAAGGCAATTTATCCCAGGTGAGAATAAAAACATGGTGGACTCAATCTAGCAACTCCATACAAATAAATTGATATGCTTACTCTAACCAATCTATGGTAAATCTTTGTTTCATGTCCACAGGAAGGATAGTAACTTGTACCCCTATGTCTCTCCAGACACCATGAACACTCCCATCATGGAATGAAAAAATCTGGTCGATGCAAGAGAAAATGTTGGATTATTATCATGGTAAAATCCTTCATTTAAAAATAATTGAATAAATAGAAAACACTTCAAAGTGAATCACTAATATATATCAAAAAAAACTTATCGCACTAGTCCCCACTCACCAGATAGTACCGCAGTACAACAAAACTAAGTTAATCTAACAACTCCTTGTCCCTCATATACAGTCATTTTATGTCATACACAGCCAACTTTTTAATGTTTGCAGTCAAAGGAAAAAATTTATTACTAATCCCCGATGAGTAAGTCCTTACGGTTACAAACTGAAAACATGAGATACAATGAATTAGAATGTTGTTGTTTAGATGAAAATGTTGCATTTAGGTTAGACCAGAGAATCTTAAAACTGCATTTACCCTTCTCTTTTCCTAATACTTTTGTTTTTTAGGATTTGAATACAAAGCAGTGCAATGGGAGCGGTGGGAAAAGATTATAATTCTTAGATCATGAATAGTCTTTTTACATCAAATGCTTTATTCGCTTGTGCTAAAACCTAAGATTAAAAGCCCAAAAAGGGACTCATTGTACATTTTCTCATTATTCCATTTAGTCTCACATCTCCAACTATAAACACATTCTTCTCCTCTATTCTATATAAAGAGGGGAGCTCTCATGTAATATTTAAATTCTTTGAAATAATATTTAATTATATTTCAAACTCTCACGTGGCAACAAAGAGAAACAAATTTTTTGTTGATCACTTTAGTTTCTACCTCTCACGTAATTTTTCCAGGCCATTTACTAACCTACCCAGTTTCGCGTGTACCTCTAAGCATTAAACGAGAGATAGCAAACTCACAAGGCTCTGCAATCTGCACCGATGGCGGCCTCAGTGAACTCATCCTCACCGACTGTGCGAGCTCCTCCTGTTCCAATGCTCGCATTCATGTTCCAGCACCGATAGTTTGAGAAATCTTGATCTACTATTCCATCTTTTATAGGGGAACGGCTAGCCGAGACCTTCATTCCGCGAGCTCAATCCCAACCTCAGTGAGATTCTGTGATATCTCCATCCCGCGAGCAACCTCCGCAGCATCTTCGAACTCGCCGACTGTCCTCAACATGACTATAATTGTTGTTGTATTTGACCTCCTCGTGCAAACTCTCTCAACACAACCTTTTGCGTGATCTCTCAATGTGTGACCTCTCGTCCGCACTCTCGCCGACCTTCCACAACGCGAACTCATCAAGCTCATACTGGGAACTCGCAACCTGTCTTTGAGCTTCGATTGTGTCCTCATCTTCGAGCTCACAAAACTCCCACATTGACCCATTGCTCGCAAAACTCGAAGCATGTGTGCTCCAAACTGCAGATCTCTTGTGCGCTCTCGGTTCCCTTTGCCCCATCCCTCCTCTTTTATAGAGAATCATCCAGGCATGGGATCCCTCTAAACACCCTTCCTTCACGCAGCTCCTGCGGGCTTGCAGGTTGTGAACTCTTACGCGACTTCCTTCCCAGTCAGCCCTCGCCTGTGAGACCTCCTTTGACTAGCTCGTCGAGCTCCTCTCGTTAATCTATGGAAACACGTCCAAACACTCCTGCTTATGCACCCACAATTATTTTCAATGTTTAGAAATTTTGGGACGGCTTCCAAATTAAATGACCCAAATTTTTCAGATTTGACTTTTTCTTTCTCCATTCTTTTGCACCCTCAACGCAAAACGCCATCTCATTGACGCTCCGCTTGACTCTGCATCTACCACATATGCTGATTGGGATGACAGTGATGCCCTTGCTCGCACCTTGCTTGCAAACAGTCTTTATGATGTCTGCTTGTCTATTATCTGTCATGATGACAATGTAAACGCAACATGGGATTATTTTGGCCCTTTACTCCATATGTGCAAAAACATCTCGCATTTAAACCCCCTTTTCTGATCTCTTCACTCGGTCAACACTCTATCTTTATATTGTGTATCAGGAAATTCAATCTCTCGGCACGGAACTTCTCCAACATCTGTCCTTCTCTGATCTTATCACTCAATAGAAATATTTTAAGGAACTCTTTGTGGTCTGCAATCTTCTCCGTCTTTTAGATTCCTACAAGATGATATGCCAATAGATCCTGGGAGAACCTAACACTCCCAATTTGAATGCAACTACCGCTTGCATTTATGTTGCTACCAACCTTCTGCAACGGCCTTTGATTTTGTCCCCTCCGCCCTCCAACAACTTTGCTCATGCCGACTATCGTGGAGCTCACCGGGGTCATGTGGCGCATTGGGGGTCGTGGGGTACCTCGCCCTCTTTGCTCGCATTGTGGACGGCTTCATCATCTTCTTGAGAAATGCTTTGTGAAGCATACTCACCTCGGTCCTTGGGCTAATGGCGTCTGAGCCTTCTGCATCCCCGCCCACCCCGCTGCCAAAGTCCATTCTATGGTTCTCTTCGGTAAATATTGAGTCTATCACTAATGCATCCAAGCAATCTACCTTCATTGTCACTTCTTCAAGTAGTGTGCATGTTGCTACACAAGGTAGTGACTCATCAACTCCAGTGCCACCAACCTTAAGACTGGGAACTCTCTTGTCTTCTCTCACCTTAAGAAACATAACTTGCTACCATTGTTTGTTGTAGTTGATGGCTCTTCTACTCTAGTTTAAGGATCTGGATTTGTGTCTACCATCTCTTTTCCAATTGAAGGAAACTCTATTTGCCTCAAATTTTCTTTGTAACTTGTTGTCTGTCAGTGCTCTTCCATGTAAATTGCAATATTCAATCTCATTTTTCCTACTACATTTTATTTTTGGAACATTCAATCGCAGAGAATGATTGTTGTTGGGACTAAACATGGTGGTCGTTACTACCTTGACGCTCTTCCCACATTCTTTGCGTCTCTTGTCCCCACTTCTCTACTCCAGTGGCATCGTCTTGGTCATCCTCCACTATGTCTCCTCCGTCAACTCATGTTATCATTCAAGACAAACTCTACTTTAGAATGTGATTCTTTCCAGTATGGCAATCATCGTCAGACTACTTTCCCTGCTAAACTTTGTAAGAGTTTAGTTCGTCCTTTTGACCCCGTCCATTCAGACATCTGGGTTCCTAGTCCCACCAAATCTGTTGGTGAAGAAAGTTTATATTTTTAACTTTTATTGAAGATTTCTCTCAATGCACTTCTTTAAATTTTATAATGAAATTGACACACATTTTTGTTTCTCTAAAAATTATTTGAACCAACAATACGAAGGAATACATAGCCAACGGTTCTCATCTTTCTACACCTCTAACGGTGTTATTAATTAGACCAGTTGTGTGCATATGTCCCAAAAGAATGGAGTGGGAGAAAGGGAAAATCGTCATCGCATAGATGTTCGAACACTCCTGTATCAGATGAATGTTCCACGCTCTTATTGGGGCTAAGTGATTCTCACTTTTTGTTTCCTTATTAACCATCTACCTTCTAACACTCTTCAGAGTAAGACACGCATATCTCTTCTCTAACTGGATAGTATGTCTTTTTCTCTCACCCCTTGTGTGTTTGGTTTTACTACTTTCATCCACACTCATGCATCTGGTTGAGATAACTCTTTACTCATGCCATCAAATGTATCTTTGTAAGATGTTCTCTAACCCAGAAGGGATATCATTGTTTTAACCCTATCTCTGTACATTAATATGCCTTTGTTGATGTCACCTTCTATGAGTTTACCCCTTATTTCTCCAAGGATGCAGGGTCACTTACTCTCGAGATCCCTCCTCTCTCTACCACATCTCTTCCCATCTTTGTTTCATCGTTCTCTATCATTCATGATCCTTTAACAAAGATTCCACAACTGATACCAACTCCTACACACCTCCTCTTTCACCTTTTTTCTTATCATCACCACCGTCCAATTTTCCCACCTATCTTCACTCTTTCCACTCCAAAGTCCTCATTGTCAACTGCCAGGCCAGCTCTCTCCTCTTCAGAAGATTCCCTTACCTTAGCAGACACGGACTTGGCTGTTTCTATTACTCTGCATAAGGAGGAAAGTGGGAGTACGCAACATCCTCTTACTAATGTTATATCGCATGTCAATCTCAATCTTTCATGCAGCAAGTTTGCATCGGCACTCTCTACCACAAATATACCTACTACCTATCATGAAGTTCTTCGTAAGCTAGTTGTAAAGCATCTATGAACGAGAAAATATTCGTCTTAACATCACGGGTATTTGGACTCTTGTCCTTGCCCCGTCTGGAGGCGATGTTGTTGGTTATCATTGAATCTTTGTCATCAAGTTTCCCTTGTATGCAATGTGGAAAGATACAAGATTGTCTGCTTGCCAAGGGATTCACCCAGACATACGATATTGATTTTTTTGATACCTTCTTTTTGGTTGCACGTATGAATACTATCCAGGTACTCTTCTTTGTTGTTGTCAATAGGAATTGGCAAAGTTCCCAACTTGATGTCTAAAATATCTTCCTCCTGGTTAGGTTGCTCAGGGGGAGTCCCAAGTATGTGAGCTTTGGAATGTCATTTATGGTAATAAACAAAGTCCCGAGCATGGTTTGATAAATTCAGTCAAGTCGTCTATACCATTGGTTCCTCCTTAAGTAATGTTGTGCACTCTCTCTTTATACGGAAGACCAACTATGGCAAATTATTCTTGCTATCAATGTAGACGGCATTCTTCTTACCATAAATAACTCATCTTGAATAGAGAAAACAAAGAAACATTTTCAAGACATTTTGTTTTCAGCACAACTCCTTCACTTGCTCTGAAAAGGCACATTTAATATTTAAAGTTATGAATTATTACTTTAAGCCAAATAACTTTTTCTCTCATTATAGGATTGCCATCCTCTGCATAGTTAGTACATGAACCACACATCATACTACAAGAGATTTGTCTCTAATATCAAATATAATGACCCACACAATATCAGAAGTATTGTCTGTTTTTGTTCAACTCCGACCATACAAAATTGAACCACACAATTTTGTCCACTTTCATCCCTTCCCAGGAGGTCACACATCACAGGACTACCCCTACTAGAACACGCTTAACTACGAAGTTTCCAACATAACTAGTATCAAAAGGTGCAAATAAAGCCCGAGCCTGAAAGCCCACCTAGGTTTGCCTGGTTTTGCCTGATTAAGCACGGACCTAGTTAGGTCTAGGGGCCTAGTTAGGTCTGGGGCCTAGAGGGAACTCACCAGTGCGCTTTTTCTTGCATGAGTTCGACCTTGAGCCAAGGAAGGTGCCAAGCATTTGAAGTTGGGGTGGTTGCCCTGGCATTTAAAATGTTTGAGCAACCGCGCCATCTATAATAGTTGGGCGGACAGCATCGAGCATTTAGTGTTGGGCGCTAGCCAACCAACTTAGTTGAGCCTGGCCCGACCTACTTGGACCCGGCTTGGCAGGCTCACATAGGTCCCCCATTTTAAGGGGGTCCGAGTCTGGCTTGGGACCAGCTTGACCTAGGCATGGCAACAAGATAGCCCTGGCCCATGGGTCTAGGCATGCTTTTTATGCATGCCTATCAAAAGCATACACATCATTACATTATGTCATTTTCTTGACCTTAAATGAAACCGATTTAATATTCTCAATATCAGTTAAGTCAAAATATATTCAGGATATTAACATGCATTAGCATTACAACATGCTCTTTCAATAAACCTCTAGATTGATTCATTATTACTGATCAAGTCATAATTCTTTTGCAAGCATTATTATTTTCATGAGTTTATGACTATCAAGTCATAATTTCATCATTATGCACACATAATGACCGGAAACCTCATTATCCCTTGAGTACAAGTGATTCGACATTTTATCGCTTCTAAAGCAATAAATGTGATCACTATTTTGGCAGATATGTAATTATAATGATGTTACATAAAATTTGTATTTCCACGGTTCCACCTACCTCAATCTCTTGCTCCTAACAGGGCTTCTGAATTTATGCGCTGCTCAAACGGCTCTTGGACGATACCTCAGCGTTATCTAAGGCTATAATATTCTTTTAGAACTCAATCTTAAGCTTCCATGAAAGTTCGGCAGAATTCCAATATTTTATTTCTCCTCTCTTTTCTGATCTCTGAAAAACTGAAAAGAATTCAAAGTATTTTGAATATTTCTTTGGATTTGTATTTATAATATATTTACCATGCCATCAAAATCATCGAAATAGGTGTTATAAAACTCCTGAAAAGGCTAACAAAACCAAAATCGGCCATTATTGGACTCTATGAAGGACAACAGCTCCAGCGTTGAGCGCACCACGTATCGTGGGGATGCGCACGCCATGAGGAGGGCGAGCGCGCAACCAGCTACAACGAGCATGTTACGTGTCCCCAAGATTCACTAAAAAGAATCAGAAAGGAAGTTTGTCGCCTATAAATATCACTTTACAGACAAATAATTTTATATAGAATGGTTTGGGAGATTCCTTAAATCCATGAAATCTGGTGGATACAAATTAGACAACTCAAATACTGTGTTGTTCATAAAAAGGAAAATGTGAAAACTTATTCTCCCGAATTATATATGCAGATGAAATTGTTGTCATAAGGGAAGACATTGAGGAGATTGCATGGTTGAAAAGATGTTTCTGTGAAGATTTTGAGCTCAAATATCTGAGAAAATTGAAGCACTTTTGGGAATTGACATTGCAAGGACAAACGAAGGGATCTTCAAAATCCAATGAATGTATGTTTTTTATATTCTAAAGAGAACAAACATGCTTGGATGGGCACTCATAGATACTCTCATTGAGACGAATCACAGGATTGATGAAGAAAAATATGATGATAAAGTTGAAATCTCCCGTTAACAGAGATTCATTGGGAGACTACAAAGCACGGATATGCCAAAAATTAAGCTCGTACCCGTACCAAGCGCATTTCTGGTACGGATGCGCGTACTGCACGTCAAAACACACTATTAATCGTGTTAGAAAAGCCTATTTTAGGGCCCATTTAGGGGCCCATTCTTCTCTCTCTTCTCTCTCTATTTGTATTAGTCCCACATCTTGGATTGGGATTTCTCTCTTTCTTCTTCTCCTATATAAATGTATTCATACTTGTAATTATCAATTCAAGAAGTATATACAAGGTTTGGAGTTTATCTACATGGTATCAAAGGCATCGGTCCTCAGCCTGCGGTTAACCTTATTCTAACCGACCAGACCGCCCTCCTTCCTGTCCACTCTGCGGTTTCCCGCTTTACCGCCTACCCGCCTGGTTTTTTCCGCAAGCTCCTCTTCTGCGGTCTGCGGTTCTGTCCTCTTGCCTTCTGCGGACTGCCCTTCTGCATGCGCTCTTCCATTATCCGCGCGGCTTTTGCGGCCTGCACTTTCTGCATCTGCTTCTCCTCTCCCTCTCTGTGGTTCCACCCTCCTCAGGCTTCTTATAGCCATCTTCTGCTCTGACCCGTGGGGCCCACCTCTCTTGTTCGCCGCGGACTCTCCTCTTGTCCGCTGCGGTCTCCTTGCTGCTTGCGTTCTTCAACCTCGTGGTTTCCTCTTTTCCGTTGCGAGCTCCTCTCCTTATCTGCTGCGGACTCTCTTTTTGACCTGCGATCTCTCTTCCTATCCGTTGCGGGGCCTTCCTCTTATTGCTTTGAGTTGTTTTTACTCGCGGTCCCGTCTCCTGATCGCCCGAGTTCCTAGCTCGCAGTATCTTGCTTCCCGCTGTGTCCTTTCCTTACCGGTGTGAGTTCTCCTCTCTCTATCCGCGGCTGTCCACCTGACCGTGTGAACTTCCCTTTCCGCATTTTGGTCGCGATCTGCCTAATCGCTGGTGTGACCGCGCGGCCTGATCCTCTTCTCGCTGCGGCCTCCCGCTCTGCCTCTTCTTGGTGCGACCTGCTTCTCGCTGGCGACTGCTCCTTCTCGTTGGCGACTGCTCCTTCTCGCTGTGGCCTGGTCTGTTCCTATCCGCCCGGTCTGGTTCCTTATTCGCCAGGTGTTTTCTTCTGTTGCGGTCTTCTCCTAACCGCGCAGCCTGCTTGTTTCTAGCCGCTGCGGACGCTGTTCTTACCGCGCTTGTCGTGGCCGTTTCTTGCCGCTGGTGCGCTGTCACCGTGACCGTTGCGGACTTTTCCTTGCAATATGATCAGCTGTCCTCCGGGCTCTGTGGTGTCTGTTTCCGATGGTGGCACCTCCTGCCTTGCTCACAGCTCATCCTGGATTTTGGATTCCGGGGCCTCTCACCACATTACATCACGGAAACCACCACAATATTTGAACTACGTGCATCCCCAGTTCATTACTGTTGCTAGTGGGGACACCCTTCCCGTCTCTGGTGCGGCAGATATTAACCTCACTCCCTCCATTACTCTTCGCTCTGCTCTTCATGTTCCGGGCTCTCCGTTCAACCTTCTCTCTATTGGTCGACTCGCTGCTGACCTCGATTGTGCTGTTATTTTTTCTTCTAACTCATGTGTTGTGCAGGATCGCAAGACGCAAACCATCATTGGAAAAGGGCATCTGTCGAATGGTCTCTATATCCTTAACCCGTCTCCCCCAACGGTGCTGTCATCTATTAGCTCCGTTGACTGGCATCGCCGTCTGGATCGTGCTCCTCTAAACATCCTCAAAAAATCTCTCTCAGACGTGTCCTTCCACGAGTTCACGTGTGAGTCCTGTATCTATGGGAAACATCATCGCTCTACGTTCTCGCCACATCCTTCTCGGCGTCCTGCTCCCTTTGATCTTGTTCACTCCGATATTTGGGGCCCTTACAAAATTACAAGTGTTTTTGGATACCGTTACTTTGTCACATTTGTCGATGACTACTCTCGGGTGACCTGGCTGTATCTCCTTCGTGACCGCTCTGAATTGCCCGCTGTATTCCGTACCTTTTTCATTGAAACTCGCAACCAGTTCTCCACAACCATTAAAACCCTCCGCACCGATAATGCTCGTGAATACACTAGTCATACCTTCTCTCACCTCTGTGCGGAATTTGGGATCATCCATGAGACCTCCTGTGTCTATACTCCCCAACAAAATGGCGTTGCTGAACAAAAAAATCGACACCTGCTCGAGGTCACCCGCTCCCTTATGATTCAGATGAATGTTCCAAAACAATATTGGAATTTTGCGGTTTCAACCGCTTGCACTCTTATTAAGCGCATGCTTTCATCTATCCTCAATTTTGCGGTTCCCTTCAATCTTCTTTTCCCTCCCAACCTCCTTTTTCCATCACCCCACGAGTGTTTGGTTGCGTATGTTTTGTTCATCATTTGGGCCCGTCTACTGACAAACTTGCTCCCCGTGCCACTAAATATATGTTTGTTGGATATTCTCGAACTCAGAAGGGCTACGTTTGTTTTTCTCCCACGGATCGCAAGGTGGTTACTTCTGCTGATGTCACCTTCCTCGAAGATCAGCCATATTACTCTCAACATATTGACCCTCCTCTTCCGCTACCTCTCCCGCGACCTGTTATTCCCGTCAATTCCACCATTCCACCTATACCTCCCCCACCCATCCAATCCCACCTAAACCACCTACACCACCAGTCATTCGTGTGTATACTCGACGTCCTCCCTCGTCTACTACCCTACGAGAGCTGCCCCGCTCTAATGATGTTTTGCAACCTGCGGATCCGACAACTGCTTCCACTGCCCACTCGATGGCCAACTTTGTCTCTCTTCACCGCCTCTCTCCGGAACTCCGTCAGAGTGCTCTCTCTTTATCCTCTATCTCCACCCCTAATTCTGTACAGGAGGCTCTTCACCACCCCGGATGGCGGGCGGCCATGGAAGATGAAATGCGGGCTCTCTGGGCTAACCGAACTTGGGATCTGGTTCCTCTTCCTGCGGGTCAATCCTGTGTTAGCTGCAAGTGGATCTTTGTTATTAAACATGTGGCGGATGGCACCGTTGAGCGTCTAAAGGCCCGCCTCGTGGCCCGGGATTTTACTCAGCAACATGGCCTTGACTATGAGGAAACCTTTTCTCCGGTGGCCAAATTGAACACGGTTCGCGTTCTTCTCTCCCTGGCTGTTCATCGCCATTGGCCACTTTATCAGCTGGATATTAAGAACGCGTTTCTCAACGGAGATCTGCAGGAGATTGTTTACATGCACAAACCTCCCGGGTTTGAGACCACGGGGGAGTCTCCGGTCTGTCATCTTCGGAAATCTATTTATGGTCTCAAACAGTCCCCGCGCGCTTGGTTTGAAAAATTCAGCAAGGTTGTCTGTGATATTGGCTTTATTCGGAGCTCGCCTGACTTTTCTCTCTTCACCCGACATCGATCAACCGGAACTGTGATCCTACTTGTCTATGATGACGATAACCTCATTACTGGCGACGATATTACAGGGATACAACATATCAAGAAGCAGTTAAACTCCACTTTTCAGACCAAAGATCTTGGCAACCTTCGGTATTTCCTTGGGATTGAGGTTGCACGACGCCCTGATGGTCTTGTGTTATCCCAACGGAAGTATTGTATGGACCTCCTTCATGATGCCGGTTATTCTAGATGCAAACCTGCGGATACTCCTATGGATGCAAATCACAAGCTCTCAGCCCACAGCTCTGACTCCGACAAGCTCCTTACAAATCCAGAATACTATAGACGCTTGGTTGGGAAGCTGATCTACCTTACGGTCACTCGACCAGATATCTCTTTTGCTGTAGGAGTCGTAAGTCGGTTTATGCATGCTCCTCGGACATCTCACCTTCAAGCTGTCGAGCGCATTCTTCGATATCTCAAGATCGCTCCAGGACAAGGGCTTGTGTACAAGCCATCAACATCTCTATCCCTTGTCGCGTACTCTAACGCTGACTATGTTGGTTCCATTGATGATAGGCGTTCCACAACGGGTTTTTGTACCTACTTCGGTGGACATCTCATAACCTGGCGTAGCAAGAAACAGAATGTGGTTGCTCGCTCTTCTGCTGAAGCTGAGTACCGCGCTATGGCTGCTGTTGTTTTCGAGTTAACTTGGCTTGAGAGCCTTCTGAGAGACTTGGGCGTTCGTCTCTCATCACCAGCGACCCTATTTTGTGACAGTCAAGCGGCAATCTATATTGCCAAGAATCCAGTCTTTCACGAGCGCACAAAGCATATTGAAGTTGACTGTCACTTTATACGAGAAAAGGTACAGGCAAAGAAGATAGATTTGGAGCATGTTCCTGCTGCAAGCCAAGTTGCTGACATCCTGACTGAAGCTCTCTCCCGGCCACTATACTACCAGTTTTTATCCAAGCTTGGTGCATACGACTTGTACGCTCCAGCTTGCGGGGGAGTGTTAGAAAAGCCTACTTTAGGGCCCATTTAGAGGCCCATTCTTCTCTCTCTTCTCTCTCTATTTGTATTAGTCCCACATCTTAGATTGGGATTTCTCTCTTTCTTCTTCTCCTATATAAATGTATTCATACTTGTAATTATCAATTCAAGAAGTATATACAAGGTTTGGAGTTTATCTACAAATCGCATTCTTAGATTTTTCTGCCATTCATTTCATTTTATCCCGCTCCCAATTTCTCTCCCGATCCCGCTGTGGCCTGACGATCTCACTCCACGCTGTTGTTGGCGCTGTAGATCCCGCTGCCTCTCCAGATCTCGCTCCAGCTGACGTTGTTACTGCCACTCCAGAGACCTGCTCGTAAGCTCTTTCTCCACTTCTTCCTCCATCTCCTCTTCATCTTCTTCCTCCTCCTCTTCTTCTTCTTCCTCCTCCTCCTCCTCTTCCTCTTCTTCTTCTTCCTCCTCCTCCTCCTCTTCCTCTTCTTCTTTCTCTTCCTTCTCTTCTTCCTCATCTTCTTCTTCTTCCTCTTCTTCTTCCTCTTCTTCTTCTTTCTCTTCTTCTTCTTCCTCCTATTCTTTTTCTTTTCTTCTTCCTTCTCATTTCAAATTTTTCAGAAATTTTACAAAGCAAGTACATTTCATTTGCATTGAATTTGTATTTATACAGATTTCTTAGAGAAAGAAAATTTTTTACTGATTGTTAGTGAAAAAGAAATCTGTACTGATTTCTTAGAGAAAGAAATATGTGCTGATTTCTTAGAGAAAGGCTAATATGTACTGATTTCTCTAAGAAAGAGAAATCTGTATTGATTTCTCTTTAATCTGTCAAAGATTTCTATGGAGAAATCTGCACAGATCTCTTTGGAGAAATCTGCACAGATCTCTTTGGAGAAATCTGCACAGATCACTTTGGAGAAATCTGCACAGATCACTTTGGAGAAATCTGCACAGATCACTTTGGAGAAATCTGGACAGATTTCTTAGATTTCTCCACAATATTGTTGTTGTACAGATGCTCTATGGTTTTGAGTGTTGGGCAATGAATTGTGTACATGAGCAAAAAATGGGAGTTGCGGAGATGAGAATGCTTAGGTGAATATGTGAGCACAGAGACTAGATAAAATTAGGAATGAATGTATCAAGGACAAGCCAGGAGTGGCACCAATTGTAGAGAAGATGCGAGAAGTTCGACTAAGATGGTTTGGACACATACAAAGGAGACCATTAGAGGCACATGTTAGGCGTTGTGATAATTTAGTCACAAGGCGTGTTAAACGAGGGAGGGATAGACCAACAAAGACTTGGAATGAAACTATAAGGAAAGACAAGATGTACTTAAGTATTAGTGAGATTTTGACTAAAGATATGGCACAATGGCGACAAAGGATCCATATTGCCGCCCCCACCATAGTGGGGTAATGGCTTGAGTGTCGTTGTTGTACTGTTACAGTACAGATTTCTCCAGATTTCTTAGATTACATGTGGATAAATATAAATTTGTACAAAATATTGTTAGCAACTATTGTTATTGTTTTGTAATTTCATAAACATATTTCATTTGTTATTCCAATATATGAACCATTTTAGTGAAAAATTAGGTTAAATGTTATTTTCTTATTGCTATTAATTTGTTTTGTATTTTTGTCCATTTTTTCTTATTGCAGCAGTTATGTCTCAATCACAATCTCCTATTAATATCGCCGGTTCAACTTCTACCTCAGCAACAAGTAGATTTATTTCTGACAAGCGTAAACATGAATGATAATGCTCGGCTCCGAGCTTATGTGTCTTTTCTTCATAATAGAGAAGTTGGTGGAGGAAATAGAAATGCAATTTTTGTGTGGTTGATTTTAGTGGCTTGTATTCTAGGATAAAAAATCACTTGCTTAAATTATCCGAGAATGATATTAGGGTATGTGGAAAGTTGACCCCGGAGTACTTAAAAGAGCTTCAACGAGTGGTTTCTAAATTAGAAAAAAAAATGCAAACCGACTCCGAAGGTTACTATCGTTTACTAATGCAAGTCAGACTTCTCAATTAGTTGGAGAAATAAAAAAAGAGGTAGACCTATTGATATGTCTTTCCAAAATAAAGCTAGAGATGAGTTGAGCAACCACATAGCTAGGAAGTTCTATTCTGATGATTTGTCATTTCATCTAGCTAGAAATCCACATTATATTAGTTCATATAAATTTGTTGTTAATCATAATCTTGATAGATTTGTTCCTCCTGTATATAATGCTCTTAGAACTATATTTTTGCAAAAGAAAAATCCAATATCACTAGAATGTTTCAACCAATTAAAAAATTTTGGCCCTAAAAGAGAATTAGCTTAGTTAGTGATGGTTGGACAAATGCTCAAAGAAAACCTTTAATTAAGGCAGTTGTTATTTGCAAACCATAAACAACTATCCGCAGACCAAATTTTTCATATTTATAAATTACTATCCGCAGATCAAGTTTAAACTTTAACAATCAATATATTCTTCTCACAAGTAGTGCCCGACAATGAAGGAACATCTTTTTCAACTTTTTGAGTCAATACCGGACACAAAAATGGTGAAATTCACGTCAAAATGGTGAAATTCATGTCAAATTGTTGGAATGGAGTCGTCGGCATGGGCTCAAAAGGTTGTCGAAGAAGTTCCTTCGTTGTCGGGCCGTGCTCAGTAGAAGAAGACATCAATTGCTAAAGTTTAAAATTAGCATGCAGATAGTAATTTATAAACATGAAAATTTTGGTTCACGGATAGACGTTTATGGTTTGCGAATAACAACTGGCTTAATTAATTTTATGGTTGTCTCTGAGGATGGTCCTATTTGAAAATAGTTGATGCATCAAGAGAGTAAAGGGATCGACATTATATTGCAAATCTCATGATTGAAGTCATTAATGAAGTTGGTGCCGAAAATATTATATAGGCAATCACTAAAAATGCACCAGTGTATAAGGCAGCAAGAGCAATTGTGGAGACACGATTTTGACATATTTTTTGGACACCTTGTGTTGTGCACACCTTAAATCTAGCATTAAAAAATATATGTGCAACCAATAATACAGATCTTTGTGCAACTGTTAGAGAACAATATAAATGGATAACTCAAGTGTCGAATGAAGCTCAGTCTATCAGGACTTTCATTATGAATCATTAGTACAGGTTGTACATATATAATTCTTTTATTTCAATGAAGATACTTGAAATTACTGAAACTCGGTTTGCTTCCACTATAATGATGTTGAAGAGCTTTAAATTTGTGAAGATAGGTTTGATTAATATGTTGGATGTCCTGAATGGTACTTTGCATAAAGCAGATGAAGTTGAGAAAACTCTAGAGATTAAAGATATCATTTATAATGACAAATGATGGGATGATGTGGACAAGATCCTGATATAACAAGACTGATATATGATATACTTAGGGTTTGTGATACAGGAAAACCCAACCTTCAATTGGTGTATCGATTATGGGATTCAATGATAGAAAATGTGAAGATTAAAATATATAGACAAGAAAAGTTATCGGACTTGAAAGCTCATTGCCCTCTTTATAAGACAATTTATGATGTCCCCGTTGATCGATGAATCAATAGTTGCACACCACTACATTGTATGGCTCATTTTGTTAATCAAAAATGTTATTTTGCATATTTGATATTTAAAATTTACTATGATTTATTTATTTATTATATGCTTAGATTTGTAGGTATTATAGTGGAGAATGGCTTGACGTAAGGCTAAATAAAGTTGCTCAAAATATGAATGAGAAAATTTCTTTGAAGAAGAATAAATGCTTAAGAAGATACTTTCCTGATGTGATGGAGAGGAATATAGTAATCAATGAGTTCTCTAAGTTCACCGTGTTTGGTCAAGCTTTTAATGAGCCAGATAGTTTGGAGAGTAAAACTTCATTTTTGTCTAAAGATTGGTAGAGTTACTATGAAACTTCAGCACCTAAATTGCAAAAAAATATTTTAAAGCTTCTAGGTCAACCTTCTTCATCCTCATGTTGTGAGTGAAATTGGAAAAGGAACAAAATTCAACAACTAGTTGATGATTTGGTATATGTGCAGAGTAAATTAGTAATCTACGTCTATTATCGAGGAGAAACAAAATCTACAATCAAGTAAAGATTAGAATGTGGGATATTGGAGGTGATGCATGGGTAAATCCTTTTGATGGAATTGGCATGCTTATGATTGCCAACTTATCTTTAGACGAACCTAAAATTGAAGATGCATTGATCTCCAACAATACACATGAAGATGAAAATGAGCAATGAGCATCCTTAAATTTGAAATGATTATGAATATTTATGTTTAAGAACTTAATGTTATATTACATCAACTGTGGATTTGTACTTCAATTGATTATTTATGCTTTATTTTTTATTGTTTTGATGATTTATAATTGCATTTGTGATATATACATATATATTTATTATATTTAAAACAATGTATCCTTATTTTAAAAAATTTATCGTACTGTCGTATCGGATAAGTATCGTACCCATTACCACATACTCGTATCGTTGCTTACTAATTGGTAGATTAATTTATTTAATACACATTTGTCCACATATCACGTATGGAATGTGAATGTTGAGCATATATTTGTTGCAAAAATACGAGAAGAATGAAGAATGAAACGGAAATAAATAATCACAGACGATGCAGATATATGTGATTCACCCTAAGATGGGCTACGACCACGGGCGGAGGCAGTCGGATCTTCACTATCAAGAACAGCAGTGGTTATAGAAAGTGGGCGGATTTTGGAATTCAGAATACTCAATACCCAAAGCATAAATCGACCCAGAGTTTATATAACACTCCGTACAATTACAATTTTAGAAAAAAGGATTGACACACCCTTGGCACACGTCAATGTGCCTCGGGCGTGTGGCCCAAACGACGCATCTTTTCATCAACGGACGTGGAACAACCGCCATGGAACTGTCAGAATGGCACACTGCCATGTGCCTCAGACCGTGTTCCCTGAAAAGACACGTCTCTGCCTTCTGGATGCGACCACTGACTTCTGGAACGACCTTAACCTCACACACTGGACACACGCCCGTGTGCCAGAAAAAATTTCAGACATACCCGCAACCCCAGTCCCCGGGGGTCTTGTTCAGCATCGGTCGTTACCTTTGGGTTAGGATTTGAGGCATAACCTATCAAAACAAAAGTAGCATGTCATAAGTCTGCTGCTGCCGGCACCCATATGGGGCAATCTCCAACTGTCAAAGTTGAGCAAGTTTAAACAGTGCATAAACGATCTTTGGAACTGGTTTGGTGAACATATCCAATGGATTATCTATTGTGCCAATTTTCTTCACTTTGATCCTTTTTTCGACCAGATAAAGAGATATCACACATCAATGTGTTTGGTCTCATCATGATGTACATGATTCTTTGTCAAACATATGGCATTTAAGCTATCGCAGAATATAACTGCTTGATCTTGATGAAAACTACGATCACTCAGTAATTCTTCAACCAAATACCTTCATTGGTTGCTGATGCGGGATCGGAGTCCACCGGCCCCGCCACCTTGGCATCACCACCAAGGGGCCCACCTGGAGTCAGCACCAGGCGGCTTTTATCAGGCCCGCGGGCCATACACCCCAACCAGCTCTCCGCCACGGCATCAGCACCGCGCGGTAGGTTGTTGAGGCCAGGGCTCGATCCCCTGACCTCCTAGATAAGAGGCCCTCACGCAACCTCTCATCACCAACTGATCAGTTGGTGATGAGAGGTTGCGTGAGGGCCTCTTATCTAGGAGGTCAGGGGATCGAGCCCTGGCCTCAACAGCCTACCGCGCGGTGCTGATGCCGATCAGTTGGTGATGAGAGGTTGCGTGAGGGCCTCTTATCTAGGAGGTCAGGGGATCGAGCCCTGGCCTCAACAACCTACCGCGCGGTGCTGATGCCGTGGCGGAGAGCTGGTTGGGGTGTATGGCCCGCGGGCCTGATAAAAGCCGCCTGGTGCTGACTCCAGGTGGGCCCCTTGGTGGTGATGCCAAGGTGGCGGGGCCGGTGGACTCCGATCCCGCATCATAAAGGTGCAGATCAGTTGGTGATGAGAGGTTGCGTGAGGGCCTCTTATCTAGGAGGTCAGGGGATCGAGCCTTGGCCTCAACAACCTACCGCGCGGTGCTGATGCCGTGGCGGAGAGCTGGTTGGGGTGTATGGCCCGCGGGCCTGATAAAAGCCGCCTGGTGCTGACTCCAGGTGGGCCCCTTGGTGGTGATGCCAAGGTGGCGGGGCCGGTGGACTCTGATCCCGCATCAGTTGCTTTTGTCAAAGCCATGTACTTTGCTTCTATCATGGATAACGCAACTGAAAGCTGCAAAGTAGCCTTCCAACTAACAACTAAGTTACCAAAAATAAAAGCATACCCTGTAACAGATATTCTGTCATCTTCATAACAGATCTTCATGTTATTTGTCATTGTTCTTTAAACTTCAAACCAGATGAATAGATGCCAGAAGAACGTGCAACCTGCTTTAATACCAATTTGTTGTGGAAATACAAAAAGAATTAAAAACGAAGCAAAAACAATTATAAACGACACAGATTATGTTGTTCACCCCAAGATGGGCTACGCCCACAGGCAGCAGCAGCTGGATCTTCACTATCAAGAGCAGAGGCGGTTACAAAGAGTGGGAGGATTTCAGAATTCAGAATACTCAATCCCAAATCGTAGATCGACCAAGAGTTTATATAACACTACGTACAATTAGTCAATTACAATTTCAGGAAAAATGATTGACACGCACTTGGCACACACTTGTGTTCCTCGAGTGTGTGGCCCAAACGACGAGTCTTTTTATCAACAAACGTGCAACAAATGTCATGGAACCGTCAGAACGGCACATGCCTTGGGCAGACGCCCGTATGCCTGGGTCGTGGCCCTAAAACAACGTGTCTTCGCCTTCTGGATGCGTCCACTGACTTTTGGAATGGTCCCAACCGCACACGCCCTGGGCACACACCCGTGTGCTTCGGCCCATATTCCAGGAAAAAAATATTAATAAGGCCTGTAACCCCGTGGGGCGTGTTCAGCATCGGTCGTCTCCTTTAGGTTAGGATTTGAGGCATGCAATTAACAATATGCATGCACTATGAACGCAACATCATCATACAACTCAGCGGGTCCTAAGGTATCTAAATGAGGCCTATTGTAACAGCCCATCTATAGATGTCATATAACATAGGTCAGGGCCTCATAACATATAACACCAACAAATAAATTGTTATATAGTGATAAACGAAATAATCTCAAGATACAACCCATCACAGAGTATCTCCATGAACCATAAAATCTAAGTGAAATAAAACATTGTCTCAGAGGCGATATAACCATTAATCATAAAATAATAAGGTCCATGGCAAACCAGCCAGATACAATGTTGGAGGGTCGGAAAAAGGCGGCTACGGGGAAGAGAGGAAGAGAGGGGGAGAGGGAGGGAGAGAGAAAGAGAGGAGGGATTTAGGGTTTAGAGAAGAAAGGGAAAACACATTCATTCCAGGATGAAAAAAATGCAGGGCTTACGCGTACTCTTATAGCGATGAGGAGCGAATATAAAAGGAAATTCTGAAATTAGAAAATACAAAAAATACTTAAAATAACACATCAAGCAAAAGAAGCAACCAATAAATCACTAATTATATTCTGCGGTAATTGTGGGGCCACCCAATATACACGTCTGGCTCGTGTAAACTTTCCAAGGAGGCTCGTCATCGTGTAGCTCCGTAACATACAATAAATACACAAAATACTAAAAGTGATTAAAGAACACAAAAGCACATAATGAACACTAACACTATCTTTGGGCGGTCACGCTAAGCTTTGCGTAATAAGCTCTGCAACATAAAACAAATGAAAGAAAAACATGGATCACCTAAAAGCGAACCAACACAATGTAACGAGTCCCCTTCTCCTGGGTAAGATAACGGATCTCAGGGAACTTCAACACTCTGCAGACCAACACTTAGTAGATACAATAATAACTATTGTGTAATGTGAATAAACACAATATACATGCAAAGTGTCTCAATCATCAAACATATTCTTTATGATTGGCATACTCGAAATGGCCTACTATGCATGCATGACTTAGGATACATGAATCCTAAACATGTTAGACCACCATCAGTATCGGACCACCGTACCTAAGCTATGTCGTCCATTTAAGCATCTAATCACATTCACACATAGTACACTCAAAGCACTCAATACACATAAAAATATAAGTCTCACAGAAGTATGGGCAGTCTCTCAAGCTCAGCTATCGATCACGACCATCCGGTAGAGTGCATTCACGCCCTAAAATGCATTCTCTTACATTGGGACAATCTCCCCAGTCTCATGGCAAAGTAAAGCTCGGGCTTGTTCTGGTAGTTCACAAACACAATCACAATTATTTATAGGATGAAACAATCCTCTGTGTCAAACACTTGGCAGTAGACGTCATGCCTGTCATGGCTATAGGCAAGCACAACCACATATCATATGGAATGCTAGTTCTGCCTTACCAATCTCATAAGCATGGATGAATGCACGTCCTAGTATCTTGAGCATTTCCACGAGGGGAAATCACCACTATTACGCCTTGAATCATGAATCTTAGCCTCACATGGCTCACAACAATCATACTAGACTAACATTATACTACTCACGAGGGAATAAACATGCACACAATGTTTGGCTAATCTCCTCATGACTCACTAGTGAAACTGATGTGGTCTCCCGATCTAGATCTGGTGATGGGGCCCGAAGAGGATGAGTTCCTCCAAGGCTCGGCGGAACCGGACTTGGATCCGACCGGTGCAATGGTGGAAGATGGGGAGAATGCCGGATGGAACCGAGAGAGAGGGATAGGAGAGAGAGATAGAGAGAGAGTTGAAAGGAGAGAACGGGAGGCGGTTGAACGTAGGAAGGAGAGCGGCGGGGTTCCACTGCTCGTTGTTAGGGTTCAGCCGAAGTCCTCGCTGGGTGGGGGCAGAGAGATGGAGAAGTTTTAGAGAGAGAAAGAAAGGAGGAGATTAATACTTGCTTGCCAAAAGCCAAGGGTCCACCCGGTTCATAACTGGTTCACACACAACGCGCCCCACACTTGAGCTTAGACACGTGGGACAAATAAAACAGTTTCTCAAAAGTAAAATAGAAACAGCATTATAACAAATAAAACATAAGCGTGATCAACAAGATAGAAAATCCCCTCATGTGCGCCGATAGACGCTCGGGCATGGAAGTTGCTAGTCATTTGCTATCGCCACCTTGACGTGACTACAGGCAACGTACGGAAGACGAAGTCGAATAGCTCTGGCCTGCTGAATGAAGTTGTGGGTACTTCTTGTATCTATGAGAGCTAAGAGTGGCGTGCCAGCCACGTCCATGTACAATTGAATAGCGCATCCTTCCTGCGGCCCAGCTAAGGCATGTAGAGAGAGTCGCGATGTGTCGGAGTCATCGAACTAATCATCTTCATCTTCAGGTGGGTCGTCGACCTCCAACCAGAATAAGCGTTTGCACCGATGGGTAGGTGTATAAGGTTCATCATAACTAAAACATAACCCTTTCTTGCGGCGGGGGACCATCTTTGGTCGGGACAGTAGGCAGCGAAAAGTCGGTCACAGAGGCTCCTCTCCACCCGGGGGCTTGGGGGTGGAAAAACTGGGCGGCTACCGTGTGCCGAAAAAATCACAGTGGCCCGGAGACGGCCGATCAAGTGCTAATCAACGCTCGCACGCGCGGGCAAGGCTCATGGTTGTCAAGAGATCTGGTGGTTTCTGAAACTCCACGTCCCAACGTAGCCGGTCGGGTAACCCGGCCGTAAAAGGAGGAACCTACTACGAGGGCAACCCTGAAGTGGCACGGGACAGCAGCAACTGAAATTGTTCCAAATATGTCTCGATTGAGCCAGTGTGCTTGAGGGTGATGAGGTGGCCAAGAGGGTTGCCTGGCATCGCCGGGCCAAATCGAAGAGAGCATGTCGTCCGGAAATCCTCCCAAGAGGTGTTGGGTAGTTCGCGGAGGAGTCGAGTGACCCACAGTTGTGTCGGCCCAAGTAGGTGGAACAAGGCGATTCCGACGAATTCCTCGTCCAAAATGTGTTGATTGGTGAAGAAAAATCTGTAGCACGTGAGCCGAGGGAGGGAGTCTTCGCGGCCTTTGTAGATTGGAAAATCCATGTGAATGGAGCGAGGGAAGGAGAAATTATCCCCGCGAGGAGCCGAGTCGACCCGGCTCATAGTCGGAGAGGCCACATGTGCCGGCAATGGTGGGGCGGAACACGCTGGATGGTGTCCAAGCGCGCGTTGAGGGCTTTCATCTTGTCATTTTGGATGGCGAGCATTGATTGGAACAGTTTCAAGATTTGGGTGAGGGAGGGACCTCCATCAGCTATGGCTGGTGGCAGCAAGAGGGGAGCTCCTTCAACCATGGCGGGTGGCAGCACTAGGGGAGTGGTCGGTGCAGGAAGTAGTCCGGCGGAAGGGCTCGGCGACAGAAGGGTTGTGGGTAGGTGGCGCGGTCCGGTGAGGGCAGCTCGGTAGGTGTAGGCAAGAGGAGGACCGGCGTTTGGCTCTAATACCAAGATGATGTTCTCCCGACCTAGATTTGGTGATAGGGCCCAAAGAGGATGAGTTCCTCCAAGGTTCGGCGGAACCCAACTTGGATCCGACCGGTGCAATGATGGAAGATGGGGAGAATATTGGATGGAACCGAAAGGGAGGGAGGCGAGAGTGAGAGTTGAAAGGAGAGGATGGGAGGAGGCGGTCGGACGCAGGAAGGTGAGCGGCGGGGTTCCACTGCTTGCTGCTAGGGTTCGGCCGAAGTCCTTGTTGGGTGGGGGTAGAGAGAGAAGGTTTAGAGAGAGAAATGAGGAGATTAATTCTTGCTTGCCAAAAGCCAAGAGTCCACCCGGTTCACACACAACGCGCCCCCCACTTGGGTTTAGACAGGTGGGACAAATAAAATAGTTTCTCAAAGGTAAAATAGAAACAGCATTATAACAAAACAAAACATAAGCGCAATCAACGAGATAGCCAATTCCCTCATGCGGTCGTGGTTGGTGGTTGACACTGATAAGTGCGGCCCCATCGCGGATCTGGCTCGTCATGCGTCGTAATATAAACCTTATACAAAGGATCACTAATAGAGTACCAGCATTTATTCAAGTCACAATGAGTTCGCACTCTCAAACGGGGTGCATAACAAATCGGTGTTTCACAATCAATCCATAAATCCTTCGACGAATTCTAAAGGTTATAGATCAAGTCTCAATCTCCTCCCCTGAGTAAAATAATGACAAATAGATACAGTTCTGAATATAGGTACATAGTACTATCATGACGGATACACAATGCCTAAATCCATAAATCCTCCGCCGAATTCTAATGGTGAAAGCTAAAGTTCTAAATACACAGTTGTGTGTTAGGCGATGTACATTAGGGCGAGACCCGAAATGAACTCCGATCACTCAACAACTAGGCATACGTACACGAATTCACCGTCAAGGTATCAAATATGCTTAAATAACGTAAAATAAGAAAATGCGGCATTACACCAGGGTCATAGGATATTATCCTCATGAAACAACCACTTGAACATTGAAGTCTTCATTGATGCCAATCGGCCTGAATTTCGGGATGATTAAAACTTCTAGATATTACACATTTGTTGGTAGTTACATGTTAAATCATGAAACAAAATATTGTGGTAAAGTCTAAGGGTGCAACTCGGATCAGTTCGATTCGGTTCCACTCAGAACCAAGAACCAACCCGTATAGGTTCGGTTCCAAATTTTTGGAACCGGAACCGACCCACGGTTCTAAATTGTAGAACCGGAACCGAACCGGAAATATCGGTTCGGTTTCGGTTCGATTCTCGGTTCCTGAAATTTAGGGTGTAAATATGTTGCACTATAAAAAATAAATGCAATATTAATGTTTATAAATCGAAGAAACTAGAAGACCTTAAGCTTGCATGACTTCAAAATCATCAAGATTTCTTAGATTACTAAATACATTTAATAATCTTATCATACAACATTTCATATTTAAAGATTCTAACAATTAAGAAAAAATTCAACATTTTCAAAACATAAACAAATAGTTTATAAAGTTACATACAAAATATCTTCATTAAGCTAATTATTCATCATTTTTTTTCAAAAGTCTATTGCTCATCACAAATATATTATTAATACCTAAATTAAATAACTCAGTTCTCGGGTCGGTTCTGGGTACCCGAGTGTAAGAACCGAGAACCGAACCAAGTGATCGGTTCTGAAATTTTTTGAACCCAGAACCGAACCGAGAAACATAAGAACCGATCTGAACTGCTCAATTTTGTTCGGTTCCGGTCCGGTTCTCGGTTCTTTGGTTATTTTTGCATACCCCTAGTAAAGTCCAGTAAAAAGGGCGAACATTGAGCTATGTCAAGAGTTTTATGTGTGATAGCTGAGATTTTTCCTGCACAATCTTGAACTAGAGGAAACAATTGCACATATTTGTGTAACATGACAAGACAAAACAAGTAGAAGTAGAAATTTCACCAAGGATCCGCTAGATAAAGGAAATATGTGCATGCCCTTTGTTACATTCAATGATCAGTTGGAGGATGTTTACATTAAAAGTTGAGCTGTGATATCTTCATTAGCGGCGTATAGAATTTGAAAATGTTAAATATTTTTCCTCAACTTGGGGGAGAGTTGAATAGTATTATTATAATGTGTATATATAATTAAATATGGATATATAAGGCTCTGTTTGGCGCAGCTCTGGCGGTTGGAAAAGTTCTTTTCCAACCGCCAGAGCTGCTTTATATTTGTTTGAGACAGCTCCTTATGAAGAGCTTTTCATAAATCTGGAGCTGTTTTGATGCTTTTCAGAAATCTCCCCCCCCTCCCAGCTTCTGCTCTCCTAAAATAGATTTTCCTCCTGCGTAAATAATTTCCCTCTCCATCAATTTTTTTTTATTTCCCTCCCCATCCCGATTACAGCTTGGAGCTCGTCGAAGCTCCGGCGACCTACCTTTCTGACGTTGCTTGGAGCTCCGGCGACCTTCCTCCTGCAGTCCCTCTCTGACCTCCTCTCCAGTCGGCATTCCTCCTCCGACAAAAAAGCTGGGATCTCCGACAACCCCATGGCCGACCAACGCTTGGAGCTCTGACTCCCTCCCACAGTCCCTTTTCCAGTCCAGATCTGGCCGACCAAAGCACCTCTCTCTCTCCACTCCTCCAGATCTCTCTCTAGCCTCCACCATGGCCGACCAATGCCGAACGGGATGCAAAATAAACTCAACCCCCCAAACTCCAGATCCGATCCCGCAAACTCCAGATCTGATGGAGATCCACCTTCCTCCATGGCCGACCAACGCCTGAAATCATTTGATCAAGTGGGAGTTCTTGTTCCGGCGGGGTTGGAAGTCGATGATGATCAGTCCGTCATAGCTGTTTTTGTTGATCTTCCAAACATGTTGCAGCTTTTCAAAATAGCTTTTCAAAGAGTTATGTACAATAAGCTCTACATGATCAGCAAATTTTCAATCCGCAACAGCTCTCCCAGACAGAGCCTAAGTCTCCTTTTTTTCTGATTAATATTCAACTCCCGTTTATTTTATATTCAACTTTCGCTGACGCTGATTGTGCTAACATTAATTTTATAAGGCTTTTTTATTTGAAAGAAGATGTGTGGTTTCACTAATCCATCTCAACCACATTTTATTTGCAAACTGGACATAAATTTGTAAATCCTAAACAATCACGTTGGTTTCATAAGTTTTAAACTTTTACAAATGGGTTTCAAAAATTCATTATCTAACACTTGTATGTCCATTTGTCATATAACCAATGCAACTTCATTTCTTCTTGTATATGTTGATGATTCTTGTATATCTTGATGATTCTTGTATATCTTGATGATTCTTGTATATCTTGATGATTCTTGTATATCTTGATGATTCTTGTATATCTTGATGATTCTTGTATATCTTGATGATTCTTGTATATCTTGATGATTCTTGTATATATTGATGATATTCATCTCCTATAAAATTTCTCCACATCAAAATTAAAGATTTGCATTGTTGTTTTTTCCTTAAAGTCTGTTTGGATGAAATAGGGGTGAGAATTATGATTGAGGTCAATTCCAATTCTGTCGCAGGTGAAAATTAAGACAAAGGAATTAGAATTAGTAATTTCATTGTTCGGCTGTTTTTAGGAAATTAGTTATAAAAATTGACATTTAAATTATAGATTTGCAAAAACACATACCCGAGCACACAAACACACGAGCACGGAAACACATAAACACGAACACACACAATGACCGGAGGTGTCGTACTGCGCGGGGGCCGGAGTCGGCACCAGCGTGGCCGAATAAATCCTTTCTTCTAAAAACCCCTCAATGCCCTTACCCATGAATTGATGAACATATTCGGGGTTTTTCAGGTAAAATGCATCCAAAAGCTCAGATCGTCCAAGAGGAAAATCTACCATAAATCTCCAAGTATGACTCGTGAAAATAAAGCAAATACATCAAAAAATGCAGAAAAATAAGTCGGGCACGATCACAATCTCCGGTCGCCCATTTGACAATCCAAAATTGTCGACCCAATCAACTCCTCTAATATCGTGTGAACGATCTCCATCAATCTCCCCGACTCAAAAATATTCATCTCCGGTGAATTAAGACTACATGCTTCCAATACAAACCAGGTAAGACTTTGTTGATCAAAGTAAGAAGTGTCTTTGTAAAAGTTCAGCGTGTATTGTACCACTGGCATAGTCAAGGGTCCCACACAATAAGCAAGTCATCATAGGGGTGAAGGGTAGGGATATAATGGTGAGGTGAAGGCTAAAGCTTGAAGAAATGTGGGGATGAGGTTGTAATGGAGTGTCAGGCTGAAAGTTTTGATGCATAAGTGGTTCCTCGTTTAGAATCAAATCATTTACATCAGATACAGAATAAATACACATTTCTACTGATATCATGCTCATAAAAATTTGACTCTATCTCTCTCATGATAGTGTAAAAACTCAATCTCCTAGCACTCAGATTAATACTTGTCCCCAATGGGAACCTCTCAAGTAATGTGTTAATCATCACTCAATCACCTTCTTTGGACATTTGTTTTTCTCATATGATTACCCACGGAAGTTTTAGAATGTCCATTATTCAATATAACTTTACGTTGGAGTATTACATGCAAATTATGCAACATATGCAAATGAATGATGACATACACGATAGACAGACTAGGTGCATATGATATATAGCTATGGAAATCCTTAAGGATAGGCAGTTTATCTGGAGATTTTTCGGGTATGTGTAGAAATATTCGTGGAGTGTGAGAACACCCAAAAGACCCCAAGAGATGTTGGTACAAAGATATAAGAAAATGACGTGCAAAATATCTCCCATGAAAAGTGACTCGTCAAGAGGTTCACCCGGTGGTACATAGAAAAATTCATCGTAGACGTTTAGACAATGCGATCTCTCAGAAGGGATGTCAAGGAACTCAAAGACGAGTCGAACATCTCTTAACGGGTAAAACTCGTCATGTGGCTCTCCAGGAAGTACATAATAAAATTCGATGTGAATGTGATGATCACATGAATGAGTACCCAAATCATCCAAATTAGGGAAAATGCATCCCGGGGAGGGAGGCCCGTCAAATGGATTTCCCCGAGTTTCGAGGAACTACTCAATGCGGGGGTCAACAAGATGACTCTCTTGAAGAGGATCATCGACACTAATAAAGTCATTAGGAATAGAAGGAACAATTACTAGAAAGTCAATATTATGCACAAAGATCTCACTCATAATGTGACTCAACACTACCTAGTCGGAAGCTTTTGACGAACAAGTACTTAAGGGTGAGCCAATGGTCATGACAGTATTTAAATCAACACATGGGATAGGGGAAGGATGTGTAACCATAGAATCACTGGGTCGATCATACTCACTCTTAATCGGGAACACAACAATTGAGTCAGAATCAAATGACGAACCACTTAACGGACAAAGTCCCTAATTGGGGTGAGCCAACCCCACTTCAAATGTTTTGACTTCCTTATAGAAAGATATATGAGAATGTGTGATAGTGGCCTCAAATTGTGAAGGACTCGTATTGAGAAGTCCATGGTGCGAATCCACTCGACTAAGGCTCTGTTTGGTTGGGTTGTTGTTAATGGAAAGCTGCTCATGAAAAACTACTGTTAGAAAAAATACTGATTCTAGAAAACAGAGTTTTGTTAAAGTTTGGGTGAAATGGAGTTACCAAAACGGAGTTTGGGAAAGGTTGTTTGGAAACAAAATGGAGTTGAGTAAATTTTTTTTTACCATAACTTAATTACCAGCCATTAAATATATGAAAAAAGGACTTTTTTTTACAACATAACACTCAACACAAAAAAAATTGTTTCATTCAGACATTTTTTATAACAAGTACCCCCGCCATTTTTATCTATGCTCTACTTCATACAATTGATCTGTATAATATCGCGTAGTACGATCATTTCCTCTACACCAATTGTAGTGTCAGAGCATGTTTCTTGCCGTCTTTGAGAGGTCATCTCATGATCTCGACCCTTTTGCTCGCACTCACTGAAATCAATATCCATACACGAAGGGTGCCGACGAATGAAATAATGCAGAATTATCGTGGCGATCACAATAGCTGCTTGTTTCTCAAAGTTATAGCTTGACATATCTCATAGTATGCCTCACTTCTTCCAAATCCCGAATGGTCGCTCTATCACACTTCTAAGCGATGAGTGTGCATGATTGAACATCTCTTGACGTCCTTATGCTCAACGACCACCACGAACAAAGTCTGGTAGATGATACTATTTATCTTGAAACGGTTTCAAGTAACCTTTTTGTAAAGGATATCCAAAATCGATCAAGTAATATTTTCCTGAAAATTACTAAAAATTATTTAACAACCAAAATTTTATTAGTAATAAATAGATATAAAAAAATTGAATAGTTACCTAGAGGTGGATGAGGGAAGTTATAACGGGAATCACTTATAGCAAAATTGAAAATGCGGCTATCGTGTGTTGATCCCTCCCAATCGGCCATAATGAAAGTGAAGCACATATTAAAATCACAAGCAGCCGTGACATTTTGAGTTGGACTACCGCGTCTCCCAATATAGGGTACCTGACTTCCAACTGTTATACGCGCGTCAACATGTGTTTCATCTATTGCTCCAACGCAATCTTTAAAAAAAATGCATGTAATGTTTGTCATACACAATCTCTGGTGGAGTGCTATTGAAAGACCTATCTGATGGTTGAATCACTTCCTTCTCTAACTGCAACAACGCGCGAAGGCCACGAGAAAAAAATCTACTAATTGTCTTTGTTGAGTGCTGAAAGCGCTCGCATGTTTTTCTCATTGATTCATTATGCGATAATATGTATATTGTCAATGCTAGGATATCTTTGGATGCAGTCATTTTTCCCTGAAATCCACACTTCTCCTCCAGAGAATGCAATAAATCCCTAAATATTTGTTGACTCATCATGAAAGAGTCATGAAATCTCATCTGTGGCCCACGAAGTAGCTCTCCAGCCTATTTATCATATGTTTGTTTTGAAGTCATGCGTGGTACTGGAAGATGTAACAGGAAGGTATATTCAGATACCAAAGATATTGTTGCTACCACATTTTGATGATGGGCAATCGCATAATTTCTTCTAATAATCTTCTGCACTTCTGTGAAATTTTCAGAATCATCGCTAAACATATTCTGTTAATAACATGCATTACAAATAATTATTATCAAAAAAAATATGAGAACAACAAATGAGAACAACAGAACAAACATAACAGAAGATGACATCATAGTAATGTCCACATCCAAACAACACAACATACAACAGAAGAGTAGGATTTGTGAACATCTTTTGTTTTGCCCATCCTTTGAAAATAAAAAAAGGTATACTTTATATGAACACACAAAACACAATGCATAACACATAAAACACACACACATATCGCATACCACACACATACACCACACCACACCACACACACAACACATACAACACACACGGCACAGTTAATAATCTAACAGTAAAAAAACACATGAAAATGAAGATAACTCAATAATAGTAATCTGCAGTTGCATTAACTTCACTATCCGTAACATATCCCAAATATTGCAGAATGTCAATGCAAGGTCAATGTTGTTTGGGAAAAAAATTGTGAAATTTTCAAGTATCAACAAAAACTGTGAAAGAAATCATAGATGTTAGCAAATCATTACTTCGAAAAGGAGAGGGAAAGAAGCCAACAATCAGCTACCTGAAAACTGAAGAAATAAAATTCCTGTAGGAAGATCGGGCGTTGGTTTATCGCCACAAAGGGAGAAACCAACAATCAGCTACCTGTAAAAAAAAGGAGAAACAAAAAATTAGCCACAAATGCTTGCGAAAATCCAAGCCGGCGAGAAGGAACATCCGGCGTTCGTTTATCGAAGAAGAAGCTGGATCGGGAAATCGAAGGCGCTAAGGTTTCAGATAATCGCAGGCGATGAGGGAGCGGAACATACCAGCAAATCGAGGATCGGGATATGGAGCGGTGTTGTTTCGTCGTCGCCAACGGGAAAGTTGGATCGGGAGGTCTCGCCGCTCGCGAGAGAGGATCGGGATGTCTCGTCGCTCTGGATAAGGTTACGGGAGAAAATTCGCACTGCTGAAATGAATTTGCGGTTGAACGCACCTAAAAACAGCGGACTGGGATTACCGTAAAATTACGGATGAATAAAAACGGCGATTTGTAAGTAAGCAGTGTCAAACGCTGATTATGCTCAAAAAGACGGTGCATTTCAACCGCACCGTAGGCAAAAACCCTAACCAAATGTCACCTAACTCTAATGGAGCTCAAGGACTGCTCGTAACAAAGGCTGGTCTAGTATGTTTGCTCAAGGGAGGCTAAGTAGTGATAGATCAACTCAGTATCTCAGATCAAAATCCAGACCGAAATTGGGCAGTAGTCATGCAAAGCTCCTTTTAGATGTCGTTCCTCACTACTAACTCATTAAACCGATTCATATACTTAGCGGTAGATAGGAATACTATTCGAAGGATAAATAATTGATCGAGCAAGACTGCAAGTGACTCTGATATGATGCTGGCAAATACCTTTGGCACGATCTCCTTTTTATTTCTACACAGCTAATGATGTGCTAAAGACTTTCTCTCGCATGATCTAGAAGTCTAAATTCGTAAATTTGATGTGTCGTTCACCGAATAATTCAAGATAATATTTCATATCCAAGCCCAGTAACTAAAAGACTCTAGGATATAGGAATTGCGCGAAACCTACACTAGAGATCTCTCTCAAAACGATGATCTTCATAGTAACCATCCAAAAGATAATCGAGTCGTGTTAAAGGATCAATACAGTCCACTCTTGTGAGGGTATAGGGACGACGATAATCATCGTAGTGATCGTATCTAGCATAGTCGAATCACGTCGAGGGGTCAACACGATCTCTTATCGTCGTGATAATATGACGACCTCTCAAGTGAAGCTCTATCGTGTTGGGTATAAATTGGCTCTAATTTCTGAAGTAAAGGAGAGGGGTAGCGACAACAACACGACTATAATCATCGTAGTGTTTCTTCCTATAGACTCAATGACTGTGCATCAACATAAAATATGAACCTGGGCTCCGATACAAACTAATGCAAGACTAATCTACATGTGATCGAAGGCAAAAAAACCTTAATAACCCTAAATACAATGCAAGCGAGTAGGCAACGAATCTAATGGATCAACGACCAACCCAAAAAAAGAAATTACAAGGAAAAGCACACAAACAACACGCAATCCAATGGACAAGAGGCTGATGACACAAAACCTAATGTGATGCGCATGCAAATGATTTAATCATGCAAATACTCTCCTTCGTACAAATAATTAAACAATATTGAATTTAAAACTTTTGTATTTAATCATATTTAAGTACAAACATGTGAATTAAGCAAGTAAGGGACGATTGTAAATTAATTAAGATTACTGAAATTAAGTGTTAATTGAAAAGGGAATGCGTTAGCTGAAATTTAAAAAGTCCAATTAATTATAGCAAGCATTCACTAAGAATATAAGTACAGCCATATATAACAACAATAACATTCAAGCCTTTATCCCACTATAGTGGGGTCGGCTATATGGATCCTTTGTCGCCATTGTGCCCTATCTTTTTTCATAATCTCACTAATGCCTAAGTACATCATGTCTTTCCTTACAGTTTCATTCCAAGTCTTTATTGGTCTACCCCTTCCTCGTTTAACATGCCTAGTGACTAGACTCTCACAACGCCTAACAGGTGCCTCTAATGATCTCCTTTGTACGTGTTCAAACCATCTTAAACGAGCTTCTCGCATCTTCTTTGCATTTGGTGCTACTCCTGTCTTATCCCTGATACTTTCATTCCTAATTTTATCAAATCTCGTGTGTCCACACATCCACCTAAGCATTCTCATCTCCACAACTCCCATTTTTATGCTCACGTGCACAATTCACTGCCCAACACTCAGAACCAAAGAGCATCGCGGGTCTAATTGCAATACGGTAAAACTTGCCCTTAAGTTTTAGTGGTACTTTACGATCACATAAGATCCTTGATGCGCGCGCCTCTCTACTTCAACCAACCCGCTTGGATTTTATGTGTCACATCTTTATCAATACCTCCGTCTTTTTGAACTATCGATCCAAGATATTTAAAACACTCACTGCGGGAAATATCTTGATCACCCATGACCCAACTTAATAACGAAGTCACCTGTCCTTCTTGTACTGCTAAATTTAAGCTCCATATACTCCGTATTTGCCCTGCTCAACCTAAAACCCTTCTTTTCTAAAGTATCTCGCCAAGATTCAAGTTTAGCGTTTACACCTTCGTGCGTCTCATCAACCAAAACGATATAAAGTACAGTCATATGATGCAAAAAATGAAACAAACAATAGAAACTCACCAATACATATGTATCGATCGCAAAGTAAGGTAAACGGTTGTATGGTGGTTGCTCGAAGCGAGTATGGGTCATATATGAACTGATTTCCATATAGGGGGTTGTTTGGTGGCTTTGAGAAGGCTAACGGGGGTTGTTGAGGGTGCTAGGAGGTTGTGAGGTCTTTGTAGAAGGACTGGAAGGGGGTAGGGAAACATCATAAGAATTCAATAAATTTTCCTAACTATCCAAGATACAACGAATATAAATTTCATTGACTGCATTTAATAAATTTGGGCCTTCTATCTGACCAAGATGTTAAAAAAAATGTTGAATTCTTTTATAAGGCTCTATAATTTTAGAGTGGTATTATGGACAATCAACAACTATATACAACTCATTATCGTTGTGTACAGTAAAATCTCATTATGTACACACCAATTATGACGATAGATGGGAGGGAAGGGATAATGGCCGGAGGCAAGCAAATAACCTCTATCACAATTATATAAGTCATCATTATCTTTATTTGATGATATTATAACCTCTATCACAATAGTGTTGTTAACAAAGATTGTCAATACAATACTTCCTGATCAAAGTTATAAATATATAACTTTCAAATATTATAAAATACTGATGATTGTTGTTCAAATATATATATAGGGTGGGTTATCCTGATGATTGCTGTTCTACAACATATCTTTGTATATAGTATGGTCCTAATGTTATTTATTAAATGTCAAAAAAGGCAACAAAATGTTGTTTGTTCAAGGTAGTCCTCTTACTTCATACGAAACTTTTGAGTTATCTCTCAACTTAAGGAATTATATTTTTCTCTTTCTACATCCATTTTCTGGCGCCAAAATATTGGTGCAACTTATTTAGCAGCTAAACATGTATTTCCTCCAGATCAATCATGTTCGATGTGCATTTCATTTGTGAAATGGTGACTAATAATATTTTTCATTTGCCTCTATAATGGATCACCATGCCCATGGATTAACTAAATCTCTATCTTCTAAAAGTTCTCTTCTTTCTCATTCCAAACTTGATGTTTCTCCTCAACTGCATTTGAGGGGTTGGCTTTATGTAATGAGCGATGAGGTTATCATACCATTTCGTTCAATAAATATCAATACTATTGCATACGACTTCCTTCCGGCATATCTCCCATACTCTTCTCCCAGTTGCAGCTCCCTGCATTTAGTCTTTTCTTCTCAAATTATCATTTCATGCTCTGTAAGATAATTTTCATTCAATTAAAAAGAGGGATAATTTACTAAATATACTGATAAAACCCGAGCATGACACCAAATTTTATTGAAATTCCTATTCCAAGCTTAAGAGTTGAAAGAAATAAAGGAAGCTAAACCACCAATCCCATCCTATTGCAAAATCATCTACTAATCCATAACTATAACTAAAAGCAGAAACCATTTGCAAAAAAAAAAAGAAACACTAAGCTATGGAGACGACTATTACTTTATTTTCTGAAACAATCTGCAATGGAAAGAAGATTTTAACTATTTTTAACCAGGATTCCATATTTGAATTTCCAAAACAACAAAAGCAAGCTCACTCAAATCCAAACCTCAATGTCATATCCGATCTCCTTCAGAGCAATGGCAATGCTGACCATCTGCAGCTGCATAGCACCCGGTGAGAGCCCGCCAACTACCTGCCAGTTGAAATTCACACATCAATCATAGCAAAACTGCGTACACTGCAAAGGGTATCGAACCAAAACGATGAATCAGCTTATGAAATACTGAAGCACCAGTGCCAGCCGCGGTTTCCTGAGAGCCGCCCGCCGCATCGGCCTTCCCGATGCCATGAAAAACGAATCTGCCTCCCTCCTCTCCCTCTCGAACATCTCCAGTAGCTTCGTAGGAACGAACTGAATGCCATCCCCAAATTCCAGTTCCTGTAAACTCCTCTTCACTATCAATCGGTCTCCGTCAGGAGAGTGGCGTCTCGGAAGCTTCTCGGGGACAGAACCGGGGAGGAATGCCTGGAACAGGATGACAACAAAGAAGAAGGCCGCGGCAGTACAAATCCACAGAAGATGGTCGACCTTCTCAAAGAGAAGGAAGCGGGCTAATCTGGACCTCGGCCGGCGGAAAAACGACCGGCCGGCGTCGGAAGCGGTCGAACGGAGCAACGAAGCTCGCTTCAACAGAATCCCCGTTTCTAAAGATCCCATCTAGGTAAAGTAGAAGACGGAAAAGAAACAAAGAGCATTCGATCGTTCTTGATTGATCTTTTCGCTCTCAGCTATGTTCTTCCCTGTATCGTAGAGCTCGGCGGCCGAAATGATGCTCCGCCAGTAGCCCCAGAGGGAGGTGAAGAGACAGAGAGACTAGCAGCTGATTGTATTTTGGACAGTCCGCGGTAAAATAGAATTTTACCAGGTGAGCTAAATATCTGGGATAGATATTGACGCGGAAGAATAATTAAATTTTTTTTATTTACGTCGGTGCCCCTGCATCTCTGTCGGTGGGATAATGTCCAAATTGTGCTGCCATTTTTTTGCGACGACAGACGAGTAAACCTTGGGCCCGCTTGCCGCAACATGATTATAGGCCGTGTGGGCCTGTGGCTGAGTTTACAAGTTGTAACTTGTAAGGTGGTATTTGATTTTTTTTTGTTAATATTTAGGGTTTAGTTATATATCTATCTATGACTATAATAATTATTATATTGATGGGGTTTTTCAAAAAAGTTGTTTAGGAAATTAAGATTTTTTTGCTGTCATCTCGATCGGCTCGCCGATAGAATTTTAGCGGGCTCATTCTCGTGCAATTTCGAGTATGTTTGGTCTCTTAATCGGACGTCAAAACGCCCCAGCATGCAAAACGCATCGTGCCCCGCCATACGTACAAGGATATTGTGGTTGGTTTGGACTTCGATCGAGTCACCAAGGAGGTCTGAACCGACCAAGCGGGGCATGCCCGCTCCAAGGGACCCAAAGTCGTCAAGCAAGGTGTGCACAACGGCACGTATGCGCGCCCGGGCGAAAGCCCACCGGGCGTGTGTGTCAGCCCCACACGCGTGATGGGCATCACGCGCCCATGCGCGGTCACCGCACGCGTACGGGCACCGCATGTGCGTGCACCAAGTCATATGCTAGACAAGCAAGCTCAATTGGAGGAGGTGGAGAGTGGGCGCCTCCCAGGAGTGGAACTCAACTGGAGGCGGAGAAAAGTAGACACGTCCCAGGACATTCGCTAGACGAGCGAGGTCAACTGAAGGTGGAGAAGAGTCGACACCTCGCAGGTCATTCCCTAGACGAGCGAGCAAAACTGGAGGAGCTGGAGAGTCGACACTTGCCAAGTCATTCACTAGACGGGCAAGCTCAACTAAAGAAGGTGGTGAGTCGACACCTTCTAGGAGTGGAGCTCAACTAAAGGAGGTGAAGAAGAGTCGATGCCTCCCAGGAGCGAAGCTCAACTGGAGGTGGACAAGATTTGACACCTCTCGTGAGCGAAGCTCAACTTGACGTGGAGAAGAGTTGACACCTACTAGGAGCGAAGCTCGGCTAAAAGAGGTGGAAAATGGTCAACACCTCCCTGGAGCAGAGCTCAACTGAAGGAGGTGGAGAAGAGAAATCACGTTTACCTGAGGTGCTGGTCTATGCCCTGATTTCTGTTATGAAGGAGACATTCAGGAGGGAGAGGCTCTCGGGGGGTTTGAATTCTAACGTACAAGAGAGGAACTGATCTCAATCGACCATGTTGAGGTATGGTCTTACTAGGACGGTCCGAACATGAGGCATTGTCCCTAGCCCTTATTAAAGTGTCTTGGGTGAGCGAGAGAGGCACTCAAGAAATAGCCCGGCCAACATGAAAGGGGGGAGTTGATCTCAAGCATCTTCTCAAATACATTTAAGAGTACAACTTCGGGCTCACTTCTAATAACTCTATGGGTGGATCAGAAGTGTACACGAGGGATTGTCGGCCAACATGCAAAAGGGTGTTGATCTCAACCATCAATGCAGATGCTTTGTCATAAGAGGATGCAATATTATCTTAAGGCACTGTCTTATCACCCAACCTAAGGGTTACTAGAGGTGAGTCAAAGGTTCACCTTTCAAATCACTATGCAAATATATGTATGGTTCATAGTTGAGAGAAAATTGATCTCTTATAAGACAATTTAAAGTACAACTCTGGGCTCCCTTTTAATAACTCCACAAGTGGATGAGAAGTAGACTAGAGAGATCGTTGGCCAACATGCAAGAGGGGGGATAATCTCGATCGTTAATGCATAGGCTTAGATTTTATGAGGATGTGTTATTATCCTGAGTCACTATCTCATCACCTAGCCTGGGGTTTATAAGAGTCGAGTCAGAGATTCGCACTCTAAACTACTTGTGAAGACGGATTTCCCCACTGATATGGCTTCGTGCTTCATTCATTTTTAAGAAAGAATACAAGTGTAACTTTTTTTAATTAGTTGAAAAATATATTTATGAACAACATAACTTGTTCAGCATTTGCTCTTCTTATATTTCTTATAAGGGTGATGTTGCACTCAAATCATCTCTGCTCCAAGTGGTCTCCTATGAGTTCTCCATATGCGTTCTTATGAGAGATTACTGCATTTTCTCACGGGCAAGATTCTCATGGAACATAAGCTGTTGAAGAAGGTCATCGTGAGCAAGCTCCATAGAGTATAAACCTGAATACCTCAAGATTAAGACTCTCATGGAACATCAGCTATTGAAGAAGGTCGTCACGAGCAAGCGTCATGACGTATAAAATTTAATACCTCATGAGTAAAACTCTCGTAGAACATCAACTGCTGAAGAAGGTCGTCGCAAGCAAGCACCGCAGAGTATAAACTTGATGACCTCACGAGTAAGACTCTCGTGGAATTTCAGTTGTTGAAGAAGGTCATCGCTAGCAAGCGCCGCAGAGTATAAACTTAAATACCTCACGGGTAAAACTCTTGTGGAACATTAGCTATTAAAGAAGGCATTGCGAGCAAGCACCGCAGAGCATAAACTAGAATACCTCACGGTTAAGAGTCTTGTGGAACATTAGCTATTGAAGAAGGTCATCATGAACAAGCACCGCAGAGCATAAGCTTGACTACCTCATAGGTAAGACTCGTGGAACATCAGTTGTGGAAGAAGTTCATCTCGAGCAAGCGCAACTAAGTATAAACTTTAATACCTCGCGAATAAGACTCTCATGGAACATCAGATATCAAAGAAGGTCCTCACGAGTAAGGAGTCGCAGAATATACGAGAACATCTTATAAGCATGAAGATCATCGCAAGTAGGAGCTAGCAGAACAGTTTACATGCTTTCCCATTTCTATGTGGACTCGTCTTGGATCACCATGTTTGTTAGTCAGACAAAAGCACTCGTGGGCTTTACAAATGTACCCTTAAGTATGAACATGTATGAAAACACTACAATTAAAGAAGGAGAAAACTAAATTGGGGTAAGTGTCTCTTTTGATATTAGAATCGCATATGCATTGTTTTCAGGAAGTTTGTTGTTTGATCGATAGACGGTGGTCAAAGGGGGCAGCACCCCTTGTAAGGTACGGGGGTAGCGCCCCAAGAAATTTTTACTTTTTCACACTCTAACTCGCCCAGATTTTGAGCTCGCCGGGACTTAGACTCGCTTCTCACAGAACTCATTTTCATCCTGCGAGTAGAGCACCTCTGAGTAGAACTCGCTTATGAGTGAGTAGTGAAGGAGCTCGCATATATGAAGTCGCCGTACTTTTCGTCACCAACATGAAGTCGCATGTCAAAAATTGCATGCATGTGCTTATGGTCGAGAAACAAGGAATCCCGTTTATGTAAAGTGGCCACACATGTCATCACCAACATGAAGTCGCCTGAATGAACTTGCATGCATGAACTTGTCTATGGGCGAGTAACAAGGAATCTCGCCTCTATGAAGTCATCAATTTTTAGGTCTCCTATATGAATTTTCCTATGGGCGAGTAACAAGGAAGCTTGCTTCTATGAAGTCGTCAATTCTAATATCACCTATATGAACTCGCCTATGGGCAAGTAACAAAGAGCTCGTCTAGCTCGATCAAAGCTCGCCTAACTTGCCGAGAACTTGCTCGACTCGCCCAACTTGTCGAGTGCTCACGAGTTGCTATCTTTGGTCTCCAGCTTGCCATTTTGATCCATGACCTCTTTTCAAAAAAATTTCTTCCTCTAGCTACAGTCACGCTCATCGCACCAAAATACTAAAGCCAGGAAAATCTTAACTCAAAATATTCGGGCCTAGGTATAGCCTTAGGTTACTAATATGTCTATCAAAAACCATAATTTGGATGGTTAAAGCAAGAGAGAGATGTCTACAAGCATGTAACATCTCGACTTTTATTGAGACGCTAAGACCCTAGATAACACAATAAATATGACCTGATCACCTATAAGGTGTCATGAAAACAAAGAGGTGACCTAAATTGATATATTGAGCACATGTACTCTGAATTAAGTTCTATCAGTTGCATTATACTCATATAGTCAATACGACTGCAATGAAACTCGTTTCATTCCAATTCAAGGTCATTTGAAGAATATGATTATTTTAAGTATCATTGTTCGTCGCAACGATGTCGTTATTAGATTGAGCATACTGCATATGTGCTCCAAATTGAGTTTTGTCAGTTGCATTTGACTTGTATGGTCAATAAGAGTACAATGGAACTCGTTTCGTTCCAATTCGAGCTCATTTGGAGAATATGATCATTTTGAGTATCGTTGTGTGTCGCAACGACGTCGTTTTAATAGATTGAGCAAATGTGCTCTAAATTGAGTTCTATCAGTTGCATTGGACTCATATTGTCAATAAGAGTACAACAAACTCGTTTCGTTCCAATCTAAGGTCATCTGGAGAAAATTACCATTTTGGGTATCGTAGCGCGTTATGACAATGTCATTTTAGTATATTGAGCCAACGTCCTCTGAAGGGGATGAGCCGTAAGGTGAATGGGCGTAAAGCTGAGTCACGATAGCGACGAAGGGTACATAGTAGGTGAGCCGATAGGCGATGGGTCGGTGAGCTGCTAGGTGAATGATACAAGAGTTCTGTCAGTTTTTTTGGACTCGTATAGTCAATATAAGTGCATGCTTAGTAAATACTTAGGAATTTTTGGTTTAACTTTGATATTTTTCAAACCATTAAAAGTATTGGGATTTATCTTTGGAAATTAATATTTCTTCAATTAAATCCTCCAGTCCTTTATGGTTGGTTGATAATCACTAAATGCATGCTCTGATAAAGAATTTTACAAGCATTCCTACTATTTTTTGGATTTTAGATTATGTTTCACAGATGCTTTAATGGAAGTTAAATTATCCAATCAAAATAAGTTATATTTTTATAAGAGATCATTAATAGTTAAGTTCATGCACTAAAATTATTTAGGAATTTTTTAGGCATTTCTAGTAGATTGCATGTAAAATTAGAGCTTAGCATATTATTCGAAACTCGAAAGTCACTCGAAAATTGAGTTGAATCAGAATCGATTAAAATTCATTTTACTCAATTTGAGTCGATTCAATTTGACTCAAATCTGATTTCGAGTCGCTTTCGAGCCAGTCCTGAATCACTCGAAATATGATTCGAATCAACTCAAATTATTTTAAAAAATTATGTATTTATTAATATATTCTTATTTTTAAAATAAAAATAATAAAATAATATTAAATAAAAAAATGAAGGCTTTCAGTGTTTCGTTTGCTAAACTTATAGGTTGCCTAATTTAATTTTGAGCCAATTAAGAATAAAGAGGAAATATTACTCAATTTTGAGCCGACTCGATGCGATTTTGAGTCGACTCAGAATTGAGCCATTTCGAGACAAGTCGACTCAAAATCGATTTCGATTTCGAGCTGAGTTTGAGTCGAAAATTTTGATTTTGAGCTGAGCCAAAATCGCTCAAACTTGACTCGATATCGGCCCTATATAAAATCCATAATCATAGTTTTGTAATTTTGGAAGTTTGGGGTTATTTTTAGATATAAAAATAATGAATTATGTGGGACAAATAATTTATTAGAGGTCAAATCAAACTCAAAATGATTTGAGAAAATTAGAGGATTATTTAGGGCAAATCCAACACTTGGTTCATGTTTCATAAATTTTCAACTTTTTTGATATTTATTAAGTAAAAGAGGTTTAAATCGAAAGAAATAATATCAGTCATAATATAAGAATCTGATTCGCCCTGATGCAAATAATTGAGGTTAAAAGATCTCGTGTTAAACCTCTTGAGGAGATTTGGAGTCTTGATCGATGTAAATTCGATAAACGATCATAATAGGTGCAACTAAAGTAACTATCAGATTCAAATAAATCGGCGGACTCTAATACCGTAAAATACTAAAAACTCACTGCAGAGTTGTAAAACACGCCTCTTTAGAATATAGATGTCTCTTTGGAATGGTGAAGACTTCTTGGAATGGAGATGCCTCCTTGGAATGGAGAAGCCTTCTTGTAATGAAGATGGCTCTTTGAAACGGAGATGCCTCCTTAAAACGAAAAGGAGAACAGAACTTGCCTCCTTAAATGGAGAGAGAACTATAGAAATGAATTACTTCTTCTATTTCAGCATTTCAATTACTGCACTTCATTTCAGTACTATTCTTATTTCAATTCAGCATTTTAATTACTGCAATTTATTTCAGTATTTTATTACCGTGCCTTATTTATTATAATTTATTGATACTTTTATTTCTTCACCTCTAGTTCAAATCCCGCTCTAATAAGCAATTATCTTGGTTGAGGATTAATTTGGAGCATAAGATATTCCTTTAAGTCTAATCCTAAATAATGGGCTCCCTCAATCATCACGCTCTTTGTCTAAAGTTGAGCAGTGTGATCAACTATATGTAAGACGGTTGCATGTCATAGTTATTTCATGTCAAGCAAGACAAGCCGCCGTAGACCCAAAAAGTGGAAGTCATACATTGTATTGATATGCTTGAAAGTTGCCTACAGGGAAAAGTGGCGGGCCGGTCATGCCCATAGACTATTTGTACCGGTACGAGGAGGTTGACGACTCTAGGCACTAGGTAGTGAGTGTACCTTAGGAGCTTAGCAATGTCGATGCCCCGCTGGGTCCCTTCACTAGTTAGCCAGATTTCATTATCGTCGGATGTCACTCACACTTAGGAGTACACCTTTTTGTATGTTGGGGCCTGAGTAGTGCTGAATGACCACACCCAGATGTTGAAGGACTGACCACTATCACCGACTGTCATATCGGTGAGGCCCGCAGGGTTCGCTACCTTGCTGGAATGTAAATGGACAAACTATATCGACATAGGGTGTTGTTGCACATTCTGAACACCTGCGTGATAGTGAGTCTGCTAGTAAAGCTTGTTTAAATAACTGTTAGATTTAATGCTTTTCAGTTATTTCTCCTACATTCATTTCTACACATGATTCTAGTTTTAATATATGTTTACTCTTATATATTACTGCTAACTGTTTTTGCTTTGACAATTGTTATTGTAGAGGCTTACTCTTGCCCTTAAGCCTTAGGGATCATGGGGAGGAGGTGTGAATATACTAGTCTAATGACTAATGTGTCATCATACACAATTTTTAGGAGACGGAGCAGTGAGAGGCCCAACGACCGCATGAGAGGGTACCTGCTATAGAGCCCACACGAGCCAACACACCAGTCTCATCTCCCGAAAATAGAGACGCGAGCCGCTAGAACTTAGAAACAGCGAGAGAGGATGTAGTTTTATTTAGCTCTATCAGGGGCTTATGTATAAACAATTAGCTTCAATCTTTATTATATATATTGGTTTTGAACCTGTTTTACTGATTTAATATGATGATGTTCCAAAGCCTTACAAGGTAATCATTCTACTCTTGGAGAGTGGCCCCATTACTACTTGGAAAGTGTATAATGATCGTCTTGGGCAGTAAGGCCTGTCTCCAACTAGGTTGCTGTTGGGGGGGGGGGAGGGGGTCTTATAATGGGATCAGAGTATTCACCATACGTTCATGTAGGAAAGCCTCAGAATCCTTCCTTCCCACGCTCTGTTCCTTGGTTCAGAATGAACCATGCAGTAGAAGCCTAATGGACCCTTTAGGATAAAGGTTTAAAGATTCTAAGTTGCACGTTTGCGTGCCTGCACACACTCATCTCTTCTTTAGTTAGTTTTTGTAAGTTTCCTTACTTTACAAACTTCTTACTCATTTCATGTTATTTCTCCAGATTTTGGAGTCGAGTAACATGAGATCTTCCTTGAGAGGCCAGTACTACCCTTTGAATCCACCACCTACTCCTATAGTCCCCTTTGCCGAGACAAAGTTGGGGCATTCCCTCATAACTGTTGAGTATATTGACCATAATGCCCAAGATTTAAAGAAGGCCCACAAGTCAATAATATACACAAACCTGCATTTGATATATGTCTAAGTTTACATGTACATGGTATTGGTAATTAAGTGATTAGACAGACTGAGAGTATTAGAAGTATGGCTAGAAAGAAGTCAGCATGGTCAAGAAAGACAGGAAATTGACTATGTACAAAAGTGTTGAGTGATTACACATCACTCAACGCCTAAGGCCAAAAAGCGTTGACAGTTTTACTCTCACTCAAAGCCTCAGTAGAGAAGCACTAAAATCAGTCTAAGTACAAATGTGTCGAGTGAAGGACATACACTTGACGCCTTTTCAAAAAAGGTTGTTAAGTACAAATGCGCCGAGTGAAGGACTTACACTCGACGCCATCTTAGTAAAATCAGTCCAAGTACAAATACATCGAGTGATGAACTTACACTCTATGCCTTCTCAAGGAAAATCTGGTTAAGTAGAAATGCGTTGAGTGAAGGACTGACACTCAACGTCATCTCAGTATAAGTGCTGAAGGACAAATGCGTCGAGTGAAGGACCTTCACTCAATGCCTCAGCGATAAATAGAATTTGGCTAAGTACAAATGCTTCGAGTGAAGAACCCTCACTCAATGCCTCAGCGATAGGCAGAAATTGGCTAAGTACAAAAGCGTCGAGTGAAGGTCATTCCCTCAACACTTCTGAAGTTATCTGTCAAATCTCTAATGCATCGAGACATATGGAATCTCTCAACGCTTATAGAAATTATTCTAAGTCATTGGCGCCGTGTCAAGTCTGTTGATGTCATCCTTAATTCAAATCGACGTAATTCACGTGCTAAAAGACCGAGATCGCCGTATTGATCGGACAATGCTATCCTGGGATAAATCAACCATTAAAGTTGGCTATGCCGCTTTCCAAAGGGGGATATAACCGTTGTTGTTCCTGATATATAAAAGCGAAGCGGGTGACATTCTTAGTAGAACTATTATTGGAACTTTTGCAAAAACTTTTTGGCAATCTTTTGAAATGATAATTTCGCAAAAGTCGCCCAATAGAGCAAAGCAAATTTCACATCATCTTTAAGCTTGCTATTCTGCACAACGAACATCTTTCTCAAGCTTGAAGAAGAAGATCTTTGCTAGATACAACACAGTACAAGCTGAATAAAATCTGAAGAATCATCTTCATGTAGTTGTGCTGAAGAAGGGCTGTCTGTTGATTCAGCCAAAGAAGAAGACTCAGAAACTTTTCTATTGAGTAAAATTTCTCAAACATTAATTTTATCTCATAGGATCTCACTGAGATCTAAGTTGTAGGCCTATTCTATAAAGGTTGAGTGTAGGACTGTGAGCAGTCTGATTTTTAGGAGTGTAAAGAACTTTGAGTTGTAGGGTCGTGGGAAGGATCTGAGGTAAGGCTTGTGCCTGAGGTAGGATCTTTGTGAAGATCAGAGGTAGGAGACCAGCTGAGTTTCTGAGTTGTAGGAGTGGAAGACTCTGAGTTGTAGGGTTATCAAGCCTGAAGGAGGAGACAGGTGATTGTCTTTGAGGTAGGACTGTGAGCAATCTGAGTTGTAGTAGTGGAGAGCACTCTGAGTTGTAAGATCCAGGGAAGGGATTTAAGGTGTAAGATTTGATTGATCTGAGTACTGGAGGAGTTGGCTGAATCTAGCTCACTATTAGATATGTGAAGGGAGAAACTGGATGTACCCTAGATAGGGGAACCACTATAAAATTCTATGTGTTGTATGTGTTCTTGAAAGCTAACCTACTAACATAAACACACATCAAGATCAACTTCTAAAAGAATTAAAAGATTCAAAAGAAACCTATTTACCCTCCTCTAGGTGTTTAGCTATCCTTAAAAGACTTCCAAAAACCATGCTAGGTGTGTTCCATACTACTATTTCCTAACAACAATAATAGTTCGTTCACAAGTCCGATATGCTAATGACCTTCCAAGGGTTGGACCTCCAATTTACCAAGGTACCGATACTGTTATATATACAGACAAAAAAGTGGATAAAAAGAGTCGAGAAATTGCTAGTAGAGATGAGATGCCCAAATATTTTTGTTGTTTCCTTGGTGGTGACCCTACTTGAGGTATATAGACGCGACTAGTGGCAGGAAGCTATTTGTTCCATCTTTATAGGATGCCCACTCAACACTATTCCATGAGGAAAAATTTTGAGGTCTTTTAGAACCCATCATACCCGATGCCGACCGAGTTAAGCTGCGGGTATGCTTCCTGCATATTCGTTAGGGAGATATGACGGTACCAGAGTACCAAAGAAAATTCATCCACGTAGACCATTTTGTGGGAATACTTTCACTAACGGATAAAGGCAGTACTCCTATGTTTTATCGAGCATTACGCGATGACCTCCACCAGGCTCTGACCATGATTGCCTAGACCACCTTTCATAACATTACCACCCATGCCACTACTTTATAAATGGAATAATTGATGTTCGTACAATAGCATAGGAGGCATATAGATGCACCTTGAGGACAAGAAAGGGAGGCAGCCCATCGACGATAGTACCGAGTTTGGTGACAGCGTCACCACCATCGATTGTATCGACATGCATCAGACCCGACATCATCCAGTGAAGATACCACCACCTTCTTCAGTACCACAACAGGCACCACGACTAGCATCTTAGTCAGCACTAGTAGTGTGATGAAAGGTTCCCTTTGCAGAGAACAACTTTCTATGTTATTAGCTCAAACACATCCAAGCATTCTGTCTACAAGTCATGAAGAGGCTTGGATTAAGAGCAATTCAGGGAGCCGTGGCTAAGTGTAAAGGATGAGAATGAGGAGGTCAGAGAGGTCGGCTAGACAGGAGGGACCAACCAAGGAATGATAGAGCCACACCACTAGAAGTTCGTACCTTAGATATACAGCATGGACAAACACTTAATATAGTGATCAATATATATTTTTAGTTATCCTCGATGTACTATTATCTAATTGATGATTTTATGTATATCTATATAGTATAAACAGATCTTTTCAGGTTTAATTATGGTAGAAGGTCAACCAGCAAAAACTCTATTGGATACATGATCCACCCATTCCTTAGTATCTCGGGACTTCATCTCATCCAAAAAAAGTCATCTGATCAGCTAGAATGTTGATACGTATATGACTTCAAGACAGATCAAATATGACATCTACGAAGAAGTGTTCATTCCCAGCTCTACTGGGAAACATGGAATTTAAAGTCTATATGACTATATTAACAATAACTGGTTTCTGCATTATTCAAGGGATGAAATGGCTGGCCGAGCACAAGGCCCGAATCAATTGCTCGACTAGAGAGATCAACCTCCAAAACTCGAATGGACAGTCCATCGCCGTGAAAGGTATTCTGTCTCTTTCACGCATAATTTTAACTTTTGCACAAACTGCCAAGTCGGTCAGGAAAATGGATGAGTTATTCTTGATTTACTTTGAAATAAAGGATAAGACTAAGATACTTTCCAAGGTTCTGGTCATTTGAGACTTTCCAGACATTTTTCCTAAGTCCCTTCTAGGGTTGCCCCCACAATGGATTGCAGATTTCCAAACCGAGCTTGTGTCTGGAGCTCGACCGGTGTCCCGAACACCTTATTGAATGGCTCTGAAAAAATTGTCTGAGCTCAGCATATAACGCCAAGAGCCGATCGATGCATGATTCATCTGCCCGAGAATTAGTCGTGCTTATGCATCGACTATAGAGAGCTAAACTGGCTCACTATGAGGAAGACACAAACTTGGCAAGTGTGGAACTTGAGGGGATCTCAACGTGTTATTCCTCATACCCCGGGGGTCCTATTTATAGACAAATTCAGGGGGGGGGTATATATGCGAGAATACCAAGCTTCTGCGAGGTTTCCTTCTATCAACTTGACAATTATGACAACTATAGAAGGATCTCGCTCATATTGGCGAGTTAAAAATGGATACTCGCACATAATGACAAGTTTACTCAGGTTAGTCGCCCAAACTGGTGTGTTATAAGAGATATTCGCTCATACTGGAGAGTTACAAGGGCTACTCGCCCATACTGGCTAATACTTGACACTATTCTCTTCCTTGAGAATGTCGAGTACTCTTCTAGTGAGGTCTGTGAATAGTCGTCAGGCTGCGAAGCTGAATGGTCTACGAATATCTGTCTCCTTAGGCATTTGGATCTCGACAAAGTACGAGTTATACATATCAGATATATGAACAAAACCAAGAAGATGTCTTCTGATTGTGCCGGCCATTTGAATTCACATATTATAAAACAACAGACATCTACTCTTTTGTAGACACATCATAGGATTCATCTACTGAAATTGTAAGACAATCTTCTTTAATATCATGAATAATTTGTTTTGTTGTCTCCATTGCAATTGCCGATACTATTTTTTTGAATATTTGGAGATATTAATTGCCAATTTTGAGGAGCATTTTGTAACAAAAATGACTTGATTATTATGTGATGCAAGAAAGTCCAAAAGCTCAGGAAAAATTTCTCGGTTGATAGCCTCTTTAGTTTCATCATGATCATGAAAAGACAATCCTCATTGTAAAAAAATCTAATATAATCAACCGATGTACATATACGAGCATAATATTCTAAAGTTTGATGTTCTTCTTGTTTAGCAAATATAATTTCAATACATTGTTTTTTATTCATCAATGTATCACACATCTTTCTATAAGCATTGTGTGGAGTCTTGTGATTTTCAACATGTTTGTCCAATATTATCTTATCTTTAAAATATCTAAATCATATAGTAAAAAAAGTAGGCTCACAACTTTTTTGGGGAAAAAATTACAATACATACAAAAAAAGGCTGCATCTTTCTCATTATTGTACTCTAATTAGTCTCTAAATTTGTTAAACTATTTTTTATTGAAACGGTGAGCTTAAAGATTTGCATCGTAGGAGTTTATAGAGTATCTTAAACTTGGTTCTGAAAATTAATCTTCTAGTTTGAACTCTTTTACTCGATTTCTTTTACCAATTGAAACCAACTTCAATGGACCCATAAAATTTTGGCCATATCCTATTTTTGAATAAACAAACTTTTTCATTGCCCAAGTACACTGCATTGAATGATAAAAATATAAATGAATGAGACCTAAATAAAAAAAATTCATAACAAAATTAAGAATAAATAATAATTTCTAGGAGATATTCAAAAATTGCAGATCTGGTAGTGAAAAATCCAATCCCTAAATCAAAATGGAAATGGAAATAGAATATCTCTTAATATGAGAACTATAATGATCAAAAATCCTATGTAGATCAGATTAAAGTGGAGACCAAACACATGAATCAAGTATATCATTGAGAGAGCTATGTAAGAAACACAATGAAAAAAATATAAATATTAGATTTGACATTAAAGAAGATTAAAACAAAAATAAAAAAATGTTAATGAGAAAGTATAACATTATCCAAAATGGAAATGAAAATGGGCTAATGTATGAATGAATTTTGAATCCAAATAGAGCTTGAAAGCAAGGAATTGAAGAATAATACTTGAATTTGTTGATCCATATTTCCTTGTGATATTAAAATACTGCTGAAATAAGACACATATTCAACTACCACTGATTGTTGAATCATAATTCCTGAATCTAGATTTTGGAACCTGGAAGCTATAAAAATAGATAAATGAAAGAGAAAATATAGGTTGGACCTTGGAATTTGAAATCAAAAATCAGAGAAGGCTGAAGGCTAATAGGTAAAACAAAACCTTGTCACAGTTCTCGACTCTTTATCTCTGCAACTAGCAAGAAATTAAAAAACATTGCTCACTACTCAACCTTAGTGATGGGCCGCTGTCGAACGCGATAGGCCCACAAGTGAAAAACAAGAGAAAATTCAGGTGCAAAATCTATAAGGGATAAAGGAGGCAAAATATCACGACTCATACCTGGTTGGACGTCGCTAGAAACTGTCGTACTCCACATAAGGGATCTCACTTATGTCGTCGTATGAGACTCTCTAACAACATAAGCAAAAAACGACAGAGATATTTCTCTACGAGCACTTGCAAAGGAGGAAATGAGGAACGAAATGATGCCCTAGGCACTTTTACGCAAAAAAACATGCTCGGGAACTTGCCCGAGCGTATCTAACAGTGGGTTTGCCCGTGCATACAACACAACCACACACACACACACACACACACACACATGAAACAACACAACTGCACATAGATCAAAACAATACATAATTTAAGGAAATAATCAACCCCAAATAATCATAACAGTATACAATATAAATCACAACATAAAAATCACCTATACAAAAATTACATCTACAAAATCTGGACAGATAAGAAAAATCACAAATTTGAAGTTAAAAAACACCACAGAACTGGGGGAAATGGACAAGAGAAAGAAGTCATACCTCATGGATCTGGAGTATTATGGTTGAGACAAGCTAAAACTTTTGAATAAGGCCAACAAATGAGAAAAATATAGATATCAGTGTCAAAAACAAACCTAGGAGACCGAAAAGGGTCGGGTAGAAGAAGAAAAATAATCATAGGCGACATCGAGAAGGAAATCGAACCTTTAGAATCAAGCATGCGACCATCACCATTGATAAGTCCCCAAAATGGAGGTTCTTTGTCAGGTAGAACAGGAAAGGTCACGGGTCTAACTGGACTTGGGACCGTGGATTGAAAATTACCCTAAACTGTCATGTTTGAATAAACAAAGTTTAGGGCAAGCCAACCAAAACTCAATGTTTTGACCAACCACCGCTTTTATCCAGCCACACCATGTCAAATAAGCTAAAACAAATGCTACCTAATACGCGAGCTTAGATTTTTTTAGAAAATTTCCAGCTTCAATCCAGGGATCAAGAGCATTCAAATGGGAGAGAAAAAGTAAATGGGGGCGGTTCTAACTCTTATGAGGCTTTGGGCATTCGTCATCGTCAGTCTCGTGCTCTTGTGACATTCACATTCAAAGTCAATTTATATTTCACTTCGCCAATAGCCTATCATCGTCACTGGCAACGATGATTCCATTTCCTTATGACGAAGGTAAGCTACTGAGAATGTGATATATAAAATTTATAATAAATAATATTCTTCAAATTCTACGAACTATAGGCAAGTGCAGCTATCATTCATAATATATGATATTTTTTTAAAAAATCAAGTATCGTATTCCACGGGACTGTTGATTACTTATACTCACACAAATTATTATTATTTTATCGAAAAGATAAATTGATTTTGCAAATAAAAATAATAAAAGATAAAATAAAAATGCATTTGATCAAAAATCAATCTTGATGAAGTTAATTAGTGAATCGATAATTCAAAAACTTGATGATTAAAACTCGACCATGGAGGTTCTTAAATAACGATAACACCTCTCTCGAGAAATACTACAAACTAACCTTAGGTTGATCGATTAAGATCCATCGGTCAGTCAAATTCCAAGCTTGTTTTAGGTCGTGAGCCCCACTATTGGATTTGACTCCAATCTGGAAGATTTTTATCATCCTATCTCGAGGAGTGCATGCAACTCCTTTTATCTTTGAGCGATCTACTTGTATTCACGGATCTTGATCTCGATCAACTAAAATACGGAACAAGACTTGATTCTCATATACCCCCAATATGAATAAAAAAAGAATAATCGAAGGTAAATTATAGTTTTATCATTCAAAGCTAATTGAGAAAGAAATTACATAATTATATTCCAAAAGATATCGTCCGATCAAATTCTAAATTAAATTAGCTAAACATAATTCCGAAGTAGAGAAGAAAATTCATGAATCGAAAAAAAAATATGATGCATGGAATTATATATTATTCTATAAATTAACATTTACAAGACATAAAATGGAGAGGAAAAGTACATAAACTAAAGAGCAATTTTATAATAAAGAAATGAAGAGTACAATTGTTAAAAAGTAAATCAATATTAGGAATTGAAAATGCAAGACATAAGTAAAGTGCATGGAAGAAAAGTACAAAAAAGTAAATGAAAGTTATCCAATCTAAAGCAAGGACTCGATCCAGATCATCTTGGAAGTAGCTGGAATTTATAGGCAAAAATTGTGAAGTCACGCCCCTAGGTCACACCGATGACCTAGGGTGTGTCAGGTACGAAACCATTAACTTGAAAGCCCGGGAATGTTGGGAGGAAAATTGCCAAAATTGAGTAACTTGGTGGTACATACCCCTAGGTCACGCTCGTGACCAAGGATGTGTCTTGCTGGTTCAACAATGACGGTGAGACGGTGGATTTATAGTCAATTTAGAGGTCGCGGGAGAGGTCATGGCCCTTGGTCATGCCCGTGACCAAGGGCAAGTAAGTTGAAACAACATGGCGACATGAACTGCTTCTTTGAATACTTTGTTGGGTTGAGTCACACCCATAACCTGGAGGTCAATCCCCCATATCACCCCCATAACATAGGGCGTGTAACTTTAATTGATGTGGCTGCATGATCTGGAGTGCGGGAGACGAGTCATGACCGTGACTAAGGTCACACTCCTAGGTCACGCCCGTTACATGGGGGTGTGTACTTGGGTTTTTTGCAGAAAAGCTCCAGAAATTCTTCTGATCGTGTCTGTGAGCTCCAAATTTCTATTTGCAGATCCAAATTACCTAAAAATATAAAAGAAAGAGAATTAGTCAATAATTAAGATAAAAATGAATAAAAGGTAATTAATTATTACTAAAATGCAATAGTAAATAATTGATAAGTAATGTTTTATCAAATACTCAAATACTTAAAGTTTTGTTATTCCAGAGTAAAACCAATTCATAAGTAAGAGAAAAATTCATAGGATATTTCCAAAAAAATTTACTCATAATTATATACTCTAAATAATATATAACTCAAATCAAAACAAGTTAAGAAATAAAATTTCAATTTATAAGAAATGACTTATAATTCATAAATTGATATGAGTAGAATAAATATTAGTTTAAAAATTCTCTATTTAAATCTTCATAGTGAAAATTGCATTGAATTAAGAAAAATAATATAAGATTAAAATTTTAGAAATTTTAAATACATGAGAAACTTTTTAAAAAACTACAAATATTAATTAAGTTCTCTCATATAAATCTTGGATAATAAATGATATTGACTGAATAGGGTTAAATAGGCATAGAAGAAGTTACTTTGTTTGTGAAATGATGAATTTTATTCTCTTATTTTCTTCTTTTTTGAATTTTCTTCTTCTTTTAAATATCTCAAATGTATATGTTTAGGAATGTTAAATTTTATCCTCTTGTCTCAATGCCATATAATCTTTTATAAATTTGTGTGCACATTTTTAGGAATGAAGAATTTTATCCTCTTATTTCATGACATATGATTTTTTAACTTTTTAATGCCATACAAAGAGTAGAATATTTTAGTGCATAAAAAATAATTTTGAGCAATCTTAAGCATCCATGAGCTAAAATTAAAATTAAGAAAATCTAAAGATTTTAAGCACGATTTCAACAAAATTAAATTTTGATATTTTAAAGAGAGAAAGTTAAACTAAGAAATATTCTAAACAAATCAAGATATTGAAAATTTCATCAAGTCAAATTAATCCAAAAATCAAATCAAATATTTTTGAAAAAGACATAAAAAGAGATATATAAAAGAATACTCTTAAAAAGCCTATGAATAAAAGTCATAATGAAAATTAGTTTGGCTAAATGAATATAAAGTTTGGAGGAATTCAATATTACAAAATTTATTTTATTTAAAACTCTTTTTTTGAATACATTTTTTTAGTTTTCTCAATTTATTTGGATTTTATTTTAAAATAAAATAAAAACATAAATTTTTTAATTCTTAGACTTCCCAAGGGCCACCCAATGATGGGCTCGTAAGGTACTAGATAGTTTTGTGGGATAAAATCCCAACACGACCCTTTCACAAGAAATTTTATATTTAAGTTTTATAAATTTTTTATATTTTGTGAATTTTTCAAAATAAAATTGAAAATAAAGAAAAGAAAAAGCTTTTTTTTTTAATTTTTGAAAGATTTTTTTTATATTTTTTGGAATTTTTATGAAAAACAACATAAAGAGAACACAATCTTATACTTAAAAATAAACATTGTCCACAATGCTTATAAAGTACGGAGGAAAAGAAAACAAATAAAAAGAAAAAGGCATAAAAATAAAAATACAAGAAAAACAAGGATAAGGAGGAGGTGTCTCCCAAAAACACTTTTCTTTAATATCTTTTAGTTAGACATTAAATGTTAGCTAAAAGTAAAATATAAATGAAAATGCGCAGACAACTCTCTTAATTCACGCTGCGATGAAAATGTTGAAGTCCATTTCCCTGGGACTCATCCGCTGAATTCTTGATTCCCTTTGTATCTGATGGCGTGAAAATGCAAATCCAAATGATCACTTATAATACCTGAGGTAATTTGATTTTTTAGAGATGAGCGACAAACGAATCGTCATAGACAGTTGGGTGCAATGACTCATCTTCTATATGAAATTCATAAAATTAAAAAGAATAAAAAATAAGTGCGTCAGAAACAATTTCACAAGGAGATATGTTCTTGTAAAAGAAAATGATAAAGCGTTGATTATTCATTTTCAAAAAAATTATTTTTATCCATTAATTCTTGTGAAATAAACTCATAGGACACAATTTTCTCATGGATTTCATTTTCAAAACAAAGATATTGATTGTTTGAAAATTCATGAAAAATAGGAGTGAATTTGGGCAGAGTAGTAGAAGAAACATGTTCTTCTATTTTGTTTGGCGTGCCTGTAATATAAATAAATTTTTGGTAAAATAAACTTTCTTGATTTTTGTTATAAAAAACTAAAGGGGTGCATGAAGAGTTATGTGTCTCCATAAATAATTGCGATAATGAAAAAATAGCACTAGAATCAAAAGTGCTCTCATTTAAATTTATTTGAAAAAGATTGAATTGATATTGGGTAAATTCCCCAAAATTAGAGGTGGTGCATTGAGGTGCGATAGAGGAGGAATAAAATTTCATAGAGAATGAATGATCTTCATCGCACCGTAAACTATCTGGGAGATCTCGCCACTAAGAATAATTCATATCGAAGTTAGAACAAAATTAATCAAAATCAAAAATTTATTCTCATTAAAATTAGAAAAATTATTTTCATTAAAGTTGAAAGTTTTTTTTTCTCAATTATTATTAAAATTATTTTCATAAGAAAAGTTTAAAGAATAAAAATAATATTTCTCACTTCGATGACGTGCACCACAAAAATTACAAAATAATTGACGATTTCTTGTGACCTCTAAAATATTAAGTTTATTTTGAAACTATGCAATGCCAACGGCTAATTGAGATAATATTTTGTTATAAAATAAAGCAACCGTCACTTAATAAAAAAGAATTTGCAAAAGGAAAATAAAAAGAGAAATGAGGTGGAGAAAAATTGAATGATAAAATTAAAAAAATATACACTTTAAAAATATATAAAAAAAATAACTCTTCGTCAACGACGCCAAAAACTTGATAGTTAAAATTTATGATAAATTATATTCTCCAAATTCTACGAACTATATGCATGAACACTTATCGTTTATAATAAAGAATATTTTAAAAATAAAATATCAACTGTCATATTTCACTAGGTTATTGATTAATCCTACTGGCACAAATTATTATTATTTTATGAGAAAGATATATATATTTATTTTGCAAATAAAAATAATAAAAGATAAAGGAAAAGTGCATTCGATCAAAAATCAATCTTGAGGAAATTAAGTAGTAAATTGATAATTCAAAAGCTTGATGTTTAAAATTTGACGATGGAGGTTCTCAAATCATACTGGTAAGGAAGGAATCAATTCCAAAGAATTCTACAGACCTATAAAGACTTTAGAGAGGAAGTCCTAAAGACTAGTAAATCTTTCAGAAGATTAAATTTAGGAAATCACATAGCCAATGAATGAAAATAATAAGTACCATAAAATCAAGGAGAGTTGTGAGTATGAGGATTTAAATTGAAGGCTAAAGTTAGGGATATGGCTGCAGGATGTTCACAAATCCTTTGTTATACTTTTTTGTTGGAGTTAAGTTCGTAAAAAAACCGACACCGAACCGCCAAAAATCGATAAAAAACTGAACCGACTTTGAACCGAACCGATCGGGTTTGGTTCGGTTCGGTTTGGACAAACCAAAAACTGAGGCATGTCGGTTCGGTTTCGAGTTGAGTCCAAACCGGCCCAAACCGAACCGCTCGCACCCCTAAATATTAGGAATTGAAAATGCTAGACATAAGAAAAGTGCCTAGAAGAAAAGTACAAAAAAGTAAATGAAAGTGATCCAATCTAAAGCAGGGATTCGATCCCGATCATCTTGGCATCAACTAGAATTTAACAGTAGAAATTATGAAGTCACTCCCCTAGGCCATGCCTGTAACATCCTGTTTTAATGAACAACATGTTTTCAGTCAAGAGAATTGACTCAGGCTCGGGAAGCGTCGAGTGAGTCGACTGGACTCGACGAATAGAACAGATTTTACTTAGAATAATTCTAGAAACTGAAGATGTCGAGTGCGTTGAGTGCACTCGACGCCATTCGATGAATTATAACTTAGATGTACTTTGGATGCTTAGGCGTTGAGTGGACTCAGCACCACTCGACGAAATTATTACTTAGAATATTTTTTGGACTCATGGTGTTGAGTGCGTTGAGTGCACTCGACGAATAAGCTGAGGCGTTGAGTGGACTCAACACCACTCAACGCCATTCAATGAATAAGCTGAGGCGTTGAGTGGACTCAACACCACTCAATTCCATTCGATGTACTGAGCTGAGGCATTGAGTGGACTCAACACCACTCAATGTATTTTGCTTAGAATTATTCTGAGAACTGTAGGCGTCGAGTGTGTTGAGTGCGATCGACGCCACTCGACGATTCGTCAAGTAAAGGGAAGTGAACTCAACGCTTTTAACTTAGATCCATTCTGGCTGCTGATGGCGTTAAGTGAAGTCAACGAGGCGTTGAGCGGCTTCAACGCACTCAACGCTTTTGACTTAGAAGCTGTGGAATGCTCTTGGTGTTGAGTGGAGTCAACATGACATTGAGTGGTCTCAACGCGCTCAACGCTTTTGACTTAAAAATATTATGGATGATACAGGCGTCGAGTGCGTTGAGTGCACTCGACGCCATTCGATGATTTGTCGAGTAAAGAAAGTATACTCGATGATCTTAATTTAGAAGTGTTGTACTTATATAATACATCGAGTGATCACGACGAATCTAAACGATTCGTCGAGTGGGTATGCTATACACAATGAATTTGACTTGGCATATTTTCAGCACACTGTGTCTGATTCCTATACATTGTCTGAACCAGAACTTCGGGATTAGTGCCAAATGACTTAAATTGTACGCGTCTTTTCAAAAGGACATATTTAATGTAATAATATGCGGTCCAACAGTAGGGTGACATGTGGCAAAGCGGTTCAACCCTAATTCCTTTTATAAAAGGAGATTTATGGAAAACCCTAGCCATCACTTCATTCTTGCTGAGCCCTAGCTGATACTTGCTGAAACTGATGGAAGAGAAGGAGTGGACAGAGTCAAATTTCCTGGGAAAGTCTTTCCTTTCTCTTTCCCCGTAAGGAACAACACCAACAAGGAGAAAGATGCCGCCAAGGAGAGTGAAGAGATCCATGGCCGGAACCGCCGAAAATGAGGTGTGCTTCCTACCCTATCCCTTGGTGCTAGATCTGTAGTTATGTTCTAGGAGAGATGTTGACTCATGTTGAAATGTGACCGGGCGGTCTGTCTTGGCGGGTTGGAGACCGCGCGGTCTGACGGTCTCACTCAGCGGTTTGGTTGCTGTGCTGTTGCCGAACGGTCTGGCGGTCTCCCCTGGCGGTCTCTCTCTCTCTCTGGTGGTAGCCGTGCGGTTAGCCCTTCTGTCTAACCGCGCGGTCTGTGCGGTTTGATCTGTATAGTCCGCTTAGTTCTGTAAATTTTTAGTCCCACATCTCTTATTTGTATTCTCTCTTCTCTCCTCCATTCTATATAAGGGAGGGCATACCTTTGTAATAGATACCTTTTTCTGATAATAAAATTTCAGTTATACCCGTTCCGGCTTGTTTTTAGTTCGTTTCTAACATGGTATCAGAGCCATCGGTCATTGGCTCCTGATTCTGTCCGCTCTGTTCGCGCGGCTTTCTTCCTCTTCTCGCGGCCTGTTTCCGCGGCTTGTTTCTTCCGCTTGTTTTTTTTTCTCGCGACCTGTTTCTCGCGACCTGTTTACTTCGCCTGCTTGCGCCCTGTTCGCGCGGCTTCTTGCCCTCCTTGTCGTTGCCCTCTGTGTGCGCGACCAGTTGCCTTATTGCTCCTTTGCTTCTATCCGCGCGACCTGCCTCTTCTTCTCGCGGCCTGTTTCTGTTGCTTGCTTCTTGCGACCTATTCTAGTCGCCGCTCCCTCCTTCTCTTCTCTAGTCGCCGCGACCTGTCTCCGCGGCCTCTTTTGCCTTGGTTGCCTTCTGCGACCTGTCTCCTGATATCCTCCTCTTCTGTTCGCGCGGTCTGTCTGCTAGCCGCCCGACTTCTCTCCTTCTGTTTGGTTCTGCGGCTTGGTCGTGGCTTTTCTGGCCGCTGGTGTCTGCCATCGTGACCGCTGCAGATCTTTTCTTCCTATCCGTGCGATTTCTCTCTGTTCGCGTGTGTTCTTCCTTGTTTAGGCGGCCTCTCTGCCCTTCTTCCTTCGCCGCCCTCTCTTGTCCCCGCGACCTGTCTCTTAGTCGCAGCGGCTTGTTTTTCCTCTGTGCGGCTCTTCCTTTAGCCGCTCCTGCCTGTTAATCGGCGCGACCTCCTATTGTGTCGCGCGGCTTGTGCTTCCCTTTTGCCTTGCTCTGCATCTTGGTCGTGGCCCTTCTTGCCGCTGGTGTGCTGTCACCGTGACCGCTGCAGTTCTTTTGTTCCTCCTGTCATGGATTCCATATACTCCTCCGAGCCGCTCGCCTCGGTGGTCACGTCTTCTGGTAGTGCCCACGTTGTTACTCAAGGAAAATGGCTGATCGACACCGGTGCTACTAATCATATGACCGGCAATCCCCAGTGTTTTTCTCTCCTAGAAACACATGGTCGGTTGCCCCCGGTTACTCTCGCTGACGGCTCTTCATCGTCGGTTCATGGGACGGGAATAGTCCGTGTCTCTCCGTCTCTTCGTTTGGAGGATACTCTCTACGTGCCCAAGTTCCCATGCAACTTATTATCTGTTACCTCTCTATGCAAGCAATTACAATGTTCTGTTACTTTTACTTCTACTAATTGCTCTTTTCAGGATCCGGCCTCCCAACGGACGATTGCTACTGGGACTGAGAGTGGCGGCCTATACTTCCTGGACAACATTTCCGCTTTCTCCACCTTCTCCTCCACCTCCACAGATCTTCTCCAATGGCATCTCCGCCTTGGTCATGCTCCTCCTCATCTTCTTCGTCAACTTTTGCCCCACCTTCCTCCACAATGTCCTCCGCTCAACTGTGAGGCCTGTCAGCTTGGCAAGCATCACCGCTCCTCCTTCCCTCCAAAGCACGTTCGTGGATCCACCCGTCCGTTTGATCTCATCCACTCCGATATTTGGGGTCCTTCTCCTACTCCTACCGTTGGTCGGGGTAGTTCATATTTTGTCACATTCATTGATGATTTCTCTCGCTGTACGTGGGTGTATCTGTTAAAAGATCGCTCCGAATTATTCTCTGTCTGGACATCCTTCTATCTCATGATCAAGACTCAGTTTGATGTTTCTATTAAAGTTCTTCGATCTGATAATGCCAAAGAATATATCAGTCATGATTTCTCTGTCTTCTGCATGCAATATGGGATTATTCATCAAACTAGTTGTGTCTATACTTCACAACAAAATGGTGTGGCAGAACGCAAAAACCGTCATCTCCTTGATGTCGCTCGTTCCTTGATGACCCAGATGCATGTTCCTCGCTCCTATTGGGGCTATGCTGTTCTCCTTGCCTGTTACCTCATCAATCACATTCCCTCCACCGTTCTTCACGGAAAAACCCCATTCTCCATTTTGTATCCGGGCAAGGAGCCATTTCCCCTCCCTCTCCAAATATTTGGATGCACTGCTTTTGTGCATGCCCCCTCTGCCACCCGTGATAAGCTATCCCCTCGCTCCACCAAATGTATCTTTCTGGGATACTCCACCACTCAGAAAGGGTATTGTTGCTTTGATCCCATCCTTCGTAAGCAGTTCGTTTCTGCTGACGTCACCTTCTTCGAGAATACCTCCTACTTCTCGGATGACTCCTCTCCTCCTCTCCCATCTTCTGATTCTCCTGCTGTTCCCTTTGTTCCCTCGTTTCCTACTACGATATTCACCCCTACTCCATCTCCGTCCACTCCTCCCACTCCACCACCGTCTCCCGCATCTCCGCCGCCGTCGCTCTCTACTCCCGGGCCAGCTCTCTCTGCCACGGATGCTCCGGATGCGAGGAACTTGCTGACCTGGATCTTCCTGTAGCTCTTCGCAAAGGGGTGCGGACGTGTACCCTACACCCCCTTACTGCCGTTGTTTCGTATGATCGTCTTACCCCTTCTCGCAGGGCCTTTGCTCTAGCTATCTCTGCCACTGCCACGCCCCGCTCTTACCAGGAGGCCCTTGCTATTCCTCACTGGAAGATGGCCATGGATGAGGAAATGGCCACCCTAACGGAGCGGGGTACCTGGACTCTTGTTCCTCCTCCCTTCGGTACTGATGTCGTTGGCTGTCGCTGGGTCTTTGTGGTGAAATTTTCCCGGATGGCACTGTGGACCGTTATAAAGCTCGCCTTGTTGCTAAGGGCTTTACTCAGACCTATGGAGTTGATTACTTTGACACCTTCTCTCCCGTGGCTCGTCTCAGCACTATACGGGTTCTTCTCTCTGTGGCGGTCAATAAAGACTGGCCAATTTCCCAGCTGGATGTAAAGAATGCCTTTCTTTACGGTGATCTTCAGGAGGCCGTCTACATGGAGCAACCTCCTGGGTATGTTGCTCAGGGGGAGACACGAGTATGCCGGCTGCAGAAGGCAATCTATGGCCTCAAGCAGAGCCCTCGAGCTTGGTTTGACAAGTTCAGCGGCATCGTGGCGGCCGTTGGTTTTGTGCGCAGCTCTGCTGATCACTCTCTATTTGTTCGCAAAACCTCCTCGGGACTGGTGGTTCTTGCAGTTTATGTTGATGACATTCTTCTCACTGGCGATGATCAGGAAGGGGTAGCCTTGACAAAGCGGCACCTTCGTCAACATCTAGTCACGAAAGACATGGGCTCTCCGAAGTACTTTTTGGGGATCGAAATCTCTCGGAAGCCCAACTCCTTAGTCCTCTCTCAGCGTAAGTATGCCCTTGATCTTTTAAAAGAAGCAGGATTGACTGGGGTTAAACCTGCCCGGTGTCCCATGGCTGTTGGAGAAGACAAACCTGGACAGATGATTCGCCTCTTCTTTCGGATACTACGCGGTACATGCGACTTGTTGGTAAGCTCATATACCTCACTGTGACCAGGCCCGACATTTCCTATGCTGTGGGCAAGGTGAGTCAATTCATGCAAGCACCCAGGGAGTGCCATCTACAGTCCGCCTTGCGGATCTTGGAGTACGTCAAAGCAGCCCCTGGGAAAGGATTGCTCTTTCGGAAGAATGGTCATCTGAGGATTGAAGCATACTCAGATGCGAGTTACGCTGATGACAAAGGGGATCGCAAGTCTACCTCCGGTTTCTGCACTTTTGTTGGGGGAAATCTGGTAAGCTGGAAGAGCAAGAAGCAGTCTGTTGTCTCCAGGTCCAGTGCTGAAGCAGAGTATCGGAGTATGGCATCGACCACTTGTGAGTTAAAGTGGCTTCGGGCTCTCATGCTAGATTTAGGAGAGGTCTACAACCATCCTCTACCTATGTTCTGTGACAACAAGGCTGCTATATACATCTCCAAAAATCCAGTTTTTCATGAAAGAACCAAGCACATTGAGGTCGATTGTCATTTCATTCGTGAAGAGATTTTAAAGGAACAAATTTGCACTCCATTTGTTACTTCTGAGAAAGAGCTGGCTGACATCTTCACCAAGCCAGTATCCGCCTCGTTCCTTCATATTTGTGATAAGCTGGGCATGATCGATATATATGCTCCAGCTTGAGGGGGAGTGTTGAAATGTGACCGGGCGGTCTGTCTTGGCGGGTTGGAGACCGCGCGGTCTGACGGTCTCACTCAGCGGTTTGGTTGCTGTGCTGTTGCCGAACGGTCTGGCGGTCTCCCCTGGCGGTCTCTCTCTCTCTCTGGTGGTAGCCGTGCGGTTAGCCCTTCTGTCTAACCGCGCGGTCTGTGCGGTTTGATCTGTATAGTCCGCTTAGTTCTGTAAATTTTTAGTCCCACATCTCTTATTTGTATTCTCTCTTCTCTCCTCCATTCTATATAAGGGAGGGCATACCTTTGTAATAGATACCTTTTTCTGATAATAAAATTTCAGTTATACCCGTTCCAGCTTGTTTTTAGTTCGTTTCTAACAACTCAAAAGAGTTTGACTTGTGAGATGAAGATCTCCTAGGTAGAGACCATGCTAGGGCATGTGCCCTAGAGATTTGATGTCTTCAACCTTTTCTTTCTTCTTGTGAAGATGGTGGACTTGGTTTCGTGAAAAGAAATGGTCTAATGATGGTGAATAAGGGAGGAGGAAGTTCTGTATATAACTTTGAATAAATGTCTAAAGTAAGAATATGAACCGATGTCATTCATCTTACTTTAAGATGCGTGCATAAATCTATTTTTTGCGCGCATCGAACTTCAAGACCGTTTTCGGGTATGATACAGCGAGATATGAGCTTTTTGACTAAACACAAAAGTCGTATCCCTTGAAAATACCTTTCCAATGGGTGGTTACCCGTTATCATACGAGTCCTGTAGACTCATGAATGTCCAGTTGAAGTTATTGTACAGTCAAGTCTTGTGTACATATTATTCTCGGGTTAGTGTAGAACTGAGTTTGAACTTAGTAGAGAAGTCATAGTAGATTAATATTGAGGTTTGCTGAACTTAAACCATTGTTGATTGTGCTAAAAAAATGATTGATGAGATTTAGTTGATAGATCCTTAAGTAAACAAATGATTTGGTGAACGCGATTGTAACAACTGTTTGAAGGAGGTCGACAAACAAATGGTTTGGGTATGCTAGAGAACAAATAAATTGTTACGTTAATTGAATAAATAATATTCCTGTGGAAGCATAATTGATTATGAATGTTTGACTTTAAGAAGGAATTGGATGTGGTTAATGCATGACCATGCGATATGATGATTAGATGAATGTGTATAATAATCCACTGCTTAGAGTTGAGTCTCCCTACGGGTAGTAGCGTGAGATTGGTATGTTGTGTAAGGTGGCTTGAAACCTGTGTAAATAAAGAACCCTTATGTGGTATGGAAATGTGGAAGGGTTGGAAGTGCGTGTGTGTTTGCCGCACTGGAACGATGTGTTGATAAGGGACTCAGTGTGGAGCCCTTATAGGTAAAATGCATGCGGTGTGAGTTGACACGCAGTGTCATAATCTTTGGTTAAGGATAGTTTGGCAAGTCTACAGGCTCACCATTCGTCATACCGACAGGAGTTGATAGATAGACTTTGGATAGTTTGTCTGTGTCCACGGTGCTCATTCCTGAGGCCCTTTTTGTGCCAAGTGGACGGTTTGGATGTGTCCTTGGTGCTCATTACCGAGGCCCTTTTCGTGCCACACCGTTAGGCCAGTTTGGGTTGTGTTCTTAGTACACATCTACCCAAGACCCCTCTGAGCCGTAGTATGCATGTGAGCTCTGTTGTTGTGTTCTTAGCGTTGAGGTGTATGGAGGCCTAGGCTTGGTAGTGTGGATGCCCGCCTAGTAGTGGAAAGCCATTCCACTTTCACCGTTTGGCCACGACAGATGATGTCTGAGAGGTTAGCTACCTGCTCGAAAAGTGGGAACTACAAGTCCGTGTCGACATAGCAATTGCATGTGTGTGAGTATGGGTGAGTCATCATAAGTCATTTATAACATTGCATTGCATTACATACATAAGATCCTTATCATATAAGTTTGTATGAGCACTCTTATATGATGAGTTACTTTTCTGTTAAGCCAATCCTTGACTTATATGTCTGTATGAGCATTCATATAAGTTAAGTTACTTCTTGTTATATATTCCTACTTGTACACTGATATTGATAATAGAAATACTAGTATATGTAGTTATAGTTGTTTTGATATACTCTGATATAGTGTAGCACTTTGCCACCTGTTTTGTACTACAACTATTTTATATATTGTACCCTTTTCCTTTCTCCGCCCGGTGCCTAAGAGTCATCGGGGGAGCGGATGTGAAAGCCATTTAGTCTTTTTGACTAACGGTTGCTACGTCTTCTTTTTTAGGAGGAAACCCCGCAGATAGAGCATCAGGTTTTGCAAGAGGGCAGCCAGGCCAGGACGATAGGGCCTGAAATGATGATACCATCGCTGCCGTCAGTGACTAATGTGAGTTTTTGAGAGACTCATTTGTAGCCTTTTTGGCATGATGTACTCTGATATTATAGAAGTCTTGGTTGCTTCTTTTTATTTGATGTATTTGTTTTGGACAATGTACTTATGTGGATTTTGACTTCTGTTTTAATTCTTATGTTGGGGGCAATGATGATATTGGTTTTAGCCAGCAGGATAGTCGTCTTGTGATACAGGTTGACCTGTGTGTTGGTGCTACCGTAAGGCGGCTGTTTTGGGCATAAGACTCCCCTCGACCGTGTCTTGTGTTCCGGGAGGGGGTCTTACAATGCCCGTGACCAATGACATGTCTTGTATAGAACCACAAACTTGAAAGCCCAGGAACGTTGGGAGGAAAACCGCCAAAATTGAGTAACTTGGTGTTACACGCCGCTAAGTCTCGCTCGTAACCTAGGTCATGTCTCGATTGGGTCAGCAATGGCGGCAAAATAGTGAATCCGAAGTTAATTTGACGGTTGCGGGAGAGGTCATGCCCCTTGGTCCCTCTCGTGACCAAAGGCATGTAAGCTGAAATGGCACGGCGACGTGAACTGCTTCTTTGAATGCTTTGTCGGGCTAGTCACGCCCATGACCTGGAGGTCACACCCCCATATTGCGTCCATGACAAGAGGCATGTAACTTTAATTGACGTGGTGGCAGCATTATCTGGAGCGCGGGAAACGAGTCATGGTTGTGACTGAGGTCACCCCCCGAGGTCATGCCAATGACCTGGGGGCGTGTACTTGGGATATTTGCAGAAAATCTCCAAAAAATCTCATGATCATGCATGTGAGCTCCAATCTGCTATTTGCAGCTCCAAATTACCTAAAAATACAAAAGAAAGCGAATTAGACAATTATTAAGATAAAAATGAATAAAAGGTAATTAAATATTACTAAAATATTATAGTAAAATATAGATAAATAATGTACTATCATAATGGCATGCACTAATGATTGTCTTATTTCAAAAAAAATTTCTTACTTTTTGCATTTGATCATATTTTAGCAAATGAAAATTCTTTGATCCCGTTTAATTTTTTTGTCATTTTCTTTTTCATTCGGGTTATTTGTTCCCCGTTTCTGCTCAGCCAAACTTGCATTTTTCATAAAATGTAAAGTTTGCGACAAAAAATTTCAATATGTATTTTTTTGAAATAAATAACGCTTTGTTTATTTTTCAACCGCAAGTCAGGCCACCTTTTCAAACCCTTCATTTCTGATTCTCCGCTGCCTTTTGTCGTCCCGATTGTGTGATAGGAGAAACCAATGGGTTTCCCCATTTACCGCGACCCCAAATTCTTTCCTCGACACAGTTGCCTCCCCCACAGTAATAATCGAGTGTGTGTGTGTGTGAGAGAGAGAGAGAGAGAGAGAGAAAAAGAGAGAGAGAGAATTCTCGATTTGTCGCTTAGCCGCAAATAATCATATCTTCGACAATCCTTCACATTGCGCCGCTGAATCTTTCTTGCTCGACACATAGATTTAGGGTTATATTTATTTCTTTCCTGCTCGGCCCATATCAGTGACACTAGAGAAATTGACTAATTCTAACCGGAGTAATGAAGATGGTACCGAGGAGATGTGTGATCTCCATTTTAATGTGCTCACAAATCTTTCATCCGGAAGCAATGGGCATTCATATTTGAACACAGATTCCTCCTCTGAATATGATTCTGAGGAGTCCCAAAGGATGGAGGAGAAGAGGAGGCAAAAGGAGCATATGCTAAGAAAGCGAGCATAGCTATCTATTTAGGGTTATATTTATTTTTCATGTGGTTTGGCCTATGATTGTTATTATAAACGTCTAAGATTTTCTGTTAGAAACCAGACCGGGGTAGACTACAGCATCCACCGATCCTGGCCGACTGTAGTTCAATGGCAAGGCATCCCCAACCAAATCTCCCGTGTTGAAACCGAAAAATCGGTCCCTGTGGAGTCCGACCCTTGCGGAAGGGGTGATCACACACTTACTTCTCTACTCACAAGCCCAAGGGTCAAGGGAGAGGGACCGGGAACAGACCCAAGGTTTCAGCACGGAGGTCCCACCACACACCCGGAAGATCTTAGAGCGCTTCCCCTCCTTAGCCAAGTGCTGAAGCTAAGGTACCTCAGAAAGCGCTAGAAGACCGGGCACAAGAACGCGTGTCTTCTGAGGTACCCCTTGGGTCCTATTTATAGGAATAGTTGGGCTGCTAATAACTAGGCATCACTGTTTTCGAGGACTATAGGCAATCCAAGGGGGGTAACATGGTAAAAACCCCCCCACAACTGAAAGACGAGCCGGCCCTGAGAAGAGCTCACTGAGTGGGGGCGGCGAGTACGGGCGCGAGAAGGCTCCTACTGCGCCGAGGCAAGGGGCGGCGGTTGAACTCGCCTCTCTCAATGCCACAATCCGGCTCGCCTCGCCTCAGGCCTGGAAAGTTGGGCCCGAAGCCCCTGCTCGCAGATGACGGTCGCGTTGGCACTCGCCAACCCCTCGGCTCTAGACGAGCACGTACTCGGCCGGCCCCACGATGAATGGCCTCCTCTCGTCGGGCTCAGCTCTACGATCTTTGAGCCCGACCCGACGATTGCCGAGCCCCTACTCGGCATGCTGGGCTCGGCATGCCCTGCTGAACTCGCCTGGGGCTCGGGGGCGGTCTGGGCCGGCCAGATCGGCTCCTGCTAGCCCACTCGCTGGATACGGGGTTGTACATCCCGGGGTCCCACTTTTCAGGGTAAAGGCCGGGTAGGTAATTCAGGCCCGGGGCTTGATCCCGGGACCTGCTAGATAAGAGGCGCCTTAGCCAACCTCCATCACCCAACTGCGTTGCCTCTTATTTAGCAGGTCCTGGGATCAAGCCCCGGGCCTGAACAACCTACCTGGCCTTTACCCTGAAAAGTGGGACCCCGGGAGATTTGGTTGGGGATGTCTTGCCATTCGACTGCAGTCGGCCAAGACTGATGGATGCTGTAGTCTACCCTGGCCCGGTTTCCAGCGCAGTTGGGTGATGGAGGTTGTCTAAGGCGCCTCTTATCTAGCAGGTCTCGGGATCAAGCCCCGGTCCTGAACAACCTACCCGGCTTTTACCCTTCAATGTGGGACCCCAGGAGATTTGGTTGGGGAGGCCTTGCCATTCGACTGCAGTCGGCCAGGACCGGTGGATGTTTTAGTCTACCCCAGCCTGATTTCTAACATTTTCAACATTATTCTACCTCCTTGGCAAATCTGAGAACTATTTGTGCTCCAGTTCTTTGGGGGTCTTTCTTCAAATTGGTTTTCCCCTTTGTAATATGTTTTCTTTGTATTGAACTTATGAATCTAGGCTGAGTAAAAACTATTTAAGTAGATTGTAGATTGTTTTCATTGATGCAAAAGATTGTTTACATAAGATTAGATCTATAATGGGTTTATCTTGTTCTCATGAGTTGTTGACATATATGAATTAATATACTGGATTCCCTTTATAGATAATTCATAAGCATAATAAGTAACTCACTTTCAATACAAGAAGTCCTGAAGTAGTGCGTGTAAAGAAAGAGAGTGAAATAGTGCGTGATATACACATTAAGTTGGATGACATACTCAACAAGTATGAAAATATAACCGATTTACAAAGACATAAAATGAAGAAGTTGCTTGAGATATTAGATTCTATGATAAGTCAAAGTTTGGAATTGGTATTGCCCAAAAAATTAAAGGTCACCAAAATGGTTACTCAAATAAATTCAAGGAAAACTACAAATCAACAAAAGCAAAATCATCTATTTCTAAATATGTTCTTATGGGTGAATACCAAAAACTACAAAACAACGTAAAAAATTGCATGAAATGTTCCATTCTGTAACAAATTTCTTTCTTCAAATTATAAGCAGATGTCTTCATGCATGGCAAATCACATTGTTGATGGTATAAATGTGCCAATGGCCTAATGATGATCATTGTGGTTATTAAGTAATTAGTTATGCTTTATATATGGGTGCAAATTAGTTGCAGTCATGCATTTACCTTACAAAAGAAATGGCATATAATAAGAGTCGATATACCACACATTTGGGAATGCAAGACTAAAAAAACTATTGGTATCTCTAGACTATAAAATAATTCATGCTCCAATGGACAAACGAATGTCATTGAGATACATCGACTTTGTCATCAAAATCATGCTATAACAGTTTATTATTTAATGTATCATTAATTTGCATTTTTTCTTTGCATTCTACACACGATGATGACGATAAGATTGATTTCATGGGATTTGTTAATCATAATCATTTCATCCGTTTACGTATGCGTGAGAATTGTCCACTCCCTCTAGTTTTTGTTGTGTGGACGAGATTCATAGTGCAACAGCTCAAACATGAGACTTGTCATATACATATATATACATATATATATATATATATATATATATATATATATATATATATCTTAATTAATACAGTCCTCCACTGTTCACCCGCCTCAAATCCCGATACCCGTCTTTCCACATCTCCTCCTCTAGATCCCGCTGGATGGGTAATCCCACGGCGAGCAGAATAGACGGGCAAAACCCTCTGCATGCAAGCAAGATGGACCGACAAAATCTCTTCCTCTCACGCTCAACTCAACGGTGAATCTCAGGCCTCTCGAGCTGAAGTCGACTACTTCTTAGGGAGAATCTGATCGACAAACCTAAAGCGTTCTACTTTCAGGTATCTCCTTTTTCATACCTCAAGCTTTCGGGTACTTTGATCTCAACTCCACTGGAAATAGACCTAAAGATTTTTACTTTCAGGTATCTGCGCAGGCCTTCAATCTTGACCTCAAGCTTTCAGGCGCTTTGATCTCAACTCCACTGGAAGCAGAACTCAAAATTTCGGCTTTCAGGTTCTACGCATGCCTTAAATCTTGAACCAATTTGCTATATCTCAGTCATCATTGTCATAAAGATCTTCGTTTTGATAGATTAGGTTATAACAAAAACAATTTGGATCTCAGGTGATTTGATTTTTTCATTATCGATTAGGTTAGGCAAATTTGATTTCGTTTCAGGTGATTTCAACTCAGCCATCATCGTACAGAGTTTCTTCCATTTAGGTAATTTGATTTCGTTGTTGTTTCCTACTTCGATTTAGGCAAATTTATCATCCGCTTGGCCATTTTTTTCTTGTAGTGAGCACTATGTGAAATCATTTAACTTCTGTGCTGTGAATTAATTCGTAATCACAAATTCCATTACTTACAGTGAGTATTATGAGTTTCCATTACTTTCCACACTTATGTGTTGTGAATTTAACTTCCATTCAGGTATTTTTTTCTTGCAGTGAGCCATTTTTTGTTTGCAGTAAGCACTGAGTTTCTTCCATTCTTTGTTATTGAAGCTTTAATTGATTAACTCTTAGTTTGATAATATTAATTGGTTTTTGTATGGTTACTTTGTTTAACTGTGATCGGAATTTGTTGTGCTAATTTGTAAAGATATTGTTAATGTATTTCATCTCAGCTTCCCCTTTCTTTTTATCTTATAGTTGCAGCAAGTAATGGAAGCATTAATTATATCTGTTGTAAAGCAAGATGTTAACTATTCTGTTGCAAACCAATCTTGAACAATCTGGTTTTTTTACTTGAAGATATGATTCCGGTAAAAGTATATTCTCAAATGGTATTTCTCTCATATGCTTATTTTAGTTTGAATGATGTTAAATTGTTGTTGTTTATGTTGATTTTGTATGAAAGGTTTATGTTGACTTTGTTACCGCCCCTTCATTCAAAGTGGTCGCCCCCGACCAATGTGGTTGGGGTTCTCAGATCAATAATTGTTACTCCAAGACTAATGTCGCTGCCCCCGGCCAATATTGTCACCCTCGGCCAATGTCTTCGCCCCCGACCAATGTCCCCGCCTCGACGACCAATGTCTCCCCTATGAACATTGTCGCCCCCACGATAAATGTCGCCCCCACGACAAATGTCTCCCCCACAATAAATGTTGCATCCATAACAAATGTCGCCCTCACGATAAATGTTGCCCACACGGGGTCCTCCGTGCTCTGAATTAATTCCCATTTTAAAAATAAATTAAAACCAAATCCCGCCAGCACGACAAATATCGCCCCAACGACATATGTCGTGCCCACGACATATGTCGCGCACACTAGGGCTGTTCACAAATAGTATAGTTCGCGAATAATTCAGGATTCGATTCGATTAAAATTCATATTTTTCGAATTCGAATCTGAATTCGAATCCGAATTTCATATTCGAATAGTTTTCAAATCCAAATTCGAATAAGTTTTTCCCTATTCGGAGGATTCACGAATAGTTCGTGAATACTGGAATATATATTTAAAAAAATTTAATATATGTAAATAAATATTAAATAAAGTTATATTTTTATATTATATTAAATTAAATATTATAAAATTCAAATTCAAATTAGAATACATGTTCGAATCCGAATTCGAATCTGAATTCGAACCCAAAGTCGAATCCAATATTTCATGATGAATCCGAATCTGAATCTGACACCGAATATTCGATCGAATCCGAATCTCTGCATTCTTTGTCAAATTTGGATTTGATTGAAGAGTTATTCAGTTCGATTCGGTTGGTGAACACCCCTAGCTCTCACGACGAATGTTGCCCGCACGGGGTCCCCCGTGCACGACTGCTTGTATATACATATATATACATATATATATATATACGTATATATATACGTATATATATATATATACGTATATATATATATATATATATATATATATATATATATATATATATATATATATATATATATATGTATATATACATATACTAATGACAGGCACTGGGCTCCGCCCCTACGACCAGCCACGATAGTACCTCTGTGCGATATTATTTCGGCCACGATATTGTCACGACGTGATAACGCTCTGGCCGCTCGCAAACCCCTAAGTGTTATACTATGATCGTCACTCATTTTTGCGGTGTACACGTGAGTTTGCCAATGATGGGGAGAACACATTTTTTATTGTTGTTAGATGACTTTGTTTATATGATAACATATTTTTTAAAATAAAAGAAACACAAATTTTTTAAAAAAGATTTTTTTATTAAGAAGGGCAATATTGGAAAGTAAATGTTTAACCAAAAGGTGTTTTTTCCTTTTATTATTATGTGTGTGTAGGGGCGTTTATCGGGACCTCCCCTCTAAGTTAGAAAAATTACAGATTGCACCCCTCTTATTATTGAAATTACAAAAACCTCATCTCAATATTACAAACCATAACATTTACGTCCCCTGAAATACATATTTCATAACATCCATGCACAAAAATACCCCTCATGAATTATATTTTCCAGGGGGTATTTTGTGCATGAATGTTATGAAATGCAAGCTTCAGTGGAGGTAAATGTTATGTTTTGTGACATTGAGCAAATGTTTTTGTAATTTTCAAAATAAGAGGGGTGCAAGCTATAATTATACTATCTTCCAGGGGAAGTTTTGGTAATTATTCGTGTGTGTGTGTGTCACTATAAAGGAAATATCAAATTCATGATTTTTAAATTCATTGGAGTGATTGTAGCTGTCGAATCTGCCATGATATTTCATCAATCATATGATCAAACTACACCTTCTCTCTCTTCTTTTTCGTAGATCTCCTAGACCTATTAGGGGCGTCCTATAACAATCGGGTACCGCCCAAAATATAAAGCGCATTTACAAACCAGAAAGCTGGCCAGCTATGAGCCCGCAAGCCCAGAACAATAAAACTCCTCTAGATTCATGTTATATATAGCAAGGCTCAATGAATGTGGGCGATGTGGGACTAAACAGGCGCTAGAATTTAAAAAAAAACACGCATGCCTGATGAGAATCAAACAGCCAAAGGCACCCGCCTTAACCAATACGCCAAGAAAGTTTTTCATTAGAGTCACAATGCAAACTTTATTTATTACATTCGACGGTTAAATTATATTGTTACACGCGGCTTAATTAAATTACATTGTTTTAATAATTAATTTAAAATTAAATTGTTTTAATAATTAATTTAAGGCTTTTGCGAATCCCGGCCGGGGGGGGGGGGCGTGTTTGGCTGTAGGACAGAGCCCCATGTCGGACACTCGTGTGGGTGTTTGGGTGTGTGTGCGTGTGTGTGCTCGCCAGGGGGAAGCAAAGCCCGCCATCGCCGCGGGCGGGTACTCTCGCGCTTGGTCGTAGGAGCGGAGACCCGTGTCGGGCACTCGTGTGTGTGTGTGTATATACACAAGTGATAGTGTACGAGGAGCCCCATGTGCCTTGTGCGATAGTACCAGGGCCATGACGGCTGACTTCACCCTCACCCTCGACAGTTCTTAATATTTATTTTTATATTAATTATTTATATCTTTTTATCATAAAATACTTTTAATTGTATTGTTTTTTAATTATTAATATATGAATTCTAATATTTTTTTAAATTGTGAAATTATGTTCTTAATTATTTATTTTTTATATTATTTATTAATTTACAATTGTATAGTGTTAATTACGTTCTAATAATATTATTTCATTTTAAAGTGATTGACACTCTGACAGTGCCTAATATATGATTGGATAATGTCATTTAATATTGTTAATTAATTGTTGCCAACATATTACTTAATAAAATTATAAAATAAAAATGTGTAATAAAATTATAAATTGTTTTTATTAATATTAAACAAAAAAAGATTACACTTTTATAATTTACATTAATTGAAAAAAATGAAATTTATTATTATTATTAATTTTAAATAAAAAAATTACAAAATTATTAACTTAACAAATTACATATTTTATCGAGTGTGACGTGCTTAATTAGCTCTTATATTCATTGCATCCATCTCGTCTTCTATCTCCTCCGAGCTCGCCTCTAATGCTGAAATGTGTTGCTTCCTTCTTGTAGCTTGAAGTAGATGCAAAGTTCTAGTGATTATTCGTTTTGCCGATTCCTCCAGTCATTCAAAACCATGCCACAAAGAGAAAACATGAACTTTGAAGCTACCGTACTAGCTGGGATTGTTAGCAAATCAAGGACCATATAAGCCAAAATAGGATAGGTATTCGATCTCTTCCGAACTCATAAAATCACAGAATTGTGTTTTTGTATACAATCCTAATTCATTTAGACTATTAGATGTGAGCGTATTTTTTCCTGGAAGCTAATTCTAAACTTTTATTTTTAAAGGAATCCTTTGTTCTTGGTATTGATATTTCTTCTCGGGGTTGTGAGTCGTATAAGTTATCGTAATAATTATAACATTCGGTAAAAAATGAATTAAATTTTAAAATACTAACGTCATCATTATCTTCAAAACTTACATTTAAGTCTAAATTAGTATTTATTTCATCTATCAATTTTTTTACGCCGAATAACGGATTAAAGCGGCGGCGCATGAAAACATGACTGACATTTTTTTATAATATATTTTTAAAAATTCTTCCATTATTTCAATTAAAGGAAGCCGCCCGTCGTGTTGCTTATAATAGTTAAATTTTTGTGAAATATTTACAAAATTTTCAATTATTAGTGAGCTAGTCGGATAATACATACCAGATAAACAAGCACTCGCCCGTTAAAACATGTTAATAAATCCATAAAATTTGATAGTTTATCCCAATCCACATTAGTCAAATCACAAGGATTTAACAAAGTATAACATTCCATAAGAAGTGTTTTTTTTGAAACGTTTTTTTTAAATATTTTATATGTTGAGTTCCATCTCACAGACATATCAAATTGAGATTTCAAATATTTTTGACCTTGTGCGTGTACAAATTTTTTAAAATCTTGACTTCGCTGCTTAGTACAATAAATAACTTTTAGCATATTACAAATTTTACTAATATAGGGTTCCATAATACCTAAATTTTCTTGTACCACTAAATTTAAAACGTGTCAAACACATCGAGTGTGAAAAAACACACCATTTAGAGTTAGTTTTAAATCGCATTTTAACTACTATGTTGCGACGTTATTATTACTAGTGTTATCAAAAGAAATACTCATTATTTTTTCTTTAATTTTAAATTATCGCACACATTTAATAATTACCTAATATATAGTTTTACCTGTGTGTAAAAATTCAAAATCTTCGAAATATATTACGTGCTTATTTAGCTTCCATGAAACATGATCGATCCAATGACATGTTATACAAATATATGATAATCCCCTTTTATGCTACTACTCCAAACATTACTCATTCAACTCACACATCCTTCAAAATTTTCAACAAAATATATTAGGGATTGTTTTATCTCAAAATATATTTAGTGTGTCGCGCCTGATAGAGGATCTACTTACCAGTTGATATTTGGGTTGAAGCCCTTCGCGTATGTATTCCATCACCTCCTCGTTGTCATAGTGGTTGAATGCCAACTCACGCCTGATTACATCTTTCAAATGCAGCTTGTCGAAGTTGATCGTACGTCCAAATTTGACCTGATGCTGAGATTGGGAGAATCTCTGAGGTAGGACCTGTTGGTCTGAGTGTAGGTTTCTTAACAGAACTGAGCATGTATGATCTTTGGATCTGAGTTGAAGAGGAGGAGCTATAACTTTATCTAGCACATTGCTAGTGAGGAAGAAGGGGGAAAGTGGGTGTATCCTAGATAGGAGAACCACTATAAATTCTTTGTGTGATGTGTGTTGTGATTTACTTTTGCTTGTGCTATGATCTGAGATTTGCAAGTGTTGTGTTCAGTGGCTCAATTGTGTTTAGTTATTGTGAAGCTAATCTCTCAAGTAAATTAACTGCTGTACATTATTTCTGCAAAACAGTTAAGTGACGAAGAATTGAAAAAGTATTTTTAAAAGACACATATTCACCCCCCATCTAGATGATTATCTACCCAAAGGATTAACTTTCAAACGTCAGCATCGTCGACTCAAAGTATGGCCGAAGTGGTGGAGCATCATCGTACAACACCAGTTTGGGAGCATTTTGAGAAGGTTAAAGTCCGCGCCATCGAATTCAAGGCGCGGTGCAAATTATACTCAAAGCTTCTAACCCTTACCGACAACTCGGCACTAGCAAGACACCTTAATTCTTGTGTTGCAAAACAAGCTCCCGAGTCTAGTCAGGGCCAAATTCAGCCTTTATAAAATAGGCTTATAACTCAGAGATTAGATCTCCTACCCACTCAGATCTTAAGGAGATCTTACAAAATTAAGAGGTAAAATAGCAAAAATAATCTTCAAAAAACATGAATTCTGTAATTTGGCTTATCTGATAATACAAATTCTTCAATTCACCAGCAATGGATTTCTTCTTGATAAACAGATTGGCTGAAAAGATACTTCTCTGGATCTGTAATCTTCTTGATGTTGTTCAGCTTGATTTCTTAGAAGAAATTATAGATCAGATCCACCTTAATCTTTAGATCAACTTTATAAAAGGATCTGGATATTTTCTTGAAAACCTACGTCTTCTTCCTCCTTCTCGGGATTGTCGTCTCCCCTTGGTTTGTGAGAAATTAGAATAAGAATTTCAAATTTTGTTGAATTGCTTCCTATGTGATGACAACTCCTCTATTTATAGCCTTCGTGGATGGCTGGTTTATGAATGATGACATCAATATATAACATCATACTTCAAATTCTCCCTTAAACTGTTTCTGTTGAAATATCACATTACCGTAGCTGATGTGACAGTTCTGACTTGTCCTAGCACTTCTGTGTTGACTCTGCACATATTCAGAAACATAAGTGTCGAGATGTCCAAAGTGTATCGACACTTATGTCGAGACATCTTAGCAGTCTCGACACAATTTTACTTAGAAGAATTTTCATCTGAATAAGAAAGTGTCGAGACAGTTGACTTGTCTCGATACAACTGTCATCTGTATTGACATCATTAATTCTGCTTTGTGTCGAGACAGTTGAATTATCTCGACACAACTTCATTGTGTCGAGACAATTGATTTGTCTCGACACTATTTCACTTAGTATAATTTTTAGTCTTCTTTGTGTAGAGACAGTTGTATTGTCTCGACACTATTGTCTTAAGCTTTAAAGTATCGAGTTAGCTGACTTGTCTCGACACTGCTAACTTAGTCTTCAAGGTGTCGAGACAACTGATTTGTCTCGACACAACTGTCTTGAATCTTCTATGTATCGAGTTAGCTAACTTGTCCCGACATTACTGACTTAGGCTTTAAAGTGTCGAGTTATCTGACTTGTCTCGACACTACTGAATTAGTCTCGACACATCTTCTGCAAAGGTGTCGACATAGTTGAAGTGTGTCGATACTTTTGTACTTAGCCATTTTTCTCCACTGCAAGTTGCTAAATGTAGATTGTGTTGACTTCACTCAACACTTTGCTGACTTCACTCGACACTTTTGTACTTAGACAATTTTCTTCACTTTCTAGTCAGGTTCTTGAGTCCACCTATCCATGTGAATTAGACCACCTATCAAATCATTATGATATAGACAACCTGCAAGCATGAATTGAAATATACATCAAATACATATTTTGTGCATATCATTGAATTGAAAGAGCTTCTTCAAATCAAGTACATTGTGTCTAATGTACCCAATAATCTTCCCCTATTTGGAGAAGTCATAACCCCAATTCAATGATATACACCACAATACTAAAATATATTAATTATGATGTATACGAAAAATGCTTGAACAAATTATAAAGGAACACAACAGTAATAACACAGATATCAGAAGTGCAATCAAAATTTTTATTTAAATTTGTTCAAAGATTACATTTTTTAGTTTTGATACAATGTTCTTGAAGTCAAATTACATAGTTTTCCAGAAAAGAAAAAATAAACTAAGAATCTTCAGGCTAATTGATGACAATGTCTTTTCCAGGCTGAATTTTAGCTTTGACTTCTTGCACTTTGTCATCAGCCACTTTCTCCTTTCCCTTGCCATTCTTAGCTTTAGTAATTTCTTCTTGCTTGAGCCTCTGCCTTTCATGATAATGATAGGGCTTGGGTAAATACTTGTTTGGCTCAACAAAATTAGCTGGGATCTTCCATGCCTTCAGATCATTTCTGAATTTTTGGATGACCTCCTGTTGCTTTAAGTGCTTAGCCCACTCTTGCTCTGTATACCATTTTCCCCTATCAACAACATTAATATTGACGGCTTTCCATGCAGTGAGTATAATTGATCAAGAGGTTGGACACTATTGTTCAAAATCTAGCTTAGCTTCAGCCTGTTCCCTGAATCTTTTCTTTGATAGTTGAGCTTCTTTCTCCTTAAGCAGATGCAGTTATCTCCACCTCCTCACATACTATATTCTAAACTTGTGGTGGAGGACTGTACATGGTTTGGATAGCAGCTTGAATGACCTCAAAAGGAGTTGGTTGACAACCAGACTCAGCAGATTGGTCTCCATCATACCATAGAGGAGGATGGCCTAAAGTGTCTCTAATTTTATTTGAGATCTAAGTAGCATGCTCAGAGCTTGCCTTTATCATTACCCTCTCCCCCTTTATGACTTCTCTTTCTATATAATCTCCGAGATCATTCTTGTGAAATCTTACTTGACCATCTAGATATTGCAGTTCTAAGGATACAAAATTCTTGACCTTGAGCAGATGGTCATCCAATTCTTTGTGAGACGCCTGAATATCTTGAAACATAGAGGAAGATTTAGTAGATAACTGAGTTTCTAGATCCTTGGATGTAGATGTAATCTTGATCACCAGAGCAGTAGTTTGTTTCTTTATTTCTGCCAATGTAGTATCATGCATAACTATCATATTCTCATTCATTCTTGTTGATTTTTCATGACATAGTCTTGTTTTATAGCTATGTCATTTTCAACTTTCTATGATTCTACTTGCTGTTTTATAATGTATACTACAACATTTGCTCCTCTTTCAAAGAAATATGTCATATCTTTCTTTAGCAAGTTTACTTCAAATCTAATAGATTTTATGTCCTGAGCCAGTTGAAATTGCAACTCCTTGTTGCTTTCATCCACATACTTCTCAAGTTGAGTTCTTTATTGATCTAACATAATTTATAGTTGAACTATAATTAAACTTAAATCCATAGAAGGAGCAGGAGTTGTGCCAGACTGAATAGTTTTCTTGTAGCTTTTGCTTCTCTTTTTGAGTTCAATTATTTTCCTCTTCTTTAGTTGAGAGGCTTCTTCCTCTTCTGATTCAGAAAAGTTAACTACCTCAACAGATGCTGGCTCTTTAACTATTTCAAAAGTTGGGGGCTAATCTTCAAACTCCCCCTCAACCATTGCACATTCTTCATTGATGTTTTCCAAGTTAGTCTCTTCTTGCAGAACTTTAGTATCAGGAATAGGGTCCTCTGGAGTAGTAGTTACTCCCCCTGGACATCAAATCAGTATTCAGAATAATTATCTCTTCAGTGGCCTTGGAGATTGTATCTTCAATCTCTCTGTCAGACATTTCTATTTCTAGAAACTTTGTTTGTTCTAGCTCTTGTACAACTTCTATTATTATTATATTTACTATATCCATTTCAATTTCTGGCAGATTATTGAGGTTCTCCCCCTCAATTGGATCCCTATTTGGGATAGTCTCCCCCTGTACCTGATCACATGTTCCAAGTGAGGGCCTTGGAGATTTGTCAGCCATTATATCATCCTGTTTTTCAAAGGTAGAACTTTCTTGTTCTTCAGATTTACTGGAAGAATCTTCTTCCACAACTACAACCTTCTTCTTTTTCTCTTTCTCCTTCTAAACTACAGGTGATTCCTTGGATAAGACTCAATCCAACCTAGCCAGTATCCTCATGTCCATTCTCCTCATGTGATTGATATTGGATCCAATCTTGAGGTTGAGGCTGTTTGGAATGACATGAACTAAGTGTAGACTCAGAATTCTGCCCATGTTAGGCTTCTTGATACTCTGTGCTATTTTATCAAAGAACACTCTTCTCTAGTTAGTCTTGATTTTGAAAAATACTCTTGTCATCAGCTTAAACATGAATGTTGATATCCTATCATGTGTTCCAGTCTTACACAACAACACCTTCCTTATTATTTTAGACATGAATTTTCCTTGAGAATTCATACCCTTCCTGTTCAGGGTGCTTCCAATCTTAGTGGTTGGATCCAACCCACACCACACCAATACTTCAGCAGTTCTGGTGGTGTCTATTTCATCGACCTGATCGATTCTTGGTATTTGAAAAACCATTGCCAACCTCCTAGTTGCGATTTTAACTTTAGCTCCATACACTGTAGACTTAATCTTTGCTGAATTAGAATCCAGTTTTGCATTAGAGAAGAATTCTGATACTTCTCGTTTCCAGATGTTTGTTGGTTCAAAGAGCATATAATCCAGACTTGCTTCTTTAATTAGGTCAATGATGTTCCTAATTTCTTCTTGTGCTGAGTCGAATCCATGGCGCACGAGTTCATACCCTTCAAAGATGTTGTCGTCGTTCTTGGGAGCCATTGGAGTAAAGAGAAAGGATTGACGAGTGTCGACTAATAAGAATTCTAGGTCTCGACACTCAGGGATCAAAAGTTCAAGAGATCAAGAAAGCATAGTCGAATTCTACTCGCACATCCCTTTTATAGTCAAATAATCCCAGAAGTCGAAAGGGCGTGCTGTATTTAGACTATTCTAAATATTTGGGTAAATACCAAGTGTTGACACAAGGAAAAGATGTCTGTCGAAATGTGTCGACATGAGTCGACACAAGGTTAATATGTCTCGACACATACCTTAGGGTCTCGACACTAACTTTAGTGTCTTGACACTTTGTAGTGATGCTGTGTCGACACACTTTCTGGTGTCTTGACACATTACTTTTTGTAGTGTTGACACACTTTCTGGTGTCTCGACATTTTCTAAGATGTCTCGACACATTCTCTAATGTCTCGACACAATTTTTTGACTTAGTCAAAATTTTGTTTTTTTGAATTGTAGATTCTTGACATTTATGATGTCTATCCTTGATATCTAAATGAGTAAACTTAATCATTGATTAATTATTTTTATTTTTTATTTTATATCAGTTTTTATATGTGCATCAATTACTCAAGATTCAATATTCCAAGTTCAAATTTAAAGAAATTAAATTTCTCTTTTTCCAGGGGCTTAGTAAAAATATCAGCAATTTATTTATTTGTTGGAACAAATTCTAAGCTAATATCTTCATTTTCTACATGCTCCCTAATAAAATGATATCTAATTTTAATATGTTTTGGTCTACTATGTGACACATGATTGTTTGCAATAAAAATAACACTAGTAGAATCAAAGAATAAAGGAATTTTACTTAGCTGTATGTTGTAATCTTGTAATTGATGCTGAATTCAAAGCAATTATGCACATCAACTTCCAGCTGAAATGTACTCAGATTCAGCTGTGGATATTGCTACACTTGTTTGCTTTTTACTGCTCCATGACACTAGCCTCCTTCCAAGGAATTGACATGAGCCTGATGTGCTTTTCCTGTCTTCTTTACATCTTACATAATCTGCATCTGAATAGCCTATTAGTTCAAAATCACTATTCCTAGGATACCATAGGCCAAGATTAGGTGTGCCATTTAGATATCTCAATATTATTTTAACTGTTGTATAGTGAGATTATTTAGGGCATGCTTGATACCTGGCACAAACACAAGTGGCATATATTATGTCTGGTTTACTGGCTGTTAGATAGAGCAGTGATCCAACTATATCCCTATACAAGGTGATATCAACTGGCTTGCTAGCATCATCCTTATCTAAAGACATACTAGACCCCATATGAGTTCTCATGGAAGTGGATGTTTCCATGCAATACTTCTTGATTAACTCCTTGGTGAACTTAGATTGACTAATGAAAAGTCCATCTATAGTTTGCTTAACTTGGAGACCCAAGAAAAACTTGAGTTTACCCATGCTACTTATCTCAAATTTACCTTGCATAAATTTGGCTAACCTAGTGCAAAGTGAATCATCAGTAGAACCAAATATAATATCATTAACATATATTTGTACTAAGATGGTCTTGTCTTTGACTTCCCTTAGGAATAGTGTTTTGTCTATTTTCCCTCTTGAGAATTTATTCTCCAAAAAGAACTTAAGCAGAGTCTCATACCAAGTCCTTGGGGCATATTTTAAACCATAAAGAGCTCGTAATAGAAAATAAACATGAGTAGGTTTAGTGGAATCAACAAAACCTGAGGGTTGCTCAACATAGACTCTTTCTTTAAGGTTACCATTTAGGAAGGCCGACTTAACATCCATTTGGTAAACTTTGAATCTTTTGTAGGCTGTATATGCCAGGAAGAGTGTAATAGCCTCCAATCTAGCCACTGGTGCAAAGGTTTGATCAAATTCTATGCCCTCTTCTTGTCTATAGCCCTTTGCAACTAGTCTAGCCTTATTTCTGACTTTAACACCATTCTTATCCAATTTATTCCTGTAGATCCACTTGGTTCCTATGATGTTACTATCATCTGGTCTGGGAACCAGCTTCCATACTTTACATCTTTTGAACTAGTTCAATTCTTCCTGCATGGCACCTATCCAAATGGATTTATATTGGCTTCTTCAGATTTCTTTGGTTATGTTTGAGACAGAAAACTTGAGTACATTAAAGTGTTGTGATGTTTGCTTCTTATGGTCACTCCCTAAGTTGCATCTCCAATGATTAATTCCCTTGGATGATCCCTTAGATGTCTGACAGCTACTGGTAATGTGACTTCTTCTCTTGGACCAACTACTTCTTGTTACTGATTTTCTTCTCATGGGTGTTCCTGTTCAAGCACTTCTTCAATAATGTTGACTCCATCTTATATATTTTTTCTTGCTGGAACTGAATCCTCTATAGACAGCTCCTTTAGCTTCAAGTCTTCTCCTGTTATGCTAAATGTACCTGGCTTATCATTGTAAAACATAGAACTTTCATCAAATACAACATGAACAGACTCCTCCACAACTTGATCCTTCAAGTGTTAGACCCTATAGGCCTTACTGTGATTACTATAACCAACAAATATATCATCATAGGACTTCTCAGCAAACTTAGATATGTATGTTTTCCCATTATTTAGGACAAAACATCTACATCCAAAGATTCTGAAATAGGACAAGTTTGGTTTTTTGCCCTTCATTAGTTCATAAGGAGTTTATTCAACCTTTTGTTGATTGAAGCTCTATTAAGAACATGATATGCTGTGTTAATAGCTTCAGCCCAGAAATATTCTGGGAGAGAAGAATCACTCAGCATGGTTCTTCTAGCTTCAATGAGAGTCATGTTCTTTCTCTCAGCAATTTTATTTTGCTGGGGTGTTCTTGGTGAGGAAAACTTCTGCTTAATCCCAAGTTCTTCACAAAACTGTCATATATTCTGATTGAAATTCAGTTCCACGATCACTTTTGATTATGACCACAGAACTGTTTAATTCATTCTGAATTTGTTTGACAAATGTCTTGAAGACATCAGGAGTTTCAGACTTTTTCCTTAGAAAGAAAACCTAAGTAAATCTGGAATAATCATCTACAATCACAAAAGTGTAGACTCTCCTTCCCAAACTATAAACTGGCATTAGACTAAACAAGTCTATATGTAAGAGGTATAAACACCTCATTGAGTCTTGTGATTCAATACATTTGAATGAAGTTTTGATCTGCTTGCCTTTTTGGCATGCAGAGCAAATGCTCTCCTTAGAGCATTTAATCTTAGGATCATTCCTAATTAGCTCTTTACTGTTAAGTTTGTATATGGCCTTGTAGTTCAAATGAGCTAGACTTTTGTGCCATTTGACACAGTGCGAGACTTTTTCATTTGCAACTAAACATAAGGGTGAGTCTGACTTTAAACAAATAAAATTCAAACAATACAAATTACCACATCTAGTACCTATCAAGATGACCTCTTGGTCACTTGACTTCTTTATTAGTCACTCATCCTTGTGGAATGAAATGTCATAGCCAAGATCATAAAGTTGGCTTATGCTTATAAGGTTGTGTTTCAACCCTTCCACATAAGCTACTTTGGTGAAAGTGACTAAGCCATTTGTGATCTTATCATAATCTTTGGTAGTTCCTTTGACATCTCCACCAAAGATCACCTTTGGTCCATTATTCATAGGGATAAATTCCCTCAAATTGCCTCTTATTCCAGTCATGTGTCTGGAACACCCACTATCCAAGTATTAGATTGGCTTATCTCTAGTGCTTGGACATTCCTGCAAAATAAGAATTTATTTTTCCTTAGGAACCCAGATTGTTTTGGGTCCTAGGTTCTTGTTAGTTGTGGCTCCATTGAGACCACCTGTAAACTTCTTAACTGGATACCTTTTCTGAACATGAGACATAGTGTAATTGAACCAACAGTCCAAGGCAAAGTGTCCCACCTTTTCACAACACCAGTATTCATATCTAGTATACCTCTTCTTTGGAGGAATAGAAGAAGCTTTGTGCTGACATTCCTTAGAATACGAATCAACAAACTTGACTATTGTATTTTGACTGGGAGCAAAAAGGTTGTTTTGTCTCTCAGTTGCAACCGTTCTCCTTGGAGCAGGCACATTAGGAATAGCTTTCCTATTCATATATGAACTTGATCTAACTGGTTCAGACTTCTAGGTTTCTTTTCCCTTAGTCTGAAACACCGGCTGTGAAATGACTGGACCCTTTTGTACTGTCATCTTTTTGTCACTTTTTCTTTTGGGTTTAACATACACAACACCACTTCTAGGTGTTCCTGAGAAGGTGTCTATAATAGGCAGCACAGTTTTAGGTTTAGAAAATTTTTGTACTAAACTTTTCTCATTCAGGAGTTTGAGTTTCAGCTCCTGAATGGTTGCATCCTTTTGCTTCAGCAATATGATTTGATCATCAATGATCTTAGTCAGTTTTTCCAACTTAGAACTTTGAACACCAATCTTCTGAGTATCCATCTTATGATTATACTCAAGATCTTTTAGTGATGTTATCTCTACAGCTTGTTCTTTGACAAGCTTCTTACTATTTACTATAGCTTCCAACAGTTTTCCAAATTTGACTGTGAGCTGCTGCAGTTCAGTCTCAGAGTTAAACTTATGTGAATCAAACTTTGATTCACATGAATCTACCTCATCCCCAGTCTCATATACAAAAGTTTTAGAACAACTAGATTTGTCATAGATTACTTGAGTATCCTAACAATCAAGAATTTCTGTTTCTGGATCATTAGATAGTGCCATCAAATTGACCTTCATATCTTCTTCAGAATCACCATAGTGTGATGAATTTATGGAGCATTTTCCCTTGTATATGGACTCTGATGAATTTTTCTTCACAGGAGAACAGTCCAGCAAGTTCTTCTTTTGATTTAGTTGAATCAGTATCACTATTAGATAAGGTCTTTGATTTCTTTGCCATCAGACACTTTTTTGATTTCTTATCTTTATAGAACTTCTTTTCTTTTGACTTTATGTTCTCCTTTCTTTTTACAAAACAATCAACAATGACATGGCTGTTCCTTGAAGTAACCAGTCGGATAGATGGTATATCCGCGGGGGAGTGGTGGACTCCTTTTGAGGTTGCGGAGTCCTCTTGTGGAAGACTGTGTATGGAGATCGCAAGTTCAGCTTCGGCTGTTGCCCTTGCTCAGGTGGAGCGGATAAGCGATAAAACTAGAGTCCTCTTGTGGCAGACTGTCTTGGGGAGCTGGAAGACTGAGCTCTTGTCCGCCGAGCTTATTCTTGAGTTTGGTTGGTTACTGGACTTGGTAATAATTTGTGACAAGTCCAGGTTGATCGTAGAGTCCGCAATGTCCGCTGGTTTACCAGGCGGTGTGTGCATGTTAGTCATGGACTTGTTGTTGCGGGCTGGTGCATTGTTCTTGGGCTACTATTGTGTCCGCTACAACATGCGAACTGGTGCGGTGTCTGCCGGGTTATGGACTGGCTTCTTGCCTTAGTGCCTGACGGATTGTCTGGTGTCCGGCCTTGTCCTTACGGACTGGGCGGACTGCTTGGTGCTAGCTGTGAGCTGGGGTGGTAATTCTATCCACTAGGGCTGTGACTACACTCCTTATAATGCCTATAAATAGGACCCCCCGTCACATCAACAATAACTGATACGAACAGTAAGTTGAGTGTGGGTTAATTACTGCAACCTCAATTTTCTTGTCTGCGCGTATTGAGAATGTTTAACTGGTTGCTATTTGCAGGTTGTGCGGCTAGCACTAAAAAGCCAGGAGTCTGGTTCTGACTGCGGTCAGGAATCAGTGGAGCTTGCGGTTATCAATCGGTGGTTTGCAGCAGGTCGCATTTGTGGCCATCCAGTCTTCTCTCCTTCAGCAATTTTCAATTCAATAACCTGTCTGCTAGACTCGGCGAACTAGGCGGTCTGTTATTTCAGTTTGTCAGTGGCTTGCAGAGCGGTCATTCAGTAGAATAATGGGTTGTCCGCAGACTTCGCGGACTCTGTAGATCAGTGGTGCAGTAACGACTTGGTAGACTCGTCGGTCTCTGAGGCAGTCCGCCTTGCTTAAAGTTCTTTTCTCTTCTCCTTTGTACTTGGCAAAATCATGTCTCACCATGTATATCTTGTCTTATAATGAAGATATTTGATAATACAAGACTTGTGATTGCCTTTTGTTGTCTCTAATTTACTTAGCTCAGTTTATGATTGGAGTGTTCCTGCGCCTGGTTTTTGTTTCCGCTTGATCAAGTTGTCAGCTTGGTAGCTCTGGAAGTTTTTACTTGGTATTAGAGCTATCTCCTGATCATCTTGTGAAATTTTAACTTTGTATCAGAGGGAACATTGGCTTAAGCAGTGATCAACCTCAGTTGTGCTCGACGCTTCTAGAAGCTATTAGATCAGTGGTTGTTGCAATGGAAGGAGCTTTCGCAAGGGGTCATGGTATTGAACTTCTTACAGTGATTAACTTTAAGAAGTTGAAGTCGTATACAAATGGTGCTCACATCAACAGAGACACCACAAAATCCGTAGGCCCGATCGTAATCTTCCTTAGTTAGGTCATCTTCTTCATCAATGACTGGCAGCCGAAGAAGCTTAGAGACAATATGAGTAGTTAGCTTAACCTTGATTCCACGAACTTTGGATTTCAGAATCCTTCCATTTCTCTTAACTCTGGCATTCTGGAAAAATTCTTCAACATCTGGAAGTAAAACTTTGCATGGGTGTTCCAAAACGAATGAGAGTCCGACAGCTTCCAATAATAGTAGAAGGTTGTGGAAATCATCTGACAGTTCGGCGATTCCAGTATAAACGAGTTCACTGCCGATTCTAATCTTCGACGAAGGGGACATGATCGAGAGAGATGAATGGAAATCCTTTTTCTGAGAGAAATTCTGAAGTGGCGGAAAGAGGGCGACGGTGACAGAGAAGGCGAGGAGTTTTTCTCGAGAGAAGGGTTTTGAAATTTGTGGTTTTGGATTTTCCGGACTTTAATCTATTTATATAAGTCTTAAATCATTATAATAAAAATAACATACCTGAAAATATGACGGTAGTAGAGTTCGGGCGCGAATATAAAAAATTTGAACTTCAGGAAGAAAGTCGGCACCAGACTTCTCGAACGGTAGGCCATTTCTCAAGAGAAGATAAGAAGTTCTCGAGTAGTCAACTGTATTACTCGAGAAGCAGTTCTAAAAGTTCTCGAGAAGCAGACTTGAAGTTCTCGAGAAGTATTCCTCTAGTTCTCGAGTAGAAATCTGTAGTACTCGAGTAATGAACATCCTTCTCGAGAAATGAAGTCCAGACTTAGAATTTTCTTGAAATTTTGAAGTATAGCCCGATCCTTTAACTCTATTGTGAGACCTTTTTCTACATTCTTCTTTGTTAAGCATGCCAAGTTTTGTTTTGAAGAACGAGAACTTGGCCTCGTCCAGTGGCTTCGTAAAAATGTCTGCAACCTGCTTGTCAGTTGGAACATATTGGAGGTTAATGTCTCCATGCTCCACATGCTCCCTGATAAAGTGGTACCTCAGCTCAATATGCTTTGTCCTGCTGTGAGAAACTGGGTTGTTGGCGATTTCAATTGCACTAGAAGAGTCACAAAACATTGGAATGTTTTTGAATTTCATATTGTAGTCTTCAAATTGGTTCTTTATTTATAGCAGTTGTACACAACAACTGCCTGCAGAGATATACTCTGACTCAGCTGTTGAAATTGCGACACAATTCTACTTCTTGCTGCTCCAGGAGATAAGCCTTCTTCCTAGGATTTGACAAGTCCCAAATGTGCTTTTCCTGTCATCTTTGCTTCCTACAAAATCTGCATTTGAAAAACCAATTAGTTTGCTATCATTACTTCTTGGGTACCATAAGCCAAGATTTGGTGTACCTTTAAGGTATCTCAAAATCCTCTTTGCAGCAGTGTAGTGAGATTCCTTAGAGTTCACTTGAAATCTAGCATACACGCATGTTGAAAACATTATGTCCCGTCTACTAACAGTAAGATAGAGTAAGGATCTAATTATGCTTCTGTACTTATTTTCATCAAAAGGTTTCCCTTTCCTATCCTTGTCCAAAGACATAGCTGAACTTATTGGAGTCCTCATAGAGGTTGCGTTCTCCATTTCAAATTTCTTAATTAACGCCTTGGTGAATTTCATTAAAGAGATGAGAATTCCATCTTCAGATTGTTTCACCTGAATACCTAAGAAATGCTTCAGCTCTCCCATACTGTTCATTTCAAACTTCCCTTGCATAAGTTTGGAAATTTTTTTGCAAAGGTTGTCATCAGTAGAACCAAATATGATGTCATCGACATAGATTTGCACTAGCAAAATCTTGTCGTTTATTTCCCTAAGAAATAATGTCTTATCTATCTTTCCTCTCTTGAACTTGTTCTCAAAAAGAAAGCTAGACAGCGTCTCATACCAAGCTCGAGGAGCTTGTTTCAAACCATATAAAGCTTTAGATAAAAGATAAACGTGCTCAGGATGGTTAGAATCAATAAAACCTGGAGGTTGTTCCACATACACTTCTTAATTTATGTCACCATTAAGGAAGGTCGACTTCACGTCCATCTGATAGACAATGAAGCCCTTAAGTGTTGCATATGCTAGGAACAACCTGATTGCCTCCAGCCTTGCCACTGGAGCATACGTCTTATCGAAGTCGATTCCTTCTTCTTGTTTGTATCCCTTAGCGACGAGTCTGGCCTTGTTCTTTATAATTGTTCCATCTTCGTCCATCTTGTTCATGTAGACCCATTTTGTTCCGATAACGTTTTTACCTTTGGGTCTTGGAACAAGCTTCCAGACTTGGCAACACTTGAATTAATTCATTTATTCTTCCATTGCCATTATCCAAGATGCGTCTGAGTTTGCTTCCTCAAACTTCTTTGGTTCAACCTGCGATAGGAAACTTAAATATAGATTTTCATTAGTTGTACCTCTACGAGTTCTGACACCATCCCAGAAATATCCTATGATTTGATCAATTAGGTGATCCTTCAAGTGTCTGAGCTCTAGGGTTCTTGCATCTGGAGCTTCTTTTATCACTAGAGGGACTTGATCAGCTTGAATGACCTCTTCATCATGGTAATCATCCTCTCCAATTGGGGTTGGAGTGGCGATCTTGGTTAACTTTTGAGATTTTTCTTCAGTCGGCTCATCCAAGCTTAATTCCTTCAGTCTTGAACCTGTATCTTCAATAAACACACTAGAAGAGCTGCCTTGCAGCAAGATCATCTCATCAAATACAATATTGATAGATTCTTCTACAATTAGGATTTTCTTGTTGAAAATCTTATATGCCTTACTATGGCTACTATAACCTACAAAAATACCTTCAAAACTTTTTTCACTAAATTTAGTCGTGTGATACTTCCCATTGTTAAGTACGCAGCATTTACTACCAAAGATTTTAAGATATGAAATAGTCGGTTTCTTGCCCTTTAGTAGTTCGTAAGGTGTCTTATTATGGTTCTTGTTTATGAGTGCTCGATTTTGCACGTGGCATGCAGTGTTGATAGCTTCAGCCCAGAAATATTCCGGTAGTGAGGCATCACTCAACATGGTTCTACAAGCCTCTATGAGTGTTCTGTTCCTTCTCTCAGCAACTCTGTCCTGTTGAGGAGTACGAGGAGAGGAAAACTCATGAAAGATACCAAGACTTTCACAGAATTCTGTCATGGCCCCAGATTTGAACTCTGTTCCATTGTCACTTCTGATTTTGATAACGGAGCAGTTGTATTCATTCTGAACTTGCCTGACAAAATTAGTGAAGATATCAAAGCTATCTGACTTGTGTTTTAGAAATAACACTCACGCAAAATGAGAGTAATCATCAACAATAACTAATGTATAATCATTACCTCCCAAACTTCTAATTTACAGTGGACCGAATAAGTACATATGAAGTAGGTGTAAACACCTATTTGAATCTTTGCCACTAATGCTTTTAAAGGTAGCCCTTGTTTGCTTGCCTTTTATACATACGTGACAAGGTCTATCTTTAATGCACTTAACGTTGGGTGCATCACGTACTAAATTAAGAGAAAATAATTTATTAATAGTTTTGTAATTTATATGTGTTAATCTCTTGTGTCATTGGTTACCAAGAGACGCACTATCTTTTGCCAAAAAGCACATCGGTTTAGAAGAGTCTATGCAAATAAAATTTAAACAAAATATATTTCTTCTACGAGTGCCTGATAGAATCATCTCTAAGTTATCGACCGATTTTATCAATCACTTGTCTGCATGAAATTCTACTATGTATCTTTTGTCGCAGAGCTGGCTTATGCTTATAAGATTGTGTTCCAATCCTTCAACATAAGCCACATTTGAGAAGGATACACTACCATTAGTAATTATACCGTAGCCTTTTATAATCCCTCTATCAGAACCTCTAAAGATGACCTTTGGCCCGTTCATGACTGGAGAATAATTCTGGAGTAGGCTTCTAGTCCCGGTCATATGCCGAGAGCATCTACTATCCAAATACCAGATATGATTTCTGGTGGCCTTTGGATATTCCTGCAAAAATAAAATCAAGTTTCCTTAGGAACCCAAACTTGTTTGTAGGTGTGAAAAAAAACCGGGCCTGACGGGCCGGCCCGAGCCCGGCCCGGTCAAGCCCGACCCGGTTCAGGCCCGAACCGGGCCGAGCCCTTACCCGGGGCCCTGAAAGGGCCCCGGTTTCAAGCTATTACCCGGCCCGGTACCCGACCCGGTCCGGGCCGGGTAAAGCCCGAAAATCGGGCTAGCCCGAGACCGGGCCGGCCATAGCCCGATCCGGTCTCGGGCTAGGCCCGATTGAGCCTAACAGCTCATTTTAAGAGCCGTTAGGCTCTTCATGGCAGCATGGCTGCCACGTGGCAGCCATGCTGCCATTAGAGCAGCCAACGGCTCTCAAAATGAGAGCCGTTGGCTGCTATTATTATTATATTATTATTAATATTAATTAAATAATATATTATATTATTATATTATTATATAATTATAATATTATATTATTATATATTATTTTATTATTTTATTATTTTTTAATATTATTTAAATTAAAAAAAATAAAAAATAAAAAATAAAAAAATCCTATAAATACCCCCCCTTCTCTTTTTTCTCACACACTCTCTCTCTCTCTCACTCTCTTAGCTCTCCCAATGACGTCGTCTTCCCAAAATACGGTTGCGGTAGTGGAGCACAATCGTAGAGCGAGTATTTGGGAGCATTTCGAGATGGTCCTAGTCGGGACCAAAAGGAGAGCGCGCTGCAAGTTGTGCTCGAAGCTGCTATCCATCACCGGCAACTCGACGCTTGTTAGACACCAGAAGTCTTGCGTGTTGAAACAAGCTCCTCCCGAGTCAAGTCAAGCCCAAATTTCTGGAGCAGGACAGATTTGGACGTATGATCAAATGCAACAGCGAGAGCTGCAGGCGCAATTCGTCATCAAACGCGGGCTGCCATTCAGCGTCTTCGACAATGACGACGCGACGGAGTACATACATGGGGGGCTTCAACTCAAATACCAAAAAGTTAGTAGAATTACTTTTAAGGCGTGACGCGCTTAAATTTTATTTAGCAGTAAAAGAAGAATTAATTAACTATTTTGAAAATTTCGAAGGACGTGTGAGTCTAACGAGCGACGTTTGGACGAGTAATTTAAATTTAGGATTATCTTATCTTTGCATCACTTGTCATTGGATTGATCCCATTTCGTGGGAGCAAAATAAACGCGTAATATGTTTTACAGGTTTTGAATACCCGCACACGGCTGTAGCTTTATATAAAGTTATTATGAAATGTGCGCGGGAATTTAAAATTAACGATAAAATACTTAGTATTTCTCTTGATAACGCCGCCAATAATGGCGCCGCAATTGAATTGTTAAAATGGGATTTAAAACCATTTCTCAACGGCGCGTTTTTTCATACTAGATGTGTTTGTCACGTCCTAAATTTAGTTGTACAGGATAGTTTAAAGGGAATGGAAGAATATATTAATAAAATTCGAAACATGTTAAAAACTATTTATTGTACTAAACAACGAGCTCAAGATTTTAGAAAATTTTGTAAAGCATAAGGTCAGAGATATTTGAAACCCGAATTTGATATGCCGGTTAGATGGAACTCAACCTATAAAATGTTAAAAAGAGCCGTTCTACAAAAAGAAATTCTAATGGAATATTATAGTTTGCTTAATATTGAACACAATTTAGGTGAAAATGATTGGGATATTATAGAACATTATCTAGATTTACTAAAGTGTTTTTATAGGGCCACCGTTTCTTTATCTTGAGTGTATTATCCAACGAGCGCATTAGTAATTGAACATTTCGTACATATCACACAAAAATTTAGTTATTATAGACAACACGAAGGTTGGGCTTCTTTAATTAAAATAATGGAAGAATTTTTTTTAAAATATTATAGAGCTATACCGCCTATGTTTTCGTGCGCCGCCGCTTTAAATCCACTACTTAATGTAGAAGGCGTAGAAAATTTGATCGATGAAATCAATACTAATCTAACCTTAAATATAAATTATGATGATGATGACCCCGTTAGTACTACAAATTTTACTACTTTTTTTACACAAAGTTATAATTATTATAATAACTTATACGGGTCACGACCCCGCGAAGAAATAACACAACCCAAAACAAAGGATAGTCTTAAAAATAAAATTTTAGATTTAGCTTCTAGGAAAAAATCGCGCACATCTGGTAGTTTAGATGAATTAGGATTATATACAAAAACACAATTTAGCGATTTTATGAGTTCGGACGAGATCGAAAACTTCGATCTCTTAAATTGGTGGAAAGGTAAAGCTAATACCTATCCTTTTTTGGCCTATATGGCCCGTGATTTACTAACTATCCAAGCTAGTACAGTAGCTTCGGAGTCCGCTTTTTCTCTTAGTGGCAGGGTTTTGAACGAGCGGAGGAGCCGGCTTAACGAAGAATCGCTGGAGATTTGCATATGCTACAAGGACTACTTGGATGCTATGAAGAGGAAGCAGCACATAACAGCATTGGAGGATAGCTCGGAGGAGATAGAAGATGAAATTGACGCAATGAATCTACAAGATGATTAAATCGGGCAATCTTAAATTCTTAATGTAATTTTTTTTGATATATGTAAATTTTTTTAATTAAATTTTATAAGAATCATAAGTTTGTATTTTGTGCAATTGTATGACTTAGATTTTGTATTTTAATATTAATAAAATTTTTTGATTAAATTTTTTGTGCAATTGTATGACTACTTGAAATCTTGGATGCTATTAAAATTAAGTATTATTTTTTCATTTTTTGGATATATAAATATTAAATATAAATATATAATAATAAATAATAATTAATAATATAATATATAAATAATAAATATATATTTAATAAATTTTTAATTAATAGTAATAAACTAATAAATATATATTATAATATATTATAACTATTTATAATAATATAAATTATAATATAACTATTTAGTTATAACAAATAAATATATATTATAAATTTATAGTAATATATAAAATTAATAATTAATAAATATATATTATAACTAATCTAACCTTAATATAATTTATAATTATTAATTTTATTTATATATAAATTATAATTATACTAAAATAATTAATAAAAAAAAGAAAATCGGGCCGGCCCGGTCCTGCCTGGCCCGGCCTGAAGGGACGGAGCAGGCAGCATATTTTAGCTGCCTGCCCGGCCCAGACCGACCCGATTGTAGGGGAGGACCGGGCCGGCCCGGCCCGATATATGAAAAAGCCCGATCGGGCCCGGTCCGGGCCGGCCCGATCGGGCTTTTTGTTCAGGCCTACTTGTTTGGGTCCTTGGTCTCTAGTTAGCATACTCCCCCTACATGTGTTAACATTGTGAATGGTCTTTCTCACATTATTAACTTGAGGAGTTTCATAATATTTGGGGTTAAACCAACAATCTATGGCAAAGTGACCAATTTTGCCACAACACCAACAGTCAAACCTATTGTATCTTTACCTAAAGTTCTCATGCTTAACCTTTTGAGAGTGTGGTATAGCAGGGGCAGCAGACTTGGAGGTAGAAGCTTCATGGTGATGGCACTCACATGACTTCTTCTCCTTGAGAAGATTTTACACAACGGGTTAAACTTTTGGAGCTTTCTTGATGTTATGACCATGATTATAAGGGTCGTAGCTATGAAGAGTGATCTCCTCATATGGTGCCTTGAAGACACTTTCACCAAAGTTTTGGGGACGAGTCCATCCTTGGTACCGATACTTGGGCTCTACATAAGTTAGCAGGAAAAGTGACCGTAGGATGAGTCAAGATCAAACTCGTTTGTTGGAAGGATAACCTTTTTAAACGAAGTTTGGTCTTAAGGAGCTTTCACCTTCTCCTTGGCTAGAGCCTTCTTGACGGCCTTATTTCTCCTTTGGGCTTTATTTATCCTAGAAGATTTACTGGGGGCAGCCACATGGCCTAAGCCAGCTCATTTACCCTAAGCAGAGAATTCAGCCACAAGTGGAAGGGCTGTCTTGGGCTTGGAAAAATTTTCAACAAGTTTCTTTTCAGCTTCAAGTTATTCTTTCAACTTTTGAATGATTTTCTCCTTCAGGTTCAGGTGCTCGAGAGCTTTATTATATTCTTCGATCACATCATGGAATTCTTTTTTGAGTGAGTCCATCATTATGACTTCCTCCCTCAAATTACTCTCCTCAGCCTTAAGAGATTTAATATCCTTAGCTTGAGCTCTTTCAACTCTTCGATATTTGTCATAAGCCTTAATTAACTCTTTATATTTAGTCATAAGTTCAGATTCATCATCAGACAAACAGTACTCATGATCATGGTCAGAAGCATCTAATTCCGAGAGAGGGATATGAGAGTTTACCTTCCTAGTGAACTGGGGTTCTTCTTCTTCATCTGTATGGGCCATGAGCCCAAAATAGGCTTCCTCATCATCACTAGACTCAGATGAGTCCGTGTCACTGAGGGTCTTGGCCTTCTTGGCTACCAGGCTTCTTTAAGTCTTCTTCTTATTATAAGAAGACTTCTTCTCCTCTCTTCTTCCGCCCTCCTTCTTCTTGTGAGGGCATTTAACTATGACGTGTCCTGGATTATTTCAATAATAACAAACAATGTCAGAAGAAATATATTTGTTCGGTTTAGAGTGATACCTGTCTTGGCTACTTGAGCCTTTCTTGTGATGATCACCATCATGACGTGATCATCTGAACGAGGCATCTTTGCCTCTCCACTGTTTCTTCTTGTTCAAGAACTTCTTGAACTGCCTTGAGAGAATAGAAAACTCTCCTTCAGATAGCTCTGAGCCCGAGGTACTTGACTCTGAAACTTCTTCTTCACTCTCTTCCAGTGTGGTAGCAGGAGATGCAACTTTTGACTTCCTTGAGGTGCCTTCCTTTAGAGCGAAAGACTTCTCCTTGAATGAAGACTGATAATTATCTTCTTCAGCTTTTCTTGAGTTTATTTTCAGTTCATACGACATAAGCTTTCTAAAGAGATTCTGAGGGTCAGTCTCTGCTAGCTTACCAAACTCTCGAATTACACAGACTTTGTTGTCCCATTCCTTAGTCAGGGATCTCAGAAATTTGTCATTCAGTTCTCCATTAGTGAAGACCTGGCCATAGAATCTTATGCCATTGACAATCATGAAGAAACTTTCAAATGTATTAACAATAGAGTCCTTAGGACCTTGTCTGAATGCTTCATACTTCTGATTCATAAGGGATCTTCTTTCATCCTTAACCTCTTCGGTACCTTCCATCAAGACGATAAGAGACTGCCACATTTCCTTGATGGATTGGCAGTGAATTAGATTCTACAACATAGAATCATCGACTGCACTTGCGATGATATTCTTGGCTTTCTTGTCTAATGAGACAAGTGCAATCTCATCTTTGTCAATATCCATAAGCTTCTTTGGAACTTGCTTTATAGAGTTAATGGTGGAGGCTGTCATAGGAACATAGGGTCCTTCTTCCACTATCATAAAAATCCTTGGATCTACAACTTCCATGAAAAATTTTATCCTTTATTTCCACATAGCAAAGTTAGTCTTTGTGCACAAGGGAAGCTTAGCAAAATCCTTGGTCTGTCCATGCTTATATCCTCTAATGACAACTAGGAGTAGATCTGTTCAAGGTGTTAACCTTTTTGATGAACAACCTTCCTCTGATACCAATCGATGTTTTTAGTTGTCTACCTAAATCACCTAGGGGGGGGGGGTGAATATGTGAGGTCTGTGTCTTTTTGTGGAATAAAAACTTGAAACAACGGAGTGCAGAAAATAAACAAACAAGCCATAGAGAACACAAGATTTATAGAGGTTCCCCAACCTTGGGTACGTCCACTCTCCACCTCACCAATCTAGAAACACACTAAACTCGGCTAATTCACTATTATCTCGGATTTAAAACCAATCCTATAACTCGGAGCAACGCCCCTATAACTTGATCCTCAAAACGGGATCTACACTCGAAAGAAAAAGAACTTCCTACAAAACTCGGAGACAAAATTTCCTACATGATTAAAGATGTTGTAATCAAAAGTATTGTAATGCCCCAAAACTCGGAAATGATCTGGTAGCGTCTTAAGGCCAATCTGAGGCCTGATAAGGGTCACACGGCCTAAGACACGGGCATGTCCATGGTCGTGTCCTGCTACGAGTTTGACGATTTTCCGCATTGTCGACGAAATGCAGTCGACGATCCTTGGAGGTCAAGAACACGGCCCGAGACACGGGCGTGTCCAGGGCCGTGTCCTGCTCGGGCTATTAGCCGGGCTGTGCCGAGTAAGTTACACGGCCTGGGAAACGGGCGTGTCTGGAACCCAGCCTATGATACGGGTGTGTCACATGGTCGTGTCCTGTTCAGATGCGACAGTTTCAGCATCGATTGAGGCACACAGCCTATGACACGGGCGTGTCCATGGTTGACACAGGCATATCCCAAGCCGTGTCAGCGCCCGTGTACTATTCTGTATTTTCTGGTTCACGTCGAGTGTGGAACACGGCCTTGTACACGGGCATGTCGCAAGCCATGTTCGGCCCAGGAAATTGATTTTAAATGCGAATCGTGGTCGTTCATTTCCTTCTATTGGGATCTAATGGCCCTGATATGTCCTTGCTGATATAATGCCGGGAATAGGGTTTGAAACCCACATTCCTATTTAAGCTTTCTCTTTCTAAAAGCTTTAGAGAGAAGGGAGAGCAAGGAAGAAGGAGAAGGAGAAATCTGGCCGCTGGAGGAGCTTAGTAGCCCCAAATCGCAAGCCGAGTCCAGATCTACTGAGGCTAGGCCATTACGGTCCTTTTCATCCATCTAGATCTCCATGGCGCCAAAGCGAACCTCAAGGGCAATGATTCTCTTCTTGGACATGTGAAGTCCTCTTCTTTTTTTGCATAGGAAACCCGTTCTCGTGAGTGTGCAGTGAGTGTGAGGTTTTCCTTTGGGTGGACAGAATAGTCCCAGTTGTTTTGCATATAGAGTCTGGAATCGAAGTACGGACATAGACATTGTGTGTGAAACCTACCCGGACAAGTTGGTCTGGATCAGTGATGTTTTCATTATGCTTTTAGTGCCAGAGAAGACTCCGTGTCATTTGCTTTTCGGGTTTTCTACGTGGTAGATTGCAGCAGGGAGTCTTGGGGATTAACTCCAAGGTGTACCCGGAAATCTTGGCAGAAGCAAAGTTCTTTCATGTTGGTGGCCTGGGAGCCAGCCTTGTATATAGCCGGGCTATGTACTATTGTTTGATCGATACGTTGGGATTTGGTGAAGCTTGTTCCGCGCCGATGGCTAAATGGCCATGACGAGGTGAGCAACAGGCTGGTGGAACCTTACCCACTCCAAGTGGTTCGGTTAAAGATGGCTTGGAGACGAGTCTAGGCTTCGGCTGAAAGGACTTTAATGCCCACGTGTTTGCCGTCCTGGGGGTGGTGGTGGACTGCGAAACGGACCGGGTTCACCAAGTAAGTGCCCTGAGAGCACGAGGTGTATGGCCGTCTGTGCCTATGCCTGCGGTGAAGTGTGTTGTTATTGTACTCACTATATCGTTTGGCTATGCTACTAAACTGCAGGGAAGGAGCACCACCACCCCAAGTCTGGGGTGGGGTCATTATAATTTTTTCAGCTTTAGCTGACCGTTGCTTTTGTTTTCCACCGCTGCGGTGGAATGTTGATTGCAGGTGTTGCGAAGCCTAGTGGCAAATAACGTGCTAAAGCCCTTGTTGCTAAGCCGTCCCTCGAAGGCCAATGCGAATGTTTACTTTTATTCTCATGTGTGACCGGCCTACGTGTCGATGTTTGGAAGACACTATTTATTTAAAGTAAACTCATGTAAGGCCAAAAGGACAAGTACTTTGTGTATTTGTACGCTCATTCCTGTTTTGGAGTTTTTAGTGGACATTCATGCTGTGGCTTGGGTTCTTTTCTTTGCAACATTTAAAATGCTTCCGCTAGAATGTGCTTTATGTAGTACATGTGTTTTTTGAAGGATGGTTTCATTTAGTAACCCTTCGGTCTGTCTGTGGTAAATGGCATCGAGCCTTGACCAGACCTACTCCTATATGCAATATGACGGATATGGGTGTTACAATTTGGTATCAGACTACCGATTTCGGTCATGCTTATTTGAATTCGTGGGCGAATTCTTTTAAGGGGTGGCGAGCACATGTATGTGCGTCATCGTTATAACATAAAAGAACCCATGAATGTCCACTTAAGAATGAAAATACACATGTTTGAGAAACCTGTGTGTTCCTATAATCGCTTTTTGCAATATTGTTCGGTCACTTAATGGTGTTTTGTATGTCTATAGGTGACCAGGAGTGGTGCAGGGCCTTCAGAACACCCGCATTCTGAGGCAAGTAGCGCACCGAATGATGTGCCTACAACCCCTCCTTCAGCAGAAACTATAAGATTGGTGGCTAAAGCAGTGTTTGCAACGATAAATGCCCAGCCAGCAAGGCAGGTGCAACACCCAGCCCTTGCGGTGGAGCAGGTTCCGCTTCAAGCGGCAGAACCTAGAAGGGTTGATCAAGTTGTGGTGGAGCCGTTGATACCTAGAAGAGCGACCAAAAAGCAGCTCAAACATGTTATGGGCTTTAACCCTCCGGTGTTCTCGGGGACGTGAACCCCATCTCAAGCTGAGGATTGGCTCTCCCGAGTAAAGAGAGTCTTGACAGCTACGAAAATGGAGGAGTGGCAGAAGACCACCATAACCACTTTCTTGTTGGATGGTGATGCAGGGTTGTGGTGGGAAGGTGTAGAGCTACATCACCTAGGTGGAAGGCAACTCACGGACGTCTCGATGGAGGAATTTTCGAGACTATTCTTAGCCAGCTACCTTCCCTCAGCTCAAAGGATCGCAATGGAGAATGAGTTCCAGAAGTTGACGCAAGGAGACAGTAGCGTGGACGAGTACCTCCACGAATTTACATGGTTGGGTCGGTATACTAGCTCTATGTTCAGGGATGAGGAGCGTAAGACAAACCGGTTCTATGAGGGTATGCGGGATGACCTAAGGCTACGGCTCTCAGGGCCTATGAAGCAGGGCTTCTTGACCCTTGTCAATACGACCCGGTCGTTGGAGAAAGATCTGAGAAATGTAAAAGCGAAGAAAAACTCTAGTGTAAAAAGGACGAAGTTCAAGGTGCCGACCTCCTCAAAGCCTGGTTTCCGTAAGTTTAATTAGAAGGCTAGGACTTCGGGTCCAACCCCTTCTTCTGGTGCATCTGGTGCGACTACGGGCCGAACCCCGGGTGCATGCTATAATTGTGGAAAGCCGGGACACTTTGCCCGAGATTGCGGGAGCAGATGCCCAAAGTCCGAAAGGAAGCCTGAAGCCACTTATGAGGAAAAGGGCAAGGCGATGGAGTCAACCACATCACACTATGCTCCAGCTTAACCTTGGCCAGTAGGAGACCATAAATCAAGCTGATGTGGTGACAGGTATGCTTTTAATTTATAGCAGTTTAGCTTTAAATACTTGTTACCTTGCACATGTTAGCTTATTACTGCTTATACTAGGCTTTGTTTTGATTTTCGATAATCCGATGAGAGCACTGTTCAATACGGAAGCTTCACACTCCTTTTTGTCCGAAGGATTTGTATCGCACATCGGAGTACCCTCTTCGATGGCCAAGGACAAATTGGATGTGTTGTTGCCTAATGGGTGCTCAATGCGCGCGGATAGAGTTTGTTGCGTAAGGATACAGATTGGGAGTCAGGAGTTCAACTTGCAAGCATCGTTACTACCATTAGTGGAGTTCGACATGTTATTTGGTATGGACTGGCTCTCGCAGCAGTAGGCATACATTGATTGCAACCGCAAGGAGGTCAAATTGGGGTCTGATCGTGAGACGACATTTGCAGGCTTGAAAAGGTTGAGCAAGACTTTGATGTCTGCTCTACAGGTGGTTAAGCCAGTTCGTGATGGTGCAGAGCTGTTCTTTACACTAGTGGAGGCTTCAAAGCCTAAGCATAGTTTGGACAGTATCTGGTTGTATCTGAGTATCCTGACGTGTTCCCTGGCAATCTCCCTAGAGCCCTTCCTCAGCGAGAGATCAACTTCTCTATTGAGCTAGTGCCAGGTGCCAAACCTATGTCATGCTCTCCATATCGGTTAGCGCCTAAGGAGATGGCAGAACTGAAAGTTCAACTTCAAGAGCTGTTGGAATAAGGATATGCGCGTCCAAGTTCGTCGTCTTTGAGCGCACCGGTCCTCTTTGTTAAGAAGAAGGACGAAAGATTGCGACTTTGTATTGATTACGGAGAGCTGAATAAGTTAACGGAGAAGAATAAGTATCTGATCCCAAGGATTTATGATCTGTTCGATCAGTTAGTTGGGTCAACGGTATACTCAAAATTTGATCTTAAATCCGGATACTATCAGTTGAGGATAAGAGAAAGTGATATCTCCAAGACAGCTTTCATCATGCGGTATGTGCATTATGAGTTCACCGTCATGCCGTTTGGGCTGACTAATGCGCCATCCGTGTTTATGGATCTGATGAACAGAACGTTCAGAGAGTGTCTGGACCACTTCGTGATAATCTTTATCGACGATATCTTGGTGTACTCACAATGTGAGGAGGATCACTTTAAGCATCTGCATTTGGTGTTGGAGACGCTGAGGAGGAACCAACTGTATTCCAAGTTCTCCAAATGCGAGTTTTGGTTGTCCTCGGTAGCATTCCTTGGTCACATAGTTAGTGGAGAGAGAATTGCAGTGGATCCGGCTAAGATAGTTGCTATACGGGAGTGGCTTGTGTTGTCTTTGGTAGCGGAGGTCCGGAGTTTTCTAGGGCTTGCCGGCTATTATAAGCGCTTCGTAGAGAACTTCTCGCCGATAGCGTTACCCCTCACGACATTGACAAGGAAAGATCAGAAGTTTATGTGGTCGTTGGAGTGCGCGCAAGCTTTTGAAGAACTGAAGAGTCGGTTGACCACGACACCTATTCTATGTTCGTCGGTTGGGACCGAATGATTTGAGATTTATAGTGATGCTTTGGGCAGTGGTTTGGGTTGTGTTCTACTGCAGCATGGGAGAGTGATAGCTTATGGCTCGTGTCAGCTGAAGGTACACGATAGGAATTATCCGGTCCATGACTTGGAGTTAGCGGCTGTGATATTTGCCCTGAAGTTGTGGAGGCACTACCTGTACGGTGTGAAGGTCGATATCTATACCGGCCACAAGAGCATGAAGTACTTGTTGGATCAAAAGGATCTAATATGTGGCAGCGGAGGTGGATGGAGTTACTAGGGGACTACACCTTCAAAATACATTATGTGCCTGGGAAAGGCAATGTGGTTGCTAATGCGTTAAGTCACAGGGCTCCCGCGCAGGCCAACTGGTTGTCGATACATGATGAGCGTTTGATTCATGATTTGGAGGCATTGGAGATCTCTTGTGTTGACAAGCAGACTAGTGCTGAAGCACAATTGAACTGGACAGAGGTGTAGTATGACCTTGCTGATAGGATTCGGCAGGCTCTGGTTTTGGATAGCAACATAAAGCAGATCATGGATGAGGTTTTGGATGGGTCAAATTCCTAATTTGGTGTTGTTGATGGACTGTTATGGAAGGACAGTCGTCTGTGCGTCCCAAATGTGGGTAAACTATGGGAGGAATTGATGTACGAGGCTCATCATACCAAGTACTCGATTCATCCAGGGAGCACGAAGATGTATTGTGATATGAAAAAGTTGCTCCGGTGACCAGGACTTAAGAAAGACGTGGCACTTTATGTGGCAAAGTGTCAAACGTGTGCCTTGGTAAAGGCGGAGTGTCAGAAGCCCAGAGGTTTCTTGAAGTCCTTACCTATCCCGGAGTGGAAGTTTGACGATAGTTCAATGGATTTTGTGCATGGGTTGCCAAGGTCGCAGAAGGGAAACGACGTCATCTGGGTGATTTTAGATCGATTGACGAAAGTGTTGTACTTCATTCCGAATAGAAAGGATGATTCGATGGATAAGCTAGCAAAACTCTATGTAGATAACATTATTCGACTGCACGGTGTACCCCACAGCATCATGAGTGACCGAGATGGACGTTTCACGTCCAATGACTGGAGGTTGGTGCAACAAATATTGGGAACCAAGCTGAGTTTCAGCACGAACTTTTATCCGCAGACGGATGGTCAGACCGAGAGGGTCAATAGGACGATGGAGGACATGCTTCACATGTGTGTCTTGGATTTCAGAAAGTGGTGGGAAGATCACCTGTACATGGTGGAGTTTTCTTATAACAATAGCTACCAAAAGAGTATTCAAATGGCGCCCTTCGAGGCCCTATACGATAGAAAATGTCGCACGCCGTTGTCGTGGTTGGAAATGGGTGAGTCGAAGCTGTACAAATGACAAGAAGTGGAAGGCACCACTTCATTGGTACAGACAATTCGAGAACGATTGTTGATCGCTCAGGACAGGCAGGCTAAATACTATAATGCAAAACATCTGAGTGTTGAGTTCGTTGTTGGCGACTGGGTATATTTGAAGATTAAGCCGTTTAAGGGTGTTTCGCGGGTACGACGCTTGAAGAAGCTCAGCCCGTGGTACCTTGGACCGTTTGAGTTTCTAGAGCAAATTGGTAAAGCAGCTTATCAACTGAAGCTATTGGTGGAATTGAGCGATCTACATGACGTATTCCATATTTCGGTGTTGTAGAAGGCAGTGCAAGAGCCCTCACAAGTTATTGCGGTCGATCAAGTACCTGTTGATGATGGGTTGACGACGAAGGTCAAGCCCGTTTGCATTGAGGACTTTGAAGTCAAGCGACTTCGTAATAAAGACATCAAGATGGTCAAAGTCCGTTGGGACAACTGCGGTCGTAAAGAGCTCTCATGGGAGCGAGAGCAGACCATGCTTGAGGAGTATCCCGAGCTCTTCTTCTCAGGTACCGTTAAAGTCTGATTACTTTCTATTCCATAATTTCGGGACGAAATTAAGTTAAGGGGGGAGAATTATAACGCCCCAAAACTAGGAAATGATCTGGTAGTGTCTTAAGGCCAATCTAAGGCCTGATAAGGGTCACACGGAATAAGAAACATGCGTGTCCATGGTCGTGTCCTACTATGAGTTTGACAATTTTCCGTGTGGTCGACGAAATATAGTCGACGATCCTTGGAGGTCAAGAACACGGCCTGAACTATGGGCGTGTCCAGGGCTGTATCCTACTTGGGCTGTTAGCCGAGTTGTGTCGAGTAAGTTACACAGCCTAGGACACGGGCGTGTCCCAGGGCGTGTCTGGCACACGACATGTCACATGGTTGTGTCTTGTTTAGGATGCGACGGTTTCAGCGTCGATTGAGGCAAACGGCCTATGACACGGGCGTGTCCATGGTTGACACGGGTATGTCCCAAGCCGTATCAGCGGCCGTGTCAGCGGCCGTGTCAGCGGCCGTGTCAGCGGCCGTGTCCTGTTCTGTATTTTCTGGTTCACGGTGAGTGTGGAACATGGCCTTGGACGCGTGCGTCTTGCAAGCCGTGTTCGGTCCAGGAAATTGATTTTAAGTGCGAATCATAGCCGTTCGTTTCCTTCTATTAGGATCTAATGGCCCAGATCTATCCTTGCTGATATAAGGTCGAGAATAGGGTTTGAAACCCTCATTTCTCTTTAAGCTTTCTCTTTTTAAAATCTTTAGAGAGAGGGGAGAGCAAGGAAGAAGGAGAAGGAAAAATCCGGCCACCGGAGGAGCTTCGGAGCCCCAAATCGCAAGCCGAGTCCAGATCTACGGAGGCGAGGCCATTGCCGTGTTTTTCATCTATCTAGATCTCCATTGCGCCAAAGTGAACCTCAAGGGTAATGATTCTCTTCTTGTACATGTGAAGTCCTTTTCCTTTTTGCATAGGAAACCCGCTCTCGTGAGTTTGCGGTGAGTGTGTGGTTTTCCTTTTGGTGGACATGAATAGTCCCCGTTGTTTTGCATTAGAGTCCGGAATCGAAGTACGAACATAGGCATGGTGTGTGAAGCATACCCGAACAAGTTGGTCTGGATCGGTGATGTTTTCATTATGCTTGTAGTGCCGGAGAAGACTTTGTGCCGTTTGCTTTTCGGGTTTTCTACGCGGTAGATTGCGGTAGGGAGTCTTGGGGATTAACTCCAAGGTGCACCCGGAACTCTAGGAAGAAGCGAAGTTCTGCCGTGTTGGTGGCCTGGGATCCACCCTTGTATATAGCCGGGCTATTTACTATTGTTTGATCGATATGTTGGGATTTGGTGAAGCTTGTCCCGCGCCGATGGCTAAATGGTCGTGGCGAGGTGAGCAACGAGCTGGTGGAACCTTACCCACTCCACGTGGTTCGGTTAAAGATGGCTTGGAGACGAGTCTAGGATTCAGATGAAAGGACTTTAATGCTCACGTGTTTGTCATCCTGGGGGCGGTGTTGGACTGCGGAATGGACTTGGTTCGGACCGGGTTCACCGAGTAAGTGCCCTGAGAGGACGGGGTGTGTGACTGTCCGTGCCTACACCTGTGGTGAAGTGTGCTGCTGTTGTACCTTCACTATATTGTTTGGATATGCTACTAAACTGTAAGGAAGGAGCACCGCCACCCCAAGTCCAGGGTGGGGTCGTCATAATTTGGTCAGCTTTAGCTGACCGTTGCTTTTGTTTGCCACCGCTGCGGTGGAATGTTGATTGCAGGTGCTGCGGATCCTAGTGGAAAATAGCAGGCTGAAGCCCTTGTTGCAGAGCCAGCCCTCGAAGGCCAATGCGAATGTTTATTTTTATTCTCATGTGTGACCGGCCTGCGTGTCGATGTTTGGAAGACACTATTTGTTTAAAGTAAACTCATGTAAGGCCATACGGCCAAGTACTTTGTGTATTTGTACGCTCATTCCTGTTGTGGAGTTTTTAGTGGACATTCATGTTGTGGCTTGGGTTCTTTTCTTTCCAACATTTAAAATGCTTCCGCTAGAATGTGTTATGTGTAGAACGCGTGTTCTTGGAACGATGGTTTCATTTAGTAACCCTTCGGTCTGTCTGTGGTATATGGCGTCGGGCCCCGGCCGGACCTACTGCTATATGCAATGTGAAGACTAGGGGTGTTACAAGTATACAAACAAAATTATCTCAGATCTTAATCTTCAGCCTTTCTTCTTTCTTGAACTTTGAAGCTTTGTCAGAAATGGGTTGAAGAAAACAAGCCGAAATCTCTGGATCTGAAAACTTGGGATCAACACGATCAAGAGGTGGATCTGTAGAAATTGAACGCTTTGATCTGTTGATCTCTTCTTGCTCTGAATCACTTGAATCAGAGAAGAGAAGCGGCGAGAATGTCGATGAAGAGCATCGGCTTTCCCGATTTAGAATGAATAGAACAATTCAGAATCCTTGATTTCGTATGCTAGGGTTAGTTGAATTTTATAAGATCTTTTATAGGACTTTCCTAACGGTCATAATCATAAATGACTGCACACGTGGACCAATAAGAATCGAGATTAGATTTGAAAACATTTTCGTCTGGACTTAATGAAAATTCAGGAAAATTTACTGCATTTCTCGAGTGAGTAATAGACTACTCAAGAACAAATATCTGTTTCTCGAGAAGAGGACATATGGTTATCGAGAACAAGTCCATGGGAAATGATTTCTGGCTTCTCGAGAAATAGCTTCTATTACTCGAGAACTATATAATGACTTCTCGAGAACTAACTTCACTTCTCGAGAACAAAAAGACTTCTCGAAACTTAACTTCTTCTTACTCGAGTATTGGTTTTCTGCTTTCTCGAGACAAGGCTTGGCCTTCTCGAGTAATGACTTATGTTAGTCGAGTACAAGACTTAGAATAATTTCTGAAATGACTTTTGAGATAACTCGAGAGGAAGGTGAGTAGTACTCGAGTACTGTATGACTTACTCGAGTACTAAACAAGGTCTTCTCGAGAATAGCTTCTGCTACTCGAAAACTATACAGAGCTTAACTCGATAAATCATTTCAGCACTACTCGAGTACAAGATGTACTTCTCGAGTAATAGACTTAGAAAAATTCTGACTTTTTAAAATAAATTTTTCTTTAAGGTATACAACAACTATTCTTTCTCCAATTACTTTAGTACTTGAAAAGTAAGTGTGTCCCAATAAAGAGACTACACATAAGTTAACACCATGGATTACATAATGAGGGATTACATTGTATGGTCCTGTGTTTGGTGACTCATTATAGACTGGCATTGGTCTACAGTTGGCAACTATAACCTGCAAGCACTCAACTTGAAAAGAGTATCAAATACAAACTTAATTCATCTTAGTTCAAGGGTGACTTCATACAAATCTGGGTTATTGTGGATATAATACCCAACAATCTCCCCTATTTGTAGAAGTCAGAACAGACTCGGGTTTTACTCTTCAAGGATACTCGGATGCTAATTATGTGAAAGATTCAGACGACCGGAAGTCAACATCCGATTATTTCTTCACATGTGGATCAACCAGTATCTCTTGGTGTAGCAAGAAGCAAGACTCGTTGTTCGTCACTACTACGGAAGCAGAATACAAGGCTTATGTCTTGGCAGCTCAGAAAGACATCGGGCTTAGGAGACTAGTAGAGGACGTCTATGATGAAGTGCACATTCCAACTCTACTATGCAGTGACAATGAAAGTGCCCTGAAACTGGTTAATAATCCAGTTTGGCATGCACGGACTAAGCATATAGAGATTGAGCACCACTTCATTCGGGAGAAGGTGTTGGAGGGATCTATTATGGTGGAGCATGTGCGGAGTGAGGACAATATCGCGGACATCTTCACGAAGCCACTGCCGAATGTATCATTTACTCGGTTACGGGGACTGCTGGGCTTGGTCACCACTTCGCACTTCAAGGGGGAGTGTTAAAAATTATGAAATGAAAGTGGGGGTTGATCAGGCAGACCGTGCGGCCTGGGCGGACTGTCTGGCAGACAGGTGGTATGGCCTGGGCGGTCTGAGGGTATGGTCTGGTGATGGAGACCAACTTGATCAGCTTGTTCTGCTGTTGGCTGTTCCTTGAAGTAACCAGACAGATAAATGGTATATCCGCGGGGGAGTGGCAGACTTCTTTTGAGGTCGAGGAGTCTGCTTGTGGTGGACTGTGTATGGAGATTGCAAGTTCAGCTTCGGCTATTTCCCTTGCTTAGGTGGAGCGGATAGACGATAACACCAGAGTCCGCTTGTAGCGGACTGTCTTGGGGAGCTGGCAGACTGAGCTCTTGTCCGCCGAGCTCACGCCTGAGTTTGGTTAGTTGCTGGACTTGGTCACAATTTGTGACAAGTCCAGGTTGATCACAAAGTCTGTAATGTCCGCTGGTTGACCGGACGGTGTGTCCCTGTTAGTCGTGGACTTGTTGTCGCGGGCTAGTGCATTATTTGCAGGCTGTGCGTGCTGTTACTGTGTCCTATATGTTGGAGCATACGTTCTGCACTTCTTGGTTTGAAAATAACAAATCCCAGATGTATTTGATCTTGGTATGTGTTTAAATGTGCAGGGATAACTGGTTTTTTAAGTACAAAGGATTGACTGAGCAGAACATTGAAGAAATGGAAAATCACGCTATCACTGGCGATAACGCTACTGTGGGCGATAGCATAGACCGTTACTGCTGACGTCAGCCATGATCCGCATGTTGCCGCACATGAAGTCACATTTCAGCGCTATTGCCGGGCAATATCGCTGTCGCCGCACGATAGCCCATGATCGTCACGTTCTCCACTCAGATCTAAAAATCCGCACAACGTGTGCCACGTGTCAAGCCACGGAGAATTTTCGTTATCGCAAGGAATTAATGCTACCGCAGGCGATAACAAAAAATGCTATTTACGGCCACAAATTTCATGGACTTAAAAACAACTTCTAGAGCCTTGATTCCCAGGGATTTTTTGAGCCATTCATCTCCGTTTCCAGAAAAACTCCCTTGGTTCATTGCAATCTCGAAGAGCGAAGGAGATTCATCCGTGCATTCAAGATTGAAGATCTTCTCAACAGTCCACCATCATCTTCAGAGCTCGTGTTTGAGGGAGTGTTTAGTTTTAACTGTTATATTTTCATGTTCACTTTATACTTTGTAATTGGAAAGGGAAAATCACCACCTTGTGTGTGGTGTCTAAGTCCTTGTGTGGCTTAGGGGCAAATCATCGCCTTGTGGGTGGTGTCTAGGTCCTTGTGTGGCTTAGGAGTAAATCGTCGCCTTGTGTGCAACGTCTAGATCATATGTTTGATTTAGGGGGAGGCTAGTGGCCATATCTAGGAAGATATTGGATATAGCCGACCGGTTCTTGGGAGAAGGACCGGTGGAAAAGTTAAAAGATTTTTATCGTTGTAAGCCTTGATTATAAGCTTCATTGAAATTATTTTCTACTTTTCTTGTTGATGAAATAAACTTTTACTTTTCATTCAAACATTTTTCATCAACTGTGTGCTTTAAATTACAATATTTGCAACAAATTTATCATTTTTAATAGAGCCCTTATTCACCCCCCTCTAAGGGCGCCACAAGATCCTACAAATGGTATTAGAGGAGGTTTTTCCTTATACGGTTTCACCACCAAGAATTATGGCACAGAATGACCATGCTTTCTCTAAGGGGCGAGGGATTAGTAGACCTCCCTTATTTACTGGATCTGACAATATTGTTGGAAAACTAGAATGAGCTGTTTTCTAATTTCTCTTGATATTGAAGTATGGAATATAGTAAAGAGTAATTATACTCATCCTATTTATAAAATAGGAGATGTAGAAATGGAAAAGCCTAAAGATAAATGGGATGATCAAGATTAGCTATGATGCAAAAATAATGCAAAAGCCATGAACGCATTATTTTGTGCACTAGATAGAACTGAATTTAATAGAACTTATGCTTGTAATAATGCTTATGAAATTTGGAATTTACTTGAAGTTACTCATGAAGGTACCTCGCAGGTAAAAGACTCGAAGCTGTTTCAACTGGAGTCAGAATTTGAAAATTTTAGGATGGAAGTGGATGAGGACATAGACTCAATGTACACCAGATTCACAAAGATAGTGAATGACTCAAAAGTACTTGGTTTTTTTTTCAAATGGTGATTTGGTGAGAAATATTCTTAGATCACTTCCCCCTAAATTCAATCCTAAAGTGACGGCTATTTCTGAATCTCATGATCTTAAATCACTTAATATTGAAAGCCTGATTGGAAATTTAAAAACTCATGAAGTTGAATTGAAAATTCAACAATAAGAGTATATGGAGCCAAAGAAGAAGGGCCTGGCTCTAAGATCTAAGAAGGAGGAAGGCAGTGATTCTGAGGAGGAAGAAGAAGATGAGGAAAGTTTATTTGTGAGGAAGTTCAAAAAATTTATGAGAAATCCGGAGAGAAGAAATTCATTTTAAAAATATTTTAAGAAAGAGACGTTTAGGAAGAAAAAAAAGGAAAGGATGATAATGAGGAGGAAGAGAGACCCCCCATCGAAGTGCTATCACCACAAGAAGATAGGACACATATGAAGCAAGTGTCCAAACTACTTGAAAGAAATTAAAGAAAAGAAGTACAAGGGGAAGAAGAAGGTGTTGAAGGCAGAAACATGGGATGATACTCCTTCCGAAGGTGCAAGCAGTTCAAGCTCAAGCGAAAAGGAGGAGGCCAACATGTGCTTGATGGGAAAGAGCGTTATATCTGATGACAAATGCAGTATCCAGAGCGACACTGAGGTAACTCTTCCAACATATGATGATTTACTTACTGAATTTCTACAAACTTGCAAATCTTTTGAAAAAAGCTTAGAAGATAATGATATTCTTAAATATGAAAATAAAGGTTTACATAAAGAAACTAAAAAATTGCTAAATGAAATTAAGACTAGTGGAAAAGAAAAAGTTTCTTGTCAAGAGTGTGATCATTCTATGGGAAGAATAAAAGAGCTTGAAGAATCTCTTTCCAAATCTCATTCTACAATAAAAATTCTCACTAAAAGGAATGAGATTTTAGAGAGAGATCTGAAATCTTCTATTTCCAAAGTCCATGAAGGAAAGAAAGCTTTTGAACGTAGATGCGTAAATCTAGTATTCGAGAATACGGAAATGAGAAACCAGATTCATGACTTAACACTAGCCATGAAAAATTTTGGAATGGGCCAAAGATCACTGGATATGATCTTAGGATACCAATGTCATGGATCTGGAAGGTTTGGACTCGGATACACGACTGGAAGCTATCGCCCAGCGATAATTCCTATCGCCGGCGATAGCGAAAAATCCAGAAAATCTGGTTTAAAAATTTCTAATGATAATAAAGTATCTAATACTGCATCATCTTCTAGCAAAAGTCCAAAGAAGTTGTACTCTTCTCAATACATTACATGTGCCAAATGCAATAGGTTTGGACACACTACGGACTCGTACTGGAGGAAAGGAAAAAAGTAAAATCAAACAAATCTGGGTGCCTAAGGCTTCTACCTATATTTTGGGTGGAACCACTTGGGTAGCCAGATCTTTACTCACCCCCTCTTTCTAGGTGTGTTGGCAGGCTAAGGACAAAAAAGATGTGTGGTACTTGTACTCGGGGTGTTCAAAGCACATGACGGGAAATAAAGAGAAGTTCCTCAGCCTGGAGATGAAGAAAGGAGGAGTTGTAACATTTGGAGATAATGGTAAAGGAAAAATCATCGGCTTCGGTGTTGTGGGTAACGAAAGTTTTTTAATTTCAAATGTCTTATTTGTAGAAGGATTAAAACATAATTTGATTTCTATTAGTCAATTATGTGATAAGGGTTTAAATGTTTTATTTGAATCCTCTACAAATTTGTGCAAAATTATTAATTCTAAAACAAATGAAATTGTATTTACCGCACCTAGATGTCATAATGTATATATGATCAAATTTCTTGATTTTTCCAATTCTACTTTAAAATATTTTTTATCAAAAAATGATGAATTAGAATAATTGCATAGGCGACTTGGACATGCAAGTACCAAGTTAATTACAAAACTTTCAAAGGATAGATTATTTAAAGGTTTACCATTACTAAATGGAAATTTATCTTCATTATGTGAGCCTTGCCAAAAAGGAAAATTTTCAAAATCATCTTTCAAAAGTAAAAATTTTATTTCTACCACTAGGCCACTTCAATTAATAATATGGATTTATTTGGACCAATTGAAATTTCTAGCCTAGGAGGTAGAAAATATACATTTGTATTGATTGGTGATTATTCTCATTTTTGATGGACTTTATTTCTAACCTCAAAATCCGATGTATTTTCAGAATTTTCTAAATTCTGTTTGCGTGTACAAAATGAGTTTGAGTTAAAAATTAAACGCATACGATCAGATCATGGAGGGGAATTTAACAATGAAAAATCTATCTCTTTTTGTACGGAGTTAGGAATTAAATAAAAATTTTCCGCACCACGCACACCACAGCAAAATGGTGTATTAGAAAGAAAAAATAGAAGTCTTCAAGAGTTAGCCCATACGATGCTTTCAGAATTTAAATTACCAAATTCTTTTTGGGCCGAAGCGGTTAATACGGCATGTTATGTAATGAATAGAATAATGCTTTGCCCTATTTTAAAATTAACTCCTTATGAATTAATTTTTAATAAAAAGCCAAATGTTTCTTATTTCAAAGTTTTTGGTTGTAAATGTTTCATCTTGAATTCTGAAGGTTCTTTAGGTAAATTTGATGAAAAATGTGATGAAGGAATTTTTATTGATTATTCTTCAACTAGTAAAACTTATAGAATTTTTAATAAAAGAACAAAGGTAGTTGAAGAATCAATTCATGTTAGGTTTGATGAGTTTATTACATGTGTAGAAAAGAAAACTACAGGGAAAGAAGATGGACCCCTTCCTTCAATGGAGAATGATGTTGAAGAACTTGGAGGAAATGAAGAAGAAAGAGAAGAAGAAAGAGAAGTAGAAAGAGAAGAAGAAAGAGAAGTAGAAAGAGAAGTAGAAAGAGTAGAAGAAAGAGAAGAAAATATGCCTCCAAGTGAATTGAGATTTTCAAAGGATCATCCAAAGGAACTTATTATCGGAGATCTGCATAAAGGGGTTAGTACATGATCTTCTTTACATGTCTTATTTTCAAATCTTTGTTTTGTTTTCGAAATTGAACCAAAAGATGTTTCCACCGCAATAAATGATGAATTTTGGTTTTTAGCTATGAATGATGAACTTAATCATTTCGAACGTAATAAGGTTTGGAATCTTGTTGAAAGACCGAAAAATCATACGGTAGTTGGAGTAAAATGGATTTTTAGAAATAAATTAGATAGTGAATCTAGAATTGTTAGAAACAAAGCCAGATTAGTGGCTAAAGATTATGCCCAAATTGAAGGAATAGATTTTGATGAAACTTTTGCACCTGTAGCAAGACTAGAAGCGGTTAGAATTTTTCTTGCATTTGTTAGTTTTAAACGATTTAAATTATATCAAATGGATGTAAAAACTGCGTTTTTAAATGGATATATAAAGGAAGGGGTTTATGTTGAACAACCTCCTAGCTTTGTAAATGAAAAATATCCAAATTATGTTTATAAATTAGATAAAGCGCTTTATGGTTTAAAACAAGTGCCTCGTGCTTGGTATGATAGATTAACTCAATATTTGTTAAAGCACGGTTATAAAATGGGAAGTGTCGATTCTACACTCTTCATTAAACAAATTGATAATGAATTAATAATTTTGCAAATTTATGTTGATGATATTATTTTTGGAGCAACTAATGAAGAGTTATGTAATGAAGTAGTTCAAATCATGAAAAATGAATTTCAAATGAGCATGGTAGGAGAACTTTCTTTTTTCTTAGGTTTTCAAATTACACAAAAACATGATGGCATTTTTATTAGTCAATCTAAATATATTCATGATATGTTAAAAAGATTTGGTTTTGAAAAACTTAAGTATGCTAATTCTCCTATGAGTGCTTCATTAAAATTAAGTAAAGATGAAAATGGAATTTTAATTGACCAAACCCTTTATAGAAGTATGATTGATTCGTTATTATATTTAACTGCATCCAGACCTGATATTGTGTTTGTCATTTGTGTGTATGCTAGATTTCAAGCTAATCCCAAAGAATCACATTTAAAAGCGGTGAAACGTATTTTTAGATATCTTATAGGAACATCTAAACTAGGGTTATGGTATCCTCATAATGACACTTTTATTTTACATGGATATTCTGATTCTGATTATGCGGGTTGTTCATTAGATCGAAAGAGCACGAGTGGCACTTGTCACTTTAGTGGCCGTAAATAGCATTTTATGTTATCGCCTGCGGTAGCGTTAACGCCCCCGCGATAGCGAAAATTCTCTGTGGCTTGACACGTGGCACACATCACGCAGATTTTTAGATCTGAGTTGAGAATGTGACGATCGTGGGCTATCACGCGGCGACGGCGATATCGCCCCATGATAGCGCTGAAACATGACTTCATGCGCGGCAACATGCGAATCACGGCTGACGTCAGCAGTAATGGTTTACGTTATCGCCCACGGTAGCGTTATCGCCAGTGATAGCGCGATTTTCCATTTCTTTAATGTTCTGCTCAGCCAATCCTTAGTACTTAAAAAACCTGTTATCCCTACACATTTAAACACATACCAAGATCAAATACATCCGGGATTTGTTATTTTCAAACCAAGAAGTGCGGAACGCATGCTCCAACACTATACAGCGTGCGGACTGGTGTGGTGTCCGCCGGGTTGCAGACTGGCTTCTTGCCTTGGTGTCTTGCGGATTGTCTAGTGTCCGGCCTTGTCCTTGCGGACTGGGCGGACTTCTTTGTACTAGCTGTGAGCTGGGGTGGTAATTCTATCCACTAGGGCGGAGACCACACTCCTCATCGTGCATATAAATAGGACCCCCCATCACATCAACAGTAACCGAGAGGAATAGTAAGTTGAGCGTGGGTTAATTGTTGCGGCCTCGTTTTTCTTATCCGCGTGGATTGAGAAGGTTTAACTGGTTGCTGTTTGCAGGTTCTGTGGCTAGCACTGAAAATCCAGGAGTCTGGTTCTGACTGCAGTCAGGAATCAGTAGAGCTTGCGTTTATTAATCGGCGGTTTGCAACAGGTCACATTTGCGGCCATCCAGTCTTCTCTCCTTCAGCAATTTCCAGTTCAATAACCTATCCGCCGGACTCGGCAGATTAGGCGGTCTGCTCTTTCAGTTCGACAACGGCTTACAAAGCAGTCGTTCAGCAGAATAACGGGTTGTTCGCAAACTTCGCGGACTCCGTAGATCACTGGTGTAGTAGTGGCTTGGCGGTCTCGGCGGACTCGGCGATCTCTGAGGCAATCCGCCCGGCTTAAAGTTCTTTTCTCCTTTTTCTTCTCCTCTGTACTTGGCAAAATCATGTCTCGCCATGTATATCTTGTCTTGTAATGAAGATAATTGATAATACAAGACTTTTGATTGCCTTTTGTTGTCTCTGATCTACTTAACTCAGTTTATGGTTAGATTGTTCCTGCACCTGGTTTCCATTTCCACTTGATCAAGTTGTCAGCTTGATAGCTCTGGATGTTTTTACTTGGTATAAGAGGTATCTTCTAATCATCTTGGGAAATTTCAACACCTGTTACAGCAAAAGAAAATAATGTCAGTCTTAAATTGTTTATTCTGATGAGAATCATACCTAACCACAGATTTGTCTCTGTGTTTGTCTTTGCTTTTACTGGAACTTGATCCAGTAGATTTTTTCTTATTCTACTGCTTCCTTCTTCTCATAATCTTCTTGAATTGCCTAGTAAACCGTGCCAATTCATCTTCTAATAATTCTTCTGAAGAAGAACAAGTTACAATGCTATATGTATCTTCATCCCTTATTGGTGATGATAGGATTTCTCTTCTAGATTTCTTAGATGTATCTGCTTTGAAGCCCACTGATTTAGTCTAAGTTGAAATTCTGGCAGATTCTGCTTTAGCTTTTCTAGAATTTGGCTGAAGTTTATGTGATAATAGCTTCCCATACAAGTCTTGGGGTAACATATTTCTTAGATTCTACATTTCTCTTACAACACAAAACATGATGTCCCATTCTTTATTTAGGGATCTCAGAAATTTATCATTCTGCTCATAATTTGAGAAATCTATGTCATAGTTTATTTAGTCATTTACCATTCTAAATAACTTTTCATAACATTATTCTATAGAATTAGTCTTTCCTTGTCTGAATGCCTCATACTACTGGTTGAGGAGAGATTTTATGTCATCTCTTACTTCTTCTATGCCTTCCATGTAGACTATGAGAGTGTCCCACATCTCCTTGGATGTTTTACAATACATAAGATTCTGAAAGGTTGAATTGTCTATTGCATTGACTATTATATTTTATGCTCTTTTGTCCATGGTGGCAAGAACTACCTCATCCTTTGTCATTTCTGACAGTTTTTTGGGGGTTGAACATTTGCATCTAAGACTGATATCTTCATTGGTACATATGGTCCTTCTTGTATAGTAACAAAGATTCTTGTATCTGAGGCTTCCATAAACAATCTCACTCTCTGCTTCCATATTGCAAAGTTATCCTTAGTACATATAGGCAGTTTCATATAACTGAGTTCTCTATGAGATTCAGAAGCCATAAGATTTGATATTTTTCTAATACCCTTTGGATCTTTTTCAGACTGTTATGTCTTTCTTGAATAACCTCCCTCTGATACCACTTGAAAGTTAATCCTATGGGTAGATAATCACCTAGAGGGAGAGTGAATAGGTGTCTTTTTAAAATACTTTTTCAATTCTTTATCACTTAACATTTTTGTAGAAATAATGTTCAGTAGTTAATTTACTTGAGAGATTAGCTTCACAATAACTCAGCACAATTGAACCACTGAACACAATACTTGCAAATCTCAGATCACAGTACAAGCAAAAGAAAATCACAGCACACAACACACAAAGAATTTATAGTTGTTCCCCTATCTAGGGTACATCCACTTTCCCCCTTATTCCTCACTAGCAATGTGCTAGATAAGTTTATAGTTCCTCCTCTTCAACTCAGATCCAAAGATCCTACAAGCTCAGTTTTTGTTAAGATCTACACTCAGACTAATAGGTCCTACCTCAGAGATTCTCCCAATCTCCTACCTCAGGTTCCTCAAAAACCCTACCTCATCCTTTATAAATCAGGCTTACAACTCAGTGATCCAATCAAATCACCTACCTCAGGTCCCTTAAGAACCCTACCTCAGCCTTTATAAAATAAGATTACAACTCAGAGATTAGATCTCCTACCCACTCAGATCTCAAGGAGATCTTACAAAATTAAGAGGTAAAATTGAAAAAGTAATCTTCAGAAAACAAGAATTCTGTAATCTGACTTATCCGATAACACAGATTCTTCAATTCAGCAGCAATGGATTTCTTCTTGATAAACTAACTGGCTTAAAAGATACTTCACTGGATCTGCAATCTTCTTGATGTAGATCGGCTTGATTTCCTTGAAGAAATTGCAGATCAGATCCACCTTAATCTTCAGATCAACTTTATAAAAGGATCTAGAGATTTTCTTGAAGATCTATGTCTTCTTCCTTCTTCTCGGTATTGTTGTCTCCCCTTGGCTTGTGAGAAATTAGAATAAAAATTTCAGATTTTGTTGAATTGCTTCCTCTGTGATGACAACCCCTCTATTTATAGTCTTCGTGGATGGCTGGTTTCTGAATGATGACATCAACATCTGACAACATACTTCAAATTCTCCCTTAAACTGGTTTTGTTGAAATATCGCATTACTGTAGCTGATGTGACAGTTCTAACTTGTCCTGGCACTTCTGTGTTGACTCTACACATTCAGAAACATAAGTGTCGAGATGTCCAAAGTGTCTCGACACTTGAATCGAGACATCTTAGTAGTCTTGACACAATTTTACTTAGAAGAATTTTCATCTGAACTTGAAAGTGTCGAGACAGTTGACTTGTCTCGACACAACTGTCATCTGTGTTGAAAACTTTAATTCTGCTTAATGTCGAGACAGTTGAATTATCTCGACACAACTGTCTGCTTAGTGTCGACACTTCTATGCTTTAATCCTTCATTGTATTGAGACAGTTGATTTGTCTCGACACTATTTTACTAAGTATAATTTTAAGTTTTCTTTGTGTCGAGACAGTTGTATTGTCTCGACACTACTGTCTTAAGATTTTAAGTGTCGAGTTAGTTGACTTGTCTCGACATTGCTGACTTAGTCTTCAAGGTGTCGAGACAAGTCAACTGACTTGTCTCAACACAACTGTCTTGAATCTTCTATGTGTCGAGTTAGCTGATTTGTCTCGAAACTGCCGACTTAGTCTCGACACAGCTTCTGCAAAGGTGTCGACACAGTTGAAGTGTGTCGACACTTTTGTACTTAGCCATTTTTCTCCACTATAACTTGCTAAATGTAGACTGGCTGACTTCACTCGACGCTTTTGTACTTAGACAATTTTCTTCACTTTCTAGTCAGCTTCTTGAGTCCACTTGTCCATATGATTTGGACCACCTGTCAAATCATTATGACATAGGCAACCTGCAAGCATGAACTGAAATATACATCAAATACATATTTTTTTATATATCATTTAATTGAAAGGGCTTCTTCAAATCAAGTACATTGTATCCAATGTACCCAACAACGTTGAGAAGGACGATGCAATCCATGAAATTTAAAAAAATATATGAGTGAGTGAGTGAGTGGGAGAGTGAGTGAGAGAGAGAGAGAGTAAGTGAGAGAGGGTGAGTGAGTGAGTGAGAGAGAGAGGGAGGGGGTCGGCTGATAGGGAGGGGGTTTATAAAATTTTAATTTATTATTATTTTATTTTTAAAAAAAATTAAAAATTTTTTTTTCAAAAAATATTAAAATAGCTTAGGGCCTAGGCTATGTAGCCTATGCCTTAAGCTGGTCGCTGTTGATGAAACCAACACAACTGCTGCCAGCAACAGCTTTGCTGATAGCTAGCAAAGCTGCCAGCTTCCGGCAAGCCGTTGACCAACGACTCTAATAAGAGCCATTGGCAACGGCTACGACTCTTATAAGAGCTAACCTGGGTCAGGCTTTGCCTGGGCCCAGGGCAAGGTCGACCCAAAATTCGGGCTTTTCCCAGCCCAGGCCGGGTATCGGGCCGGGCAATGGCTCCATATCGGGGCCATGTGAGGTCCTCGAGCCCGGACAAGGCGCGGGTTAGGCTTTTCCCGTGCCAGGCCTAGAAGGGCTTATTTCGGGTCGGACTCGAGCGGACCCACCGGGCCTGGTCTTTTGGGGCATGCCTAAGCCTAACCCGTAAAGCTAATAGTGCTCCGCCTTTTGGTTTTATCCCACATAGATGGTTTAAGTTATTGTTTTGGGTATAAATAATAAATCAGGTAGTAAGCAGCAAAAATTTGATATATATCTGGCTTTGGATTTCTCTAGTTGGACTGGTTGGAGAGTATTCACAATGGGTCGGGCTAGACAATCTCTTCTATTTGTTTAAGGCTGACCTGATTAAATTTTTTAAAAAATATGAAGGGTAAAACTGTAATTTCGCATTGTAGGGTAGTTGTTATATTAAAATCCTAGGTTTAGGACCCCTACTATCCTAGGTGTAGGAGCCCTATTCAAAAGTATACGGACGGTTCTGATTGATCCGATGGCATATTGGTGATCGAACGACTGAGATGTTATGATCTAACTAAATCAGACGGTCCAGATTGATTGAATGATACTGCAGGGTTACGCGGTATGGAATGAAACTATTTCTTTGTGTATAGTGTGTGTGTGTGTGTGTGTATATATATATATATATATATATATATATATATATATATTCACGTATTAGAATTCTCAGTTCTAAGGCTGTTATGATGCGAATTGTCAATTGAGCTGATTTATGATATGAGATAATCTAATATTTCACTATCTCAATACTAGCTTACGTTTCACATGCATTATCTAATCATTATTTTTTCCCCAAAAAGGATACAATTATATCATGTTATATGAAGTATCAAATTGTTAAAGGTATTACAAACAAATGACTGAAAAAACAAAGTTATAATTAAATTAATTCTCATTTTATTTTGATTTACTTGCATAAATGATGTGCAGATCGATTAATATAACATGACTGACATATTTTTATAATATTTAAAAAAAATTCTTCCATTTTTTCAATTAAAGGAAGTCACCCGTCGTGTTGTTTATAATAGTTAAATTTTTGTGAGATATTTAAAAAATTTTAAATTATTAGTGAGCTAGTCGGATTATACACACTAGATAAACAAACAGTCGCCCGATAAAAATATTTTAACAAATCCATAAAATTTGATAGTACATCCCAATCGACATCAGTCAAATCACGAGGATTTAACAAAGTATAATATTCCATAAGAAGTGGTTTTTTTAAACGTTGTTTTTAACATTTTATATATTGAGTTTCATCTCACAGACATATCAAATTAAGGTTTCAAATATTTTTAACCTTGTGCGTGTACAAATTTTCTAAAATATTGACTTCGATGCTTAGTACAATAAATAACTTTTAACATATTACAAATTTTACTAATATAGGGTTCCATACCAGCTAAATTATCTTGTACCACTAAATTTAAAACGTATCAAACACATCGAGTGCAAAAAAAACACATCATTTAGCATTAGTTTTAAATCGCATTTTAACCACTCTATGCGACGTTATTATTACTATCGTTATCAAAAGAAATACTCATTATTTTATCTTTAATTTTAAATTCTCGCACACATTTAATAATTACCTGATATATAGTTTTACCTGTGTGCAGAAATTCAAAACCTTCAAAACATATTACGCGCTTATTTAGCTCCCATGAAACGGGATCAATCCAATGACATGTTATACAAATATATGATAATCCCGCTTTTATGCTACTACTCCAAACGTTACTCGTTAAACTCACACATCCTTCAAAATTTTCAAAAAAAATTATTAGGGATTGTTTTGTCTCAAAATATAATTTTAGTGTGTCGCGCCTGATAGATGATCTACTTACCCATTGATATTTGGGTTGAAGCCTTTCGCGTAAGTATTCCATCACCTCCTCATTGTCGTAGTGGCTGAATGCCAACACACGTCTGATTACATCTTTCACATGCAGCTCTCGTTATCGAAGTTGATCGTACGTCCAAATTTGACCTGATGCTGAAATTTGGCCCTGACTAGACTCAGGAGCTTGTTTCACAACACAAGACTTAAGGTGTCTTGCTAGTGTCGAGTTGCTGGCAAGGGTTATCAGTTTTGAGCATAATTTGCATCGCGCCTTGAATTCGATAGCGCCGACTTTAACCTTCTCAAAATGCTCCCAAACTGGCGTTGTACGATGATGCTCCACTACTTCGGTCGTACTTTGAGTCGACGACGCTGACGTTGAGGAGGACGATGCAATTCGTGAAATTTAAAATATATATATATAAGAAAGAGTGAGTGTGAGAGTGAGACTGAGTGAGTGAGTGAGTGAGTGGGAGAGTGAGAGAGAGTGAGGGAGTGAGTGAGTGAGAGAGTGAAAGAGAGTAAGTGAGAAAGGGTGAGTGAGTGAGTGAGAGAGAGAGAGGGAGGGGGTCGGCTGATAGGGAGGGGGTTTATAATTTTTTAAATTTATAAAAAATTTTTATTATTATTTTTTAAAAAATTAATTTTTTTTTAAAAATATTAAAATAGTCTAGGGCCTAGGCTGTGCAGCCTAGACCTTAGACTGGCGGGGGTCGGCTGATAGGGAGGGGGTTTATAATTTTTTAAATTTATAAAAAATTTTATTATTATTTTTAAAAAATTAATTTTTTTTTTAAAAATATTAAAATAGTCTAGGGCCTAGGCTGTGCAGCCAAGGCCTTAGACTGGCTGTTGTTGCTGATAGCAGCACAACTGCTGTCAGCAGCATCTTTGCTGATATGTAGCAAAGTTGCCAGCTGCGGGCAAGCTGTTGGCCAATGGCTCTAATAAGAGCCGTTGGCAACGGCTCTTATAAGAGCTAATCTGGGTCGGGCTTCGCCTGGGCCCGGGGTAAGGCCGGCCCAAAATTTAGTCTTTGCCCGGCCCAGGACGGGTATCGGGCCGGGCAATGGCTCCATATCGAGGCCCTGTGAGGTCCCCGAGCCCGGACTAGGCCCGAGTCGGGCTTTTCCCGTGCCAGGACTAGTAGGGCTTTTTTCGGGCCGGGCTCGGGCCGGCCCATTGGGCCTGGTCTTTTTAGACACGCCTAAGCCTAACCCGTAAAGCTACGCTTTTTGGTTTTATCCCATATAGATGGTTTAAGTTATTATTTTGGGTAAAAATAATAAATCAGGTAGTAAGCTGCTGAAATTTGATATATAGCAGGCTTTGGATTTCTCTAGTTGGACTGGTCAGAGAGTATTCACAATGGGCCAGGCTTGAGTGCTTGACCATCTCTTCTATTTGTTTAAGGTCGGCTTGATTAATTTTTTTTAAAAATATGAAGGGTAAAACAGTAATTTCTCATTGTAAGGTAGTTGTTATATTAAAATCCAAGGTTTAGGACCCCTACTATCCTAGGTGTACACTACCTCTCTTATTCTGTGACTGTTTGCGCGCTTGACCGCTCCACGAGCTAAGATGGACAAGTTTAGCCCAATCTGCCATGAGCGTTAAGTTGATCGCAACAAATAAAACAACTAAGTGTTTACAGTTGACTACAATAACTATTATTGATGATATTTTGAAATATTTGGTTTTTTAATTTACTCAAAATGTACAATGAGATAAATTATGTTTTTTTTGTTCAAAATTGATGGGGTTCCCCCTAAAAATTCTGTGCCAAACCGAAAGAACTCGGACCAAAGATGCAGGGGAAAAGCCAACCCGATCAGACAAGACATGTGCAACGCACCGCGCTCCCCCAAGGCCCAGAAGCACTCGTGCAACAAGCAAAATCAGCGTGAACGCGCAAACAGCTCCCTCGTGCACGGGAGACCAGCCCACGGGCGGCACACAAGGCCGACGCTCCCATGGCCTACACGTGCGCGCCCCGCGTGTGCGAGAACGACTTGGGGGAACTTTTGTCATTTCTCTAAATTTGGTAATCAAGGTGACCGAAACAGAGCGACGTCATTCGCCAGCACAAATCTTCCTCCGATGTAATTACTGACGTATCCCTCAAAAAACTATAAATAGGCCTCTATGCTTACATTTGAGTACAAACAACTATATAGGCTAGAAAGAGCTCTGAGGTTTTCCGGCGAGATTGTAGACTTAGGCCAATCCTCTGCTCAGGAATTCGCTCTGCTCCTCATCTAAGGCTGCAACAAGCTTCAAGTTTCGTGGACTTAGCCAATTTTCCAGGCCTGAGAGCTTCCATCGAGTCTTTGAGGACTTAACTATTTACATCACTTTTGTACACTGGATTTATAATGGAGAGGTGACAGGTCATCCTCCGAGAGATCATTTTCAACACTTGTAAACTTCAAGAAAATAATGGATTTTGGCTCGACACAGATCCAGCCACATTGTTTTTCACCATTTCTGGGTTTTTCTCGTCAAAAAATCCTCTTGTCGTTTACTGCTATTTTTCTTTGATTATTTGCGCATCTGGTTCAATTCCGAGCTAAGGCGGACTGATTTTACAGACCGAGGAAAAATCTGGGTGACACGCAATAGTTTGGTGCCGTCTGTCGGAAAGTATTCCTAGAAAGCTCTGACAAGTTTCAACATCACCCCAACTAATAGTAATGATAGAGGGAAGCGTGCACACCACTAGATAACCGGTTTACAAAGAGCCTAGTGACCAGGCGTCCAACGACTCGCCTGCTAGCCTTGTGCCACACCTATGGAAGTAATCGCTATACTAGTGTCATCAGTGGATGAACAGATGCGCCGGATGGAAGAATGTCATGTACAATCACATACTTTACTAAGGGAGTTAGGATCCTCCCATACCTCGGGGGCATACCCCATTGAAAACAGTTATAGGTCATTCCCCTAAAGACACTAATCGCTCAGTGGGTTGGCTCGCACCACGCGCATCACATAAACTCGAGGGGGCACTGCCCGCAGGGGGGCCGACCCCCGGAAAACATGATTGACACCTCAGCGGAACCTCGCAAGCCTGTGGGGGAAACATCACCTATCTGAGCTCGGCGTATCTCTTATAGAGGTTTTGTATGCCCTGAAGAAGAACCCAACTTCGGAGACCTAAGACACTCCCGCAAGGCAGGAGCGACCAGTCCCAGTATTGCCACTTTCACAAAGGGAACAAGCATTACACGAGATTTCCACGAAAAGAAAGCATCCACATCGCTATCCTTGGGCAAACCCACAGAAGGGTGGTACTATGTGGAGGCAATGCTTAAAAAAGATTTTGAGCTGGTCAAACCAACTGCTCCCAGCGCACCGGGATCTTTTCCTCAACACATTTAGGCGACCCTCGGAAGCCCGCCAGTTGAGATGGCAAGAATATTAATTGACGATGATTTATCCGCCAATGTGCTATTCTTATCAACGCTACTCTAGCTCAGAATCTTTGGAAGAGACGTCAAGCTTGGCTCGGGAGGTGCACATGTCATGGGACATCCAACGATCCCCATCGTAGGAAGTATCATCCTTCCAGTAACTCTTGGTATCCCTCCAGTGCTAGCCACATACAACACTAAGTTCATCATCATGTTGGTACCCTAGTTTGGATTTGAGTTTAGTCTTCTCATTTAGTTTCTTGACCCAAGATTTATCTATGGTCTAAGGTTAGTTATTTAGTTAGATTGCTCTAGTTGTAGAGTTGTCACTTATCCAGATGAAAATTTGGTTAAGTTGTTTTTGGTTTGACTATGGTCGAACGCCGTTCGACTATCGTCTATTGACTGATCGAAGATCGTCTATCAGTTGGTCGACGTTTGTCTGTCAACAGATCGTCTATCTCTGAGTTAGTTCAACTCTTGTTAGCTCGACGATCTGTGGTATCTGCCTCGTCGATCGTCGAACCCCGCTCGACTTCTTTTGACCAGACAGATTTCTTGATAGTTCAACTATCTGCTTGGATAGTTCAACTATCTGATAGCTCGACTATTTGTTTGATAGGTCGACTATCTGTTCTGTTTGATAGTTCGACTATCTGCTTGGATAGTTCAACTATCTGATAGCTCGACTATCTGTTTGATAGGTCGACTATCTGTTTTGCTTGATAGTTCGACTATCTGTCTTGATAGGTCGACTATCTGTTCTGTTTGATAGTTCAACTATCTGCTTAGATAGTTCAACTATCTGATAGCTCGACTATCTGTCTTGATAGGTCGACTATCTGTTCTGTTTGATAGTTCAACTATCTGCTTGGATAGTTCAACTATCTGATAGCTCGACTATCTGTCTTGATATGTCGACTATCTGTTCTGTTTGATAGTTCGACTATCTGCTTGGATAGTTCAACTATCTGATAGCTCGACTATCTGTTTGATAGGTCGACTATCTGTTTTGCTTGATAGTTCGACTATCTGTCTTGATAGGTCGACTATCTGATAGCTCGACTATCTGTTCTGATAGGTCGACAATCTGCTGTGGTATTTCGACTATCTTCTTTGATAGTTCGACTATCTGTGTCGTTCGACTATCTGTTCTGATAGGTCGACGATCTCTGTGCTTCGCTCGACGATCTCCGAGGATCGTTCGACGATCTTTTGTCTGCCTTTAGTAATTTTGTACTCCTTCTGTTCTTTGATTTAATTCCTATTTATTTGGCATATTTTATTAAAAATTATTTCATTGATTTTATGCATACATCTCAAGGCAATCTTTGCCCAATCCTTTGTGCTTAAGTCAAGCTTTATCTGACAAAGTTTTTTGTCTTATTAGTTGAAATATCTTTTTGCTTTATTCTGCCATGCTGTCCTTTATAGCCGTTAGACACAAAAGTATTCTTTGGCCGTAAAGAGTTTAGTCTGATGTGACTTTCTTTAGTACTCCTTTTATCAGATTGGATTTACAGCTTCTTAGAAATCTTTATCCCTTTATAGCATGTCTGCCTGTAGGATATGTTTTGCTTTATGCTATTTACAGCCCAGATTGCAGATTTCAGAAGAAGACAAAATTCAAACAAAGATTAGAGTCGTTGCAAAGGCCAATATATAAAGTGCTTTCAAAAGACAACAACCATATACAACAACATACACAAAATAGAGATCAATACAGATATTCATATACAGATTCAAAGAGTTACAACTCTCAGTCATTGATACATTCAACTGAGAAGATCATCCTTCTTCAACTCTCTCTTCTTCAATCCTGAGTTCATCCTACTACAAGGAACATCTACTCAGTGCCTAGAAGAAGAAGAAGAATAAGAAGAAGAAAGGAAACTGATTAAAGAAGAACAACCTATTACAATCAAGAGTCTTCTTCAAGCTTCTCCTTCAGAATTTCAAGACAGTTCTCTGTCAAGAATTCAGAAGAGTTCCTGCACCCTGAAGCAAGACTTCTTCCTGGATATTCTCTAAGCCAGGGGGAGCCTTGATTCTTTAGAGCTTTCTAGCTCTGTGCAATCCACTAGCTTCTCTAATCTGTTTTAACAATAGAGAAGAAACTTTAACTCTCTAAACCTCCTGTATAAAGGGTTATTACTCCCTTCAAAAGTGAACCTTTGTGGCAGGGCACCTGATCAAAAACCTGTGTTGGATTTTGAGCTCCTGATCAAAAGCTCAAAGGGTCTACTTGATCTACCTGAAGCAGATCAGTTGGTGGCAGAGCACCTGAACAAAAACCTATAGTGGATTCCTACCAGGGTGGTAGAAGAGTGGACGTACCTATTTAGAGGGAACCACTATAAACTTCTTGTGTCGTCTGTGTTGCTTAATTAATTTATTATACTATGGCTGTGGGTAGAAATAACTAGGATTGCTAGTTGCTGTGATAGGACCAAAGCTCAACTGTAATTACAGTTAGCTTTCTCTAGTGCACTTCACTTTGTGTTAGGCTCTAGGGTTTCAAATATCTATAAACTCTTTCCGCAAATTAACTCTAAGGGAGTTGAGTAGGGTGTCATAATTTTTGAACACTCTATTCACCCCCCCTCTAGAGTTGTATCTATCCTCACTTTCAATTGGTATCAGAGGGAGGTTGACTGACTGTACAGGCTAACACCTGAGTCACAAGATCTAGATAGATACCAAGCTTATAGATATTCACTTCATGTACCAGTCCAAGGATTACTCTAGTACCAGACCTCCAGCTTGCAACTTAGCTAAGTTTAGCATCTGGAAGGCAAGAATCAAATTATATATAAACTCTATTGATGAAGACATTTTTTTCTTCTATTTTGACAGGACCTCAACCACCTCCTGCTGCAGCCACTGCTACAACATCTATAAATCTCAGTACAGTGCCTCCTCCAGACTACAATGATGCCTACAAGAAGTCAAAGATAGCTGATGCCAAAGCTATAAACATTCTGGCTCAGACTATATCTGATGAAATCTTCAAAAAAGTGGCTGATTGCACCTCTGCAAAAGCCATATGGGACTCACTGAACCAGATTGTAGCTGGTTATGCTGATGAAAGGAAGGACAGAAGGTCCAACCTTATATCTCAGTATGAAAACTTCAAGAAGACTGAAGCTGAATCAGTTGAAGGAATGTACACAAGGCTCAGCTCAATCATCAATGAGCTGAGAACTCTTGATAAGGAGATTACATTGACAGAGGTCAATGATAAGATACTGATGTGCTTCCCCAGCACATGGGATCTCAGGATCTGTCCTATCAAGGAGGCCAGAAGTATAACTGAAATCTCAACTGAAGCTCTTTTTGGCAAGCTCAAATCTTTTGAGCAAGTTCTAAAGACCAGGGAAACTAAGGCTGAAGCCAAGAATCCAACTCCAACAAGAAAAGAGCAAACTCTTGCTCTCAAAGATGTTGATGCTTCTGAAGGAAGCCAATCCAATGAGGAACTGATGGCACTCTTTGCCAAAAGGTTTCTCAAGATGGGAAGAAAAGACTTCAGAAAGAAATCTTCAAGATATGAAGATAAACCAAGGTATGATAGATCTCCTGCTAAAGAAATTATTTGTTATGGTTGTAGGAAACCTGGACATATTCTACCAGAGTGTCTAGAGGAAAAGAGCAAAGAAAAGAGAAAAGAAAAAGAACATCACAAGAAGCACTCCAAGTCCTCCTCCTACAAAAATAAGAAGAAGGAGAAAGGATTTGTTGCTGAGACCTGGAGTGATTCAGATGAGGAATCTTCCTCCTCAAGCTCCAGTGAAGATGAGGAAGAGAAGAAGACAAAGGAAATTTGCCTAATGGCAATTGATGCCTGCAGCAACCACTCAACTGCAGAGAGTTCTGATGATGATGAAGAAATGCCTACAGAAGATCAGGTATTATCTTCTTATGTTTTTTCTTCTACTGAATTTAAATCTCTTTGCTTAGATTTAATTAGTTCAGAAAAGGAAATTAAGGAACTTAGAAACAAGTTAGCTGAATCAGAATCTATTTCTAATGAAAACACTAGGTTAGAAGCAAAACTCACTAAGTCTAGTGAAGAAATAAAGTTTCTTAAAAATGAACTAGCAAAGTCCAAGAGATTAGAAGAATCTTTAAATGGTAGAAGCCTTAAGCTGCTAGAAATCACCAGCATGACAAACATTAGGTCAGGCAATAATAAGCTAGGCTTAGGAGCCTCATCAAGTGAACCCCCATTGGTTCTTAAAAATCATCTTTCAACTCCAGTAAACTTTATTTCAGTTGATGGAATAAAGAACACTGAGCAAGTAAATCTAGTTAACAAAGCCTTAAATAAAGCTAAGAGAGAAAAGAGAAAGCAAAAATTTAAGGAGCTACAAAAAGCGTCGAACGCTGCTCGACGGTCGAAGGCTCAATGGTCGAACGATGCTCGACGATCTGAGCATCAATCGTCGAACGCTGATCGACGATTTCAATTTGATTTTCAAAATTACAACCAGAACCTTAGAAACCCTAATATAAATAGAAACCCTAGGTTTGTGGACCCATTAACATCATGGAGCATCCCACCTAGGAGATCTTACCCTTTAGGATATAAACCCCAACCAGCTTATTCTTTTATTTCAAGTTTTCATTATGTGAAGAATAATGGACCCAAGGTTGTCTGGGTCCACAATGTCTAACTGTTTAATTTGCAGGTGAAGACCTATCCATATACTAAAGACAAATGGTACTTGGATAGTGGCTGTTCCAAACACATGACAGGAAACAAAGACAATCACTCAAGATTCAAGGCCAAGCTTGGACCAAAGGTGATCTTTGGGGATTCCAGCTGTGGTCAAACTGAAGGATATGGTAGGATTACTATTGGAGCAGTAACTTTCAAGAGGGTTGCATATGTAACTGGACTGAAGCACAACCTTATCTCAGTAAGCCAGTTATATGATGCAGGATATCAGGTATCTTTCACTAACTCTCTCTGTAATATTACTTTAAATAGTAATGTTGTGTTAGTAGGTATTAGACAGGGTAATATTTATTTAGTAGATTTTAATTCAACTCAATCTGAAATCTGTTTATTTAATGAAGTAACAAATAACAACACCTTATGGCATAGGAGGCTTAGCCATGTTAACCTCAAGAACATATCTAGGTTATCTAAATACAACCTTGTTAGAGGTTTACCTTCTTGCCCCTACAAGAAGGAGAGCCTATGCAAGGCTTGTCAATTAGGCAAACAAACCAAAAACTCCTTTAAATCTGTAAATAAAAGTGATTCACCTAGAATCCTGTATTTATTATATTTGGAACTTTTTGGCCCAATAAATGTACAGAGTCTAGGAGGGAAGTATTACACTTTGGTAATTGTAGACGACTTCTTTAGGTTCACTTGGGTGTTCTTCTTGAGAACTAAGGCTGATAACTTCAAAGCTCTTACAGACTTTCTACTATGTGTGCAGACTGAGTATTCTACTCATGTTGCCTTGATCAGAAGTGATCATGGTACTGAGTTTGATTCTCTTCTCATGCAAGAATTCTGTGAGAAAGAAGGTATCAAACATAGCTTCTCTACTCCTAGAACTCCCCAACAAAATGGGGTAGTGGAAAGGAAGAATAGAACCCTGATTGAAACTGCTGGAACATTATTGGCAGATGCTAACATGCCTCTTTCTTATTGGGCAGAAGCTGTTAATACAGCTAATTATGTCTTGAATAGATGTCTTATACACAAGCTTAAGAGTAAAACTCCTTATGAGTTGCTTAAAGGAAAGAAACCTAAAATTAATTATTTTAGAGTATTTGGTTGTGTAGTATACATTCATAACAATAACAAAGAATACCTTAGAAAGTTTGAAGCAAAAGTTTCAATGGGAATTTTTCTTGGATATTCCTAAGTAAGCAAAGCTTATAGGGTATTTAATAAATCAACTTCTAAAATTGAGGAGTCTGTGCATGTTTCTTTTGTTGAATCTCAGATGTATTATAAGGAGAAGGAAACTTCCCCTTCCTCAAGTTCATTACAGGTACCAGAATCTAATAAAGATGTCACTCAAGAGATTCTCCATCTATCAACTCTTCATATCACTGATTCAGACAGTGATGAAGACTTTGCAGAAGTTGTTGCTGTACCACCAACAGTTGATCCAATTCCTCCTAAGGAATTAATCCCAACTATTGCTGAAGATCACATCCCACCTGCTGATCTTGTCACACTTAGAGATCATCCTACATCTCAAGTGATTGGAGACATATCAGCTGGTGTACAAACAAGACATCAATTAAGACAGGATGTGATGCATGCTTGTTTCCTTTCACAAGTTGAGCCCCTCACCATAAAAGATGCTGAGCTAGATCCCCACTGGATCATTGCTATGCAAGAGGAGCTCAATCAGTTTGAAAGATGTAAGGTATGGACTTTGGTTCCAAGACCAAAAGGCCAACTGATCATAGGCACCAAGTGAGTGTTTAGAAATAAGTTGGATGCAAATGGAATTATTGTAAGGAACAAAGCTAGGCTTGTAGATCAGGGCTACAGACAGGAGGAAGGTATAGATTATGACCAAACCTTTGCCCCTGTTGCAAGGCTAGAGGCAATAAGGATCTTTCTAGCCTATGCAGCCTATATGAAGTTTAAGGTCTTTCAGATGGATGTCAAGAGTGCCTTCATAAATGGTGAGTTAAAGGAAGAGGTATTTGTTGAACAACCTCCTGGGTTTGTCTCTTCAACTCAACCCTCATTTGTGTACAAGTTGCAAAAAGCTCTTTATGTACTTAAACAAGCACCCAGAGCCTGGTATGAAACTCTAGCTAGTTTCCTGTTAGAGCACAACTTTGTTAGGGGAGTAGTTGATAGAACACTTTTCGTTAAGCACCACAAGGACACAATCCTGTTAGTTCAAGTGCATGTGGATGATATTATTTTTGGCTCCACTGATCCCAAACTGTGCAAAAAGTTCTCTGACCTGATGCATTCTAAGTTTGAGATGAGTAGTATGGGTGAGCTGTCTTACTTTCTTGGTCTCCAAGTAAAGCAAGATGCTGATGACATCTTCATCTCCCAATCCAAATATGCCAAGGAATTGGTAAAGAAGTTTGGGATGGCTGATGCTTCAGCAATGCATACATCTATGGCTACTAATGTAGTTATAGATTCTGATGATCAGGGTAAGCCAGTTGACCAGAAAAACTATAGGGCCATTGTTGGTTCCCTGTTGTATTTAACTGCAAGTAGACCAGATATAATGTTTGCCACATGCCTATGTGCTAGATTCCAGGTCAACCCCAAGGAATCTCATTTGATTCTTCTCAAGAGAATTTTGAGATACCTGAAGGGTTGTCCAAATTTAGGACTATGGTACCCAGCTGAATCAGAATTTGAGTTAATTGGATACTCTGATTCTGACTATGCTGGTTGTAGAGTTGACAGGAAAAGTACCTCAGGAACTTGTCAGTTCCTGGGAGAGAGATTGGTCTCTTGGTTCTATAAGAAACAGGCTTCTGTCTCAACTTCAACTGCAGAGGCTGAATATATAGCAGCTGCTAGTTGTTGTTCACAGATCCTGTGGATTCAAAACCAACTTTTGGATTATGGGTACACACACAAGAACACCAAAATCATGCGTGACAGTACCAGTGTTATCTCCATTGCACAAAATCCTGTGCACCACTCTAGAACCAAGCACATTAAGATTAGACACCATTTCCTGAGAGATTGTGTGGAAAAGAACAAGATTAGCCTTGAGTTCATATCCACTGACCTTCAGAGAGGTGATATTTTCACCAAGCCCTTAGATGAACAGAAGCATCTATTCTTTTTGGTTCAACTAGACATGATTAATGGAAAAGACTAAGTGTGACTTCTGCCTTTGTTGAAATCTGTTTGAAGATCGTCAAACGACATTCGACGATAGTCGAACAGGTCGAGCCTATCGTCGACCTACGGGCGACGACAGCTTATTTGTTTGTGAAGACAGAAATAGTCGAACGATTGATCGACTACTCTGCTTCAGGAAATGATTGTCGAACGACCAGTCGACCATCATCTTCAGTATCTGTTAAAATAGATCGACGATTGCTATTTTAATATAAAACCGATGGTCGACCTAGGTTAATAGATCGTTCTTTTTGTAGTCGACGGAGCTCGTCTTTTCGTATTCCGTCTTTCTGTTTGAGCTCTGCCTCGCGCTCTCTGCCATTTCGCTTTCGTCGTCTCTCTCGTCTTCTCCAACCCAATCAATGGCGATTGCTCCATCTCTTCTGTCAGTGATGAAGTTCGACGTCGGCTTCAGCGTAGATTTTGACTCCTTCAGCGCCTGTGATTCTGAGATAGTAGAAATCCTCCAGATCTGCAAGGAACAAGGACTGGAATGGCTAATGTCCACAAGGATCAAGATAAACATCCCAGAGATTAAAGAGTGGGCCTTCACTTCGTCTTCTAGTGACGAATCTATGACTGGAACGATTGGCGGCGAAGAGGTAAGCTTGACTCCTGCCGTATTAACTTATATTTTCGGATTACTGAATGGTGAAGAGGAATATGAACAAGATACTCCAGAGTTTGGGAGGATATTTATCAAATTAGGACATGCAGAAGGCATTCCTTCTAAATTGCTAAAGGTTAATTTTCTGTTAAGGATAAAGTTCTTGGCTGAACTAGTTGGAAAAGTGCTTCTGGGCAAGCACTCTGCTCATGATAACATCACCAGGCAACAGTTTGCCTTGATGTGTGTAATAATAAATAAGAAACAGATAAATTGGGCAGGAATTATGTTTGACTTGATCAGAAAGAAGAATAACAAGAAGGAAGCAACCCTGGGTAGGGTACTTGGGATATTTCTAAGAGAGAAATATCCCCAACTGTTGGTTACAGTCTCAACTTCCATCAATGCCAGTAAGAAGATGGATCCAACATTGTTTGTTAAGTGGAAAAGGAGCTTTTAGAAGCGTTCTCCAGCAGGGGTAGCTCCAGTTGTGTCTGAGAGCACAAAGACTGTTTCAGTCACTCCCCACCTACATGAAGCAGGCTCATCCATTCTCTCCATTCCATCCACCTCTTCTGCATTGCCATCCACTTCTTCTGCATTACCATCCACTTCTACTGAAGTGCCATCTACTTCTGCTTTACCATCTACTTCAATTGAAGTACCATCTACTGCCTCTCTTCTTCTTGATTCCTCCTCAATTCTCCATGCATCATCACCAGCATCTCCACTCCCTTCTCATCTTGCTAGGGTTTCTCATCCTAGTTTTGATTTATTGGTTTCTGAGCTATCCACTCCTCCTCAGTCACCAATTCCTCATTCAGATCATGTTGATCTTCATGCATCCACCCATCAATCACCAGTTCACACTCCATCTCATCAGGAGAACACCATCCCTGACGATCATCCATCTACTGTGATTCCCCCACCATCATTTGAAATCACACCAGCCTTCATTTCAAGCATATTGGAGCTAATTACTCCTTCAATCAAAATCATGATTGAAGAAGCAATTGCCCCTCTCGTTTCTTCCATCTCTACCTTGTCATCCTCCATATTAGCCCTCTCTAAGTTTGCTGAGCCATCTTCAGTTAGGGGTCTGACTTTAGTTTCTACTGAAATCAGGCAGGGGGAGATGTTCGAGGAAGATGCCTCAGGACTGCCCCTTGTTTCTCGTCCAGCAGAGCCCCAAGCTGAGATTCAAAAAGTAACAGAAGTTCCAGTTGACATTGCAACACCATCTGCAGTTCCAGCACAAGTTCAGAAGCCTTCCAATATCATAATGGAAGCAGAATTTGCGTTCAAAGTATGCCTTGAAGAAACTTCTACTCCCTTAGTTGCTCTTTTCCTAGAAGGAGTCATTACCTCCTTTCTAGATGACTTGTGGGAGTTAGGAAATTCTGAGGAAAATCCTGAAGGTAATTCATTTCCTCATTTCCTTGACATGTTAACTGACATGCTAGTCTGTGAATACCTAGAAGGGATGTTTCAATTTCATTTAGCAAATCTGTGTTCCCGATACTACAGATCTAGTTAAAGAAGTTCAAGCTGCTCAAGAACCTGCTCAACAACCAGATCCAGAACCAAGCCAAGAACCTGATTTTCAAGATCATGTATCTTCTCCTCCAGCTCAGGTAGCTGTGCATGATGAACTGGTCCTCATGACAGTTGTAGTTGAGAAAGAAAAAGTTTCAGATGTTCAAGAAGAAAAGTCTACAGTCTGGGATGACACTCTAGGACTAGATCTGTATACTCTTCTGGCACAGGATGCCTTAGAAGAAGAGAAAGAAAAAAGCTGCATTAAAAGACAAAGAAAAAGCTGTGCAAGAGGCTTTTGATCCTTATGATCAACCTCAATCATCTCAATCTGATGATGAAGATGACTCTGATGATTCAGAAGAGTCCAAGAAAAAGAAATCTGCTAAAAGGAAAAGGAAAGCTGCTGATCCTCCTCCATCTAACCCTGATCATGATATTCCTTATTATATCTTGAAAGGAATAGATCCCAAGTCCAAAGAATATCAGCACTGGATGGGATTTTCCAAGAATCAACAAAAGCAAAGAAAGAAATCCAAAAGATATGATAGTCCAGCACCTAAGTGGACCCCTAGAGGTCCTCCTCCTCCACCTCCTAGTGCAGGAGCATCTGGAAATATGTCTGCAAATCCTTCAGCCCCATCTGCTAGATTCACTCCATCTCAATCTCATCAAAGGAAAAGCAATCCAGGATATCAAAGTAGATCCCAATCTGGATATCAAAGGCAAGATGCTGATACAAGAGAGCAAGTAAAGGAGGTAGTATATCATAAGCAAACTTTTTCTCCTCATCCTTCTCCCAAGAAAAGAGCATCACCTTCCAAAGAAACCAAAAGCATATCTTCCTCAAAGCCAGCTCAAGCAAAGAAAACTGATTCAAAAGGTAAAAGGATTATTTTCTCTGAAAAATCAAGTAAGAAATATGCTGAGTTTGCTCCTCCATCTTCATTAGTTATTCAAGAAAATAGAGAACCAGCTGCAAGCATGTTAGAACTATCTACAAAATTTAAAGTTGTAAAACCTTTAGATTCAACTGGTGAAAATGAATATGAAAGTCAAGAGCTTAATCCTGATTTCAGGATGGCTAGATTTCTTGAACTAGTTGGATCAGCTCAAATCAGAAAAGCCAAAGCCGAAGGAAAAGATATTACAGGCTTAACTACTATGTCTAAATTCAGAAAGAAGGAGCTAGACAAATTCCAGGTTAGACCTGAGGTTTTTGATCCTTCTAAATATATGGAAAAGCACCCTGAAGCAGTAGTACCAAGAACAAGAGAATCTAGAATTATTGGAGAACAAGATTTAAAGATTTCAAAGAAAGAAACTTTAGATCCTTTCAGAAAAATTTCTTTTCTTCTTAGTTCCTCTGTATCTAAACCAGATTCTGATGCTTCTTAAGTTTCATTGATTGACAGTTGTTTATTTATCTATTTGATTGATGTTATTTGCTGCTTAGATATTTCTTTTCCTGAATTATATTTATTTCCAGTAGTTTGTCTTGTTTATATTGTTTTTGAGAGACTTAACCCAAATAGGGGGAGATTGTTGGTACCCTAGTTTGGATTTGAGTTTAGTCTTCTCATTTAGTTTCTTGACCCAAGATTTATCTATGGTCAAAGGTTAGTTGTTTAGTTAGATTGCTCTAGTTGTAGAGTTGTCACTTATCCAGATGAAAATTTGGTTAAGTTGTTTTTGGTTCGACTATGGTCGAACGCCGCTCGACTATCGTCTATCGATAGATCGACGATCGTCTATCAGTTGGTCGACATTTGTCTGTCAGCAGATCGTCTATCTCTGAGTTAGTTCAACTCTTGTTATCTCGACGATCTGTGGTATCTGCCTCGTCGATCGTCGAACCCCGCTCGACTTCTTTTGACCAGACAGATTTCTTGATAGTTCGAATATCTGCTTGGATAGTTCAACTATCTGATAGCTCGACTATCTATTTGATAGGTCGACTATCTGTTCTGTTTGATAGTTTGACTATCTGCTTGGATAGTTCAACTATCTGATAGCTCGACTATCTGTTTGATAGGTCGACTATCTGTTTTGCTTGATAGTTCGACTATCTGTCTTGATAGGTCGACTATCTGTCTTGATAGGTCGACTATCTGTTCTGTTTGATAGTTCAACTATCTGCTTGGATAGTTCAACTATCTGATAGCTCGACTATCTGTCTTGATAAGTCGACTATCTGTTCTGTTTGATAGTTCAACTATCTGCTTGGATAGTTCAACTATCTGATAGCTCGACTATCTGTCTTGATAGGTCGACTATCTATTCTGTTTGATAGTTTGACTATCTGCTTGGATAGTTCAACTATCTGATAGCTCGACTATCTGTTTGATAGGTCGACTATCTGTTTTACTTGATAGTTCGACTATCTGTCTTGATAGGTCGATGATAGAGAAAATCGTATTCTCCAATCTATACTCGATTAAGGCAAGTGTACCTATCGAAATATAGCATAGGATATGAAATATATCAAGGTCGTATAAAAACTCGGGGCAGGCAAGTACTATTACTCACAATGATTCTATTATCCTACTGAACGATTAATGAGATTAAAAATTAGAAATAAACTAAGTTAAAAATAGAAATAAACTATTACGAGAAAAGAGTGCGCGATCGACGATTCACTTTGAAATAAAATAACGAAATAATTTAGTTTAACAATTGTAACTCTATTAAGACCGTGACGGATCCGATATTAGGAAGTAATCTCGCTAGAGCATTAAATCCCCTAACTTGTAGACGTTTTGACCGAAATTTCTTTACAAGTCAAAATGGCCTAAAGTCGCATTATCGAAGTGACCCGCACTATTGGATTTGACTCCAATCCGGAGGATTTACGTCATCCTATCTCTAGGGGTGCGTGCAACTCCTTCCTTCCTTGAGTGATCTTTCATATTCACGAGCCTCTCGGCCACTCGAATATGAGATCGGAATCTACTACCGTATACTAGAAATACAGAGTCGATACGAGATAATTCAAGGAAGGATCAAAAATAGAAAACTACAAGAGAAAACATAAAAATAAAGATATGTTATTCTATTGCAAAGATCCTCGTGATCGGGCACAAAAAGAACTAGCTAAGCATAATAGAAAGGGATTGAGAATAAGAGAAAAGAAATTTCATTGCATTAATAAAAGAGGTACAATATAATAATACTAAAAAGACAAGATAAAATTGCACTAAATAAAACTATTACAATAATGAAGAAAACTTGCACTTGAACTAGCTATCCCTACCAAACTACTTCAAAACTAAAACTACTTTAAAACTCAAACTACTTAAAAACTACTTAACATAAACAAAGGGGGAGGGGTTCCTTTTATAGGAGAGGGAGAACATTCTAGATGGAGGGAAGACATAGGGGTGGCCGGCCATGTAGGGGGGGAATGGTTTATGCATGAGTTTAAATGAGGGGAGAGAAAAAGAGAAGATTCATGTATTTTAATAAATGGAAGGAAAGAGAGGAGGCTACATGCATGCATTATATTTTAGGAAAATGAAAAGAAAATATAAAATGGAGAGGGGGAATGAATGGAAGTGTGTAGAAGGGAATAATAAAGGGGAGAGAATGCATGCATACAAGATATTAAATGATGGAGAGAGAGAAGAAGAAGGTGGCAAGGTGCATGCATGTATGTGGAAATAATGAGGAGAAAAAATAATAAAGGGAGAGAGAGAGATGAATGTGGCCGGCCACATGTAAAAATGCATGAGTGAGTGGGCTCGGGTTTGGGCTTTGTGAAGGGCTGCTCCATGGTGGGCTCGGGTAGGAGGCTTGATGGCTTGTTTGGGCTTGTTTCTTCATGTGCTCGGGTATTCCATGTGGGCTGCATCATGTGACATTAAACCTACAAGAAACAAAGCAAATATATGTTAGATGTTATAATATAAAATTAATAACATAACATAACAATAACAATAACAAACAAACATAACAATAATCATAACAATAATTATTAAAGATTAAACATAACAAGACATAAAATAAAACATAAAATAAAATAAGAGATTATTATAACATAAAAGACTTTTAAATAAGAAATAAAACATAATAAGCACAAAAATACTTAAAACATATAATTAAACTAGGACTTAATATATTATAAAGAGACATTAAAACATGAAATAATAAGCATGAAATATAAATAAACTTAGGCATTTTGAATAATAAACTACCCTAAAAAAGATGACTAAATGTAGTCATCAAACTCCCCCATGCTTAGGCTTTTGCTATTCCAGAGCAAAAGAAAGAGAAATATTTATAAGGCATTATATAATTTGCAATTAAACTAAAAATTTATTTACATCAAAATCTAGCCAAAATTAAAATTTAGGGATTTAAGAATCAAGTCCTAAATTATAAAATTAAAGTGAAAAGAGAGAAATATTTAGCCAAAAATTCTCTAATAAATTAACTAGCATTCAAAATGGAGTAAAGTGCAAACAAGGTTAGATTGAAATTATAAAAACCTTAACTTAAAAGAAATTTAAGGAAAAAGACAACCTACTACTTATGCTCTCCACATATTTTAATTTCAAAACTAAGACAATGATATTGGCTAAGGGGTTTAGGGAGAAATTAACATGAAGAGGTCTTTGATTGGAGGTGATGAATTTTATCCTCTCACCCCACTCATTTGTTTTTATAATAAAATATATGTAATACCAGGAAATGATAGACTAACATCCTATCACTTCCCCCGACATATATGAATTTTTAATTCCTCTCTTCATTCATTTTTTTGGGTTGCATATGTGTACCAGGGAATAATGAATTTTATCCTCTTATTCCCATGACATATGATCTAACAATAAAAGAAAAAATGATGGATTTAAACAAAATTTTAGAAAATAAACTAAAACACTAGAGAGCAACTACTAGTAGATTGAGATTTCCTAAGAATCTAAAAGCATGAAGTAAGAATAATTAAAATCCAAAATTGTTTAGCCAAATTACTACAAAATTGAAACTATTTAAAATAAAAGAGAAAAAGTGCTAAATAAATTACTCTAAGCAAATTAAACCATAAGATGATTCTCAAAATAAAATCACTAAAAGTTAGATTTAACTAAACATGATGAAATAAAAGATTAACAAATAAAAATGCTTATAAACTAACTCAAACTTAATTTCTGAAAATAACAAAAATCTAAGCATGAGGTTTATTATATTTTGATTTTTTGACATTTTTTCATTTTTTTGGGTTTTTGAAATATTATCTTTTTTTGGAAAAAAAAAAATTTCTAATTTTTTTTGGGTTTTTGATAAGGCTAAAGAAAAGCATTAAAAGGCATAATATAACTATACTAATTTTAAGAAATGTAAAACATTGTTTTTTTTAGAAAAGAAAGAAATAAAACAACTAAACCCTCCCCCATGCTTAAATTTTGCATTGTCCTCAATGAAAAATAAAAACAAGAAAGAAAAAAAAGGAGAAAGGGAGGGGGGATACAATAAAGTAAAGAAAGAAAAAAAAGAAAATGGCTTCCCCGGAGTCGTAAGGTCGAATGCAGATGTCGCTCCCCCATGCTTAAGCTGGACACCGGCTCAGGCCTAAGGAAGAGAAGAAATGATGGAGCCAAACGAACAACCGGGGGGTTTTATTCCTGCAAAGCAAAACAAGCAAACAATAGAAGAAGAAAGAAAGAAAGGGATAAGCAAGGGGTGCCTCCCAAGAGCGCTCTCTGTTTAACGTCGGCTGAGCCCGACGTTATTTGTTATCTAAAGGGAAAATAAAAACTAAAGTGAAGAGGTAACTCCCTAAGTATGCGCTTAGGAGAGTAAACTAAAAAAAAGAAAAATTGAAGAATCGCACCGATATGCGGTGGAATCTTCAAGAGAATGATGCCCAAAAAAGAACGGATGGAGTTATAGAAGAACTCCGCCGTATGTAAAATAGGAAAGAAGGGGTCGTCAAAAGAAGAAGAAAAAAAAAGAAATAGAAAGAGGAATAAAGGAAGTAGAAAAAGAATCTTCATCAAAGGAAATTTCACAAGGAGAAGGAGAGTCTTGTGAAATTTCGGGAGAAGAAGGAGTAGAGAGGACTAAAGAAGAATTATCTAAAAAAGAAGAAGAAAAAGTAGATTCGCTAAAACTAGGAGAATTTGGAACAGTTAAATTTGAACGCGTAATGGAATCACAAACGTCTTCGGATTGAGAAATATGAAACGTCTCGTCATCCTCAACGGGTAAGAAGCACACCGGAATATCCATAGAGGTGTCTTCCAAAGGAGGATGGAAACAATTCGGGATATCCGAATAGTTATCCTCCTCGAGAGGAACAAGACAAGCCGGGATATTCGGTGACTCATTACATGAAGATATTGGAGGAGACGGAGAAGAAGACGAAGAAAAAGAAGCGGCCTCGCGAGAAAGATAATCCATCATGGTCTTGAAATACGAACTAATATTATCAATAGAAGTTTGCAATTCAAGATACCCATTATCGAGAGAATTAAAATTAAAAGTAGGAGGCGCGGCACTTTGCAGGGTAAAATCATAAGAAAAATACGGGTTTCCCGCCTCCCAAGTAGGATAAAAATCGGAGTAAGGGTCAAATTGGCCATTTTGACTTTCCCCAGAAAAATTAAAATCAAAAGAGGGAGGGGTTCCCGAAAGACATTCAGAATAGAAGTAGTCGGGCGACCCGCAAGAAGCGCAAAAATATGATGATTCCATAAAAAAAAACTGTTACAAAAAAGAAAAACAAAAACAAAATTTTTTTTTGATTTGTTTTTTTTAGATATATATATATTTTTTAAAATAGGTTTTTTTAATGGATTGGCTCTCGAACTTCCCGAGGACTACCCGGTGAAGGGTTCGCCCGGTACTAGGTAAAATGGTGGCGCTTAAAGCCCCTTACCCTTTTCGAGAGATTTTAGGTTGGGTAGAAATAAGATGAGGTGGGTGGATAATACTAATAATAATAATAATAATAATATTTTTTTTGAATTTTTAAATTTTAGTAGAAGTAATAAACTCGAAGCTTTCTTAATATTGCCAAAAAAAAATCCCCAGGCAACGGCGCCAAAAACTTGATAGAGAAAATCGTATTCTCCAATCTATACTCGATTAAGGCAAGTGTACCTATCGAAATATAGCATAGGATATGAAAAATATCAAGGTCGTATAAAAACTCGGGGCAGACAAGTACTATTACTCACAACGATTCTATTATCCTACTGAACGATTAATGAGATTAAAAATTAGAAATAAACTAAGTTAAAAAGAGAAATAAACTATTACGAGAAAAGAGTGCGCGATCGTCGATTCACTTTGAAATAAAATAACGAAATAATTTAGTTTAACAATTGTAAATCTATTAAGACCGTGACGGATCCGATATTAGGAAGTAATCTCGCTAGAGCATTAAATCCCCTAACTTGTAGACGTTTTGACCGAAATTTCTTTACAAGTCAAAATGGCCTAAAGTCGCATTATCGAAGTGACCCGCACTATTGGATTTGACTCCAATCTGGAGGATTTACGTCATCCTATCTCTAGGGGTGCGTGCAACTCCTTCCTTCCTTGAGTGATCTTTCATATTCACGAGCCTCTCGGCCACTCGAATATGAGATCGGAATCTACTATCGTATACTAGAAATACGGAGTCGATACGAGATAATTCAAGGAAGGATCAAAAATAGAAAACTACAAGAGAAAACATAAAAATAAAGATATGTTATTCTATTGCAAAGATCCTCGCGATCGGGCACAAAAAGAACTAGCTAAGCATAATAGAAAGGGATTGAGAATAAGAGAAAAGAAATTTCATTGCATTAATAAAAGAGGTACAATATAATAATACTAAAAAGACAAGATAAAATTGCACTAAACAAAACTATTACAATAATGAAGAAAACTTGCACTTGAACTAGCTATCCCTACCAAACTACTTCAAAACTAAAACTACTTTAAAACTCAAACTACTTAAAAACTACTTAACATAAACAAAGGGGGAGGGGTTCCTTTTATAGGAGAGGGAGAACATTCTAGATGGAGGGAAGACATAGGGGTGGCCGGCCATGTAGGGGGGGAATGGTTCATGCATGAGTTTAAATGAGGGGAGAGAAAAAGAGAAGATTCATGTATTTTAATAAATGGAAGGAGAGAGAGGAGGCTACATGCATGCATTATATTTTAGGAAAATGAAAAGAAAATATAAAATGGAGAGGGGGAATGAATGGAAGTGTGTAGAAGGGAATAATAAAGGGGAGAGAATGCATGCATACAATATATTAAATGATGGAGAGAGAGAAGAAGAAGGTGGCAAGGTGCATGCATGTATGTGGAAATAATGAGGAGAAAAAATAATAAAGGGAGAGAGAGAGAGATGAATGTGGCCGGCCACATGTACAAATGCATGAGTGAGTGGGCTCGGGTTTGGGCTTTGTGAAGGGCTGCTCCATGGTGGGCTCGGGTAGGAGGCTTGATGGCTTGTTTGGGCTTGTTTCTTCATGTGCTCGGGTATTCCATGTGGGCTGCATCATGTGACATTAAACCTACAAGAAACAAAGCAAATATATGTTAGATGTTATAATATAATATTAATAACATAACATAACAATAACAATAACAAACAAACATAACAATAATCATAATAATAATTATTAAAGATTAAACATAACAAGACATAAAATAAAACATAAAATAAAATAAGAGATTATTATAACATAAAAGACTTTTAAATAAGAAATAAAACATAATAAGCACAAAAATACTTAAAACATATAATTAAACTAGGACTTAATATATTATAAAGAGACATTAAAACATGAAATAATAAGCATGAAATATAAATAAACTTAGGCATTTTGAATAATAAACTACCCTAAAAAAAGATGACTAAATGTAGTCATCAGTCGATTATCTGATAGCTCGACTATCTGTTCTGATAGGTCGACTATCTGCTGTGGTAGTTCGACTATCTTCTTTGATAGTTCGACTATCTGTTCTGATAGGTCGACGATCTCTGTGTTTCGCTCGACGATCTCCGAGGATCGTTCGACGATCTTTTGTCTGCCTTTAGTAATTTTGTACTCCTTCTGTTCTTTGATTTAATTCCTATTTATTTGGCATATTTTATTAAAGATTATCTCATTGATTTTATGCATACATCTCAAGGCAATCTTTGCCCCATCCTTTGTGCTTAAGACAAGCTTTATCTGACAAAATTTTTTGTCTTATTAGTTGAAATATCTTTTTGTTTTATTCTGCCATGCTGTCCTTTATAGCCGTTAGATACAAAAGTCTTATTTGGCCGTAAAGAGTTTAGTCTGATGTGACTTTCTTTAGTACTCCTTTTATCAAATTGGATTTGCAGCTTCTTAGAAAGCGTTATCCCTTTATAGCATGTCTGCCTGCAGGATATGTTTTGCTTTATGCTATTTACAGCCCAGATTGCAGATTTCAGAAGAAGACAAAATTCAAACAAAGATTAGAGCCGTTGCAAAAGCCAATATATAAAGTGCTTTCAAAATACAACAACATACACATAATAGAGATCAATACAGATATTCATATACAGATTCAAAGAGTTACAACTCTCAGTCATTGATACATTCAACTGAGAAGATCATCCTTCTTCAACTCTCTCTTCTTCAATCCTGAGTTCATCCTGGTGCAAGGAACATCTACTCAGTGCCTAGAAGAAGATGAAGAAGAAAGGAAGCTGATTAAAGAAGAACAACCTATTACAATCAAGAGTCTTCTTCAAGCTTCTCCTTCAGAATTTCAAGACAGTTCTCTGTTAAGAATTCAGAAGAGTTCCTGCACCCTGAAGCAAGACTTCTTCCTGGATATTCTCTAAGCCAGGGGGAGGCTTGATTCTTTAGAGCTTTCTAGCTCTGTGCAATCCACTAGCTTCTCTAATCTGTTTTAACAATAGAGAAGAAACTTTAACTCTCTCAACCTCCTGTATAAAGGGTTATTACTCTCTTCAAAAGTGAACCTTGGTGGCAGGGCACCTGATCAAAAACCTGTGTTGGATTTTGAGCTCCTGATCAAAAGCTCAAAGGGTCTACTTGATCTACCTGAAGCAGATCAGGTTGTGGCAGGGCACCTAAAAAAAACCTGTAGTGGATTCCTACCAGGGTGGTATAAGAGTGGACGTACCTATTTAGAGGGAACCACTATAAACTTCTTGTGTCGTCTGTGTTGCTTAATTAATTTATTGCACTTTGGATGTGAGTAGAAATAACTAGGATTGCTAGTTGTTGTGATAGGACCAAAGCTCAACTGTAATTACAGTTAGCTTTCTCTAGTGCACTTCACTTTGTGTTAGGCTCTAGGGTTTCAAATATCTATAAACTCTTTCCACAAATTAACTCTAAGGGAGTTGAGTAGGGTGTCATAATTTTTGAACACTCTATTCACCCCCCTCTAGAGTTGTATCTATCCTCACTTTCACATCATCAAAACTGCCTCAACATGCGACGCCATCCTCGGGAGACCAATGCAAAGGGTGCTTCGTGTCGATGCACTAGCTCAAGGCATCACACTGGACATCTACTCGCAAGATACATCCCCCAAGGGACCCGGGGCGTGAAGGTTTGGGCAGACCTTAAGCAAATACGCCCCCTGCTATCTACTATTTTCCCTGCTTTTCGAAGAATAATCCGCGAGAAGAAATCTGTGAGCACTTGTATCTTCCTTTCCAACAATTAAGTATTGTATTTTATTTCCACTGCGAATGGAGCACCTCCCAGGAAAGATAGACAAAAGTTTTTATACATCTCCTAGGCAAGATAGACAAAAGTCTTTCTATACCTCCTAAACAAAATCAGTGAAAACCCTTCTGCACCTTAGGCAAGACAGACAAAATTCTCTCTGCACCTCCTAGGCGACACAAAGGTCCATCTGCACCTTCACTTGGATGAACCCCGGTTCTCCTCAGATGCCAACGAACAAAGGTTCTTTGACACCTCCACCCGGATGGACTCTGATCCTCCTAAGGCGCGAACAAATAAAGGTTCTTTCCACTTCCACCCGTACGGACCTAGGTCCTCCTGAGGTGCGAACGAACAAAGGTCCTTTGTCACCTCCACTCAGAAGGACCCCGGTCCTCCTAAGGCACGAACAAACAAAGGGTTTTTACCACCTCCACCCGGACGGTCCAGGGTCATCTTGAGGCACGAACAGATAAAGGTCCTTCTCCACCTTCCCCCGGGTGGATCCCGATCCTCTTGGGATGCGAACGAACAAAAGTTATTTGCACCTCCACTCCGACGGAACCCAATCCCCTAGAGGCTCGAACGAACAAAGTTTTTTTGCCACCACCACCCGTACGGACCCCATTCCTGAGGAGCGAACGAACAAAGGTTCTTCGCCACCTCCACTCGGATGGACCCCGATCCTCTTGAGGCATGAACAAATAAAGGTTTTTTGCCACCTCTAACTGGATGGACCCCGGTCCTCCTGAGTCGTGAACGAACAAAGTTTCTTTGCCACCTCTACCCGGACTGACCTCGATCCTCCTGAGGTACGAACAAACAAAGTTCCTTCACTACCTCCACCTGGACGGACCCTGTTCTCCTAAGGCGCGAACGAACAAAGGTCATTTTCCACCTCTACCCGGACGGGCCTCGATCCTCCTGAGGTACGAACAGACAAAGGTTCTTCGCAACCTCCACCCAAACAAACCCCGGTCCTCTTGAGGTACGAATGAACAAAGGTACTCCGCCACTACCTCCCGGACGGACCTCGGTCCTCCTGAGACACGAACAAAGGTTCTTCTCCACCCCCATTAAGACAAACTACATTTCTCATAAGGCAAAAACAAACAAGGGCTACTCGCCCCCACATCCCGCGCGACTTCCAACCCTCCAAAAATTCGAGTGGACGAATACCTTCCGCTGGCAAGCTATTCAAAATATCAACACTCTAGCAAGGCACTACTCAACAAAAAACACGCGCGCACTAAAGAAGAACAACTAGAGCATTGTAAATCCAAAATCTAAAAGGGTCTCCACTCAAATAAAAAATGTCTTACGGGCTACATCATGAAAAACAAAAAACTTGCACTGACACAAAAATGCGCCTATAAAGAAAAATCAAGTAGAGCAAACAAATAGGGGAAAAAGGGCTCCAAAGGATCATCCCTCGGCATCAACGCCAGCGAAATCATCTGAGGCATCCTCTACGCCCAATTCATCATGCTCTGGGAACCTCCGATCAACCCAAAGCCCCTTACTGAAGCCCAAGCAATACGCCGCTTCGCGCTCATCCTGCACAAGTGAGTCGACCTCAGTCATCACCATCTTAGAGCGGGCCTCCTCCGCAATATGAGAGAGATCAATCTCAAAGTCATGAGAGGCTTTGTACTTATCCACATCGGTTATAACACCCCCATCTATCACATAGAATATAACAGAAGGTCTGGCAAGGGCCCCACACCATATTCCACAGACAATTAGTGGAGTTACGTATTGAAACCATAATTCATAAACGTGCATCCTAACTCAGAGTGCATTCTAGCGGAAGTAAATTTAAATTGCAATAATAACCCAACCATATGAATGTCCACTAAAGTCCAAACAGGAATGATAATGCAAAACACAAATGGTATGGCGTTAAGGCCTTACAAGGTTTCCTCAAATAATATTGTTTTGCATACTTCATCACGCAGGTCAACCACACATGAGTAATAAAAGGAAACACACTTCGCTTTGGCCTTCGAGGGTCGGCTTAGCAACCATGGGCTTTACCCCTCTATTTCCCGCTCGGCTCTCTAGCTACACCTGCACAAACGCATTCCACCCTGAAGGTGGCAAACAAAGCAACGGTCATCATTAACTGACCAAATTATAATGACTCCACCTCTCACTCGGGGTGACGGTGCTCCATCCCTGCAGACATTTAGCTTAGGTATATAATGATAATCAAAACGTGCCCTTAAGCAACATTCACCACACACATTGGCACTACCGGACACACATCCCATGCACTCAGGGCACATTCTCAGTGTGTTGAGATTGAAGTCTCACCTCCGTCCCCAAGATGGTAACTTTTAGCATTCTCTTTTGGTGTGTTGAGATTCAAGCCCCATATGCTTGAGCATTTCAGTCTTTTCTCCTTAAGCCTAAGACTCTCCTTATGCTACGACAAAGTCAAGTTGAGATTCAAGCCAGTGACTCACTCCAAGTTGATCGACATAAAGTTGGTGCAGGTCAGCCATAGCCCATTGCTCAAATCGTCAGGCTCGCAAGCCAAGATGTGGGTCAGCCATCCCTTACCCATTCATGATATATAACCACATTATGTTCCAAGGCTGGCACTCACAGTCACCTAAGTTGGGCCCCCTTACCCATTAATTATACATAACCACATTATGTTCCAAGGCTGGCACTCACAGTCACCTAAGTTGGGCCCCTTGGACTCTCAGCTCATCACAATGGCACCCAGGTCTCTAAGAGACAGGCCTAAATCACAATGGCACCCAGGTCTCCAAGAGATAGGCCTAAATCACAATGGCTCCCAAGTCTCCAAGAGATAGGCCTCAATAATCACATAAACCCCCAAGTCTCCACGAGACAGGCCTCACAAATAATTGCTCCCTGGGAGCTACCGTCGGCGGTAGTGCTACTACCGCGTGGTAGGGCACAGAATATCATTTCTTCCCCTCCAAACGGGTGTTTTCCCGGAGTCCTTCTCCAGTACTCTCTCTGCAGTAACCTGCACACCCCGCAAATCAGAAAATAGTACGTTTACCACGGAGTCTTCTCCAGCATACAAACAACCATCACCAATCTAAACCAACCCATCTAGATGGGCTTCACACAACATGCTTATTCCGTACTTCACTTCCGGATTCTAAATGCAAAACTAACGGGAATACACGGATCAACCCGTCGGGAGAATCACTTCTACGAGTTTGTGGAGCATCTACCCTCGCATGCTAAAACAATGGACTTCATATATCCAAGGAAGAGGATCATTACCCTTGAAGTTCGTTTTGGCGCCTTGCGAGAGAATCTAGCCGGATGGAAATGAACGCCATGGGCTTGCCTTCGTAGATCCGAACTCGGCTCGCAAATTGGAACTCTGAATCTCTAACAATGGCGGGATCTCCTTCCTCTTCCTTCACTCTCCATTCTCTCTAACCCATAGAAAGAGATAACCTTGGGAACAAATGAAGAAGAAACGCCATAACTGGCCTTATACCTCCTGGGATGACACCCCACCATCGGATCTCTATTAAAAATCGATAAACGGCCATGATTTACTCCAGATTTTGGTTTACGAGACTTAACTCCTTGCGGTAGAAAGTTACCACTATGCGGTAGGTCAAGCGTTAGCTTGTCCCGTAAGCCATCGTTCAAAACCTCAAAACACACGCTGACACATGTCCACGTCATAACTGCTCTGCTACCACCGCGCGCTATCTTGCTATCGTCGGGCGATAGCTGGTTCGTCTCATAACTGGCATAGAAAAGACAAAAGCACAGCTACCGCCAGCGCTAGCCCTACTGTTGGGCGGTAGCTCACCGAGAACTTTGCCAAATAAATCAGCCTTGCTACCGCCGCGCGATAACAACCTACTGCCCCGCGGTAGATGATGTGTCATGTCAACACGCCGCTCTCGATGCTCTCAATGCATGACACTACTTTCACACGGTATCGCTACTGCCACGCGGTATCGCTACCGCCATGCGGTATCGCTACCGCCACGCAGTACCTACCTGAGAGCTCTGCCAAATAAATTGGCCATGCTACTGCCATCGATAACCTTACTGTCAGGCGGTATCTCACAAAAATCATTTCCTGCTTCGAAAAACTTGGGACGTTACAAATCTCCCTCACTTTAAGAATTTAGTTCCGAAATTATGCCGTGTAGGAAATTATAGAAGTAACAACATTACAATGTGTACCTCAAACAAATAACTCGGGGAACTCCGCCTTCATGGTTTACTCCTGCTCCCATGATAGTTCCTCTCAGCCACAGTTGTCTCAACGGACCTTTACCATCCTGATAGACTTATCTCGGAGTTGCTTGACTTATGTGTCTTCAATATGTATGAGTTTACCTTCGTTGTCAACCCACCATCAATCCGCACCTGATTCGCAGCAACCACCTGCGTAGGCTCCAACACTGCCTTCCGCAATACTGATATGTGGAATACGTCGTGTAGAATACTTTGTTTTGTTGAAAGCATCAATTGATAGGAGGATTCACTAATGCGCTCCAATATCTCAAATGGCCCAAGGTATCTCGGACATAGATTTTTCAAGCATCGAATCCTTGATACACCCTTGAACGATTGGATCTTCAAATACACACAATCGCCCATGGCGAACTCGACATTTATGTGCTTGGCGTTATAATACTTGGTGTGCCTATCCTGAGCGATCAATAACCACTACCGGATTATACGAATAATTAAAGTGGCATCTTAGACTTCCTTTCGCTTAAATAGCTTTAATTCGCCCGCCCCCAACCACGACAAGGGAGTACGACACTTCCTACCATAAAGGGCCTTGAAGGGCGTCATTTGAATACTTGCCTGGTAGTTATTGTTGTAGGCAAACTTGATCATGTACAGGTGATCCTCCCACCTTTTACCGAAATCTAGGGCGCACATGTGAAGCATGTCCTCCATCGTCCTGGTTACACTTTTGGTCTGACCAGCGGTATGCGGATGAAAGGTCGTACTAAACTTCAATTTGGTGCCCAACAGTTAAAGTACAAGCCTCCAATCCTTAGATATGAGGCGCCCATCTCGGTCACTAACGATGTTATGGGGTACACCGTGCAATCGTACAATATTATCCATGTAAAGCTTTGCCAGCTTTTTCCCTGAATCGCCCTTCCTATTTAGAATGAAGTGATACATTTGTTAAATGATCAATAATCACCTAGATGGCGTCATTCCCCTTCTGCGATATCGACAAATCATGCACAAAATCCATAGATATGTCGTCAAATTTCCATTCCGGTATAGACAAACACTTCAAAAATCCACCGGGCTTTTGACATTTGGCCTTCACTAAGGCACATGTCTGACAATTTGCCACATATAAAGCTATGTCTTTCTTCAATCCTGTCAAGTAGAACAACTTTTTCATGTCCTTGAACATCTTTGTGTTCCCCGGGTGGATTGAGTACTTTGTGAAATGTACCTCGTACAGCAACTCCTCCCGTAGTTTACCCACATTTGGGACACACAACCAACTATTCTTCCATAAGAGGCCATCGTTAACGGTAAATTGGGAATTTGACCCATCCATAGACTCTGCCATGTAGCATTTCATGCTGGCATCCAATTCCAGCGCTTGCCAAATCTGATCAGCGAGGTCATACTGCACCTCTGTCCAGTTCAAACATGCTTCAGCACTAGACCTCCTATCAACACAAGAGATCTCAAAGGCCTCCAAATCTCGAAAAATACGCTCGTCATGCATCTGTATCCAGTTGGCATGCGCATGAACCCTGCGACTTAATGCATCCACAATAGCATTTCCCTTTCCAGGAACATAATGTATCTCGAAGTTATAGTCTCCAAGGAACTCCATCCACCTTCGCTGGTGCATATTCAAGTCCTTCTGATCTAATAGATATTTCAGGCTTTTATGATCTGTATAAATATCGACATTCATGCCATACAAGTAGTGCCTCCAAAGTTTCAGAGCGAATATCATGGGCGCTAACTCTATATCATGGACCGGATAGTTCCTCTCGTGCACTTTCAACTAGTGTGAGCCATATGCTATCACCTTACCATGTTGAAGAAAAATGCACCCTAAGCCACTCCCCGAGGCATCACTGTAGACTTCATAGCCCTCCATACCGGCCACATGACGAGCACAGAATAGGCGTCGTAGTCAGATGACTTTTCAACTCTTCAAAAGCTTGCGTGCACGCTGGCGACCAAATAATCTTCTGATACTTCCTTATCAGGGTAGTTAGGGGTAAGACTATCCGCAAGAAGTTCTCCACGAAGCGCCTGTAGTAGCCAACAAGTCCCAAAAAACTCCGAACTTCCGCCACAAAAGACAACACAGGTAACTCCCGTATCGCAACTATCTTCGCCAGATCTACTGCGATTCCCTCTCCACTAATAATATGACCAAGGAAGGCTATCGAAGACAGCCAAAACTCATACATAGAGAACTTGGCGTGCAACTAATTGCTCCTTAGGGTCTCCAACACTATGCGCAAATGATCTGCATGATCTTCTACAGACTAAGAGTACACCAGGATATCGTCAATAAAGACTATCACAAACTGGTCAAAGTACTCTCTAAACGTCTGATTCATCAAGTCCATAAATATGGACGGCGCATTCGTCAACCCAATCGGCATGATGGTGAACTCATAATGTCCATATCAAGTACTGAATGCCGTCTTGGGAATGTCACTTTCCCTGATTCTCAACAGATAATACCCGGATTTCAGATCTAGCTTTGAGTATGCAGTCGATCCAACAAGCTGGTCGAACAGATCATCGATCCTCAGAATCGGTTACTTATTCTTCTCTATTAGCTTGTTCAACTCACGATAATCGATGCACAATCATAGACTTCCGTCCTTCTATTTCATAAAGAGGACTGGAGCGCTCTAGGTGACGAACTTGGACGCACAAAACCTTGTTCCAGCAGCTCTTGAAGCTCACTTTCAACTCTGCAGTCTCTCTTAGCGCTAGACGGTACGGAGAGCGTGACATAGGCTTGGCACCTAACACTAGCTTAATGGTAAAATCGATCTCTCTCTGAGGTGGAGCTCCAGGGAGATCTTCGGGAAAAATGTCAGCAAACTCCGATACCACGAAAACACTGATCAAACCAGGCTTGGGTTTCTTAGCCTCTAATAGGGCAAAGAATAACTTCGCACCCTCATGAATGGCTTTGACTACTCGAAGTGCAAACATCAGTGTCTTGCTCGATCCCTTCATACTAGAGAAGGTTGTTTCATAATCCGTATTCATCCCCTAGTTTGACCATCTTAAGACTACAATCGATGTACGCACATTGCTCCGAGATCCAATCCATGCCAAAGATCATTTTGAACTCTACTATCAGTAGTAGCGACGCTTCCAAGTCAAACTCTTCACTTCCAATTCATACCTTAACGCAACAAACCCTGTCTGCGAGCATCGAATGCCTGTTAGGCAGCATCACATCCAATCTATCCTTTGCCATGAAGGAAGGCACTCCGATACGCATTGTGAAATATTTGGTCAGGAAGGAGTGCGAAACTCCTGTATCAAACAGTGCTCTCGTCAGACAGTCCAAGATTAAGACACAGCCTAAAACACGACAACTATATAACCAAAGCATAAGGCGTAAGGTATAGAAAATATTAAAGCTAAAATCTAAATAATACCTGTAACCACATTGTCTTGCTTGATGGCCTTCTACTGGACAAGGTTGTAGACCTTGGGTTGGGCTGGAGCATGATGGGGAGCGGTTGACTCCACCGCCTTCCATTTTTCAGCATAAGATGCTCCTGCCTTCTTCTCTGACTTGCCACTCCAACACTTGCGGGCAATGTGTCCCGACTTGCCATAATTATAACAGTGGATTGGGCCTCCTCGCACAGAAGATGCCCCAGAAGTAACCGATGAAGAAGCTGGTCTAGCAGATTTGGGCTTCTTATTCCACTTTTGGTACCCAGACTTTGACAAATTCAGTACCTTAAACTATGTCCTCTTTAGCGTCGAGTTATTCTTATTCTTCAAGCACTTCATGTCATGCTCCAGAGATTGAGTTGTATAGACCAGGGTAAAAAAATCCTACATTATTGGACCTGAGAGCAACAACCTCAGACCGTCACGCAGTCCTTCATAGAACCGGTTGGTCTTCTGCTCCTCATCAGCAAAGGTAGAGCTTGCATATCGCCCCAACCTCGTGAACTCATGTAAATAGTCGTCCACACTACTCCCACCCTGAGTTAATCTCTGAAACTAGTTCTCCATAGCAATTTTCTACACTGACGGGATATACCGTGCAAAAAATAATCTTGAAAACTCATCCATCATGATGTTGATAAGTTGTCTCCCAGCAAAGTGATGTAGCTCTAACTCATCCCACCACAATCTTGCTTCGCTGTCCAAAAGTAATGTGGCTATAGTAACCTTTTGCCACTCCTCCGTCTCCGTTGTCGACATGACTCTCTTAACCCGAGAGAGCCAGTCATCAACTTGCGTTAGGGTCCCAGTCCCCATAAACACTGGAGGGTTAAAGCTCATCACATGCTTGAGCTGCTTTTCAGTTGCTCTTCTTTGCACTACGGCTCTGCCGCTACCTAATTCACCAATATAGGTTCAGCTATGCCAAGCATAACTTGACCCAATTTAGGAGCAGGGGGTTGCACTTGCCTCCCTGGCTGAGTATTAATCATGACGAACATCGCTTCAGCTACCAAACATATTGTTTTGGCAGAAGGATGTGAAAGTCCACCTAGTGTCAACTACCTTCACCTATGGGGGGGGAATAGGTGTCTTGTGGCGTATTTGTGGAATTAAAAATGGTACCTGCACAAGAAAACAAAACAACACAGCACAGAAAGGACACAAGCAATTTATAGTGGTTCCCTGATTTGGGTACGTCCACTTTCCCCCTTCGACCTATCTCCCAACCAGGGACGACTCGGTCACTTCACCAACAGGATTGAAATCCAATCCTTGCACTATCGGAAGGAACCCTTCCACACGTAGGAGTCAACACTCCCACAACACGGGTTGCACCCAACCCTACAACTAGGAACCAAATGTTCCTTTACAATGAAAAAGAAATTGGAGTGTATAAGAAATACAAACAACTTGAAGATCTAGGGGTCCCTTTTCGTTAGACTACTTGTTCTTGTAGGCAACGAAAAGTCCACAACCCTTGATCTTTCTTGGAGAAAATCTCCCCGAGACCGGCGGCGGCAAAGGGCGGCTACAATGCTCTCGGTGTTGGCGGCGGCAACTGAAAACAGCAGCGATGCACTGGAGATTCAATCTTCTTAGCGAAGTCGGCAAGGTCTTCCAACGGTCACACTAGGATCGATCGTCTCTATCGATTCGGACGGGGATGGATTTCCCTATCTCAAATCAAGAGACAAAAGATCTCTGGTTAGACGCGTGAGACACTGTGCAAGACTTGGCTTCTATCACCGGGGATCTGGAGGAGATCGAGATCAGCTACGGTGACCACTGCACGAGCAGCGGCGACGGAGGCGAAGCTGGTTCGCGATTTTAGGGTTAGTCGGTGGCTCGGCTTTCGTTTCTCTATCTTAACCACTGTACACACATACCTGTGTATTTATACAATAGGTCATGGAGATGACCGTTGTGGGCCCCACCAAAGCAAAGACCAAAGTCCGGTTCAAATAGCTGCTGGTAACATGGACCGGTCCAGGAATTCGGAAAAATCGCCCAAGGCAAAATCGGCGAGAATCGTAGGTGATTCTCGACGAATCGGCGAGAATCACTTACGATTCTCGCCGAATTCTACTTGGCGAATTTAGGCTGCACATGTTATAGAGGCCGGGGAGAATCGGCGGGAATCACATTTGATTCTCGCCGAATCGTCGAGAGTGCGAAGTCATTCTCGACGAATCGGCGAGAATCACTTAGTGATTCTCGACGATTCTGCCTTAGAGAATTTTCTGACTGCGTCGAGACAGCCGGCCCAACCCGGCGAGAATCATCTAGTGATTCTGGACGACTCGGCGAGAATCATCTAGTGATTCTGGACGACTCGTCGAGAATCACTAGTGATTCTCGACGAATCGGCGAGAATCACTTAGTGATTCTCGACGATTTACACTTAGACGATTCTCGTCTTTCAACCCGTGAGCTGGTCTTTGGCCCATCCTTGCTCCTTGTCTGCTCATGATCTTTCATGACCCTGTGCTTGGAAATAAGTACACTCCAATAGAGAGAGTACACGTAAGCCAACACACTGATCTGCTCAATGAGGGATTACGTTGCATAGACCCGTGTATATTGACCTACTGCACCCTGACATTGGTGTGTACTTAGCAATGAATAGCTGCAAGCACAACTAGAAGAAATTCATCAAATACATAGTGAATTCACCTTAGCTTGTACAGGGACTTCTTCAAATCAGGTACATTGTGGATACAATACCCAACAATCTCCCCCTATTTGAAGAAGCCTAAACCCTACAAGCTAAGGTGAATACAACGGCTTGGAAAAACAGAACTTAAAATAAAAAGTTGAAATTCCATACCGTTATCTTTAGAGCTTGTGGATCTATCACCTTAGCACCTTAGCCGAGAGGGTAATGGTAATCTCCCCCTTTTCGGCTTCTACAAATCGGGGACTGAAGCATGAGACACCATGCTCCCCCTCAGTTCTTGTACCTTTGCTTTCACTAAATTCCTAGCAGAGGCTCCCCCTAGACGCATGAGCCTTGAGCTTCTGTAGTCTTCATTCCTCGTAGTTTAACATCCCCAATTCAGTTTTGAACAGACTGAACTTGGCCTCGTCAAGGGGCTTTGTGAAAATGTCTGCAATCTGCTTGTCAGTGGGAACATATCAGAGAGAGATGTCCTTGTTCTCCACGTGCTCCCGAATGAAATGGTAACGCACTTCAATATGCTTCGTTCTGCTGTGCGATACCGGATTGTTGACAATAGCATTGCACTAGAGGAGTCGCAGTACATCGGTACTTCCTTGAACTGGAGATCATAGTCTGCTAACTGATTTCTGATCCATAGAAGTTGTGCGCAACAGCTCCCAGCCGAAATGTATTCTGATTCCGCTGTGGAGGTTGCAACACAATTCTGCTTCTTGCTATTCCATGAGATGAGCCTTCTTCCGAGGAATTGACACGTCCCGGAGGTGCTTTTCCTGTCATCCCTACTTCCTGCAAAATCAGCATCTGAAAAACCTATTAGCTCGGCATCATTGTTTCTCGGGTACCACAAGCCAAGATTGGGGGTACCTTTAAGGTATCTTAGAATTCGCTTTGCAGCGACATAGTGAGATTCCTTAGTGTTCACCTGATATCTGGACAAACACATGTGGAGAACATGATATCCGGTCTACTCGTAGTAAGATAGAGCAGAGATCCAATGATGCTTCTGTATTTGGTTTCATCAAAAGGTTTCCCTTTCTCATCCTTATCCAGAGACATGGTGGATCCCATTGGAGTCCTCATAGAGGTTGCATTCTCCATTCCGAATTTCTTGAGGAGTTCATTTGTGAACTTCGTTTGAGAAATGAAGATTCCTTCCTCAGACTATTTCAGTTGAAGTCCCAAGAAATACTTCAGCTCTCCCATACTGGTCATTTCAAACTTTCCTTGCATAAGTTTGGAAAACTTTTTGCAAAGATTGTTGTCCGTTGAGCCGAATATAATGTCATCAACATAGATTTGCACCAGCAAAATCTTGCCTTTGACTTCCCTGAGAAACAATGTCTTGTCTATTTTTCCTCTAGAGAACTTGTTCTCAAGAAGAAAACTAGACAATGTCTCATACCAAGCTCGAGGAGCTTGTTTTAAGCCATATAGCGCTTTATTAAGAAAATATACATGATTAGGATAAGTAGGATTGACAAAACCTGGAGGTTGAGCGACGTATACTTCCTCTTTCAGGTCTCCGTTCAAGAAGGCTGATTTCACGTCCATTTGATAGACAGTGAATCCTTTGTGCGAAGCATACGCCAGGAACAATCTGATGGCCTCGAGCCGTGCCACTGGTGCAAAGGTCTGGTCGAAGTCAATCCCCTCCTCCTGTCGTTAACCTTGAGCCACTAGCCTGGCCTTGTTCTTTATGATGACACCATGTTCATCCAGTTTGTTTCTGAAGATCCACTTGGTGCTAATCACATTCTGCTTTTGTGGTCTGGGAACCAGCGTCCAAACGTTGCATCGTTCGAATTGATGCAATTCATCTTGCATGGCCAAAATCCATGCAGCATCTTTGTTCGCCTCGTCGAACTTCTTTGGCTCGACCTGTGACAGGAAGCTAAGATGCAAAATCTCGTTAATGGTACCTCTTCGAGTTCTGACCCCGTCACGAGGATCTCCGATGATCTGATCTCTAGGATGATCCCTCACGTGTCTGAGCTCTAGAAGTCTGGCGTCAGGAGCTTCGACTACTTCTTGGGCATCTCCTTCTTCTAAAGGATTTGCTCCATTTTGATCTTCAACTTCTCTGATCGGTGTTGATGTGGAGACCTTGACGTATTTTGGAGTTACATCTTTCTCGGGCTCATCCAGTTGTAACTTTTCGAGTCTGGCACCTGCATCTTCAGAAAGACAACTAGAAGTCTTGCAATTAAGCAAACTTCCTTCATCAAATACAACATTTATTGATTCCTCTACCACTAGGGTTTTCTTGTTGAAAACTCTATAAGCCCGACTATGGCTACTATAGCCCATGAATATGCCTTCGAAGCATTTTTCACCAAACTTAGTACGAGGGTACTTCCCATTATTCAGTATATAACATTTGCAGCCAAAGATCCTCAGATAGGACATGGTTGGTTTCTTGCCTTTCAGTAGCTCATAAGGAGTCTTACGATGGCTCTTGTTGATCAACGCCCAGTTTTGTACATGACAAGCCGTATTGACAGCCTCGGCCCAGAAGTATTCTGGGAGAGAAGCGTCATTCAACATTGTCGTGCACGCCTCAATGAGTGTTCTATTCCTCCTCTCCGCCACTCCATTCTGTTGAGGAGTGCGAGGGGAGGAGAACTCATGAAAGATACCAAGTTCTTCACAGAACTCTGTCATAGCCCCAGACTCAAACTCTGTTCCGTGGTCACTTCTGATTTTGACCACTGAGCAGTTAAGTTCGTTCTGTATCTGCTTGACAAAGCTGGTGAAGATGTCAAACGTATCAGACTTGCGCTTTAAAAAGAACACCCACGTAAACCGAGAGTGATTATCTACAATCACTAGCGTGTACGACTTCCCTCCTAAGCTATGAACTTGCATAGGACCAAACAAGTCCATGTGCAGAAGATAAAGACATCTGGAGGAATCTTTGTCTGGGATGCCCTTAAAGGTAGCCCGAGTCTGCTTGCCCATCTGACATGCAGGACATGGACTATCTTTAATGCACTTAATAATGGGAGCATCCCTTACTAAGTCTTTGGAAAACAACATATTAATTGTCTTGTAATTAATGTGTGCCAATCTCTTGTGCTATTGTTCACAAAGAGATGCACTGCCTTTTGCAACGAGGCATACTGGGGTAGAAGAATCTAAACTAAGAAAATCTAAACAGAAAATAATTCTGCTCCTAATGCCAGTTAATATATTCTCCGAAGAATCACATGATATTATCAGGCATTTATCCTTGCAGAACTTAACGTCATACCCTTTATCACATAACTGGCTTACGCTGATCAGGTTATGATTTAACCCTTCAACATAAGCTACGTTAGTGATAGAGAGTATACCATTGGAAATCGTATCGTAACCTCTGGTGACTCCCCGATCAGATCCCCCAAATATGACTTTGGGTCCATTCTCGACTGGAGAGTACTCCCGCAGCAGGCTTCTTGTCCCGGTCATGTGACGGGTGCATCCACTGTCCAAATACCAAATAGGAGTTTTGTTGGCCTTTGGACATTCCTGCAAAACAAAATTAATTTGCCTTAGGAACCCAATCGTACTTGGGTCCTAGATTTTTCGTTAGCATACTCCCCCTCGGTTGGTTAGCCCTACGAGAGGTCGGCCTCGCATTGCCAACATGAGGAGTCTCGATATTCCTTGGATTAAACCAACAATCCATGGCAAAGTGACCAATTTTGCCACAACACCAGCAGTCAAACCTGTTATACCTCCTCTTGGGCGCCTGCTTCACCCTTGAAACGTGGGGTTCAGCCGGGGCCGAAGACCTGGAGGTGGAGGCATCATGATGACCACAGTCACATGACTTCTTCACCTCTTGGCTTTTCAGTGTAACAGGCTTGGCCTTAGGTGCCTGCTTCCTATTTTGGCCGCTAGAGAAGTGACCATAATGTTCCACGCGGATTTCCTCAAAAGGTGCCTTGAAGACACTCTCACTGAAGTTACGGGGAAAGGTCCACCCATCATACCGGCTCTTCGGCTTTGCAACCGAGGGCCTGAAGTGATGGCCATATGTTGACTCAAAGTCATGTTGGTTACAGGGAAAGCTAGGCTTTCTGAACTCAACAGGGCTGAGTGGGGCCTTTCCTTTCTCAGCAGCAGAGGCTTTCTTGGCAGCCTTATTCTTCCTCTTATTCCTGTTTCTCCTGGATGAGGAGCTAGGTGCCCCTACATGCCCCAAGCCAGCTCCTTTGGCCTGAGCAGAGAAGGTATCAACTAATGGAAGAATAGTTTTTGGCATAGAGAAGCTCTTGACGATCTTCCTTTCTGCCGCAAGTAGTTCTTCCAACTTGTCGACTTCCTCCTGCTTAAGATCAAGGAGCTTAAGAGACTCTGAATGCTTTGAAGTCAGGTCCAAGTGCTCCTGTCGGAGGGAGATCAAACTGGTGATCTCTTCCCTCAGGGATACACTCTCACCTTTAAGAAATTTGACTTCCTTTTTCTCAGCCTTTAGTCTCTTTCGACATTCCACGAAAGTATTGAGCAGAAGCTCATACTTCTCGAGGAGATCAGCTTCACGGGCCGAAGGGCTATCCTCAGGGTCATCATCCTGAGACTCAGGATCAGAGTCAGAGTCGGAGAGAGGGGTGTGAGCTTTTACCTTCCCAGTAAATGGGGGGCAATCTCCTTCCGAGTCACAGCGACCCATTAGCCCAAAGTAGGCTTCCTCATCATCGCTGGTGTCTGATGTGTCAGATTCACTCAGCGTCTTTGGCTTCTTCGCGATGTAACTCCTCTCCTTCTTCTTATCTTTTGAGGACCTGTGCTCCTCTCCCTTTCCCTTTTCCCTCTTGCCTTGATGGCAGTCGGCCACGACGTGTCCTGGCTTGTTGCAACCAAAGCAAATAATGTCAGATGAGCGGTGTTTGTTCGGTTTGGAAACATACCTGTCAGAAGAATAGTTCTTCTTCTGATCCCTTGAAGAGGAGCCGTTTCTCTTTCTCTAATTCCTCAGCTTGAGGAACTTCTTGAATTCTCGTGTGATAAGGGATAAGTCTTCCTCAGACAATTCTGAGCCGGAGGAGCTTGGCTCAGAGTCTTCCTCTTCATTCTTCTTCCACGCACGGGAAGAAGCAGCACCCTTGCCCTTTCTGGAATGAATGGCTTTTAGGGCCACGGTCTTTTCTTTGGCTGCGGCTTTCTCTGCTTTCTCTTCGGCCTTCCTTGTGTTCAATTGAAGCTCATAGGACATGAGCTTCCCGAACAGAATCTGAGGGTCGATTTCCGCAAGTCTGCCAAACTCTCGGATGGCGCAGATCTTCGTGTCCCATTCCTTAGTAAGGGACCTAAGGAACTTATCATTGAGCTCACCGTCAGTGAACACTCTTCCATATCCCTTGAGTGCATTGACGATATTGAGGAAGTTTTCGAAGGTAACTCCGATCTCCTCCTTGGGCCCTTGCCTGAAGGCCTCATATTTCTGGTTGAGGAGGGATCTCTGATCGTCCCTCACTTCATCCGTGCCCTCCATTAATACAATCAGGCAGCTCCAGAGATCCTTGGCTGTCCTGCAGTTGCAGAAGTTCTGCATCATAGAGTCGTCAACTGCGCTTACCAGGATGTTCTGAGCTTTCTTGTCGAGTCCGAACAACACCATTTTGTCCTTGTCCATTTCCGAAAGTTTCTTGGGCACTTTCTTGGTAGGATCAATGGTGGAGGCCTTAGTGGGAATTTAAGGTCCCTCCTCCACTATCATAAATAGCCGGGGGTCGACTGCTTCCATGTAGAATCTGATTCTTTCCTTCCAGATAGGAAAGTTCAGTCTGGTGCACACTGGGATTTTGCTGGAGTACTTGAGTCCGTCCATGGAAGATATCGGTCTTCTTCTTGACACTGGTGGCAGGATTCTACTCAAGGTATGAACCCTTTTGATGAGCAACCTGGCTTTGATACCACTTGAAAGTCCACCTAGTGTCAACTACCTTCACCTATGGGGGGGAGGGGGAATAGGTGTCTTGTGGCGTATTTGCGGAATTAAAAACGGTACCTGCACAAGAAAACAAAACAACACAGCACAAAAAGGACACAAGCAATTTATAATGGTTCCCCGATTTGGGTACGTCCACTTTCCCCCTTCGACCTATCTCCCAACCAGGGACGACTCGGTCACTTCACCAACAGGATTGAAATTCAATCCTTGCACTATCGGAAGGAACCCTTCCACACGTAGGAGTCAACACTCCCACAACACGGGTTGCACCCAACCCTACAACTAGGAACCAAATGTTCCTTTACAATGAAAAAGAAATTGGAGTGTATAAGAAATACAAACAACTTGAAGATCTAGGGGTCCCTTTTCGTTAGACTACTTGTTCTTGTAGGCAACGAAAAGTCCACAACCCTTGATCTTTCTTGGAGAAAATCTCCCCGAGACCGGCGACGGCAAAGGGCGGCGGCAATGCTCTCGGTGTTGGCGGCGGCAACTGAAAACAGCAGCGATGCACTGGAGATTCAATCTTCTTAGCGAAGTCGGCAAGGTCTTCCAACGGTCACACTAGGATCGATCGTCTCTATCGATTCGGACGGGGATGGATTTCCCTATCTCAAATCAAGAGACAAAAGATCTCTGGTTAGACGCATGAGACGCTGTACAAGACTTGGCTTCTATCACCGGGGATCTGGAGGAGATCGAGATCAGCTACGGTGACCACTGCACGAGCGGCGGCGACGGAGGCGAAGCTGGTTCGCGATTTTAGGGTTAGTCGGCGGCTCGGCTTTCGTTTCTCTATCTTAACCACTGTACACACATACCTGTGTATTTATACAATAGGTCATGGAGATGACTGTTGTGGGCCCCACCAAAGCAAAGACCAAAGTCCGGTTCAAATAGCTGCAGGTAACATGGACCGGTCCAGGAATTCGGAAAAATCGCCCAAGGCAAAATCGGCGAGAATCGTAGGTGATTCTCGACGAATCGGCGAGAATCACTTACGATTCTCGCCGAATTATATTTGGCGAATTCAGGCTGCACAGGTTATAGAGGCCGGGGAGAATCGGCGGGAATCACATTTGATTCTCGCCGAATCGTCGAGAGTGTGAAGTCATTCTCGACGAATCGGAGAGAATCACTTAGTGATTCTCGATGATTCTGCCTTAGAGAATTTTCTGACTGCGTCGAGACAGCCGGCCCAACCCGGCGAGAATCATCTAGTGATTCTTGACGACTCGTCGAGAATCACTAGTGATTCTCGACGAATCGGCGAGAATCACTTAGTGATTCTCGACGATTTACACTTAGATGATTCTCGTCTTTCAACCCGTGAGCTGGTCTTTGGCCCATCCTTGCTCCTTGTCTGCTCATGATCTTTCATGACCCTGTGCTTGGAAATAAGTACACTCCAATAGAGAGAGTACACGTAATCCAACACACTGATCTGCTCAACGAGGGATTACGTTGCACAGACCCGTGTATATTGACCTACTGCACCCTGACATTGGTGTGTACTTAGCAATGAATAGCTGCAAGCACAACTAGAAGAAATTCATCAAATACATAGTGAATTCACCTTAGCTTGTACAGGGGCTTCTTCAAATCAGGTACATTGTGGATACAATACCCAACAGGATGAGTCATAGGCACGTCATTAGGCGCACTACTCTCCGCAGAGTGCTGACGTTGGGACTACTCTGCACCACTCCTAGTCACCTATAATCGTAAAGCACTCAATTAGGCGACCAATCATATTGCTAAAAAGCAATTATAGGAACACGTAGTTTCCACAAATATATGTATTTTCATTCCTAAGTGGATATTCATGGGTTCTTTCATGTTATAACAGTAACGCACATACATATGCTCACAACCCCTTAAAATAATTCACCCACGAATTCAAATAAGAAAGACCGACACTAGAATCCGATACTAAATTGTAACACCCCCATCTATCACATAGAATATAATAGAAGGTCTGGTCGGGTCCACACTGTTGGGTTTTCTATGGAGGTTGGCATAACACTTGTGCACGCAGCAGAAGGAGTAAAACAAGAACAACCTAAAGAGAAATGGATTGGGCCATGAATGTTGAATCAAAAAGTTATCAAAATAACAAGGCAAAATTACCTCTTCGGTGTTGAGTCACAACTCAACAAAGATGCTCCAAGATCTGAGTCATGTCGATGGGGAGTTTCACGTAGAATAATGTCTACGTTTCTGTAGAAATCCACACGAGCGGGAGAACACCTAACTTTGTCACACGAAGGGTCGGGAAGGAGAAAGAACGCACCTTGCGATTCCACGGACTGCTAGGTCCGCGCCAGGAAAGGCAATACCGACGACGATCGTCGGAGAGGAGGAGGTCGGCGGAGCAAACACGGCGGCGGAACACTTCCGTCCGCCGGGGTTCGGGATTCGGCGGATCGGTAGAACGGCGGAACGCTTCCGTCGGGTTCTATTCGGCCGCAGGAAAAATCGCCTTTTTTTCCCAAAACCCTAAGTCCCTATTTATACTAAAAGTATAAACAGACCTAAAAGCATCGCTATCCGCAGACCACACAGTGTAGGGTCATCGAATCGTTCGGCGAGAAACCGCGGATGGATTCGGCGAGAATCACCCGCAGAATCGTCGAGAATCAGGGATGACTCTCGACGAATGGCCTCAGTTATCGAGTCATACTCGACGACACTCGACGATTCTCGTCGATCGGCGGTCGACGACAATCGTCGAACCCCGGTCGACGATATTCGTTGACTCGCATTCGACGACAATCGTCGAACGGCGGTCGACGATATTCTTCAACCCGCGTTTGACGACAATCGTCGAACGGCGGTCGACGATATTCGTCGATCGGCGGTCGACGATATTCGTCGACCCGCGTTCGACAATAATCGTCGAACGGCGGTCGACGATATTCGTTGACCCTTCTTAAGTCGTCGAGTAATACTCGACGACTCTCATCGACTCAGCCTCAGTCGTCGAGTCATACTCGACGACTCTCGTCGAAACAGCCTTAGTCGTCGACTATCCATTCTCAATGAACTTTCTTGGCAACGATTGCCTGACCCCCATACACTATGGTTATTGGTAACCATTACCAACACAGTCAATCTTCCAACTTATCCATAACTCTTATGTTCGACCCTGCAGGCTTATATCGCGTTGGCAGTGAGATCGCATGTTTGATCACTTCTAGATCACCATGGTAACTCCAACAGTCTCCCACTTGATCTTGAAAGTATCAAATAAAAAACCTCACAAACAGTGAGCGGCATCTAGCAATGCATCACTGCTCCCCAAGCAATAAGAGTTTACAACTCACAAGCCTTTATGACCAATGTTCCAGCGTTGTCTGTGTCCCTTTGTCCCTTACATCCGGAAAGAACTAGAGGCATGGACCGTGTCACCCTCATAATAGCTCAATCCAAGTTTCTTGATCTAGAACGGACTTCCAGAGAATGATGAGTCTAATATCACATATTGACTCAACCAAGCATGACCATGCATTTCTCAGTCCAGTTCCATCAAGGGGCCCATGGATGCAACTCCTGTCATATAGGAGGACAAATCCCATATCTGCTCACACACAAACACCCAAATGATTCGTAACGTGCCCAACAACCACCCTTATCATCAACCTTTCTCAAGGAAGACTTTAGATGGCATCAAAGCACGCTCTTCCTCACTTGATGAATGCTGTGACGTCAGGTCAAAGGACCACAACACCATTGCCAATAGAGACCTACTTGTGACACGATTAGATAACAATCCACAAAGTAGTCTCAGGATGGGTCTGTCCAGTACAACTTATTCATTAACAAGTACCCACGTGATGACTTGATATTACAATATCATGACCTGTGAGAACTGGTCATCAGTCAACGCACGTGCTAGTCTTAAGGCATCATCATCACCCTTAGCTTCTATGATGATACAACGACCAGGGACCTTTTAAGAATGAAACTTCAAATAAATCATAGGCTCTCACATTCAAGTCACGCACTTGATGTCCTATGAAAGCGAACACTCTAAGGGTATTTATTATGTTACAATTTAACTATCACATAGGAAAATCATAATAAAAGAACTTGCCATTAATTGTAAAAAGAAACATTTGGTATACAATTCATCATATGAATAAATAATAAACAGCCAACAGAATATATGTTTACATGCAACCCACAAGACTCCCACTAGAGTTAATCACTTAGGTATCGTATACCCATCGATCTAGTATGACCATCATGCTTTCTCTGCGCGAGAGGCTTTTTCAGTGGATCCGCAATATTCTCCTCAGTCAGCACTCTGCAAATGTTCACATCTCCTCGTTCGACAATCTCACGAATTAGATGGAACCGCCGAAGTATGTGCTTGGAGCGCTGATGAGATCTAGGTTCCTTAGATTGTGCAATTTCACCATTGTTATCACAGTAGAGAACTACGGGACCAACAATGCTAGGAACTACATCAAGCTCGCCGATGAATTTCCTAATCCATACAGCCTCCTTCGCTGCATTAGCTGCAGCGATATACTCGACCTCTGTTGTAGAATCAGTAACTGTCTCTTGCTTGGAACTCTTCAAGCTCACAGCTCCTCCATTAAGGCAAAACACAAACCCTGACTGAGACTTTGAATCGTCCCTATCAGTTTGGAAGCTAGCATCCGTGTAACAACTTACAACGAGATCTTACTCTCCACCATACACCAAGAACACATCCTTAGTCCTTCTCAAGTACTTCAGGATATTCTTGACTGCAATCCAGTGACACTCACCGGGGTCTGACTGATACCTGCTAGTCATGCTCAAAGCAAAAGAGACATCGGGTTGAGTACACAACATTGCATACATGATTGATCCAATTGCCGAAGCATATGGAATCAACTTCATGCGGTCCTTATCTTCATAATATTTTGGACACTGGTCCTTAGAGAGATTCACACCATGAGACATGAGTAAAAATTCTTTCTTGGACTCAAGCATGTTGAACCGCTTCAACACCTTCTCAATGTATATACTCTGGGTCAAACCCAGCAACTTCTTCGATCTATCTCTATAGATATTAATACCGAGTATATAAGTCGCTTCACCCAAGTCCTTCATAGAAAAGCAGTTCCCTAGGTTGTTCTTAACAACTTTCAGGGTAGGAATGTCATTCCTAATCAACAGTATGTCATCTACATACAATATCAGGAAGACAACAATGCTCCCACTGATTCGCTTGTAAACACAAGGCTCATCTTCATTCTTGATGAAACCAAACTCTTTGATTTTCTCATCAAAACGAAGATTCCAACTTCGAGAGGTATGTTTCAGTCCATAGATGGACTTATTCAGCTTGCATATTTTAGTGGCTTCATTTGGGGATACAAAACCCTCGGGTTATGTCATGTACACTTCCTCAAGGAGGTTTCCTGATGCAGGCCCATGGTTTCGACGGATTAAACTACACGTTCTTAGATTCGACAATTAGCAAATCAAACTAAGTTACGCGCAAACATTCACAAGACCAATACAAGAATATCCGGACTAAATAAGTGATTTTAAAACTAAGTCCAAAATAATCCCCAAAAATTAATTAATACGAGGGTTGCTTACCCGTTCCAATTTTCATGAGAATATTCGGATGATTTAGGCTTGAAAATTTAGATTTTAATTAAGCACAATATTCAATATAAATCAGGACCAAATACTAGCCTTCTGTTTCCACCAAAACTCACAATAGTTTAGAAAGAATCACACGAGAGATGGTATAGGAAATCGTTACCCAAAATCCCACGAGAATTCCGTCCACGAGATGGGTGGAGGATGCGCACACGACGGTGGTTGATTCTATTCCCACGCAACTCCACGATTCCGCGTCGGATGATGAAAACGCAAGCCGTCTTCCTTCACAAAACCCTAGAAGAGGGAGTTCCTTGAAAAGTCCAGTAATTATATAGGGAGAGAGAGAAAAGGTGATGAGAAAATAATTTTCTCAATATGATGGGGGGTGGAGGCTAGAGGAGAGATCTGGTGGCCGATAGTTTTGTAGAAGGAGGCTGCTCGGGTTTTGGGAATAAGGAGGAGGGTGGCCGGAAATGATCTTGGAGAAGGAGGAGGGAGGAGGAAAGGAGGCCGAGATAGAGAGGTGAAGGAGATGTGACCGGCGGCCAAGAGAGGGGAGAAGAAAGAGGAGGCCGAAAATTGCCAAGAGGGGGGAAAAATTCACTTTGAATTTCTTAGGTTTTCTTTTTCATTCTTCACTATCCAAATCAATAACAAGCATGGCTTTATATAGCCTTACACCACTCAATCTCCACCATACATGAAATTGGAAAACAATATAGGCCTTAATTAGGCTACACCACTCAATCTCCACCATTCATAAAATAGGAAAACAATCTAACATATAATACATACAATATGAATAAAATAAAACATGCATGAAATAAAAGATACTCTTGATGGTTATAAGCACCCATCATATTTGAAATGAAATAATAAAATAGGACATAATAATAAATGATGAAATAAAAATATATAATTATAATTATTTAATTTATAATTATATATTTTATTTAAAATGGCAGCGGCAGACGTCGTGCAAAATATGTAGCGGCGTTGGCGAAGAACATCGCGGCGTTGGCGAAGAAACGTCGTGGTATACTCTCATCTTCAAGCTTTCGGCAACGACCGTCCCAATCCACGAACTTTCTATGTCGGGGATCAACGGCCGCATCAGCAACGTCGCCATCAATCCTCCCCCACTCAAAATTACTCATCTCCGATGAGTGTCCCGTGAGGGGGGAACAAGCAAAAGCAGCAACAACATTGGGCAAATCTGGCCCCACAATCCATGTCGTAGTAGCATGAACATCCATCAGTACGGCGAACCTGTCAGGCATAGAAACAACAAGACTTTCGAGGAAACTCGAAAGGGTGTCAAGCAAAAGAAATAAAACTTGAATCTTACCATCCGGTTCAAGAACCAAGGAGTCAACGTGGAAAATAGACACGACAGTACTAACACTCCCCAACCCAAAAGAATATTTAGTGGTAGGAAGAAACGACGGAGAAATGCACTCAGGTGGAACAGAGACGTACAGTAAAAAGTCCGGAAACTTGAAATAAAGTGAAACACTCTGTGCTATATAAAAATCTAGAATAAAAGCATAAAATCTGACATTCTTCATAATTTTGGATGGGTCGGCGTTCCTACATATTAATTTATTAACGGAGACAGAAGGTATCCGCTCGGGGACTGACCAGACTAAACCCAAATAACTAGCTCTAGCGTCGGACAGTCTCAGAAAGGAGTGGAAGTGTGTACGACTTAACTTAAGGTGATATACTAACGTCCAAAACACATGAGGAGAGAATCCATATGCTACATGACTAGACCCAAATACGGAGGATAAGGGGGTTAAGTCAGGTGGCACGAGAGCTTTTAAATCAGGGAAGAATTTCATGGGCTCCAAAACAGTAGTCTTAATTTTAATTTTAATATTTTCACGCTTGGCATGAAGACATGCCATGGTGAACCGCTCATCACATACAATAGAATTGGACGCTCCCGAATGTGAAAAGATGTGCGAGCGAGACAACTCAAGAGACCCAACTATAGTCACCAACGTGGGTAAATGAGGGTCATCAAAAGGCGGTGGGTAAATGCGTTCGACCGGGTGTGGTATATAAGTATATCTATGGGATACCACATCCAGAGGCACAATTGTCGACGAATCAGAATCAGTCATAGTAGGGTACTGAACCGTAGATGTACACATAGAAAAATGAGCAGGCAAAAGTGACATGTAGTCATTCCTATGAGGTACGGTGAAAAGTCTAAATACTAGTGCGCTTAACATAGTAATATCTACACGTTGCGTCAACGTCAAAGTAGGAGATAAAATGGGCGTGACACCATAACTCAAACTAGGTATTCTGGTTCCTCGTCCTAAAAGGTCAACATCTGTGGGTAAATAAGCAGGGGGAAGGGTCGGTAAAATTAAGCCCGGGATAAAATTAAAATCAGTAGAAATTTCACCCAACGGTGACGACATCAAAGTACTCTCATCCGATGTACAACAACAGAATCGTCCAAAATTACCCTTCCCTCACATGGTAACTCAGCCACAATAATAATGGGGACATCCACACAGTCAGACTCCTCAGGTAACTCAGATATAATCTCAGCATGTGTAATCGTAGGATCTAATACGATGGGGATCATAGCCTGGAGAGGGCTCTCAATACTAGGGTGAACAGTCACAGCGCTAGTAGGGCAAATAATAGGCTTCACAATACTCTCACAGATTGGTACGTAATCATCCCATACATCGTCTTCTAAATCACTAGGGATTCCCTCGGACTCAGACACCTCAGAATCGTCAGGCACTAGCGAACATGTCAGAATACTATCACCTACGGGGTCATCCTCAAAATCCAGAGATAGTATATCAACATCAGCATCCTCAGAGGTAACAGTCACTATCTCATTGGGCTTATTCATCGAGGCTAACGGAGGCATAACCCTAGTAGTAACATTTTTTGATTCAAAAATATTGGGTTTAGGCTGCGAACTTTCCCTAGGAGTGGAATTAGGCACACTGGGTGTAGTCCTATCGTTGTGGGGAAATGATCTAACCTGAGGCATAGGGTAACTCCTATGAATAGCTACGGGTCTAGCTCCACAATGATACTCACTCACAGGCTTGGTGTTAGTAGTGCGGAGATAGGCGGGATCAAATTGATCCGAGAGTAGGCTACGCATTGCCGGCCTAACATGTTTATAACTACCAACACGACGCTCTTCGTTTAGCCAAAACACGCGGGCTCGACCTACTAATCGATTTCGGGCTATGTTAACCTTTTGTTGGTCGTCCCATACATGACACCTAAAATAATTTTCTAATCCTTTAAGCCAGTCTCTAAAATTTTGGGGATACCCTAAACCGTCATAAGTAGGTGCCTCAATTCTAGTGGGAGGATAAACGTGGGGATGGTTGGTATTCCTATGGTATGAAGGCAAGTCTGGATTTTGTTTAGCCATGGGATTAACATACCAATAATCTAAACGGGGAGCATACACGTCATAGGCCATAATAATGAGAACCGGAGAGAAAACTCACCCGGAACTGGTGCACGTGCAATGAATAATAAATCAGACCCTATATAAAATCCAACAGATGGATTTATTCCCGCTTAATAACTAAGGCAATAAAATATTTTTTTGGATTTTCTTACTGAAAATAAATATGAGATTATAAAAAAAAATTGAATTTTTTTTATTGCAAAAATAAAATTTAGCCGGCTATTGGCAGACCACAAATTTTTTTTTTTTTGTTTTAATTTGGAGAAAAATTTGAAATTTGGAATTTTGAAATTTGAAATTTGAAATTTGAAATTTGAATTTTAAATTTTGAAATTTGAAATTGAAATTCGAAATTTGAAATTTGAAATTTGAAATTTGAAATTTTAATTTTGAATTTTGAAATTCGAAATTTGAAATTTGAATTTTTAAATTTGAATTTTGAAATTCGAAATTTGAAATTCGAAATTGGAAATTTGAAATTTGAATTTTGAATTTTAAAATTTGAAATTTGAAATTCGAAATTTGAAATTTGAAATTTGAAATTTTAATTTTGAATTTTGAAATTTGAAATTTGAAATTTTAAATTTTAAATTTGAATTTTGAAATTCGAAATTTGAAATTCGAAATTGAAAATTTGAACTTTGAAATTTGAATTTTAAAATTTTAAATTTGAAATTGAAATTCGAAATTTGAAATTTGAAATTTGAAATTTTAATTTTGAATTTTGAAATTCGAAATTTGAAATTTGAAATTTGAAATTTGAATTTTGAATTTTGAAATTTGAAATTCGAAATTTGAAATTTGAAATTGGAAATTTTAAATTTGAAATTTGAATTTTAAATTTTGAGAGGGGGAGGAGTGCCAATTAGGAAATTGACAATAACCTCCCTCTGATACCAAATTGATGCAGGCCCATGGTTTCGACGGATTAAACTACACGTTCTTAGATTCGACAATTAGCAAATCAAACTAAGTTACGCGCAAACATTCACAAGACTAATACAAGAATATCCGGACTAAATAAGTGATTTTAAAACTAAGTCCAAAATAATCCCCAAAAATTAATTAATACGAGGGTTGCTTACCCGTTCCAATTTTCATGAGAATATTCGGATGATTTAGGCTTGAAAATTTAGATTTTAATTAAGCACAATATTCAATATAAATCAGGACCAAATACTAGCCTTCTGTTTCCACCAAAACTCACAATAGTTTAGAAAGAATCACACGAGAGATGGTATAGGAAATCGTTACCCAAAATCCCACGAGAATTCCGTCCACGAGATGGGTGGAGGATGCGCACACGACGGTGGTTGATTCTATTCCCACGCAACTCCACGATTCTGCGTCGGATGATGAAAACGCAAGCCGTCTTCCTTCACAAAACCCTAGAAGAGGGAGTTCCTTGAAAAGTCCAGTAATTATATAGGGAGAGAGAGAAAAGGTGATGAGAAAATAATTTTCTCAATATGATGGGGGGTGGAGGCTAGGGGAGAGATGTGGTGGCCGACAGTTTTGTAGAAGGAGGCTGCTCGGGTTTTGGGAATAAGGAGGAGGGTGGCCGAAAATGATCTTGGAGAAGGAGGAGGGAGGAGGAAAGGAGGCCGAGATAGAGAGGTGAAGGAGATGTGACCGGAGGCCAAGAGAGGGGAGAAGAAAGAGGAGGCCGAAAATTGCCAAGAGGGGGGAAAAATTCACTTTGAATTTCTTAGGTTTTCTTTTTCATTCTTCACTATCCAAATCAACAACAAGCATGGCTTTATATAGCCTTACACCACTCAATCTCCACCATACATGAAATTGGAAAACAATATAGGCCTTAATTAGGCTACACCACTCAATCTCCACCATTCATAAAATAGGAAAACAATCTAACATATAATGCATACAATATGAATAAAATAAAACATGCATGAAATAAAAGATACTCTTGATGGTTATAAGCACCCATCATATTTGAAATGAAATAATAAAATAGGACATAATAATAAATGATGAAATAAAAATATATAATTATAATTATTTAATTTATAATTATATATTTTATTTAAAATGGCAGCGGCAGACGTCGTGCAAAATATGTAGCGGCGTTGGCGAAGAACGTCGCGGCGTTGGCGAAGAAACGTCGTGGTAGACTCTCATCTTCAAGCTTGCGGCAACGACCGTCCCAATCCACGAACTTTCTATGTCGGGGATCAACGGCCGCATCAGCAACGTCGCCATCATTTCCATTAAGGAAAGCCGTTTTGACATCCATCTGCCAGATCTCGTAGTCATAATACGCAGCAATAGCAAGCAATATCCTTATGGACTTTACCACGGCAACAGGGGAAAAGGTCTCATCATAGTCAATACCATGAATTTGCTTGAAACCCTTAGCCACCAGCCGCCCTTTTAATGTCTGTACATTCCCATCCATGTCGGTCTTCTTCTTGAAAACCCATTTGCACCCTATGGGTCGTACCCCTTTAGGTGGTTCCACCAAGTTCCAAACTTGGTTTGCATACATGGAGTCCATTTCGGATTTCATAGCCTCAAGCCATTTGTCGAAGTCCGATCCATTCATAGCCTCTTGGTAGGTCGCTGGTTCATCATCATGATCCATAAGCAACACATTACCTATTTGAGACATGAGAAATCCATATCTCTCAGGCTCAAACCTCGGTCTACCAAATCTACGTAGGACTTGTGTTTCTTGAGCAGGTTCTCTAGCTACAACATCTTGTAGTCCTGTCTCAGAATCCAATTCCGGTTCATTCACTACTTGTGGTTCTTGAACTTCTTCAGGTTCTACCTTTTCAGTCTTTCTTGATAAGAACTCTTTCTCCAAGAAGACGCCAGTCCTTGCGACAAACACTTTGCCCTCGGACGGTAGGTAAAAGTAATACCCTTTCGTTTCCTTAGGATATCCCACCAGATAACATTTATCCGATTTGGGTTCCAGCTTGTCAGGCATTTGACGTCGTACGTATGCCTCACAACCCCAAATTTTAATGAACGACATACTAGGACGCTTCCCAGTCCATATCTCATATGGTTTCTTCAGAACCGTTTTCATTGGAGCGCGATTCAGTGTCATTGGAGCAGTCTCTAAAGCAGAACCCCAAAAGGAAACAGGCAAGTATGCATGACTCATCACCGAACGTACCATGTCTAACAGAGTACGATTTCTCCTCTCAGACACACCATTATGCTGTGGTGTTCTAGGTGGAGTGAGCTGTGATACAATACCACACTCTTTCAGATGATCACAGAATTCATGACTCAGGTATTCGCCACCTCGATCAGATCGGAGTGCTTTAACCCTTTTTCCCAACTGGTTTTCTACTTCATTTTTGAACTCTTTGAACTTTTCAAAGGTCTCGGATTTGCACTTCATAAGATACACATATCCGTATCTACTGAAATCATCAGTAAATGTAACGAAGTAGAAATACCCACCTCTAGCCATGGAGCTCATGGGTCCGCATACATCACTATGTACAACACCCAAGAGATCCTCAGCCCTCTCAGTATAACCAGTGAAAGGGGCTTTAGTCATCTTGTCTAACAAACAAGATTCACATCGCTCAAATGATTCATAATCAAATGAGTCCAAAAGTCCATCTTTATAGAGCTTGGATATGCGCTTCTCGTTTATATGGCCCAAATGACAATGCTAGAGATATGTAGGGTTTGAGTCATTTGTTCTTAGTCTTTTATTATTTTCTACATTATAGATCTGATGGTCCAAGTTCAAAACGTAAAGACCATAAAACAATTGGGCTACAACATAACAAACATCATTCTTAAATATAGAACAACAGTTGTTCTTAATTATAAAAGAAAATCCAATCATGTCCAAGCATGAAATGGATATAATGTTTCTAGTTATTGCCGGAACAAAATAATAGTTATCTAATTCTATTACAAGCCCACTGGGCAAAGAAAGACGGTAAACCCCTACGGCTACAGCAACAACTTTTGCTCCATTGCCGACGCGCAGGTCCACCTCCCCTTTACTCAGCAATCTTCTCCTTTCCAGTTCTTGCACATTTGTACAAATGTGTGAACCACATCCGGTATCCAATACCCAAGATGAAGGAGCAGAAAGGTTTATCTCTATAACGTAAATATTTGAAGCGGATCCTCCCTTCATTTTCTGTAGACCCTCAATGTACGAAGGACAGTTCCTCCTCCAATGACCAGCCTTGCCACAGTGGTGGCATTTCTCCTCCTTCACCTTGCTCTTCTTTTTCATCAGTGCAGAAGACTTGGGCTCGAGATGTGACTTAGGTCCCACCTTCGTCTTCTTAGAGCCCTTGGCCTTGCCCTTACCCTTATGCACCATCAGTATGGGGCTGGCAGGCTTGGCCTTCTTCATATTGATCTCGGCAGTTCTCAACATGCCTAGGAGCTCGGGCAGTGTCTTGTCTATTTCATTCATGTTATAGTTCAAGACAAACTGCTCGTAACTGTCCGACAACGATTGCAGGATCAGATCTGTGGCCAACTCTTGACCTAGAGGAAAACCCAGTCTTTCAAGGTTCTCTATATACCCAATCATCTTGAGTACGTGAGTCCCTACTGAGTCTCGAACTCCCATCTTGCACTGAAACAACGCTTTGGTGACGTCAAACCTCTCTTGACGAGCTTGCCCTTGAAACATTTTCTTGAGATGCTCGTCAATCTCCTTGCACCCCATGTTCTCATGTTGCTTCTGAAGCTCAGAGTTTATGGTGGCAAACATAAGGCATTCGACGTCCAAGGCATCATCAGTATACTTCTTATAAGTATCTTTATCAGTACGGGAAGAATTCCCGGTCGGCACCTCGGGGGCTTCTTCTTCCAAGATATAGAGCTTTCGCTCTTGCCTGAGAACAATTCTAAGGTTCCTGTACCAGTCCATGTAGTTAGTCCCACTGAGCTTATCCTTCTTAAGGATGGCTCTGAGAGACAGTGTAGAGTGTGAACCACTTGCCATGGAATTCTACAAGAATTCATGCAGAATAAATCAGTACCAAAATTTCAAAATACAATTATTTTCTTAATTTGGACTTCAATTAAAACTCCCACTATTTTATTCGAAATAATAGCCCTCACTATCAATTCGGAGAGTTCATGCGAGCTACTCTCTTAGTGGACAAGATCCGTATTTCACTAACACTATGAGTCAGCTTTGGCTTTCCTCTCACAATGCGGTTATTTAGGTAGGCAACGCTTGCCAATTGCATCCTCATGCAATTCTTGTATGGTTGGTAAATAACTCCTTATTCGCATCCATCATATGGTGCATGCCAACCCTATGCATATAGGCACTCAACTTTTGAGGTCACCTAGTTAAGATGGACTCGATGTCGACAGTGGGATATCACAATTATCCGCTCGCACCCTTACCAAGATAGATTAATGCACCTTGCTTTGGTAAGCCCACACTTCATCGATCGAGGAAGGAAGAGTGTCATCCATCGGAAGGCATCCGAACACTTAATATTAGAGGAAGGGATTTTAATTATGGGTTAAAAATTAACCACGATCAACATTTGATCAATGTGCACATCCACAGAAGAACAATTCTAAAATCCACATGCATCCCTTATGTGCACAACCTGACATTATCAACATTTGATAGAATGGAAGGGTTAAATCTGAACATCCGGACTCTTCCAAATCTTCAGATTTACATGCATTGGACAAAAACAAAGATAACTCAACTTAAAGCAGTAGACAAGCTCGTCTCTCATTGTTGGATACAAAATCAAAAATAATACATTGGTTCACTAACCATTCGAGGGACGGTTATTGCTAAGGAGACAACAATTTCTAATAATTAGAAATAACCACGAAATTCCAGACATTCATGGCAGGGTTCCAAGATTAAATCTAGACATTTAAAATACTTCTAAATCCCTAGGTTTACACGTACTGGAATAACCTAACTTCCAATACAACAATCATGGCCGGAACCTCCCTCTGATACCACTATTGGGTTTTCTATGGAGGTTGGCACAACACTTGTGCACGCAGCGGAAGGAGTAAAACAAGAACAACCCAAAGAGAAATGGATCGGGCCATGAATGTTGAATCAAGAAGTTATCAAAATAACAAGGCAAAATTACCTCTTCGGTGTTGAGTCGCAACTCAACAAAGATGCTCCAAGATTTGAGTCCTGTCGGTGGGGAGTTTCACGTAGAATAATGCCTACGTTTCTGCAGAAATCCACACGAGCGGGAGAACACCTAGCTTCGTCGCACGAAGGGTCGGGAAGGAGATAGACCGCACCTTGCGATTCCACGAACTGCTAGGTCCGCGCCAGGAAAGGCAATACCGACGACGATCGTCCGAGAGGAGGAGGTCGGCGGAGCAAACACGGCGGCGGAACACTTCCGTCCGGTGGGGTTACGGATTCGGCGGATCGGTAGAACGGCGGAACACTTCCGTCAAGTTCTATTCGGCCGCAGGAAAAATCGCCCCCTTTTTTTTAAAAAACCCTAAGTCCCTATTTATACTAAAAGTATAAAAAGACCTATAAGCATCGCTATCCGCAGACCGTGTAGGGTCATCGAATCGTTCGGCGAGAAACAGCGGATGGATTCGGCGAGAATCACCCGCAGAATCGTCGAGAATCAGGGACGACTCTCGACAAATGGCCTCAGTCGTCGAGTCATACTCGACAACACTCGACGATTCTCGTCGATCGGCGGTCGACGACAATCGTCGGACCTCGATCGATGATATTCGTCGACCCACGTTCGACGATAATCGTCGAACGGCGGTCGACGATATTCGTCAACCCGCATTCGATGACAATCGTCGAACGGCGGTCGACGATATTCGTCGATCGGCGGTCGACGATATTCGTCGACCCGCGTTCGAAGACAATCGTCGAACGGCGGTCGACGATATTCGTCGACCCTGCTTCAGTCATCGAGTCATACTCGACGACTCTCATCGACTCAACCTCAGTCGTCGAGTTATACTCGATGACTCTCGTCGAAATATCCTTAGTCGTCGACTATCCATTCTCGATGAACTTTCTTGGCAATGATTGCCTGACCCCCATACACTATGGTGATTGGTAACCATTACCAACACAGTCAATCTTCCAACTTATCCACAGCTATTATGTGCGACCCTGCAGGCTCATATCGCATTGGCAGAGAGATCACATGTTTGACCACTTCTAGATCACCATGGTAACTCCAACACACACGCCATATTCCACAGACAGTTATTGGAGTTACATATTGAAACCATAATTGATAAACGCGTATCCTAACTCAGAGTGCATTTTTGCGAAAGTAAATGTAAATTTCAATAAGAACCCAACCATATGAATGTCCACTAAAGTCCAAACAAGAATGATAACGCAGTACACAAATGTTATGGCCTTAAGGCCTTACAAGATTTCGTCAAATAATATTGTTTTGAAAACTTCATCATGCAGGTCAGACACACATGAGTAATAAAAGGAAACACACTTCGCTTTGGCCTTCGAGGGTCTGCTTAGCAACAATGGGCTTTAGCCTGCTATTTCCCGCTCGGCTTCCAGATGCACCTGCACAAACACATTCCACCCTGAATGAGGCAAACAAAGCAATGGTCAGCATTAGCTAACCAAATTATAATGACCCCACCCCTCAATCGGGGTGACAGTGCTCATTCCCTGCAGACATTTAGCTTAGGTATATAATGATAATCAAAACATGCACTTAGCAACATTCACCACAGACGTTGGCACTGCCGGCCACACGTCCTGTGCACTCAGGGCACATTCTCGATATGCTGAGATTCAAGCCCCACCTCCGTCCCCAAGACGGTATCTTCGAGCATTCTCTTTCGATGTGTTGAGATTCAAGCCCCGCCTGCTTGAGCATTTTAGTCTTCGCAGCCTAAAGCCTAAGACTCTCCTTATGCTACGACAAAGTCATGCTGAGATTCAAGCCACTGACTCACTCTAAGCCGATCGTCATAAGGTGGGTACAGGTCAGCCACATCTCGTTGCTCAAACCGTCAGGCTAGCAAGCCAAGATGCGGGTCAGCCTTCCCTTGCCCATTCACAAAACATAACCTTGTCATGTTCCAAGGCTGGCACGAGCGACCACCTAAGCTGGTCCCCTCGGACTCCCAACTCATCACAATGACCCCCCAAGTCTCCAAGAGACAGGCCTAAACCAAAATGGCCCCCAAGTCTCCAAGAGATAGGCCTCAATAATCGCATTGGCCCCCAGGTGTAATGCCCCCGATTTTTCTGGTAATTATTTAATTCGGTAATGACGTATTTATGACATCAGGGCATTACTTTTAACGTCAAATTAACGGCGCGATGCCGTTAGAGCGATTTCGCGTCCGCTAGGTCCTGCTGACCAGATTTTGGGATTTTCGTCGAAAACTGAAGTTTTTAACATTGGAAAAATTAAGTTGTTTAATTTTGGACTTGCTCGTCAAGTTTCGTCCCGATCCGAGCATTTTTGGAGTCTCGGCGCGCATTTGTAGTTTTGTATTATTTATGTTTGTCGTAAACTTTAGAAATTAATATCTCGAGAACGGTACGTCGGATTTTAGTTTTGTCTTTGCCGTTAGATTTGTAGCGTCAGCATTCGCCTATGGTGCGAATTTCATTCGAATCGGGGTGCGTTTAGCTCCCTGTATCGTCATTTTATACTGGAATAAAAGACAAAACTGATTTCTCGAGAAATTCAATGTATTTCTCGAGAAATACATTAATTTCTCGAGAAATCCAGTGTATTTCTCAAGAATTTGTTTTCAGCCTGCACGTTTCACGAATATTCGGGCGCCGTTTTGAGGGCCAAAACGATGCTAAATAAAAAAATGATTAACATAAAATTTGCTCGTCTCGACGAGATCTACAACTTTCATGTTGATCACTTTTCGATTCAAAGTCATCTTATGTCTTTAATCTCATTTCTCGCACGCCTGCGCTTAAGGTAAGAATATATGAAGTTTAACAAATATTGATTTCTTAATATACCTATAAATATATATATGTAAAAAGAAAAGGAGACAACTTCTTCTTCATTTGAGCCGAAGAGAGCGAGAGCGAGAGTGAGGTTTTTGTGGATCTTCCGGTGGCCGCCGACGGAGCTCTGGTGCTTGAAATTTTCAACGAAGCATAGATCCGGAAAGCTCTCGCCGCGAGACACGCGTGCGCGGTAAGTTTTTCCGTTTCGTGAACTTCTATCGTTAGGGTTTTTTGCCCTAACTTCCGTTTTGGCCAAATCTCTGTAGGTTTCACTTTCTCGCGCCTTTGTTTGGACCGATCTACGACGTGGATTAATTCGGACGGATTTGAGTAAAAATCAAGGCAAGTGATGGTCATTCCCTTGCTCACCTTGTTATCTCCCTTGTTTTCAATTAATTTTGGTCTAAATGTTAAATGCGGCATTTTGTCGTGGTCTTGGGTAACGGGTGGTCGTCTAGGGAAAATCTTGAGTGGAATTTTTCTTTTCGTCAATTCGTCGGATGTCGAGTCTTGTGATTTGATCGTCCCTTTCCTCGTGTGACCCTTGCAATTACGTCAGGTAGTCAAAACCGTTGTGTGACCTTTGAAATTTTGTCGGATGCATTAAGGTTTTAGCCAGAGTCTGTTATTGACCGTATAACCTGGAAGTTATGATGAAACTCTTATAATATAATGAATATAAAATGTTTGTTGGGATGTGCGCGTTGGGGTAAATCCCTCGACACAGTGCCTTGATTGTTGGGCTATGCGCGTTGGGGTAACTCCCTCGGTATAGTACCTTGTTTGCTGGGTCTGTGCGCGTTGTGGACCTTTTTCCCCCGCACAGTACACCTTTTTGGTTGTGGATTTTACACCCAAGCTTGCCCGGTGTTACGATCCTTTTTCTCGATCTGATCAGTCTCATTTGAAAATTTGAATTTGAGTATAATTTGAATATAAAATTTTCTAAGATATCTATATATGTATATACAGCTCCCTTAGCTCTTGCTTTGAGTTAGCTTGGCTCATACTGCATAGCTAGTTCTTTATTCTGCTTTCTGTTGATTCGTACTCACTTTTGTTGCTAGCTTTTCTGTTGATTCCGTCCTACTTGAAGGTTTGTCAGGTTCTTTTACTTCTTTCTGCACCACTTGTATCTTGCTTCTAAGGTGTTCTTCTTTTGAATGCATCAGGTTCAGAGCAGTAGCAGTTTGGCTGATTGAGTTCGTGGTTTCAAGATTGTGACTAGTTATTGTTGTTTGTTTCGCCTCCTGTTTGTGAGGTAGCTACCTTTTGTATCAGATTAGATTGGTTTACTATGGATTCATGTCAGTTTGTTGACGCTCATTGTGTTAGTTACTTGCTAGTTATATTGCTGTTACTTACTGTTATTTTTATACTTGCTCTCTGAGAAGTTTTATGTTAGGGTGCATGTTAGTTACTTTTAAGTATAAAAGCTGCACTCTGACATGAATACATAACATTTCTTTCTTTACTGATAAACTCATTACTTTAAGCGCTATGAAATTGCTTTCCTACTTATACTAAATTTAGAAGTCTTAACACTATTGCACACCTTGAATCGCCTTCATTCTCACTTCGGATAACAAATGGATCAAACTTAAAAAAAATTTGCTGTGTAAACCTATACTTTCTCACTCGTGGACTAGTTGATCCACCAGATCGAGGAATACGGTCAGTAAACCTAATAATATAACTATGTTTTAAAACATAATTCATAAGTCTATTTTTTTATATAAAATAATTGAAAGGACAGAGTTGCATGAACGTCTATAGTTGTCCCCTACACTGCGTGACATCACGATCGTGTATTTTCTCACTCTGATAGTATTTTAATACTGAGAAAATGTGGGTTGTGACAGTTGGTATCATAGGGAGGTTGGTTGGTTTGGCAATTAAGTCAGACGACCACTTCCCTTAAGCAAAACTTTAATTGTGTTAATTCATTGCATACACACACTAATATGTCATCAGTATATCTTAATGGAAGCATGAACACTACACTCATAACATGATAAAAAATATATGAGGCATATTATGTAGTATGAGATGCATAATATGTGTTTGTATATGGATCCACCATAGGTGGCAACATGTGACGGTTATGTAGTATGAGATGAATAACCATCATCACGTGGATGCCCATTAGCACGTTTTACTTTTTCGTTACATACGATATTATATAGTATGGGATGCATAATATTGCATGTGTAAGCCGCTCATAACATGCACTAAGGCCTTTTTAGAATGCATAGCACATCATAAACATCATAACATAGCATGAGCACACGTGCTAAGTTAAAGATATACATGATGACATATGTAAACACATGATTTGAAATAGAACTTTGAACATTCATGCATTCATATCAGGAGCACTAGTATCAAGGAGATGACGATTCATCTTCCTAAGTTAGAAGTATAACATCATGTAAGAATTCTCAGAGAGGGGTGACAGGAAAAAGCAAGTCTGTGTATTTGACCTAGTTTGAACTAGGAAGTTTGAGTTTGCTAGCTTAGGTGTCTTAAGCTAGGTCTTGATAGTTGTATGTTTGTCCTGTAGAGATGCCGCCAAAGCATATTGCGACAAGGTCGACTCCCCAGTCGGAGGGTGAGTTATCAGGTACGCAGAGTGAGGCCATAATTGAAGGGCTGCGACAGAGCAATGAGGTCCTATCATGGAAAATGATTAAGATGCAATCGCAAATACATGCGCTGTTGACTGCCGTATCAAGGCAGCTACCTAGAGTGAAGGACCCTGCTGTGGGGCAAGCCATTCCTGTTCCTCCTTCTCCTCTAGTTCCCCCAGTATTGCTGCCACCAGAGATGAACTTCATTTTACATTTCCAGCGCTTAGGACATCCTACCTACGACGGAAGAGTCGTCTTCATGGCACTAGATAACTGGATTATTTCTATTGAGGAAATGTTCTCCTATTCTGGAATTTCTGCTGACTAGAAGGTGATGGTCGCTGCATACCAGCTAAAGGGTCTTGCGAAGAGCTGGTGGATAAGGGAGAAAGAAAATCTTATCGATGGATGTCCATGGGATTCATTCAAGGGAATGATACAGAAGAAGTTTCTGCCATCGGTCGAGCAAGACCATCTAATGAACAACTTCCTGCTTCTGAAGTAGAGAAAACTCACCGTTAGTGAGTATTAAGTTGAATTCAGTAAGTTGAGTCGTTTTTCCCCAGATTTAGTATCCTCTAAAGCGGGCAGAGTCAAGTGTTTTTTGGGTGGTCTAAGGAGTGACATCCAGCAGTTGGCTTGCGCTTATATGTCTGAGACTTATGCTGAAGCTATTGAAGCTGCCCTGAAGATAGAGGCGATTAACAATGCAAAGAATCGTGGACTACAAGCATGGAAGAACAAAAGAAAATTTGATGGCAGTGGAAGCTCTAAGGCATCTGGCCCTGCATCAAAGAAAGGGCGAAATGAAGTGTGTAGTTTCTATGGCAAGTCAGGCCATCCTTTAGAAAGATGTTTTAAGAGACAGGACGCGCTGAAGCAGACACAGGTGCATGCGATACGGGATGCACCTAAAGGAGACCTTGTTTGTACCTACTGCTAGAAGAATGTGAACGATGCGGCTCGTTGCTTCAATAAGGCTGGAGCTTGCTTCCAGTGCAGTTAGAAAGGGAACAAGAAGGTTGATTTTCTGCATTCCTAGCCCACGCTGTAGGCGGTTTCTTTGCAGACTTTACTGTCGCCCCCACAACACGTGGACAAGGGGAATGGAAAGCTTAATGTGTCGACCAAGGAGGAGGCTCAGTCCTCTGCCTAAGTGATTTCAGGTTAGTCTCTGTCACAATTAGCAATCTTTTGTAGTGAATATTAGAATTCTGTTCTTGTTTTTTTAGTAGCGCGCGCAATGTTTTTAGGAGAGTTTAAGGTAAGTAATAAGTGGGTGTGTGTTCTCTTTGATTCGGGCGCTACTCACTCCTTCGTGGCTAGGAGTTTTATAGACCGACATCATTGGGTCGTTTATTAGTTAGATGATGCCTTGAATGTCAAGTTCCCCTCAGGAGATCTGGTGACGTCAAGTCAGGGTATTCAGCAGTGCCCTATTTCTCTATATGGTTTCCTAGCTTTCGCAGATCTGAAGGTGTTAGATCTGGTGGATTTCGACGTGATCTTGGGTATGGATTGGCTGTCCCGATATGATGCTGTCATCCAGTGCAAAGTTAAGTGCTTGGATTTAAGGGGAGATAATGGACAACCCTCGAGCGTGTATGGCTTGTCGCGTCAGGACTCCCCAATCATTTCTGCGGTACGTGCTCGTCAATTCTCAGAGTCTGGCTGTGAATATTTTTTTGTTTTTGTTTTTGTTTTGGAAACTACACCTGATGTGCCTCATGTTGAGGACATTTTTGTGGTGCGAGAGTTTCTGGATGCTTTCCTGCTAGTCTTTCCAGACTTCCTCCCAAGAGAGAGGTGGAGTTCGTTATAGATCTTGAGCCAGGTACTCGCCCTATTGCAAAAGCACCTTACCACATGGCGCTGCGTGAGTTAGAGGAGCTGCATACTCAACTGGATGAGTTATTGTAGTGTGGTTTCATAAGACCTAGTTCTTCTCCCTAGGGTACACCAGTCCTTTTCATGAAGAAAAAGGATGGAACGATGAGACTATGCATAGATTATCAAGAGCTAAACTAGGTGACTATCAAGAACAAATATCCGTTGCATAGGATTGATGATTTGTTGACCAATTGCGGGGTAGTTCCGTGTTCTCAAAGATCGAACTTCGTTCGGGCTACCATCTGTTAAGAATTTGTGAGTCAGATGTTCCGCGGACTGCTTTTTGTTCCCGATATGGCCATTTTGAATTTCTGGTAATGTCATTTGGGTTAACGAATGCACCTTCTATTTTCATGGACATGATGAACAGAGTGTTCAAGGACTTTCTGGATCAGTTTGTGGTCGTATTCATCGACGATGTTCTGGTGTATTCCAAAAATACAGAAGAGCATGCCTTGCACTTGCGTTCAGTTTTGGCTACTTTGAGGGAGCACAAGCTATATGCGAAGCTAAGCAAGTGCGAGTTTTGGCTGTCTCAGGTATCTTTCTTAGGTCATGTTGTGAGCAAAAGTGGTATCTCTTTGGACCCGACTAAGATAATCGTAGTGTTGGATTGGAAGAGTCCTTCAATGCCTAAGGAGATAAGGAGCTTCTTAGGGTTGTCAGGGTAAAGGATTTTCATCGTTGTCTCCGCCGTTGACCAAGCTTACTCAGAAGAGAGCAACTTTTGTTTGGAGTGATGCCTATGAAAAAGCTTTTCAGAAGCTCAGGGGGAGATTGTGTTCTGCCCCAGTTCTGGCATTGCCTACGGAAGGAGTAGAATATGGTGTTTATGTGGATGCTTCGCGAGTTGGACTCGGTTGTGTTTTGATGCAAGACGACAAGGTGATTGTGTATGGATCGAGACAACTAAAAGTCCATGAAAGGAATTATCCTACGCACAACTTGGAGTTTGATGCCGTCATTTATGCTTTTAAGTTGTGGAGACACCTTCTGTACGGAATATCGTGTAAAATCTACACGGATCACCAGAGCCTGAAATATGTCTTCACTCAGAAAGAGTTAAATTTGCGCCAGCATGGATGGTTAGAGTATGTTGCGGACTACGAGGTTGATATCCTTTATCATCCCGGTAAGGCTAACGTGGTAGTTGATGCCTTGAGCCGAAAGCCCGCGCATGTCTTTAACCTCTCTCTGTAATCCTTAGTAGAGTAGTTTATGCTGATGGATATAACAGTAGGGAATAGCATTTCGCTGAGTATCTTAGAAGTGGAAGAGCCTTCGTGGATTTCACTCACTAGGCTACATCAGAAGGATGATCCTGATTTGCAGCAAATCAAAAGTGGAACCGAGAAAGAGGAATTATCAGACTTTTCGATTGATGACGTTGGTACCTTGAAGTACCGCGATAGATTTTGTATTCTCGCTGTTAAAGATATTCGAGCAAAGATATGTAGTGAAGTGCATGGTTCTCGTGTTGCCTACCATCCTGGTTCCACGAAGATGTATCAAGATCTGAAGCAAATTATCTGGTGGTCAGGCTTGAAGAATGATATAGCGAAATTTGTGTCTGAGTGTTACACGTGCCAGTGTGTTAAGGCTGACCATAGAAGGCCTGGTGGTAAATAAACTTTGCTAGATATTCCAAGATGGAAGTGGGAGAGTATTTCAATTGATTTCATCACCGGTTTGTCGAGATCTCCCCGTGGGCATGATTCTGTCTGGGTGATCATTGATAGATTCACAAAGTGTGCTCATTTTGTGCCCTACAAGATTGGTTTTTCAATGGAGAAGATAGCCGAGTAGTATTTGGATGAGGTCATCAGATTGTATGGAGTGCCTGTAAGTATCGTGTTAGATCGAGACTCCGGGTTTATGTCACAATTCTGGCAGAGCTTGCAGGGAGCATTTGGCACTGACCTCAGGTTTTCAACCGCTTATCATCCGCAGACTAATGGTCAAATGGAGAGAGTTAATCAGATTGTGGAGGATATGATAAGATGTTACATCCTAAATTTTGGTGGAGTGTTGGATCAACATCTCAGACTGATGGAGTTCTCTTATAATAATAGTTATCAAGAGAGTTTGCAGATGGCCCCGTTTGAGGCCTTGTATGGGAGGCATTGTAGGACTCCCCTGTTTTGGGCTAAAGTTGGAGAGAGACCACTGTTAGGTCTGGAATCCCTAAAAGAAATGAGTATCTCAGTAACGCACATTCGTGAGAAGCTCCGGGTAGCTCAAGAGCGTTATGAGAAGTATGCTAATCAGCGAAGGTCTGATCTGGAGTTTGTTATTGGGGACAGGGTCTTTCTGAAAGTCTCTCAGAAGCCAGGTGTTAAAAGGTTTGGAAGGAACCACAAGTTGGATCCCAGGTATGTGGGATCTTTTTAGATTCTTGAGCGCATCAGAGTATCTGCTTACATGCTGGATCTGCCTTCTACCTTCCCTGGTGTCCATGATGTGTTTCATGTAAGCCAGTTGTGAAAGTGTGTTTGTAGTGATCATCAGGTCCTCGACTCGGTGCCCAAGATTTAGCCCAACCTTTTGTACGTGGAAGAGCCGGTCCGTGTCTTGGAGACCTAGGATCGAGTATTGCAGAAGAAGACAATCCCATGGTCAAGGTTTTTTTGGCGAAATCAAGACTTCGAGAGCACGACGTGGGAATTGGAGTCAGCAATGAGGGAATCTCATCTGCATCTCTTCCCCTATTTTTCCGGTAAGTCCCCAATTTGTTAGTATTTGGCTATTTCTTTTGGTTTAGTTTTGGAATTGTGTTAAGTTTCAAGACGAAACTTCTTTTTAGGGGGTGTGACTGTAACGCTCCCAATTTTTCTGGTAATTATTTAATTCAGTAATGATGTATTTATGATGTCAAGACGTTACTTTTAACGTCAAGTTGACGGCGCGACGCCGTTAGTGCGATTTCACGTCTGTTAGGTCTGACTGACCAGATTTTGGGATTTTAGTTGAAAACTGAGGTTTTTCACATTGGAAAAATTAAGTTGATTTATTTTGGACTTGCTCATCAAGTTTCTTCGCGATCCGAGCATTTTTTGGAGTCTCGACGTGCGTTTGTAGTTTTGTATTATTTATGTTTGTCGTAAACTTTAGAAATTAATATCTCGAGAACGGTACGTCGGATTTTAGTTTTGTCTTCGCCGTTAGATTTATAACATCGACATTCGCCTACGGTGCGAATTTCATTCGAATCGGGGTGCGTTTAGCCTCTTGTATCATCATTTTATCCCGTAATAAAAGACAAAACTGATTTCTCGAGAAATCCAATGTATTTCTCAGGAAATACATTGATTTCTCGAGAAATACATTGATTTCAGAAATACATTGATTTCAGAAATACATTGATTTCTCGAGAAATCCAGTGTATTTCTTGAGAATTTGTTTTCAGCATACACGTTTTGCAAACTTTTGGGCACTGTTTTGAGGATCAAAAAGGTACCAAATAATAAAATGATTAACATAAAATTTGCTCGTCTCGACGAGATCTACAACTTTCATGTTGATCACTTTTCGATTTGAAGCCATCTTAAACCTCTAATCTCATTTCCCGCACATCTGCGCTTAAGGTAAGAATATATGACATTTAACAATTATTTCTTAATATTATACCTATATATAAATATATAGATATATATCTCTATTAATATGCGAAAACTATTCTTTGGTGAAACATTGCCTGATGTCCCTATATTGCCCTTATAGTTGTATTCATAATTACACAATTATACCACACTTTACATTAGTATATTATAAAGTCAATATCCTTTTAGGTAATTACACAACTTTATAATATTTAAATACAAAAAATAAAAATACTAGGTATCCTAAACCTATGACCTATAGCTAGAAATGACAAAAGAAAGATTAATGTTTTAACGTTAAAATATAATTTGTTTTACAAAATAAAAATTGTATTCTTGATTTATATTTTTTTACGGTCATTTTGAGTACTCATATGTATATGTTGCGGGCGGGTACTGTCCATGACAAATGTCGCCGCCCACGACAAATGTCGTCGCCAAGGACAAATGTCACCGCCCACGACAAATGTCGTCCCCACGACAAATGTCGTCCCCACGACAAATGTCGCACCACCGACGAATGTCACATCCCGCTGAATGTCGCACCCCGCCGAATGTCGGACCCCGCCGATTGTCGCACCCCCGCCGAATGCCCCCAGGGCCGAAGGCCCGTGCCTGTCACTTGTATATATATATATATATATATATATATATATATATATATATATATATATATATATATATATATATATATATATATATATATATATATATATATATGTAAAAAGAAAAGGAGAAAACTTCTTCTTCTTCATTTGAGCCGACCCAGAGTGGAGAAACCGAGAGCGAGAGCGAGGTTTTCATGGATCTTTTGGTGGCCGCCGACGGAGCTCCGGTGCTCGAAATTTTAAATGGAGCATAGATACGGAAAGCTCTCGCCGCGAGCTATGCGTGCACGATAAGTTTTTTTAGTTTCGTGAACTTCTAGCGTTAGGGTTTTTCGGCCCTAACCTCCTTTTTGGTCAAATCTCCGTAGGTTTCGCTTTCTCGCGCCTTTGTTTGGACTTATTTGCGACGTGAAGTAATTCGGAGGATGGATTCGAGTAAAAATCGAGGCAAGTGATGTTCCTTCCCTTGCTCACCTTGTTATCTCCCTTGTTTTCCATTAATTTTGGTCTAAATGTTAAATGCGGTCTTTTGTCGTGGTCTTGGGTAACGGGTGGTCGTCTAGGGAAAATCTTGAGTTGAATTTTTCTTTTCGTCAATTCGTCGGATGTCGAGTCTTGTGATTCTGATAGTTTTACTTTCAAGACAACCTAAACACCTAGAGGGGGGGGGGGTGAATAGGTTCTAATTGCTTGTTCAAATTTTTAGGCAGAATTCAATTACAAAAATTAAAACATCCAGCACAGCATTCACAGACATTTAATCATCACAGATTGCACAATATTTTATAGTGGTTCCCCAAGGTCTGGGTACATCCACTTTCCCCCTTCACTTATCTAGCAGTATGCTAGATTCGGCCAAACTTCCACTATTCTCAGATCCTCAGATCCTACAGCTCAGAACCTGGATAGGTTCCTACAACTCAGGCACAACAGCCCTACCTCAGCCTTGCCACAAGGCCTACAACTCAGAGAAGAATCTTCTCCTACACTCAGACAAACAGCCCTACCACTCAGAGATCAACTCTCCTACACTCAGCCTTTATATCACAGGCTTACAACTCAGATCTGTGTAAAACAGATCCTACAGAAATTTAGAAAAGAAGTTTTAATGTCTTGCCTTTGTTGAGAGAGAAGAGGACAAGACCATTCTTGATCAGCTGATGAAATCAACTGAATCTGAGCTTTCTCCAAAGCTTCTTGAATCTGAACTTAGCTGAGTTGATTTCCAAACAGCTTCTTGAAAAACCACTGATGGCTTCCTTCTTCTTCTTCAAAATGGGTGGATCCCTCTCTATCCGACACCTTTGATGATACTTCTGAATTCTTGTTAGAACTCTTCTTAGATCGATCCTGAGATCGTCTTCTTAGATCTTCTGATGAAGATCTTCTTTAGTGTATTACACCTTCTTGATTTGATTTCTCAATTTGATTGCCAAAGTTCAATCTTCTCATTTTTTTTACTTCTCTCTGAATCTGTCTATTTATAGATCTTCTTAATGGTAACCGGCTGATCCGGTTTATAACTGTCTTCTGACAAGTCTAACAACATCAGTTAACTGGCTGCAACCCACAGCTGTCAAGTCTTCAAACAGATTCTGTGCCTTAGTCTTGGTCAGCAATGTGTTGAGATAGACTGTCAGGAAGTGTCGAGACCAACTATCTGTATGTGTCGACACAAGTAACTTTGGTGTCGACACAGCCTTTGATGATGTCGACAAGTTTGCCTTTAAGTCGACATAGCTTCTTCAGAGAATAACTTGGTCTTGACTTTGCAGTGTGTCGACACAAGTCCTGTGTGTCGACACAGTTGTTGTAGATTCAGAACTCAGTATGTGTTGACTTAGTCTTCTGGTGTCGACACAAGTATTGTCGACTTCTGCCAATGTGTGTCGACTCTATCTCATTGTGTCGACACAGCCTCCCAGTGTCGACACAAATGTGGTCGACTATCTTCCTGTGAGTCGACACTGCTTCCCAGTGTCGACACAAATGTGGTCGTCTATCTTTCTCTGTGAGTCGACACTGCTTCCCAGTGTCGACACAAATGTGGTCGACTATCTTTCTCTGTGAGTCGACAATGCTTCCCAGTGTCGACACAAATGTGGTCGACTATCTTTCTCTGTGAGTCGACACTGCTTCCCAGTGTCGACACAAATATGGTCGACTATCTTTCTCTGTGAGTCGACACTGCTTCCCAGTGTCGACACAAATGTGGTCGACTATCTTTCTCTGTGTCGACACAGCTTCCTTCAAGTGTCGACACAAATATTCTGAAGTGTCGACACTGTTTCTTCAGGTGTCGACACATGGACTTAGAATATATTTCTGCATTCTTTAACACATCTTCACCTGCACATGTCAACTTAAAACAACATCAAATACACCTTGATGTATATCATTGAGCTAAGTTGGGCTTCTTCAAATCAGGTACACATTTTCCAATGTACCCAACAATCTCCCCCTATTTGGAGAAGTCATAACCCTTATAGCCAATGATATACACCATTTATAAAAAGTATAATATGATGATATATGACATAACAGGAATACTTAATATAAACAAAATATGAACAATCCATTACAGAGTGAAAATAATATGATTCTAAACAAAATATTGTTTATAACTTGATAATGTTTGATTACAGAGTTTTACATTGAATGATTTAATCAAAACATTACAAAATACTTTTTGAAAGAACTTAAAATTAAGACTGATCAGGCTCTCTTATGACAATCGCTTTGCCAGATTGGATTTGAGCATTCACAGGAGCTTCAGCATCTTCAGCTGGCTTCTTGCCTTTTTGATCAGCCTTCTTCTTTGCTTCTTCCTTGAGCCTTTGCCTTTCAAAGTAATGAAAGGGCTTTGGAAAGTACTTGCTCGGCTCCTGAGCATCTGGTGGCAGCCTACACAGCTTGGCTTTCCTTCTGAACTGTACTATTGCTTCCTGCCTAGCTTCATGTTTTTGCCATTCTATTTCATTATACCACTTTCCTCTTTCATGAACTTGGTCTTTCACAGCCTTCCATGCAGTGAGTATAATATTTCTTGAAGTAGGGCTCCACTGCTCAAAATCTGGCTTAAGTTCAGCCTGCTCTCTAAATCTCTTCTTAGATAGTAGAGCATCTTGCTGTTCTTTCAAAGTGGCCTCGGGCTTATCCACTTTCTCAATAACAACCCTGTTAACCTCCTTTGGAGGACTATACATTTCTTGAACTTGCTGATCAACCATATCAAAATTTGGAGGAGGGTAAATGACTTGGGCAACCTCAGGTTGATTGCCTTCAAGTAGACCTGTTTGTATTCCTGACTCAGCCACCAGAGCATCATCACACAAAGGTGGATATCCCAATATGGCTCGAATACTATTGGTCACCCATTTGGTGTGCTCTGAGCCTGCATGAACTAACAACCTCTCCCCCTTTATGGCTTCTCTGGTAATATGATCTCTTAAATCTTCCTTCTGAAATCTGATCTGTCCATCCAGATAATTCACACCCTCTTTAAAAAATGGTTTTAACTTTTGAAGCTTGTCAGATATGTCCTTTTGAGAGGTAGTGATAGCAGTTGTAACAGATTCAATAGCAGCTTGAAATTTCTTATCAAATTCTTCCATCTCCTTTGCTCTAGCTGTAGGCAGGCCAGGAGTAGTCTTTTTCAATTCAGCAATAATCTCGTGATGAGATTCAGTTAAATTGTCATTCATCCTTAGCTGATTCTCCAAAACATAGCTTTGCTTTAAAGCAATATCATCCACTTTAGGGATGATGGACTGCTGTTGTTTTGCCAAATACACCACAGCATTACCTCCCTTATGGAAGCAATCTGTCATCTCCTTCTTATGCATATTGACTTCAAATCGAATTGACTTTATATCCTGAGCTAAGTCAAATTGAAGGGCCTTATTGCTCTCATCAACATATTTTTCAACTGCCACTCTATGGTCATCTAACTTAACTTGCAAATCAACCATAAACTTGTTATAATTAAATTCAGAATGGGATGGTTGAGTTATAGTCTGTAGAGCCTGCTTATAACCTTTGCTCCTTCTCTTGAAGACTACAAATTTTCTTTTCTTAGCCACTCTGGCTTCTTCAGTCTCTGATTCAGATGAACTATCAACTTGAACTCTTTCTTGAGGAGGAGGAGGAATATCTGTCTCAGTGCCATGTTGTTCAGCTTCAACATGCACAGACTCCCCCTCAACCATTTGCTCCTTCTCTATTTCTATCTCCATGTCAAGGGCCTTTTCAATCTCTTGCCCCTCTTCCACTCTATCAGTAGCCATATCAACATTAGGAAATAACTCATCTAGAGTATATTCCTTCTGAGATTGAACATAAGATGTATCAATTAGATCTTCTATATTCAGATCTTTGGAGATATCAATTTGGACTTCCTCTTGCACTGGGTCAGATATCTTCTCCCCCTGTACTTGTTCAGTATTGGTAATGACCTGGGCAGGTGAGTGTACTTGCTCCCCCTGCACCTGGTTAGGAGTAGATACAATCTGGGCAGGTGAATGAGCTTGCTCCCCCTGCATCTGTGCAGGTATAGAAATATTAGAAATGTCTTTAGTAAGAAAATACACCAGCTCCCCCTGCAATTGTACCTGGTTAGGAGTAGATATAATCTGGGCAGGTGAATGAGCTTGCTCCCCCTGCATCTGTGCAGGTATAGTGTCTTGTTGGGCTATAGTAGACACAGGGTGATCTTCATCCTACTTCCTCTCTTGTTCTTCTTGAAGCTGCTCAGTATCTTGAGCATGAGAAGAGGATTTCACTAGGGTGTCCTGCCTGCTCTCATCAGGCACATCCTTAGACAGCACCCTGTCCCACCTAGAAAACAATCTCATGTCCATCTTTCTCATGTGATTGATCTTTGTTCCTGGCAGATGTTGCATTACCTCAGGAATCACTCCATTCAGATATAAACTCATAATTCTAGCCAGATTTGGCTTCTTTATTCCTTCCTTTATCTTTTCAAAGATTATAGCTGACCAATCAGTTGGAATTGTAAACACAATTCTGGTTATGAGACTGAACATAGAGGCTGAAATCCTATCATGTCCTCCTGGTTTGCACAGAATCACCTTGCCAACTACTTCAGACAGAAATTTCCCTTGCTGATTCATCCCTTTCCTGTTGAAAGCAGTTCCAATCTTCAGAGTGGGATCCAATCCGCACCATTGGATAGCCTCCCTTAACTTAGAAGCAGGGACTTCTTCTTCATTCTCAATTATTGGTAAATGTAGAATTTTCCTTAGACTTCTTGGGGTAATCTTCACTGTTGACCCATGCACAGTGGACTTTATCTTGAGAACATCTGAACCTATTGATGCAGAGGTAAAGAATTCATGCACATCCTTCTTCCATATCTTGGAAGGTTCAGAAACTATGAACTCTAATCCCGATTCGGAAATAAGAGAGATAACTCGTTGAACATCTGTTGGGGCTTCGGCAAAGGCATTCCTTACTAACTCATAACCTTCATTGATGTTGTCTTCAATCTTCGGCGCCATTGTTCAGGTGAGAAAGCTTGAGAGAAGAGAGAGAGAGAGAGAGAGAAAGTTGACACAGGGTTTCAGTCTCGAAAACCTTGTAAGCGTGTCGACTGAATAAGTTTTTTATCTATTTATACCTTCTATTGAAAGAAGATCAAAAGGCGGGCAAAAACAGTCTATATGTGTCGACACAGATGGAATGTGTCGACACAAACTTCTATTGTCTCGACAACAAATCTTTCTACTATGTGTCGACACCAAATGTGGATATGTCGACACCTGAGAGATATAGTAGAGTATCAGTAAATCTGTGTCGACTCTTAGGATAAGTGTCGACACAAAATTTGTAAGTGTCGACATCACTATTCTGGTGAAGTCGACACTACATTCCTGGATAAGTCGACAATTTAATTCTTAAGTGTCGACACATATACTCTGTGTCGACACAATATTTCTGACTTGTCGACATTACTTCACTGAGTCGACACATTATCACTGAATGTGTCGGCACTATTTTACTTAGCCAATTTCTGTTTCTGTCTACACCACTTAAGACCATTTGATAATCTAATATGTTATTTGTAATCTAATCAATGGTCAGCATGCCTAATTCAATTTTAAATTTATTGAATTTTGTTTCATCCAGAGGCTTAGTGAATACATCTACTATTTGATAATCTGTTTTAACAAATTCCAATGTGATGTCTTCTCTTTCTACATGTTCTCTAAGAAAATAGTATTTAATTTCTATATGCTTAGTTCTACTATAAGAAACAGGATTATTAGCAATAGAAATTGCACTCTTAGAATCACACAAAAGAGGTGTTCTACTTACTTGAATACCATAATCTTTAAGCTGATGCTGTATCCACAATAGTTGTGCACAGCAGCTGCCAGCAGCAACATATTCTGACTCAGCTGTAGATATAGCCACACTGGTCTGCTTCTTACTACTCCAAGATATCAATCTTCCTCCCAAGAATTGACAAGTACATGTTGTACTCTTCCTATCCTCTCTACAGCCTGCAAAGTCTGCATCTGAATAACCTGTTAGTAGAAAATCTCTATTCCTAGGGTACCAAAGGCCTAGATTAGGTGTGCCCTTAAGATATCTCAGAATCCTTTTGACTGCAGTATAATGAGACTCTTTAGGGCAGGCTTGGTACCTAGCACAGACACATGTAGCATACATAATATCTGGTCTACTAGCTGTGAGATATAGTAGAGAACCAACTATTCCTCTATACAAAGTCTCATCAACAGGTTTACCTGCATCATCTTTGCATATAGGCATACTTGTCCCCATAGGAGTTCTCATGATGGAGGATGACTCCATACCATACTTTTTGATTAATTCTTTAGTAAACTTTGACTGGGATATGGACAAGCCATCATCAGTCTGTCTTACTTGGAGTCCCAAGAAGAACTTCAGTTCCCCCATACTGCTCATCTCAAACTTCCCTTGCATAAGTTTGGCAAACTTTTTACAAAGGTTGTTTTCAGTAGATCCAAAGATTATGTCATCAACATAGATCTGAACTAAGATGATCTTGCCTTTGGATTCCCTAAGGAATAGAGTTTTGTCAATTTTTCCTCTTGAGAATTTATTCTCAATAAGGAAAGTAGACAGGGTTTCATACCAAGCCCTTGGGGCTTGCTTTAACCCATACAAAGCTTTTCTAAGCTTATAAACATAACCAGGTTTAAGAGGATCTACAAAACCTGATGGCTGCTCTACATATACTTCTTCTTTAAGATCACCATTCAGAAATGCTAACTTCACATCCATCTGGTATACCTTGAAGTCTTGATAGGCTGCATAGGCAAGGAACATTCTGATTGCCTCCAGCCTTGCTACTGGGGCAAAGGTTTGATCAAAGTCAATCCCTTCTTCCTGCCTGTATCCTTTAGCAACCAATCTTGCTTTATTTTTCACTATTACTCCATTCTCATCCAACTTGTTCCTGTAGATCCATTTTGTCCCAATTATATTGTGGCCTCTTGGTTTAGGAACAAGCTCCCAGACATTGCACCTTTTGAATTGATTCAGCTCCTCTTGCATAGCATCAGTCCAGTGCAGGTCTTGGATGGCTTCTTCAAACTTCATAGGCTCCATTTGTGATAGGAAACTTGAATGCAGAACTGTGCTTTGACTTCTACTTCTAGTCTACACTCCCTGTCTTAGATCACCTATTATCTGATCAGTTGGATGGTCTCTTAAATATCTTATAGCTGGAGGAAGATTCCCTTCTGGTTGAACATCTCCAGCTCCTTCATTATGCTGAACCTCTTGATTTTCTTCATCTTCTATTATGTCTTGTACTCCCCCTGGACAATATCCTTCATTTTCCAATACTCCATCCTCCCTTGAAGCTTCAGCAATGGAGATCTTGTCCATTCCTTTGCTTATACCTGTTGAGTCATTTGATCTATAAGACAACTCACAGTTGATTAATCTTGTTTCATCAAACACAACATGCACAGATTCTTCAACAACTTGAGTAGTCAAGTTGAAGATTCTATAGGCCTTACTATTTGTGCTGTACCCAACAAATATCCCATCCTGGGATTTGGCAGCAAACTTAGTCAAATATGACTTACCATTGTTAAGTATATAGCATTTGCAACCAAAGATTCTGAAGTAGGATAGATTTGGTTTTCTACCTTTCATAATCTTATAGGGAGTCTTTTTGTGGCTCTTGGTGATAGAAGCCCTATTGATCACATGACAAGCAGTGTTTACTGCCTTAGCCCAGAAATATTCTGGTAGAGAGGTGTCACTCAATAGAGTTCTACCAGCTTCAATTAATGTTCTATTCTTTCTTTCAGCAATTCCATTTTGCTGAGGTGTTCTTGGTGAGGAGAACTCTTGGAAAATCCCAAAGTCTTCACATAACTTTGTCATGCTTTCAGATTGAAACTCAGTACCATGGTCACTTCTTATTTTGACCACTGTACTATTCAGTTCATTCTGAATTTGCTTTACAAAATTAAGTAAGACACTTGGGGTTTCAGATTTCTGTCTCAGAAAGAACACCCATGTAAATCTAGAATAGTCATCTACAACCACAAAAGTGTAGACCTTCCTACCTAGACTATGAACTGGCATAGGACCAAAAAGATCCATATGCAAGAGGTATAAGCACCTCACAGAATCCTTGTTTTCAAGGCTTTGAAAGGAGGATTTTGTCTGCTTGCCCTTTTGACAAGCTGAGCATATCCCTTCCTTCATACACTTAACTTGAGGACCATTCCTCACTAACTCTTTGATAAAGAGTTGGCCAATTGTCTTGTAGTTAAGATGAGCCAATCTCTTGTGCCACTTAACACAATGAGAAGCATTGTCATCAGCTACAAGACAGATGGGAGAAGCTTTATTCTCACATACAAAATTAAGACAATATACATTTCTCTTCCTATACCCAGTCAAAATGATCTCTTGATCACTTGACATTTTGATATGACACCCATCCTTAACAAATGAAATGTCATATCCTAAATCACTCAGCTGGCTTATGCTTATTAGATTATGTTTCAAACCTTTTACATAAGCCACTTGGGTGATAGTAATTAGGTTAGAAGAAATGTTACCAAACCCTTTGATGACTCCTTTTTCAGATCCACCAAAGATCACTTTAGGTCCATCTTTGACAGATGAATACTCCTTCAGCAGCCCCTTTATTCCAGTCATGTGCCTGGAACAACCACTATCCAAGTACCATATAGGGGCATGGTTACTTGGATTCACCTGCAACACAGATTTACTTACCCTTAGAACCCAAGCAAGTCTTGGGTCCTTGGTTCAAGTTAGCATTAACAAAGCTACCATTATTTCTTCTAACAGGTAGACTATTGTTCTTTCTAACACTTGTGTTATACCAGCAGTCTAGTGCAAAATGGCCTCTCTTGCCACAGCACCAACATTCAAACCTATTGTATCTAGTTCTAGATACATCCTTGACAAAAGAATTTCTGTCCATTGCTGGTGCTGCAGCAGCTTCACCCACTGATTTTTTATAACCATTGGGTTTATGAACATAGGTAGGCCTGTTGGCATTTACACCCTTGTTTTTCAGAATATTAGACTTAATATGACCATGAATATTTTCATAATCATATAGGTTAGAAGGCACTTCCACCTTTCTAAACTTAATAGGGACTGAAAAGTTCAGTGGCTTGACAGGAGCTTTGCCTTTCCTCTTGAATTGGCCAGCCCTGGAGTTACCTTTGAATCCTAATCCTGCCTTACCCTTTTGATTCACAAATTCATCAATCAAGGGTAAGACAGACTTTGGCTTAGAGTAACTAGCCACTAAATCTTTTTCAATTCTTAGTCTGGCCTCCAGACTCTTCACTTGATCATTGGTATAATTAATTGTGCCCATCTGAATAATAGTTATATTCTTCAGCTTGGCAATTTCATTTAACTTTTGATCAATTACTTTCTCTAACTCAGTTGCAGCTACCCTTAGTTCAGCAATTTCATGAGCCTGAGATTTAACCAGGTTCTTGCTTTTCTTAAGGGCTTGCAACAAGTCCCCATACTTATCTATCAATTGATAGACATCTCCTTCAGATTCAGATGCATTTACATCACTTGATGCAGATGTAGCTGATTCTGTACTTGTACTACAAACAGATTTCTTAGAAGAACATTGTACCTTATTAGGACCAGACTGATTCTGGCATATGTCCTCTTCTGATCCTGCCATTAGTCCCATGCACTGATGATCCTCTTGATCATAGATGGAGTCTAGCAACTGCAGGAACTCCTCTTCTTCAGATACAACATATAGTCCAATATATGCTTCTGCTTCAGATTCTGACTCTGAAGTTGACTGATCTGTTAGGCTCTTATCCTTCTTTGCAACAAAGGATTTCTCCTTCTTACCCTTTTTATGAGTCTTATTCTTGTCTGAAGACTCCTTTCTCTTATCAGGACAGTCAGCCACTATATGTCCAAGTCTATTGCAACAATAGCAGACAGTCTTTGAAGTAGTAGCCTTGCTGGGCTTTGATCTGCTCTTTTCTTTCCTTGATGACTTTTTCTTCTGATAATAGTCATCAACTTGCTGTGAAGTAGAGGGCTTAGACTTCCACTGTTTCTTCTTCAAGAACCTCTGGAATTGCCTTGTGAATGCAGCAAAGTCTGCATCTGAATCACAGCTTTTTGAACCCTGATTATCTGAATTTTCTGAACTGACTTCTGCAATTTCCTTAGGATGGGATGGTGATACCCTCCTATTCTTTCTGATGGATTCTGCATTGAATGCCACAGTCTTTTCTCTATGCTCTCCTCTTGAATTCTTTTCCTCCTCCTTCCTCACCAAAAGTTGCATTTCATAGGATAGTAGCTTTCCAAACAAGGTGGGAGGAGAGATCTCTGCCAATTTAGCCACTTCTCTTATGGCACAGATCTTTGTGTCCCAATCCTTTGTTAAGGATCTCAAGAATTTGTCATTCAGTTCATAAGTACTGAAGACTCTTCCATAGGACATTAGCTCATTTACAATTCTATAGAATTTCTTATAGCACTCAGTCATGCTATCAGATTTTCCTTGTCTAAAACTTTCATATTCCTGATTGAGCATAGATTTCCTGTCCTGTCTTACTTCTTCTGATCCCTCCATGTAGACAATCAATGTGTCCCACATTTCTTTGGAGGTCTTGCAGTGAATCAAATTCTGAAATGTTGAATCATCTATGGCACTTACAATAATGTTCTGTGCTCTTTTATCCATGGTTGCCAAAATGATTTCATCCTTGGTCATTTCAGAATAACTCTTTGGAGTTTGAATATTAGCATCAAGAACTGATACCTTCATTGGAATGAAGGGTCCTTCCTGAACTGTGATGTATATTCTTGGGTCAGATGCCTCCATAAACAACCTGACTCTTTCTTCCAAATTCCAAAGATTTTCTTCTTGCATATGGATAATTTCATAGACCCTAGCTCCTTATGATTCTCTCCAGAACCCATCTTCTTGAATCTTGATTCTGCCTTTCAGATCTACCTCAGACTGTTAAGTCCTTTTTTGAGGAACCTCCCTCTGATACCACTTGATAGTTTTACTTTCAAGACAACCTAAACACCTAGAGGGGGGGTGAATAGGTTCTAATTGCTTGTTCAAATTTTTAGGCAGAATTCAATTACAAAAATTAAAACATCCAGCACAGCATTCACAGACATTTAATCATCACAGATTGCACAATGTTTTATAGTGGTTCCCCAAGGTCTGGGTACATCCACTTTCCCCCTTCACCTATCTAGCAGTATGCTAGATTCGGCCAAACTTCCACTATTCTCAGATCCTCAGATCCTACAGCTCAGAACCTGGATAGGTTCCTACAACTCAGGCACAACAGCCCTACCTCAGCCTTGCCACAAGGCCTACAACTCAGAGAAGAACCTTCTCCTACACTCAGGCAAACAGCCCTACCACTCAGAGATCAACTCTCCTACACTCAGCCTTTATATCACAGGCTTACAACTCAGATCTGTGTAAAACAGATCCTACAGAAATTTAGAAAAGAAGTTTTAATGTCTTGCCTTTGTTGAGAGAGAAGAGGACAAGACAATTCTTGATCAGCTGATGAAATCAACTGAATCTGAGCTTTCTCCAAAGCTTCTTGAATCTGAACTTAGCTGAGTTGATTTCCAAACAGCTTCTTGAGAAACCACTGATGGCTTCCTTCTTCTTCTTCAAAATGGGTGGATCCCTCTCTATCCAACACCTTTGATGATACTTCTGAATTCTTGTTAGGACTCTTCTTAGATCGATCCTGAGATCGTCTTCTTAGATCTTCTGATGAAGATCTTCTTTAGTGTATTACACCTTCTTGATTTGATTTCTCAATTTGATTGCCAAAGTTCAATCTTCTCATTTTTTTTTACTTCTCTCTGAATCTGTCTATTTATAGATCTTCTTAATGGTAACCGGCTGATCCGGTTTATAACTGTCTTCTGACAAGTCTGACAACATCAGTTAACTGGCTGCAACCCACAGCTGTCAAGTCTTCAAACAGATTCTGTGCCTTAGTCTTGGTCAGCAATGTGTTGAGACAGACTGTCAGGAAGTGTCGAGACCAACTGTCTGTATGTGTTGACACAAGTAACTTTGGTGTCGACACAGCCTTTGATGATGTCGACAAGTTTGCCTTTAAGTTGACACAGCTTCTTCAGATAATAACTTGGTCTTGACTTTGCAGTGTGTCGACACAAGTCCTGTGTGTCGACACAGTTGTTGTAGATTCAGAACTCAGTATGTGTTGACTTAGTCTTCTGGTGTCGACACAAGTATTGTCGACTTCTGCCAATGTGTGTCGACTCTGTCTCATTGTGTCGACACAGCCTCCCAGTGTCGACACAAATGTGGTCGACTATCTTCCTGTGAGTCGACACTGCTTCCCAGTGTCGACACAAATGTGGTCGACTATCTTTCTCTGTGAGTCGACACTGCTTCCCAGTGTTGACACAAATGTGGTCGACTATCTTTCTCTGTGAGTCGACACTGCTTCCCAGTGTCGATACAAATGTGGTCGACTATCTTTCTCTGTGAGTCGACACTGCTTCCCAGTGTCGACACAAATGTGGTCGACTATCTTTCTCTGTGAGTCGACACTGCTTCCCAGTGTCGACACAAATGTGGTCGACTATCTTTCTCTGTGTCGACACAGCTTCCTTCAAGTGTCGACACAAATATTCTGAAGTGTCGACACTGTTTCTTCAGGTGTCGACACATGGACTTAGAATATATTTCTACATTCTTTAACACATCTTCACCTGCACATGTCAACTTAAAACAACATCAAATACACCTTGATGTATATCATTGAGCTAAGTTGGGCTTCTTCAAATCAGGTACACATTTTCCAATGTACCCAACAGATTCGATCGTCCCTTTCCTCGTGTGACCCTTGCAATTACGTCAGGTAGTCCAAACCATTGTGTGACCTTTGAGATTTTGTCGGATGCGTTAAGGTTTTAGTCAGATTCTATTATTGACCGTATAACCTTGAAATTATGATGAAACTCCTATAATATAATGGATATAAAATATTTGTTGGGCTGTGCGCGTTGGGCTAAATCCCTCGACACAGTGCCTTGATTGTTGGGCTATGCGCGTTGGGGTAATTCTCTCAGTATAGTACCTTGTTTGTTGGGTCTGTGTGCGTTGTGGACCTTTTTTACTGCATAGTACACCTTTTTGGTTGTGGATTATACACCCAGGCTTGCCCGGTGTTACGATCCTTTTTCTCGAGTTGATCAGTCTCATTTGAAAATTTGAATTTGAATATGAAATTTGTTAAGATATCTATATATGTATATACAGCTCCCTTAACTCTTGCTTTGAGTTAGCTTGACTCATACTGCATAGTTAGTTCTTTGTTCTGCTTTATGTTGATTCGTACTGACTTTTGTTGCTAGCTTGTCTGTTGATTCCGGCCTATTTGGAGGTTTTTCAGGGTTTTTTACTTCTTTCTGCACCACGTGTATCTTGCTTCTAAGGTGTTCTTCTTTTGAATACCTCAGGTACAGAGCAGTAGCAGTTTGGCTGGTTGAGTTCGTGGTTTCAGGGCTGCGGCTAGTTGTTGTTGTTTGTTTCGCCTCCTATTTGTGAGGTAGCTACCTTTTGTATCAGATTAGATTGGTTTTCTATGGGTTCGTGTCAGTCTGTTGACGCCCATAGTGTTAGCTACTTGCTAGTTGTACTGCTGTTAGTTTTATACTTTCTCTCTGAGAAGGTTTTTTGTTAGGGTGCATGTTAGTTACTTTTAAATATCAAAATTGCATTCTGGCATGGATACATAACATTTCTTTCTTTACTGATAAACTCATTACTTTAAGCGCTATGAAATTGGTTCCTACTTATACTTAATTTAGAAGTCTCAACACTATTGCACACCTTGAATCGCCTTCATTCTAACTTAGGATAACAAATGAATCGAACTTAAAAAAATTTCGCTGTGTAAACTGATGCTAAAGATCACGACAGTGAACCAGTCGCACAAGTAATATAAAATGGGCAAATTTTCCCAAGTGTCGATCTCTCAAGGAACACAGTAAGGTGGAGTTAATTTCGAGGAAGACTTGAGATTGAAGTCCTTAGGTCGGAATTTACGATGGGGGGTTTTGATGGTTGCGATAATATAAAGCAAAGGCTAACAACTACTCCTATGCAATGTCGCTATGCATCGCTTCGCCAGGCGGGATGGAAGAATACACGGGCCGCTATGCACCGAATTACTAGGCGGAATGGACGAGTAGGCATGAGTAAGAACCGAGAGAACAGTGAGGGTCGCAAGCACCTCTTTGCAACGCACGCCACTAGCAATCGCTAGTGCGGCCAACAACGTACCAATGCTTCGAGAGTAGCTTGGGGCAAGTTCTTAGCCACCGAGAAAGATAGCCCTTCCTCTCGACTCGAGCAAAATGAGTCTAGTGACGGCTACACACATTCCTACACTACTGTTTGATTCACACCGGATTCACCAATTTTTGAGTAGAATAAAAAGTATTTATGCAAATAGAAAAATATAAAACTATAAGCATACAGAAAAATTAAATCTACTCGAATTTCTACACGAGACGAGAGCAGTTGACTAGAAACACAGTAAGGTCAACATTTTACTCTGTCTCACAATCCTAAGCCAGCACATAATTTTCAAAAATCTAACAAAGACACGAGTTTAACTCGCAACACGCAAAAATCTAAGCACGCGCTGATGTGGGTGCAGTGGTGTGCGATGCAATGAACTAATCAAAATAAAACTATAAAAGCTTCTAGTATGCACATGAAATATGCGCGTGCAAAAGGTAACAAAACTGGCTTTCCCCCAGACTTAAACTAAACTACACAGCATATGATAAAGAAATTAAAAATCAAAAAGAGCTAAGGGAAGAGGTTACCCAATGCTCAGCAAGTGAGCATACCAGAAGACGCTTGAAAAACAAAGGCAGGCCCGCCATACGAAGAATCACAACCCCGCCAATATGTAGTTTCCATGAATACCTGTAGGGGTGAGCTCCGCAAAAGCAAAAGAAAAATATACAAAAAGAAATGCTAAAACTAAAATAGACATGGAAATAAAAATGCAGAAAATAAGATAACTACTGGGGTTATTGTCATCCCAACACGACTTATTCGATTCTATACAGTTCTAACTAATGGGCCTATGAAATAAGAAATGCACAGGTAACTGGCCTAATATCCATTGCGGTAACGGGTACCGATACGGAGATAGTGTAGTTACCCCTCTACATAAATAGTAATACCTGCCCAACACAGGTAGAGGAAATAGGAAGTAAGAAGAGGAGGAGCACTGGTCCTCGCTCATCTCACCACAAAACAAATCCTTGTCTAGCAAGGTATCGTCCACCACCGGTTCGTAGGAGATGACGGCAACGGCAAAAATGCCAGGCGCATCGACAACCTCACAGACTCGTGGAGATTCCACCCGCACAGGCTTAGATAGAGAAGAGGGTTCAAGAAATAAAGAAGATGAAGAACTAAAATAATCAATAATATGGGGAGTGGTCCCGGTATCACTCCCAGCAGGATCCAGGCATAGATCACCGTCGGTGTCATATGAGTCATGGCGAGGGGGATCCGAGAGCTCGAGCTCCTCGGTGGTGGTTTGGACCTCCTCATCCAACAAGGAAGTGGAAACTTCCTCATCAGCTATGATCTCCTCATCAACACACCTCGGTGCGTCCACATGTTCCAAGATATAATACTCTCCATTAATGAGAATAATATCCTCGTCACACCATGACGCAACCTCAGACTCAGAATCACAATCTGGCATGACATCATCAACCGACTCGCTAAAAAATGGAGTAGATAATTTTTGCAAAGAAGGCGGAGGAACAACAACATCAGAGAAAATATGTGTGGGTTCCTCCGGGGGTGAATCAATAAGAGGGGAAGAATGCATGGGGAGAGACGGTGCCACAATGTCGTCACACAGATCAGTAGAAAGTCTGATGGGCATATCCGCAGCAGTCCCCCATAGACAAGGTGGTGCTGCGAATATATCATCAGAATCAGAAGGAGCAGCCATTTGAGAGGGTGATAGAGTGAATCGGATACCCGGTTCATCATCCTCCTCCAACTAGCGCTGAAATTCTGCGCAATCTTTCAACACGTGGTCGGTGCTACGACAACACAAACATCGTTTTCCATTACTCCTCGGTTCAGGTGGGACCGGATAGGAATAAGAAAAAGGTGAATGCATAGAAGAGGAGTGACCATAAGACATGGGTTGGGTGTATGAAGTACCATAGGAAGACGACGCTCCATACAAAGAACCACGAGAATTATGCTCCCAATCTTCAGTGGGGCACTCAGCACTACCATGCCTATAATCCCCGCACCATTAACAACAGATATTCGTATAAGAATACATGGTGCAACAAGAAGAATTCACCAACAGAAAGTTTCTAAGCAACAATTAACTACTCACCACAGATAAAAGAATAGGAAAACCTGCTACAGAAAAATTAAAACTAGAAGAGGAACAAATAAAAACAAGAAATAGATTCTAAAAACTAAAGCAAAGAAGAAACATGATATGAACAAATGGAAAAAGGATTCTATCTCCTATATCTCTCTCCAAAAACTCACACGACTGTATTCCCCAGCAACGACGCCAAAAACTTGATGCTAAAGATCACGGCAGTGAACCGGTCGCACAAGTAATATAAAATGGGCGAATTTTCCCAAGTATCGATCTCTCAAGGAACACAATAAGGTGGAGTTAATTTCGAGGAGGACTTGAGATTGAAGTCCTTAGGTCGGAATTTACGATGGGGGGTTTTGATGGTTGCGATAAAATAAAGTAAAAGGCTAACAACTACTCCTATGCAAAGCCGTTATGCATCACTTCGTCAGGCGGGATAGAAGACTATACGGACCGCTATGCACCGAATCACTAGGCGGAATGGATGAGTAGGAAAGCGTAAGAACTGGGAGAACAGTGAGGGTTGAAAGCACCTCTTTGCAACGCACGCCACTAGCAATCGCTAGTGCGGCCAACAACAAATGGAAGGCGAAAAATGGAAATAGGCGCACCTCAAATAAATATAACAAAATACATGAAATCACATAGACATGATTTAATACAAATGTTTATGAAAATAAGCAAAACTTCATCATATACAAAGAGTTCACTATGCTAACAACAACAAGAGAGGAAAAGTGTGCGAAATCGACCGGATCTGAAGTCTTGTTGAGGATTCACAGTTGGAATCGCCGGGTTGTCAATCCGCGTCCAAGCTCGGTCCTCAACTGCGTCCGGGGTAGAGGAGGCTGTCACTCACTCCCAATGGACCCGTCTTCTTCGTGTCACGAGCCGGTGGAGAAAGGCACAACTTCTCCTTGCTTGGTGGAGAAAGCTAGATCAAAACTCTCCTTGAAGCTCAAGGATGAAGGAGGAGGCCGAGAGGAAGCTCCGACTTGGATTTGGCGTTGAATGCTTGCCCGGAGCACCTCCCAACGGTGGAGAGAGAAGAAAATGGCAGACCTCTCCCTGGAGAAGATGGAAATTGCGGGAAAGAAGATGGATCCTCGACGGAGAGAAATCTGCGCTTTAAATAGAAAATGTCAGAAAAATAGGCACGCACGGTTTGGCTCACGACCGTGCATTAACCGTGTGTATTTAACTTCCTGAATAAGCCCGATGAAGATTCTGCGTTGACCCGTGCATTTTACTCACGCACGGGCGATTCCACTCGTGCGTGAAGGAAATCGCACGGGTAAACACAGAACGCAGGAAATCAAGGGAAACAGGGGAACCGTGCGTTTTACTCACGCACGGGCATGTTTGCCCGTGCGTGAAGGAAACGCACGATTTACCCCCAGAATGTAGGAATAAAGAGAAAATGTGCAGGCCGTGTGATTCCTTCTCGCACGTTTTGGCCTAAACCGTGCAGGAACAAAACGCACGGGAAGAAACAGAAGTCCCCAGAAACGATGTGTGAAAACGCACGATTTTACTGGAACCGTGCGCTAAGAAATGCGCACGACCGTGCGTTTTACACAGAAACTGGAAAATGAGTCTGGGACATCCCGACTACCTACATAACAATGAAACCAACTGGGGCACAACACCCAGCAACAATACACAACATAAAATAAAAAAAATAACCATGGGGAGCACCATGTGCTTACCCCCAGCAAAGGAATGCGGAATTGCACACCCATGGGCCAAAACAGTGCACTTCATGTGGAAATAAAGCTAGAAGAAATATGAACGATATAAAACTAAAAGTGAAGTGCAAACACATGAAAACAAACCCAGATGAGTCCGAAAAATCCTATATAAATCAGACTCATCATAAACCTATACTTTCTCACTCGTGAACTAATTGATCAACTACACCGAGGGACACGGTCAGTAAACCTAATAATATAACTATGTTTTAAAACATAATTCATAAGTCTATTTTTTTTATAAAAAATAACTGAAAGGACAGGGTTGCCTGAACATTTGCAATTGTCCCCTGCACGGCGTGGCATCACGATCGCGTTTTTTCTCTCACTCTGATAGTTTTTTAATACTTAGAAAATGCGGGTTGTGGCACCAGATCTCCATGAGTCAGGCCTCACAAACAATTGCTCACTAGGAGCTACCGCCGACGGTAGTGCTACTACCCGCGGTAGGGGACAGACTATCATTTCTTCCCCTACAAACGGACGTTTTCCTGGAGTCCTTATCCAGTTCTCTCTCTGCAGCAACCTGCACACCCCGCGACTCCGAAAATCGCACATTTACAACAGAGTCTACTTCGGCATACAAACAACCATCATCAATCCAGACCAACCTGTCCGTATGGGCTTCACAAAGGATGCCTATTCTGTACTTCACTTCCAGATTCTAAATGCAAAACTAACAGGGATATACGGATCAACCCGTGGGGAGAATCGCTTCCACGAGTTTGTGGAGCATTTACCTTCACATGCCAAAATAAAGGAATTCACATGTCCAAGGAAGAGGATCGTTACCCTTGAAGTTCGTTTCGGCGCCATGGGAGAGAATCTAACTGGATTGAAATGACCTCAACGGGCTTGCCTCCGTAGATCCGAACTCGGCTTGCGAATCGGAGCTCTGAAGCTCCAATAATGGAGAGATCTCCATCCTCTTCCTCTTCCTTCACTCTCCCTTCTCTCTAACCCTTAGAAAGAGAAAACCTTGGGATCAAATGAAGAAGAAACGCCCTAACCGGCCTTATACTTCCTGGGATGACACCCCACCTTCGGATCTCTATTAATAATCGATGAACGTCCATAATTTACTCCAGAATTAGGTTTACGAGACTTACCGTCACGCGGTAGAAAGTTACCGCCGCGTAGTAGGTCAAGCATTAGCTTGTCCGGTAAGCCACCGTTCAAAACCTCCAAACACACACTGACACGTTCCCGCGTCGTAACTACTCTGCAACCGCCACGCGCTATCTTACTATCACTGGGTGATTGCTTGTTCGTCTCATATCTGACGCAAAAATGACAAAAGCACAGCTACCGCCAGCACTAGCCTTACCGCTGGGCGGTAGCTCACCGAGAGCTTAGCCAAATAAATCAGCCTTGCTACCGCCGCGCGATTACAACCTACTGTCGCGTGGTAGATAATGGGTCGTGGCAACACGCCGCTCTAGACGCTCTCGATGCCCGACACTACTGCCATGCGGTATCGCTACCACTACGCGGTACCTACCTAAGAGCTCTGCCAAATTAATTGGTCATGCTACCGCCAGCGATAACCCTACCGTCGAGCGGTATCTCACAGAAATAATTTCCTGCTTCGGGAAACTTGGGCGTTACAGCGGTCCCTCGCACGACCTCGGCCTCCTTCTTCGCAATTAGTTGGGACTTCTCTTTCTTCAGCTGCACAACCTCTGCCTCCTGCTGAGACATCACAGCATCAATTGCCTCGATACAACAGATTGACTCCGTAAGGATTGCCTCAATGAATACTAACCTCCTGTGAAGAGGCTTGACCTCTATATCGGTGGAACTCTGCTTTGGCCGAAGCACCTCTGTAACATCTCGACTTTATTAGGCCACCAGAACCCTAGTAAGCCCAATCAAAGTGACCTGAACCTCTAAGCGTGGCCCATACCAAGGTAGGAGGTAACCCTAGTCGGGGATATAGAGCTAGAAAAATCCAATTTAAGTTATGTTAGTTCTTGTGGCCTCGTATAGTCAATACGATTGCGTTGGAACTCGTTCCGTTGAATTCCAAGGACATATGGTGAATATGGTCATTCCTAGTAAAACGTCACAAAAATGATATTTTTTTGGATATTGACCTAGAGAACTTTGATTTGAGTTCTGCCAGTTTTTATGGCTTAATATAACCGATACAAACATATTGGAACTCGTTGCATCACAATTTGAAGTTTAATGACAAATATTAGCATTTTGATCGTTTTAGCGCGCTGCGATGCGCAGATTTTGGATAGTTAGCAAATGAACTCCAATTCGACCCCGGTTAGTGGCAATGGATTTGTTTGGTCAATACGAAGTCAACCGAGTTCGTCCTAGTCAATTTCAAGGATGAGTGGTCAATCTGTGGTCAAACCAAGCATTATCGTGCACCGAAAAATGTGTGCACATAAATTGTGACATGACACCCTAACTTTGGCCCGACCCTGATGACTTAGGCCCACCTTGACTTCTACCAGCATGGGGGAACCACCTTATGGTTGACTTGGGTCAAACCCCCTAAAAGTGAATTTTTGAATTTTTTGTTAAGGGGGAATACACATCCTCTAAATGAACATTTTGGGCCCTACTCTCCTCACACCTTGGGCCACCAAACCAAGCAAGCATGATGGGTATTAGACCTTGTCAAAAGCCCAAAGCCCTTCTCTCTTTTTCCTTTCCTTTCTCCAAACTCAAGCCCACCTAAATCATGCTCCAAGAGAGGGGCACTTGGCTGCCCTTGGCCATCCAGATGATGCCACGTGTCCCACCAGCAAGAAGGGGGGAGGAGAAATCCTCCCCCTCTCAGTTTAGTCCCACACTGGGGAGAGGAGGGGTGGACACCCTCCCCCAACCTATATAAGGCCAGTCCCACCCCTACTCTCCTCCTCACAACTCAAACGAGCCTAGATCCCCCCTCTGTTGGAGCTCCAGCTCGCCGAAAAACTTCCACCACCCGAGCTCCACCGCCATCTTTAATGACAAATCATGTCAGCACCTCCCGAGCACACCACCACAGGTGGAAATTGTTGGAACCTTAGGTTTTGATTTGGGTTAGGATCACTATTAGGATTATTAGTTTGACCCAAAATGTATAGTCTAAGGGTTATAGGATTCTCCAGGTATACATCAAAAGAATCCAAGAAGAAAGTGCAGAAAAATTTCAGAGAAGTTCAGTTTTGAAGTTCAGAATTCTAGCTTACAAAAATAGTTGAACGGAGTTCAACTATAGTCGAATGGAGTTCAACTATAGTCGAACGGAGTTCAACTATAGTCGAACGGAGTTCAACTATAGTCGAACGGAGTTCAACTATTTCTGTGTTCAGCTCTAAGAAAACAGAAAACTCAGATACAGGTCAACTATAGTCGAACGAAGTTCAACGATAGTCGAACGGAGTTCAACTATAGTCGAACGTAGATTGGAGAAGCTTTTAGATTAAATTTTGGTGATTTCCTGTGCAGTTATTGGTGACAGCTGGCTAGAGTTATTCAAGGCTTAAGTAAAGGAATTTACAGCTAATATATTTAATGCTAAATATTCTTATGAATATAGCCGTTCGGAGGCTGCATTAAATATGAATCAATTCAGAGATTTATTGTCAGTTACCTTTCCAAGATAGTTTCCTTTCTTGGAAATGTCTATGCCGTATCAGACAAGAATTAAAATGACTTTCCTCAGCCCAGTGGATACATATATATATTATATACAGAAGATAAAAGAGACAGAGAGAGAAAAAGCAGGAAGACTTTTTCTCTCTATAAAAGAAGAACTCTGCAATAAGTTTTCGTACAGAGGAAATCAACTTCATCTTCTTTTTTCTGATCCAGGCTTTCAAGAGACAACATATTCAAATTTGTCTACAAAGCTTGCTGGAGATTTTCATCTAGTTGAAGGCCTACACCCTGAAGCAAATCTTCTCAGCATTCCTGAACTAATACATATTTTCAGAGGGGAGCTTTGACATCATCATCAACTATTGAATCCACTAGTCTTCTCTCATTTGATTTGAGAACAGAGAAGAATATCATCAACTCCTAGTATTCTAAACTGTGCACAGGGTTATTACTCCCTTCAAAAGTAAACCCCTTTGGGTGCAGGGCACCTGATCAAAAACCTGTGTTTGGTTTTTGGGCACCTGATCAAAAGCTCAAAGGGTCTTTAGATCTACCTGAATTAGATCTATTGGTGGCAGGGCACCTGATCAAAAACCTATAGTGGATTCCTACCAGGGTGGTAGAAGAGTGGACGTACCTATTAAGAGGGAACCACTATAGTTCCTTGTGTCGTCTGGATTGCTTGCTCTGTTTTCTTCCTTATGTGCTGTGAATTTTATTTTGCATTTTATTTTCTAAAAACTCTTAAGCATATCAGATCTATCACCTCACTTTCAATTGGTATCAGAGGGAGGTTGATTGTTTGTACATGCTAACACCTGAATCAAAAGATCCTTGATAGATCTTAATATTTTTAAGAGTTTTTCATGGCACAAAATGAAGAATGGTCAAGCACTTGACCTCCTAAGTGCAACTTGGACAAGCTTGCACTATGGAAGGCAAGGATTAGGCTTTTTATGAACTCTATTGATGAAGCCATTTATAATTCTATCTTGTCAAGTCCCTTTACACCATCTGCAGCTACAGAAGCTCAAAAATTGCTAAAGATGGCTGATGCTCAAGCAATGGATATACTGGCTCAATCTATGTCAGATGATATTTTTCAAGAAGTGGCTGAATGCACTTCAGCAAAGGACATCTGGGACTCCCTCACAATAATGGTTGCTGAATCAACTAAAAAGAGAAGATATGATGCTGAAACTTGGAGTGACTCTGAAGTTTCATCCTGTACAACTGAGGATGAAGAACATCTGGTAAAGTCTCTCCAACTGGGACCAACCATCATACAACGAGTGCCATACACAACCATGCTGCAAAGCATGATGGTACAGAACGAGCTGGATGTAACACCCCAAAAAGACTCAAAAGTTGATTTGAGGTTCAGGTGGCTTAACACGGCCTGGGACACGGGCGTGTCCCAGGGCGTGTCGGGGTACACGGCCTGGGACACAGGCGTGTCCCAGGGCGTGTTCAAGATAGTCGACGATCGGAGGTCGACGATAGTCGAGCCTGGGACACGGCCTTCGACACGGGCGTGTCCCAGGGCGTGTCACTCAATAAAATGTCATATCGAGTCAGAATTATACACGGCCCGGAACCAAGGCTTGAACAAGGCCGTGTCAGCTTTGACACGGGCGTGTCAGAGGGCGTGTGCCTACCCGTGTACTGCTCTGACTGGATTTAACGCTCGATGAGTACCGTGTAACAGGTGTGACACGGGCGTGTCAAGTGACCGACACGGGCGTGTCAGGTTCGACACGGGCGTGTCGATGCCCGTGTTCTGGTAATTTTTAGGCGGTGTGAGCGCCGCGTGTGCCGCTTAAGGGTACACGGCCTGTGACACGGGCGTGTCACAGGCCGTGTCGGCCAAAAAGTTCAATATTTTGGGGAAGATTGTGGCCGTTCGTTTTCCTTAAAGAGGATCCTGTGGCTGGGGATCATTCCTGGGCTGATAAGGCCGGGAAAGGAGGAGAAGAAGGCTCATTTCTTAAGTTCTATTCTCTTTCTAACTTTTAGAGAGAGGTGAGAGCAAGGTGAGGAAGAAGAAGTGGAGTCCGGCTGCCGGTGGAGCTACGGTGGTCCAAATCGCGAGCCGAGTTCGGATCTGCGAAGGCAACGCTGCTGCAAAAGCTTTCATTCGTCTCAAATTTCTCTCCATGGCTCCGAAGCGAACTCCTAGGATAACGATTTCCTGCTTGGACATGTGAAGTCCTTAATTCTTGCATTGCATAGGGAAAACCCTTCCCCGCGAGTGTGCGGTGGGTTATGGCGTCCCTTGGGGTAGATATGTGAAGTCCCCCTTATTAGAGTTCGGAATTGGAGTACGGATCTAGGCATGCTGTGTGAAGCCCATCTGGACATGATCTGGATTGGTGATGCTTGTTTGCATATCGGAGAAGACTCCGTGATTTCTTGCTTGTAGGCATGATGGATAAAGTACTGGAGGAAGTCCAGGAAATTAAGAGAGTTGGACTCTCCTGTAGCCGTGAGTTGCTACTTGATGTGAGGTTGAGCCGTTGAGCCGTGGGGCTGCAACTGGGCAATGCCTTGGTGGTGGAACGGGCAAGGTGAAGCTGTACCCGCGTCAGTCCAGGCATGAGTCTGACGATGTGAGCAACGGGAAAGGTGGATCTGTACCCGCGTTATGGTTGTCTAACCTTGGGTGCTTAAGACCCTGTTAGGATCACATAGCGAGAGTCGACGGCCTGTGAGCCGATCAGACTAGAATGCTCATATGGAATCGTTATATCTGGGACCTCTGAACGGTGGTATGGCCGTGGAAATACGGAACACCGATAATGTGCCCTGAGTGCACGGAGCGTCGGGCTGTCGTGCCGGCGTTTGTGATATGTGACTGTGCGGGCGTGCACGTCTTGCTTAAATTGCTATATATATCATATTGGAAGATTGCTATGCAGGGATGGAATTCCGCTGCCCCGTGCTAGGGGCAGGGTCGTTATAATTGGTCAGCTGAATGCTGACTGTTGCCCTGTTTGCCACCTCTTGGTGGATTGGTTATTACAGGTACTGGAGGTGCTGGTCCGAGCGGGACTTAGTGGGCTGAAGCCCAAAGCTGCGCTGCTGCCCTCGAAGGCATTATTTGGTTTCTTTTGTTCATGTGTGGCCGGCCTGCGTGCCGATGTCTGTAATCCACACTCTTGTTAAGAGAAACTGTTGTAAGGCCGTAAGGCCAGACTCTTGTAATGTTTATATATATTCCTAAGTTTAAGTGGACAGTGTTTATTATCTTGAGTTCATTTATTCAACCGTGAAGCTTTCGCTAGAATGCTCTGTGTTAGGATGCGTGATTTTGATATTATTTCGTGGCGTCTCCACCTGTTTGTGGAATATGGTGTGGGGCCCCGGCCGGACCCTCTATTATATTCTTCTTGACGGGTAGAGGTGTTACAATTTGGTATCAGCTTGTTGGTCGATCTCTTCCGAATTCGTGGACGAATTCTTTTGAGAGGTGGTGTGCACGTGTCAGTGCCGTCGTTATAACACTTAATTTGAACTCAAGATTGTCCACTTAGGAATTCAAATACACTTGTTTGTTGAACTTGTGTATTCTTTTGTATGGTTGCCGTTTTCATTGGTCGTTAACCTGTGTATTTTACACATATAGGTGACCAGAAGTGTTGCGGGTCAATCCGAACCACAACGTTCTGTTGAGAGTGCGGCACCAGCCGAGGTGCCCACAGCTCCTCCATCCGCTGAAACAGTCCGTCTCATCACGGAAACGGTACTTGCGGTGATGAATGCTCAGCAAGCGGGGCAGGCACGTCCTGCAGTGGTGCCAGCGCAAGCTGGGGTACGGCAAGAACCGGTAGAAGCCGAAGTTGATCCGCGGGTAGCAGATCAACAATGGAAGCAATTCTTGAGCTTCAACCCTCCGCAGTTTCATGGGGTGGGTACACCGGCCCAAGCAGAGGATTGGCTTGCAAGAATCAAGAGGATTATGAGGGCTATCAGGGTTGAGGAGGAACAGAAAGTTATGTTAGCCACTTTCCTACTGGAAGGAGAGGCGCGATTGTGGTGGGATGAGATTGAAATGCATCACTTGGCTGGTAGGCAATTGGCAGAGATTACAATGGACGAATTTTCTCGATTGTTCTTAGCACAACATCTGCCGGTGCAGCAAAGGATATCGATGGAAATGGAATTTCAACGGTTAGCACAGGGAGATCGAAGTGTGGATGACTACCTGCATGAGTTCACCCGTTTGGGAAGATATGCGGGCACGATCTTCGCCGAGGAAGAGCATAAGACTAGTCGGTTTTATGCGGGACTGCGAGATGAGCTGCGGTATTTGCTCTCGAGTTCTGTGAGTCAGGGATTCCAAGCCTTAGTCTGTACGGCTCGTTCTTTGGAGCTGGACATGAAACGGGGGCAAGCAAAGGGAAACTTGGCAGTTGTGAAGCCGGAGTTTAAGCCGCCGCGTCCGGACAAGTTTGGCTACCGAAAGAGGTGGAATAAGAAGTCTAAGTCTTCTGGACAAGCTCCTTCTGCGACTGTGACGGACACATCTGGGTATGGGTCTCGTGCTTGTTTTACGTGCGGGAAGGTTGGGCACTTCGCACGTGGATGCCGATTTGGTCCTCCAAAGGGTGATAAGAAGACGGGAGCGTCTTATGCGGAGAAGGGGAAGGCTGTGGTGGAGTCTTCTGCCTCGCACGCACAGCCCAGGGTCTTCAACCTTGGACAACAGGAGGCCATTAAGCAGGCGGATGTCATCACAGGTGCGCATAGATTTTAATGTTCTTGTTTTGTTGTGCTGTGCTTATTTTAATTGTAATGTTATAGGGTTTGTCCTTATAAGAGAGTATCCGGCGCGAGCACTGTTCGACACAGGTGCTTCACATTCGTTTCTATCTGAGGACTTTGTCGTTCGTATCGGGGTGCCTATCCGGACCACGACAGACAGTGTAAAGGTGTTGTTGCCTAACGGATGTTTGATGTGCGCGGATCGATCTTGCGGTCTTGAGGTCAAGATAGGAAGTCGGGAGTTCAAGGTGGAAACACTAGTATTGCCGATCAAAGAGTTTGATATAATCTTTGGTATGGACTGGCTTTCAGAGCAGCGTGCCTGTATAGATTGCACTTCAAAAGAGGTCACACTTGGGCAAAATACCGAACAAGAGACCAAGTTCATTGGTATGCAAGGGATGAGTGGGATGTTGTTATCCGCTCTCTAAGTTATTAAGGCAGTTCGGAAGGGTGCGGAGTTATTCTTCACACTCATAGAGGCGGTGGCGCCGAAGGCCAGTGTGAGTGAAGTGCCGATTGTGTCGGAATATGCGGATGTGTTTCCAAAGGACCTTCCGGGGTTACCTCCCCAAAGGGAAATCGACTTCGCTATCGAGCTGGTGTCGGGTGCGAAACCTGTGGCCCGTTCGCCGTATCGGGTAGCGCCAAAAGAAATGGCCGAACTGAAAGTTCAGTTGCAAGAATTGTTGGAGCAGGGTTATATACGCCAAAGTATGTCACCTTGGAGCGCGCCTGTTCTTTTTGTGAAAAAGAAAGACGGTGGTTTGCGACTATGTATTTATTATCGTGAACTAAACAAGCTGACGGAGAAAAACAAGTATCCAATTCCACGGATCGATGACTTGTTCGATCAGCTAGCGGGCTCAACCGTCTATTCGAAGTTGGATTTGAAATCCGGGTATTACCAGTTGCGGATTAGGGAAGGTGACATTCCCAAGACAGCGTTTGGCACACGCTATGGTCATTATGAGTTCACAGTGATGCCGTTCGGCTTATGTAATGCGCCTTCGGTATTCATGGATCTCATGCATCGAACGTTCCGCGAATACCTGGATCTGTTTGTGATAGTGTTTATTGATGATATTCTGGTATATTCACAATCGGAGGAAGATCATGCAAACCATTTGCGATTAGTATTGCATACCTTGCGAAGGAATAAGCTGTATGCCAAGTTCTCAAAGTGTGAGTTCTGGCTCTCGTCGGTGGCTTTTCTAGGCCATGTGGTAAGTGGAGAGGGCATAGCGGTGGATCCGGCAAAGATAAGTGCCATTCGTGATTGGCCAGTGTTGTCTTCGGTGGCCGAAGTCAGGAGTTTCCAAGGACTGTCGGGCTACTATAGAAGGTTCGTGGAGAACTTCTCCCGGATTGCTTTGCCTCTGATTACGTTGACGAGAAAGGATCAGAAGTTCGTTTGGACGCCGGAGTGCGCACGAGCTTTTGATGAGCTGAAGAATCGTTTGACCACGGCACCCGTGTTGACGTCGCCATGTGGTACAGATGGATTTGAAATATACAGCGATGCGTCAGGAAGCGGCTTAGGCTGCGTTCTCCTGCAGTTTGGCAAGGTGATCGCTTATGGCTCACGTCAATTGAAAGTGCATGAGCGTAATTACCCCATCCATGATTTGGAGTTGGCGGCGGTGATCTTTTCGCTAAAGTTGTGGCGGCATTATCTGTATGGAGTGAAAGTGGATATCTATACAGATCATAAAAGCTTAAAGTATCTGCTTGATCAAAAAGAATTGAATATGCGACAAAGGAGGTGGATGGAATTCCTTGGGGATTATACCTTCGACATCCACTATGTTCCCGGAAAGGGAAATGTGGTCGCTGATGCCTTGAGTCGTCGGGCTCCGGTGCAGGCAAATTGGTTGCGGATGCATGATGAGCGGTTAATCCAGGAGTTGGAAGCTTTGGAGATATCTTGTGTGGAAAGAGATTCTTCAACTGTTGCGTGCGTGAGCTGGTTGGAGGTTCAATGTGACCTTGCTGACAGGTTCGGCGGGCAACGGAGTTGGATGAAAGTCTCCAACGCTATGCAAAGGAGGGGTCTGGTGATCAATTCTCCTGGGATGATGGGTTATTACGGAAGGATGGCCGATTATGCGTCCCTAGTGCGGGTAAATTACGAGAAGGGCTGCTATATGAAGCACACTTTACAAAGTATTCAATTCACCCTGGGAGCACAAAAATGTACAAGGACATGAAGAAACTGTTCTGGTGGCCTGGTTTAAAGAAGGACATAGCCGCGTATGTGGCTAAATGTCGCACTTGTGCTTTGGTAAAGGCAGAATGTCAACGGCCGAGTGGTTTCCTGAAGTCGTTGCCGGTTCCGCAATGGAAGTTTGAGGATATTTCTATGGATTTCGTGCACGGATTGCCGAGATCTCAGCGTGGCCATGACTCAATCTGGGTGATTGTAGACCGGTTGACAAAGGTGGCTCACTTTATACCGAACAAGCGGGACGATTCAGTGGAAACATTAGCAAAGCTTTATGTGGAGCAGATTGTTCGATTGCACGGTGTTCCCCGGAGCATCGTAAGTGACCGAGATGGGCGCTTTACCTCGAAAGATTGGAGATTAGTTCATCAGATGTTAGGCATGAAGTTAGCATTCAGTACGGCTTTTCACCCACAAACGGATGACCAAACTGAACGAACCAACAGAACGATGGAGGATATGCTCCGTATGTGCGCCCTAGACTTCGGTAAGAATTGGGAAGAACATCTTGTTATGGTGGAGTTTGCCTATAATAATAGCCATCAAGCAAGTATAGGCATGGCCCCGTTTGAAGCGTTGTATGGTCGGAAGTGTCGTACACCGCTAGCTTGGGCAGAAACTGGCGAGACTAAACTTTTAGGCAAAAAGGAAGTCGAGAATACTACCTCAACAATACGCTCTATTCGAGAGAGGCTCCTAATAGCCCAGGATCGGCAAGCAAAATATTACAATGCTAAGTACCGGAACGTGAAGTTCGCGGTGGGTGATTGGGTCTATTTAAAGATTAAGCCCTTCAAAGGCGTATCTCGGATTCGGCAGTTGAAAAAGCTAAGTCCGCGATACCTTGGTCCGTTTGAAGTAGTGGAGCGAGTTGGGGAAGCCGCCTATCGGCTAGCTCTTTCATCGGAATTGAGTGGATTGCATGATGTGTTTCACATCTCGGTGCTACGCAAAGCAGTCAAGGATCCAGCTCAAGTAATTGACAATGATCGAGTGCCGGTTGAGTATGGGCTAACAACATAGGTGAAGCCTATACGGATTGAGGATCGAGCCGAGAAACAGTTGCGGAACAAGGTGATCGGGATGGTCAAAGTCCGGTGGGACAATTGTGGCCGAGAAGAGCTAACATGGGAGCGTGAGCAGACCATGCAAGCCGAGTTTCCCGAATTATTTTCGTAACTTGTTTGCTCGTTATATATGTAATAGAAACATATAAGTGTTTTGTTAATTTCTCCCTACTGTCTTCAAATTTCGGGACGAAATTTTATTAAGGGGGGAGGATTGTAACACCCCAAAAAGACTCAAAATTTGATTTGAGGTTCAGGTGGCTTAACACGGCCTGGGACACGGGCGTGTCCCAGGGCGTGTCGGGGTACACGGCCTGGGACACGGGCGTGTCCCAGGGCGTGTTCAAGATAGTCGACGATCGGAGGTCGACGATAGTCGAGCCTGGGACACGGCCTTCGACACGGGCGTGTCCCAGGGCGTGTCACTCAATAAAATGCCGTATCGAGTCAGAATTGTACACGGCCCGGAACCAAGGCTTGAACACGGCCGTGTCAGCTTTGACACGGGCGTGTCAGAGGGCGTGTGCCTACCCGTGTACTGCTCTGACTGGATTTAACGCTCGATGAGTACCGTGTAACAGGTGTGACACGGGCGTGTCAAGTGACCGACACGGGCGTGTCAGGTTCGACACGGGCGTGTCGATGCCCGTGTTCTGGTAATTTTTAGGCGGTGCGAGCGCCGCGTGTGCCGCTTAAGGGTACACGGCCTGTGACATGGGCGTGTCACAGGCCGTGTCGGCCAAAAAGTTCAATATTTTGGGGAAGATCGTGGCCGTTCGTTTTCCTTAAAGAGGATCCTGTGGCTGGGGATCATTCCTGGGCTGATAAGGCCGGGAAAGGAGGAGAAGAAGGCTCATTTCTTAAGTTCTATTCTCTTTCTAACTTTTAGAGAGAGGTGAGAGCAAGGTGAGGAAGAAGAAGTGGAGTCCGGCTGCCGGTGGAGCTACGGTGGTCCAAATTGCGAGCCGAGTTCGGATCTGCGAAGGCAACGCTGCTGCGAAAGCTTTCATCCGTCTCAAATTTCTCTCCATGGCTCCGAAGCGAACTCCTAGGGTAACGATTTCCTGCTTTGACATGTGAAGTCCTTAATTCCTGCATTGCATAGGGAAAACCCTTCCCCGCGAGTGTGCGGTGGGTTGTGGCGTCCCTTGGGGTAGATATGTGAAGTCCCCCTTGTTAGAGTCCGGAATTGGAGTACGGATCTAGGCATGCTGTATGAAGCCCATCTGGACATGATCTGGATTGGTGATGCTTGTTTGCATATCGGAGAAGACTCCGTGATTTCTTGCTTGTAGGCATGATGGATAAAGTACTGGAGGAAGTCCAGGAAATTAAGAGAGTTGGACTCTCCTGTAGCCGTGAGTTGCTACTTGATGTGAGGTTGAGCCGTTGAGCCGTGGGGCTGCAACTGGGCAATGCCTTGGTGGTGGAACGGGCAAGGTGAAGCTGTACCCGCGTCAGTCCAGGCATGAGTCTGACGATGTGAGCAACAGGAAAGGTGGATCTGTACCCGCGTTATGGTTGTCTAACCTTGGGTGCTTAAGACCCTGTTAGGATCACATAGCGAGAGTCGACGGCCTGTGAGCCGATCAGACTAGAATGCTCATATGGAACTGTTATGTCTGGGACCTCTGAACGGTGGTGTGGCCGTGGAAATATGGAACACCGATAATGTGCCCTGAGTGCACGGAGCGTCGGGCCGTCGTGCCGGCGTTTGTGATATGTGACTGTGAAGGCGTGCACGTCTTGCTTAAATTGCTATATATATCATATTGGAAGATTGCTATGCAGGGATGGAATTCCGCTGCCCCGTGCTAGGGGCAGGGTCGTTATAATTGGTCAGCTGAATGCTGACCGTTGCCCTGTTTGCCACCTCTTGGTGGATTGGTTATTACAGGTACTGGAGGTGCTGGTCCGAGCGGGACTTAGCGGGCTGAAGCCCAAAGCTGTGCTGCTGCCCTCGAAGGCATTATTTGGTTTCTTTTGTTCATGTGTGGCCGGCCTGCGTGCCGATGTCTGTAATCCACACTCTTGTTAAGAGAAACTGTTATAAGGCCGTAAGGCCAGACTCTTGTAATGTTTATATATATTCCTAAGTTTAAGTGGACAGTGTTTATTATCTTGAGTTCATTTATTCAACCGTGAAGCTTCCGCTAGAATGCTCTGTGTTAGGATGCGTGATTTTGATATTATTTCGTAGCGTCTCCACCTGTTTGTGGAATATGGTGTGGGGCCCCGGCCGGACCCTCTATTATATTCTTCTTGACGGGTAGAGGTGTTACACTGGAACAACTAAACAAAAGCAAGAGAGTTTTGCCTGATGGCAATAAATACTTCCTGCAGCAAATCTGATGATGAATCAGATTTTGAAGAATCAGAAGCAGAATCAGAAGAGGATCAGGTTATCTCTTCCTTTGATTTCTCCTCAAAACTTTTTAAAGATGATTTTAAAGATTTATGCAATGATTTAATTCAATCTGAGAAGGAAATAAAACTTCTCAGAGAAAAATTGAATAATTTATCTTCTGAAAATACAAGTATTAAAGAAAATTTAAAAATTGCTCTAGAACAAATAAATTCTCTAGAATCAACTATAGGGAAAGAAAAACTAGATAAAAATAATCAACATTCTGAAATAATTCAGAAACCCAAAAGAAAGAGAAATAAACATAAAAACTTTAATAAAAATATGTTTTTACAAAAATCTTCGGACCTTGGTCGACGATCTCTGCATTTCTTGTCGAACGCCGATCGACGATCTCTGAACCCAGATCTTGAGTTTAAACACTCAGCATACAGGGATCGACGATATCATCAAGAATCGTCGACTAGAGGTCGACGATCGGGGAACACATATAATAGTCAACATTTATCTGTGAACCGAGATCGACGATATCAGTGCAGGTCGTCGAACGCTGATCGACGATCTCAATATAAATCGTCGAACTCAGATTTTCAAAACATAAATTTTTATTCTTTTGAAAATAATAATCAATCTCAAAATTGTATCAATCCTTTTACCCAATGGTACATCTCTCCTAGAAAATTTCACCCATTAGGTTATAAAGATCAACCTACATGCTCTTTTATTTCTGATTATCATGAAATAAAACCAGGACCCAAGGTGACCTGGGTCCAGAATTTCTAACCTCTTATTTTCATGAAAAGACCCTTCAGTGCAGGGGTAACTATATAAGGGGAGATTGTTTAGAAGGCTACAACAATAGGGGGAGATTGAATCAGAGGTTACTGCAGTAGTAGTTTAAGTTATTAAAAAATCTGGGGAAGATATTAGAGAAATTATTGGAACCACATTTCAGTTGAAAGGAAATGAGCTCAGTTGAAGATTAACATCAGAACAGCTACCGAACATATCAGTTTTTGTTCTTAGATTTAAATTTCAAAACATTGTTGTTTCTCTGTAAAAGCACACATTTTATATCTGCTTTATTTTTTTTGTAAATAGTATCCTCACCCAAATAGGGGGAGATTGTTGGAACCTTAGGTTCTGATTTGGGTTAGGATCACTATTGGGATTATTAGTTTGACCCAAAATGTATAGTCTAAGGGTTATAGGATTCTCCAGGTATACATCAAAAGAATCCAAGAAGAAAGTGCAGAAAAATTACAAAGAAGTTCAGTTTTGAAGTTCAGAATTCTAGCTTACAAAAATAGCTGAACGGAGTTCAACTATAGTCGAACGGAGTTCAACTATAGTCGAACGGAGTTCAACTATAGTCGAACGGAGTTCAACTATTTCTTTGTTCAGCTCTAAGAAAACAGAAAACTCAGATACAGGTCAACTATAGTCGAACGGAGTTCAACGATAGTCGAACGGAGTTCAACTATAGTCGAACGCAGATTGGAGAAGCTTTTAGATTAAATTTTGGTGATTTCCTGTGCAGTTATTAGTGACAGCTGGCTAGAGTTATTCAAGGCTTAAGTAAAGGAATTTACAACTAATATATTTAATGCTAAATATTCTTTTGAATATAGCCGTTGGGAGGCTGCATTAAATATGAATCAATTCAGAGATTTATTGACAGTTACCTTTCCAAGACAGTTTCCTTTCTTGGAAATGTCTATGCCGTATCAGACAAGAATTAAAATGACTTTCCTCAGCCCAGTGGATACATATATATATTATATACAGAAGATAAAAGAGATAGAGAGAGAAAAAGCAGGAAGACTTTTTCTCTCTACAAAAGAAGAACTCTGTAACAAGTTTTCATACAGAGGAAATCAATTTCATCTTCTTCTTTCTGATCCAGGCTTTTAAGAGACAACATATTCAAATTTGTCTACAGAGCTTGCTGGAGATTTTCATCTAGTTGAAGGCCTACACCCTGAAGCAAATCTTCCCAGCATTCCTGAACTAATACATATTTTCAGGGGGAGCTTTGACATCATCATCAACTATTGAATCCACTAGTCTTCTATCATTTGATTTGAGAATAGAGAAGAATATCATCAACTCCTAGTTTTCTAAACTGTGTACAGGGTTATTACTCCCTTCAAAAGTAAACCCCTTTGGTGGCAGGGCACCTGATCAAAAACCTGTGTTTGGTTTTTGGGCACCTGATCAAAAGCTCAAAGGGTCTTTAGATCTACCTGAATCAGATCTATTGGTGGCAGGGCACCTGATCAAAAACCTGTAGTGGATTCCTACCAGGTTGGTAGAAGAGTGGACGTACCTATTGAGAGGGAACCACTATAGTTCCTTATGTCGTCTGGATTGCTTGCTCTGTTTTCTTCCTTATGTGCTGTGAATTTTATTTTGCATTTTATTTTCTAAAAACTCTTAAGCATATCAGATCTATCACCTCACTTTCAGAAATCTTCTCCCTCCTCCTTCCATACCCTTTTGACGTCCTGCATGTGTCTCCCGGCGGCCGGAGCGCCGCCGGCACCACTCGAGCCAATCTCCAGGTCGGGTGGTGGCCGCAAGTGGTGAGCCTTGCCCAGTGCCAGTGGTGTCATTGGGGAAGTGCTACACCACCGGGGATAGCTTTCCCCGACGGTGGAAGGCTGTGGTGCTGCCGAAAATCACTGCTCCAGCGGCACCCAAAATAGATTAAAACTCTTTGTTTTTCTACGGCGGCGTTTGACGGCTCCAGGAAGCCAGACCACCACCAGAGAAGAGCTTAACCCCCAACATGTCGGTTGGGGGTGATATCATGACCGGGCAGCCACTGGAAAGGAGGGGTGGCGTGGCATTGCCGAAAACAGAGCATCGTGCCACCACCGCTCTCAGGATAGGATTTCCGGGGGTGGTCGGTGTCGACAGGCCACCGAACAACCACCCATGAGGTCACAGACCCCCGACGAGTCAACCGGGGGCGGCACCGATGGCTGGCTACTGTTGGCCGGTGGTGGAGGAGGCTGCCACTCACTACACCACCGGGAGTAGCAGCCACCGTCCGATCTTCAAGATGAAAATTGGACGGTCCAGATATTCTGGATTGCCGCCCTTGCCTCAACATTAACACCCCCCATAGAGGATCCATGGTTTATCCGCTGTTGGGGGAAAAATCAGCAATTCACCCATCTGGCTGAATCTCAGCCGTATGATCAGGCTTAATCTTGCTATATGCAGACCAAAATTATAACAAATTTTTGTAGATTTTTTTGAAATAAATCTAGGCTCCTAAGGAAAAAATTTTGAACATAAAAATTGTTTCTCTTAATGAGTGTTGCCTCCACAGAAATTCGAGAATTTTTGGAGTTGATTTGGTATTTTTAAAAGTCCAAATAAATTCTATTTGGCCAAATTTATGGCCCAAAATTGCTCTGAAAATTTCAAAAAAAATTTACTAGATTCTTTTTAGGCCCTCTTAAAGGTTGTGTCAAAATTTGAAAATATTGGGATAAAAATTGAATCTTTTTCGGTTTCTTGGATCCTATGGTCGCGCTCGAAAATTGATACGCGTAATTTCTTCGAAAGTGAAAATTGGAGCGAGCGACTATCTTTTAAATCAAATGATAAGTTCAATTGTTTTATTGACGAGAATGATCGAGGCAAGTGCCCAAGCTCTGAGTGTTCCCAAGATTTCGTGAAACCGCCGAGCGCTTCATTTTTTCTTTTAAAAAAAGACTCTCGGGTAATTTGGGCTGACTCGGAAGATGAGGGTACGAGAAAATGAGTTACTAATTATTCTCGACGAATAATGAAGATGTAACTCCTAATAAAGTTTCCCCTGATCCGATTAAGCCATGATTAAAAAGGGTGCAACTGAATTATTATCAGATCTTAACAATGGGTGAAACCCAAAGAAGCCTCATAAAAGATGAAATGAAACTAAACATGAATGGAGATGGAACTGAATATGCCTCCTGAGAACGGAGATGGAACTGAACATGTCTCCTAAGAATGGAGATGGAACTAAAGCCTCCTGAACAGAGTGATTGGACTACTAACCATTTTCTTTAAGATTTATTTCAGTCTTGCACTGGTTCAGTTCCTTTATTTATTTCAGTTCAGTTATTTTTTGTTCAAGTACTCTAGTCTCGTACTGGTCCTGCTTATTTACTTTCAGTTCAGTTCTTTTATTTAAGTACTATTCTAGTCTTATACTGGTCAAGTTCCTTTCAGTACTTACATTCAGTTCAATTCTTTCAGTTCAGTACTACTCTAGTATCCTACTGGTCCTATTTCATTACAACATTTCAATTCTGCAGCTTATACTATCAGTAGCTTCTTTTACCGTACTTTTGTTTCTGCAATTTACTATTTTAAGCACGGGTCATGTTATTTGATAGGTTGAACCTTAGTTAGGGATGATATGGGTTGAGATGTTCCTCCTAAGTTATCCCCAAATAAAGTGCTCTCATGCTCCTTGTCGAAAATCGAGCCAAGTGCTGTTTGCCCGAAATATTTAAAGCATAGTAGGGCAAGCCGCGGTAAACCTGGTGTATGCTAACAAAACTATTTTTACTTGTTTGCTTGTAAATTGCTTGCAGTAAATCGTGGCGGGTTAGTCGCTTTCGCAGATCGTTCACACCGGTGCAGGAAGTTTGACGACTCAAGACAACAGGGAGATGAGTACCATGGGTGACCGACCATTATGTTTTTCCCCGTTGGGTTTCCTCCACTGGTTGGCCAAAATGTTGAATCGCCAGATGTCGCTCACATCCAAGAGTACACGGGGTTATACGTTAGGGCCTAAGTTGTGCGGTACGACCACCCCCAAAAGTGGCAGGACTGGTCATTATCACCGACGGCCAGATCGGTGAGGTCCGTGAGGCTCGCTACACTGCTTGAAGAGAAGTGGTCCATACTATGTCGACAAAGGGTCTTATGCGCGGTTGTGAATGTCTGCGATGTGTGTGAGGTTGTGAATGTTTGCAATGTGTGCGCGACTATGAATGTCTGCGATATGTGCGCGGTTATGAATGTGTGCGATGTGTGCGTGACTGTGAATGCCTGTGATGTGTGTGCGGCTGTGAATGCCTGCAATGTGTGCGCGGCTGTGAATGCCTACAATATGTGTGCGATTGTGAATGCCTGTAATATGTGCGCGGCTGTGAATGCTTGCGATGTGTACGTGACTATGAATACTTGATGTGATGTCGTGCTAGTGGAACTTAAATTATAACTGACGTATATTGCTGCTGCTTTTCAAGTTATACTATGATGCACCTCTTTTATGGTTACTTCTAGCTTATATATGAAATGTTGTACTAACTCTCTCTTGCTTCGGCTATCTACTTTTGTTGGGTACGTGCGCTCGTCCCCAGGATATGGATCCGGGGAGGATATTTGTTTCCACTTAGCTCTGTGACTAACAGTTATTTTAATAACCATTCAAAGGAGATGGAGCATCGTAGTGACTAGCTGTCGCAGGAAGATACGTCAGCTGATAAGACTAGTTGAGTAGAGTCACTCCCGTGATCTCCGAAGTTTCGAGATGGGAGTACTAGTGAGCAGGATTGAGAGTGTGAGGAGTTTAGAGTAGACATACTTTTATAATCTTACGGGCTTCATGTATAAACAGTGGCTATGACCTTTACGTTCTCTTTTAAATATATATTGTTATATATATTTATTATGGCTTCTTGTTAATACTTTCACAAACTCTGTGATAAGATGTGAATGTTGTGATTCTAGCCGAGCAAGGCGGCCAACTAGTGCTTAGTAGTACGGGTCATTACCCCTTTAGGAGCACTGGGTGGATGTCTTGGGCAAGTAAGATCCCCTCCGGCCCGACCCGGGAAAAGGTTGAGGGGTCCTAAAACCTCGACCTCAGCTTGGGAAGCAGACAACCGAGACTCTGCATAAACCAACTAGGAAACGACTTCTTTCTTCTTCCTCCGAGCTTCTGACAAAGAATCCTCGGATGCGTCCAGCTGTTGGAACACCCTATTTCTAATTTGGGCAAGGATCACTATGTTTTTAGGAAATTGGTTTGACCTAGTTGTATAGTTGAAAAGGTCAAATTAGAATGAGTCTAAGGGTTAGAACTTAGGTTTGAAGCTGCCCCTAAGACCATTCAAAGATCAGGATTCAGTGCTGAGACTAAGGCAATTTTCGTTGAGCTCAGGTCGACGAAATGTCGAACTCAGTTCGACGTTCTCTGAGCTCAATTCTACAAGTCATTGAACTCCGGTCGACGATCTTCGAGCTCAGATCGACGTTTTGTCTTCAGCTATTTTCCAAGTCGCTGAGCTCAGTTCGACGATCGTAGAGCTCAGGTCGGCGTTTTTTATCTCTAGTATAAATCCAATCTCTGAGCTCAGGTCGACGATAGCTGAGCTCAGGTCGACGATTTTTGTTAGAGATCGACGCTTTCAGAATTCAAATTCAAGAACTTTTTTGGAATTCTTTCAGAGTTATTTCTTGCATTTATTGCAAAGGATTATGTAGCCGTTTCAAGCAATCTGGAGCAAGTTTCAAGGAAGGCTAAAAGGAATGTTACTTAGGACTTTCCCCAGAAACAGTTGTCATTTATGGAAGTCATTTATGACTGAGTAACGGCCATCTAAGTCAGAATCTGATATACTCCTACAGAATACGTTTTTGAAAGAACAACAGATCAATACAACAAGATAGGCAAGAGATATACAGGATCATTGGATTGAGAAAAAGAGTTACAGAAGAGAGATCAAAATATACTCTGATCAAGAACTCATCTTCTGGAACATACAAATTCACTGAGTAAAAATCTTCAAGAACACAAGAAAGTTTTCTGTGGAGGAAATCATCTGCTCCTCCAAATCCTCAAGTGTTCAAAAAGCTTCAACATCAAGGATTCCAGACATCTCACATTTCAACATCTACTGAAATCATCTTTTGCTGGAGATCTGAAGCACCTGAAGACCTATCACCCTAGCAAAGCTCACCTTCCTGAACCTTTACAGATCTCAGGGGGAGCTTTAGCTTCATCTTCCACTTGTCTTCTCTCAGACTGTTGACAGAGAAGAACAACTCAACTCTTTCTTTCTTTTTCCTTTCCCTCCTGTAAAAGGGTTTTTCAAAACTCCCTTCAAAAGTTCTGAAACTGGTTTCTGAGACCTTTTCAAAACTCAGTGGTGGCAAGACACCTTAACAAAAAATCTAGTTTTGGTTTTTGAGCACCTTATCAAAAGCTCATTGGTGCCCATGACACCTGATCAACTATTCCTGCAGTGGATTCCTACCTAGGGTGGTAGAAGAGTGGATGTACCCAGGTTGTTGGGGAACCACTATAGATCCTTGTGTCATCTGGTTGTTGTGTGTTTGACTTTGTTGTGTGCTGTGTGTTTTCTTAGTTCTTGCTTTAGTTTTATTTCATCACAAGCACCTTACACATATACATAAATTAAGTCTTCCACTGCTTTATATTTTAAATTGTAAATTATTTTAAAAATACTCTATTCACCCCCCCCTCTAGATTTAAGGTAGATCTTTTCCTCACTTTCACCAGCTTTGTTTGCAGAGAAAGAAAATCATCCTTCATAGTCATGTAGCTGTTGTTCCAGGAAAACGCGATATCACGTATTATTTAGTACACGATACAAACTAAAGGTGGCTAGTGACAACAAACATACCCTCGGAAGAAGCGTTCGACAGGCGGAGCATTCCTGCACCTTCTACTTCACTGTCACCAATGATGGCTCAGGAATCTCTCGAGAGGTCGGCTCAATCACAAGGAACTCTGGGATATCCTCGATCTCTTAGGGCGGTTGATCGATGACCAGATTGTCTGGGAAGTCTTCTCCAACCACAATGACGACCTCGGGGACAACATAGGACTGCCCGCCTCCTCCCCGATGCAGCAAAAAATTCAGTTTCCTCTTCTTTTTACGCACTAGCGATGTAGCACAGCTCCGCCCAGCGTCTGTCGAGAGACTCGCAAGAACTAGTCGCTTCTCAACAAAAAACATGTTGACCTTATAAAGAATGGAGTTCATCTCACGCAGATCCTCGAAACCGAACAACGGAGTAAAGACATACTCCCTCCCCGTAAAGCGACGATAACGGTCTGGAGGATCCTGCCTGGTCTCAGGCATCCTCCAAGGATTTTTGACAAACCCGAACAATATTCCCCCAAGGCGGTAATCATTTTCTCTTCAAACGACGTCCATCTTTTGTTACTCCGCATCTCAACCCAGTCTCCAGTGCTAAGACAGACTTTGTAGCACTCGCAAAAAAGTCAAACTATCATTCGGGAGCCGTGCTCCCAAAAGAAGAAGAACAGTCTTATAATCCTCGTCAGTCCAACCAGAGAGAATTGTGTGGCTGGTATACCGCAAAACCGAAAAACTTCAATGGCTTCATCAGTTGGGGGGATCTGAAGCCCACCTTTAGGCATCCTGAAAGTCTTGATTTCAAGAACAACTAAACAACTAGAGGGGGGGTGAATAGGTCCAATTTAAAAATTCTTGGCATCTTATTGATTATCTGAACATAGCAATCACAGCACACACAACAATCACAACACACACAGCACAGTACATAGTGATTTATAGTGGTTCCCCAATTGATGGGTACATCCACTTTCCCCCTTCGCCTATCCAACAATAAGCTAGATTCGGCCAAACTTCCATCCACTTTCTCAGATCCTTAGATCTTACAGCTCAAAGCCCAACTGGCTCCTACAACTAAGGCGCAATCCCTACCACTCAAATCTCCAAGATCCTACAGCTCAAGTTATTCCCAAGAGCTCTACCTCAGAGTGAATCCTTATAGCTCAGGCAATCTTCCCATACCTCAGCCTTTATGACCAGACTTATAACTCAGGCAATCCATGCCCTACCTCAGCCTTTATAACAGCAGGCTTACACCTCAGGCCTTAGGCTTACCACTCAGATTCAAAATGAATATTACACAGAATTAATCAATAAAATTGAATTACAGACAATAGAGGAAAGTCTCTGTGTCTGTCTACCTGGACTGAGCAGATTTCAGCCCTAACTTTGTCTTCCCAGCAATAAGACGATACATCGATCTTGAATTTGTAGCCCGGCTTATTCCGGAATTGACTAGCAGATCAATCTGCTTCTCCTTCAGGAATGTCTCCCGATCTGGACTGAGCAGTTATCAGCCCTTCCTTCTTCTTCTTTGATCCAGCAGAATGATCTTCAGATCTTGCTCGGCTTGGATTGAGAAGATAACTCATCTAGGGCATGCCTAGGCTGATTTGTGTTCCTCAGAGAATTACTCTGAACTTGATGTAGAAGATGATGATCGCAACAGCTTACTCAAAAGCCCTTCTGATTTGAACTTGAAGTTCTTGGCTCCTGCAATAATGGAAGATGAAGACGACAACTCCACTTTTTTTGTTTTCTCAGAAAATTAATTAGAAAACTTAATTCGAAAAAACTATTTATCAGATCTCGATTACTCCTTCTATTTATAATCCCGTCAAAATAACGAGATGATCGACACGTGTCTCAATTTTAACGGTGGTTAAAACCTTAGTTTTATTAACTTGAGATCCACTGTAGACTGAGGGTGACGTTAATGTCGATTTGCATCGAATCTTAACTTTGTTGACTTTGCTGAGTCAGCATTCTTCTAGACATAGCCAAAATCAATTAACATTTCTGAAATTCTGCGTTCGACGAAATCTGAACTCGGTTCGAGGAAACCTGAGCTTAGCTTGACGAAACAGTGAAGTTGAGATCGACGAATTCTCTCAGCTGAGTTCTTCCTTCAGGTGAAAGCTGAGTTCGACGAAATCTGAACTCCGCTCGACGAAATTCTGATAGCTGATTTCTTCTTACAGGAGAATGTTGTGTTCGACGAAATTTGAAAGCTGAGTTCGACAAAATCTTCTCCTTACAGCTAAAAAGCTGTGTTTGACAGAATCTTCTTCTTACAACTAAAAACTGGGTTCGACGATTCTGAACTCCGTTCCACGAAATCTAAATTGCGTTCGATGAAAGCTAAGCTCAGCTTGACGAATGGTAGTCTCAGCGGTTCTGGACTTAGAAATTTCTTCAGCTCTTGCTAGATGGCGTTGAGAGCGTTGAGTGTGTTGACCTCACACAACGCTATTTCCCTTTAGCCCATTCTTCAGCTATCTGCCTGATGGCGTTGAGTGAGCTGACCTTACTCAACGATTCTGGACTTAGCCGATTTTTTGGATTCTTCACAGCAAGGCTAGACTCAGAGCCATTTCACTTGGCGTTGAGTGAGTGAGCTTCACTCAACGCTACTTCACTTAGTTGAACTTTCTGTCTCCTTAAGCTTTGGCGTTGATAGGCTTAACATGACATTGAGTGACAAAGCTTCACTCAACGCTTCTAGACTTAGTCAAAATTCTAGCTTCCACTGCTTATGTTTTGACAGGATAACCTTATCTCAACGGTTCTGGCCATATGGCGTTGAGTGAGTTGATCTCACTCAACGCTTTTAGACTTAGCCAGATTTTTGCCTTTGCAATTCTGTCAGCTTTGATTGTCTGCCTTCTCTCTGCGCTATTAGACGAATGGCGTTGAGTGAGCTTGCTTCACTCAACGCTTTTGGACTTAGGCATTTTTCTGAGTTTCCAGCCTATCACCTTGAGTTCACCTGTCATTGTATCTTGAACAAGCTGTCCAATCATTATGACAAAGACTAACCTGTATGCATGAACTTAAACATACATCAAATACAAATAGGTTTATCTCATTGACATATTTGACATCATCAAATCATGGCCATTTGGATCAATGGATCCAACAATCTCCCCCTATTTGAAGATGTCAAAACCATTGATCAATTTCCTTAGTCAATGAGATACACATTACATAGGTAATAAAAACTTATATTAAATTTAGTGAGCTTGAATTTTACCTACTCCCCCTGGATTGCTGCAGGGTGAGTTACCTTAGAGGATTACCTCTCAGCTTGACTTTTACTTGCTTGATCAACCTTTTCTTCCCGTGACTTTCTCCCCTTGTGTTTCTGCCATGAAAAAGCTTGATCTTTTCAGAGAGTCATCTTCCATCTCTCCCCTTTGAGCTTGATCAGACTCATCTCTCCCCCTTTTTGACCTCTTCAAATAGTCAGGAAAGAGAAAAAGGTCTGTCTCTCCCCTTATGTTCTCCCCCTAGCTGATGTAAAGGAATCCAGGAGTGCAGCTGCCAACTTGCCCCTTATAAAGGGCTGTCTTGATACCACTTGACAACACTTGAAATTCAGTATTACTGAAATTCTCTACACCACTCTTGATACCACTTGAAAAGACCATTTGAAAGTCTCTAGTCCTGTAGCTGATGATACCTCTTGATAAGAAGCATCTGCTCTCAGCTTGAAAGCCTTTAGTTCTACAGCTGTTGGACTTACTCCCCCTTAATAGGAGCACCTGCTCTCATCTTGTTCTCAACAAGGTCTGCAGCACCTGCAAAAAGAACAAACATATACCAAACATAATACTTTAGGGAGTACCTGAAGCTATTCTAAGTTCAACATACCCAAATCAATTTTGAAGGTGTTGAACTTGGCTTCATCTAGTGACTTAGTTAAGATATCAGCCACTTACTTGTCAGTGGAGACAAACTCTAGGCAAATGTCTTCTTTCTCAATATGCTCCCTAATAAAATGATACTTAATTTCTATGTGCTTAGTCCTGCTATGTGAGATAGGATTCCTAGCAATAGAAATTGCACTAGTAGAATCGCAATATAGAGGAGTTCTACTTATCTTAATGTCATAGTCTTCAAGCTGATGTTATATCCACAACAATTGAGCACAGCAGCTACCTGCTGCAATATACTCTGACTCTACAGTGGAGATAGCAACACTAGTCTGCTTCTTGCTGCTCCATGACACCAGTCTTCCACCTAGGAATTGACATGTACTAGTGGTACTTTTCCTGTCTTCCTTGCAGCCTGCAAAATCTGTATCTGAAAATCCAGTTAGCTAAAAATATCTATTCCTAGAGTACCATAGACCAAGATCTGGTGTCCCCTTAAGATATCTTAAAATTCTTTTTGCAGGAGAATAATGAGATTCTTTATGGCATGTCTGATACCTAGCACAGACACATATAGCATACATGATGTCAGGCCTACTAGCAGTCAAGTATAGAAGGGAGCCAATTATCCCTTTATACAAAGACTCATCAACAGGTTTCCCTGCCTCATCTTTGCCTACAGGCATACTTGACCCCATTGGAGTTATCATGGTGGAGGCATTCTCCATACCATATTTCTTACTTAACTTCCTTGTGAACTTAGACTGGGATGTGGACAAGACATCATCAGTCTGTCTTACTTGGAGTCCCAAGAAGAATTTTAGCTCACCCATGTCGCTCATCTCAAACTTCCCTTGCATAAGTTTGGCAAACTTCCTATAAAGGTTGTTTTCAGTAGATATAAAGATAATGTCATCAACATATATCTGGACTAGGATGATCTTGCCCTTAGATTCCCTTAGGAATAGGGTCTTGTCTATTTTCCACCTTGAGAATTTGTTCTCAATGAGGAAAGTATACAATGTCTCATACCATGCTCTAGGGGCTTGCTTCAACCCATATAGAGCTTTCTTAAGCCTATAAACATAATCAAGAAAGTGACGGTCTACAAAACCTAGTGGCTGATCCACATATACTTCCTCTTTTAAGTCTCCTTTCAGGAATGCTGACTTCACATCCATCTGGAAGACTTTGAATCCTTGATAGACAGCAAAAGCAAGGAATAACCTTATTAATTCTAGCCTTGCTACTGGGGCAAAGGTCTGGTCAAAACTTATTCCTTCATCTTGCATGTATCCGTTTGTCACCAATCTGGCCTTATTTTTGATAATAATATCATTCTCATCTAGCTTGTTCCTATAGATCCACTTTGTTCCTATGACATTATATCCCTTTGGTCTGGGAACCAGCTTTCAGATTTTACACCTTTTGAACTGGTTCAACTCTTCCTGCATAGCTCCAATCCAGTAAGAGTCTTTGATAGCATATTCAAGCTTTTTGGGATCTATTTGTGATAATAAGCTTGAACATAGAGCTGTGTTGATGCTCTTGCTCCTTGTCTGGACACCATGTCTTGCATCACCAATGATTTGGTGTGCTGGATGGTTCCTCGGATGTCTCTCAGCTAGAGGAATCCTTGCTTCAGCATACTATTCTGCATTGTTCTTAGCTGGCTGAACTTCATTGTCTTCAGCTGGCTATACTGCATTATTTTCAGCTGACTGTTATTCATAATCAGCTTGTGAGTCTTGAGCTCCCCTTGGACAACACCCATCTTCTTCCTTATATTATCCTGCTGGATCGATTTCCCTGATGGTAAGCTTGTCCATCACATCCTTAAAACCTATAGAACTAGAAGAGGTGCTTGGCAGCTCACAGTTAATTAGGTTTGACTCATCAAAGACAACATGTACTTATTCTTCTACAACTTGAGTAGTCAAGTTATAGATCTTATATGCCCTACTATTATTGTTGTACCCAACAAATATCCCTTCTTGGTACTTAGCAGCAAACTTAGTCACATAAGACTTACCATTGTTTAGAACATAACACTTTCTACCAAAAATCCTAAAGTAGGATAAGTTTGGTTTTCTGCCTTTCAGAATCTCATAGGGAGTCTTCTTGTGGATTTTGGTGATGGAAGTCATGTTAAGGACATGACATGCAGTGTTTACTGCCTCAGCCCAAAAATATTCTGGGAGAGATGTATCACTTAATAAGGTTCTACTAGCCTCTATGAGAGTTCTGTTTTTCCTCTCAGCAATTCCATTTTACTGGGGTGTTCTAGGAGAGGAGAACTCTTGATGAATCCCAAGTTCTTCACAGAATCTTGTCATGCATTCAGACTGAAACTCAGTCTCATGGTCACTTCTGATTTTGACCACAGTACTGTTAAGTTCATTCTGAATTTGCCTACCAAATGTTTGGAAGATATCAGGGGTTTCAGATTTCTTCTTTAGAAAGAACACCCAGACAAATCTGGAAAAGTCATCAATAACCACAAGAGTGTAGACTTTCCTACCTAGATTATGAACTGGCATATGACCAAATAGATCCATATGCAGGAGGTATAAATACCTCACTAAGTTTTTGGTATCAAGGATCTGGAAGGAGTCCTAGTCTGCTTGACCTTTTGGCGTGTTGAGCAGATACCCTCCTTCATGCACTTCACCTTAGGACAATTTCTCACTAACTCTTCACTAAAGAGTTTGCCTATGGTCTTATAATTCAGATGAGCTAGTCTCTTGTATCATTGGACATAATGTGAAGCTTTCTCATCTACAACTAGGCATATAGGAGAGTCCTTACTCTCACAAACAAAATTGAGACAATAGACATTTCCTCTCCTAGTGCCTGTCAAGATGACCCCTTGGTCACTTGACCTCCTAATTTGGCACTCATCCTTGAGGAAAGAAATATCATAGCCAAGATCACATAGTTGGCTTATGCTTATCAGGTTATGTTGCAAACTTTTCACATAAGCTACTTGTGTGATAGTGATTATGTCATTAGATATCTTACCAAACCATTTGGTTACTCCTTTTTCTGAACCACCAAAGATGACATTGGGTCCATTTTTAACTAGAGTGTACTCCTTCAGCATGCTCCTTGTTCCAGTCATGTGCGTGGAACATCCATAGTCCAAGTACCATATAGGGATATGGTCACTTGGACTTACCTATAACAAATAAATCATCTTTCCCTAGGACCCCAATTTTTATTGGGTTCTAGGTACAGGTTAGACTAAAATTGAACATGCCTACCTGCAGCTCTTCTAACAAGTAAGCTAGCCTTATCTCTCTGGACACTCTTATTGTGCCAGCAATCAATAGCATAGTGGCCCACTTTACCACAGCACTAGCACTCATAAATATTGTACCTTCTTTTAAGGGCTGGCTTAATAGTATTGCTGTCAGCAGCTCTCAGTCCAGCTGGTACGTCAGCCTTTTTCTTAAGTCTTCCAGCCACAACTTTTTTTGGGATATGTCTGACAGCAGAGGTACTGGGGATATCTTGGACCCTATCAACAACTGCCTTCTTTTCAGAGTGCAAGCTCCTGATGGCTTCAGATATACCCAAGTCGGGTGTGCTGATAGATTTTGCTTTAGTCTGATCGTGGACTGGAAGACTTTGAGAATGGGTTGCAGCCTTATTTTTGAGTGTTGGGGCTGGTATACCAAACACAAATGATCCAGGATGAGCCATTTAGATTTCTTCATGGGCTGCCTTATAGGCACTAGCACCCTTGCCATTCCTAACACCATACTCCCAGTGATCATGAATGCTCTCATGGTCATACCTGTTAGATGGTAGTACCACTTTATTGAAAGGAATTGGAGGCTAGTGGCTATATTGGAGCTTTGCCCTTCCTTTTGGAATAGGCAGCTCTAGTTCTGTAACATCTCATTTCCAACTAGACCCCTAGAAGTGGTTTTGTCATAACAGAACCCTAAGAAACCCAAGAATTGAAGTCTATCGACCAAGATTTCGAGTCACGGGTTGGTCACGCCTGTGACCGACCCGTCATGCCCGTGACCTAAGGCGTGACCACTTCGACGATCGTCGACCTCAGAAAGACGATCGGCGAGCTCAAAAATTTCAACATGGGTCTGGCATGCCCGTGACCGATACGTCACGCCCGTGACCCTGGAATGGCGTTGAGTGAGCTGAGCTCACTCAACGCCGTAGTCTGGATGGCGTTGAGTGAGCTTAGCTCACTCAACACCATAAGCTAGACGGCGTTGAGTGCACAGACTACACTCAACGCTACCTTGAGTAGGTTGGATGGCGTTGAGTGAGCAGAGCTCACTCAATGCAATAATCTGGATGGCGTTGAGTGAGCTGAGCTCACTCAACGCCATAATCTGGATGGCGTTGAGTGAGCTGAGCTCACTCAACGCCATAGTCTGGGAGGGCCATTCTGGATGGCGTTGAGTGAGCAGAGCTCACTCAACGCCGTATCCGGGATGGCATTGAGTGAGTAGAGCTCACTCAACATCGCAGCATGGATGGCGTTGAGTGAGCAGAGCTCACTCAACGCCATTTTACTTAGACTTTTTTTGGCAGGATTTTTGGCTGTGTGCTGGTTCAGCTGAACCGGGCCGGTCTAGGAAGTGAGCCGTTTTCTCTTATTAAGACTTAGTTAAGTCTTAATTTAAATGTTGACCAGTCAAGTATGCCACATGGCCATCGGTTTTAAAAAGGAGCGGTTACGGCCATGGCCGAGAACCAGCTATCATTATCGTAAATGGCACTTGATGCCTTGGCAGCCCTTCCCCTCCCCTTTTACGGCTGGATTCAACTCCTCTAGGGAAGAGGAGGAGTTTCAAGCCGTTAGCTTGCTGGACAGAGCCGTTTCAGCCCCCACACCACCATGGCTGAAAAAGCTATAATGGGCCATTAATGGCCACCAGCAGTTAGACCTTTCCCCTCCTTCCTTTTACTGGTTTAAAAGCCTCCCTAGACCTCAAGCACTCATTTCTACACTTTGCCTGAAGGAGACGAGGGAGTTTTGTGTGCTGTTGAAGACCACCGACGACACCTTCACCATTAATGGCTTTTCGTCAATCTGCACGCCTCCAGCCCGTGAACAAGGTCCTCCCCTCCTCTCTTTCTACGGGTAGATCTTAGAACTCTTTAGGTTTGATAATCAAGCTCAACGAAGCTCGATCGGGCAGGGCTCCCCTTCCTGGTTTTTCCCGCAACAATCTCCACTCTTGGTTTCGCCAGATTCTGCCTCTCCGGCGGCCGCGCCGCCGCCCGGCGATGGCCACCACCTCAACGGAGGTGGTGGTGGCGGTGGCCGGCCAGGGAGGAGGCTGGATGGCTGGCGGCAGCATCTGGAATGCACTCCAGGTCGGGCTAATCTCATCCCTTGGCTGGAGGAAGAAGAAGACCCAGCACTGTTGGATCTGCTTCAAGATTTGTGCTGTTTAATTAATCTTTTTCTTTTATATGAATTTTTTGTACAAAATAACAGCCACTTTATTTAATTTATGAAAAATACTTAGAGGCTTATTATGAAGAAATGGTAAACATATAATTTGTAGCCCTATGGGTCTACTATATTGTATATTTGATTTGGGTCAATTTAGTCAACTGGTTTGACCAGGGCACCTCTTTTGGTGGGATCTATACCTAGAGCTAGGCAGAGACTAAAAGGTGTGCCCACCCTTCATCCCTTGACCAAATGATCTGAAATTTTGGTAGGGAGTCTAACCTAGCTATACCTAGGGCATGTCCAAAAATGGGAATTTTTGGAGAATTTTTTTATAGTTTTTAGAAAACTTTAATAATCTTAGGGTAAATTAATTAGATGTCTTAATGACTTCCAAACCCTCCTAAATTTTGTTGAGTGGTCCCTGGGTTCATCATAAGGCTTTGTATAATTGTTCATCTCATTTGGAGATATTTTAGATTGGAAATGGACAAACCTAAGCTTTGCCCTATTAATGGATTTTTAGGTCAAAAGTGCACTTTGAGTTTGAGTGGTCAAATCACCTCAACAGAGGCTGAGATTTTTACCACTGACTAGGAATGCTCTCTAGCACCCCCTCATGGATTTTGAGGTGGTTTGGGGTAGATTTTCCCTATGACCCAAGGCCAAACCCTAAGAATGGTTCTTGGTGGGTTGTGAAGGGCAAGTGGTCAAATGACCTGGTTATGATTTGAAACTTGGTAGATAGAATTCTAGGGTAGCTAGAATCCTCTTGTAGAAATCTAAATGGATTTTAAACTAAATAAGTCCCTCAAAACCCTAACCCTAGTTTAGGGCACAAAACTTGTAGAGATAGAAAATGTCACTAAAACTCACTGAACAGTGATGAGATTTGAGTAGAGTAGTTTTTAAGGTTAGTACAAGCTCTGGAGATTTTATTATGAATTTAGGATCATTATTTTGGATACTTCCTTAATAATTTAGTAGTTTGTGTTATTTGCTTAGAAATTTATTATGGGGAAAATACTTTCTGGAAATTTATGAAATTTAGGAAGAGAACTTTTCTTATGATTTTAAAGCTCTATGAATTTTATGGGATTTTTAGAAGTTTAATTCTAAGGCTTGCTTCATTAAGTGTTGTTTCCCATTAAAATTTAATCAAATCTATTTTGGTGTCTAGCAAGCTTGTAAAATTATGATCTTTGCACAATGACCTTTTCTGTACCATTTTAATATTCAATAATTTTTCTATAATTTTATGATGAGTAATTTCAGTACTTCCTTCTTTACATAGGATTAATAGGATTATAATGGATAAATTAATTAGAGGCTAAATACTTTCTGTAAAATCATGAAGATTAGTATTTGATGATACCTTGCTGTTATTTAGTGATCATAATTTTTGGGTGGCCATTAGTTGAGAGAATCATGTAGTTCATGTTTAAAATTACCCATGGCTAATCTTTTGGGAAAATTAAATAAATATCAGATTAATTAGGAAAATTATAAATATCTGGATTTAGGCTAATTATGTCATGATAGACCTCCAGTAAATTTTATAGGAGTTTTGGAAGACAATTTGGAGTACCTCCCCTTGTATACCTCATATAGCTTACGATGGTCTGTGTTTAGTAAAACAACTAAAATCATATTAGGCAACAGGATGAACTTAGAGGATTTGGATATTGGGTTAGTGGTTTGGAAATGTGTATGAATGAATCCGCAGTAACCAAGATGAGGTTAGGTTGATGGGTTGTCGAGTCATAAGAGGTGCTCGGGACCGACGAAATATCATCCTTCCCGGTGGGAGAGGAAGAGGCTTAACACACTAGGGTTAGATCCAAAGTAATTTGAATGGGATCGGATAATGGGTAATTACCAATAAAATAAAGTGCCTTGCGAAAGGGAACGATGGGCTTCAGCTACCATCATAGTTCCTAGTGCCCTTTGAGAGCCCTTCACAGGAAATACCGGGGGCAGTCCTGGGCTAACGTAAACCATAGGAATAATAAACTAAAAGAGCATCTAGAATATCTAGGGTCGTACATTCACACACCCCGGTAGCTAGGGAAGTAGAATAAGTTGGTTTGGTTGCCATTCAGACGGTAACTCTGAAGGTAGATGCACGGACGGGACAGTCCGGGGAGCCGAGGGCTCGAGGGTTTGAATGCAAAATAAGGTGGTGGGTCATCAGTATTTGATTGTCGTTCACACCGACATCGGTACGTTGACTCGGCGGTGTAGGAAACTTAGCCAAAGAAAGTCTGGTGGATATAGCCAGCACTAGTATGCAGATACTCTAGGTTGTGTTCTTCTAGGGGCGTACGGAAGGGCTAGGCCCGGTAGTGTAGATACCCGCCTAGGAGTGGGGGGCCCGACCCACTATCTCCATTTGCCACTACGGAGGTTCCTGGGAGTGAAGCTAGCTGCCCGAACAGGGAGAACTAAAGGTCTGTGCGCACAGAGTCGTGTGCGTGAGTTGCACTTGCATGAATCATGACATAGCATATCACTACACTCATATTTGCATACAACCGACACCCCAACGTATAAATCGGTATGAGACTTTTTATACGATGGGAGCCTTGCAAAAGACCCCTTAACTTATAAGTTTGTATGGGCATTCATATAAGTTAAGGTTACTTACTTACTTACTTACTTGCTTTCTATTTGTCTTCTTATAATTATACTACTTACCACATGTCTACTTTACTGCTCACTATCGTAGAACTGCTAGATGTACTCTATTTTAATTAGTTGCTTATACACCATGAACAATTGTTAGACTAGTTCCACTGTCATCCGTTTGATTATTCTCCACCTTTGTAGCTTCCCTTTCCTCCTCTCCGCTCGGTGCTTAGGAGTCGTGGGGGGAGGGGTAGGGGATGATAGGGCTTAGTCTTTATGACTAATGGTTTTCGAACCACAATATTACAAGAGCTCCGGATGGGAGACAGGGACCAGCAGCCCAGGGACCAGCACCAACAGAGTACGGTGCGCATGGAGGTGGGCCAGTCTAGCACCGGAGCACCTGTGACCAGCTCCGTGAGTGTTTAGTACTTTTATAACTTCCGCGATGAGTGATTTGTAGTGAGGACTCTGATGTACCGGGCTCGAGCCCATTTCTTTATTTCATCTGAACTGTTCTTTTGCAGTACTTTCTATTATTATATATTGATGGACTTGTGATTTTTATCCGTTTACGATTCTGCGGACATGTTTATATTAAATGTAATACTTACTTATCTCTCTTTGTGATCGAAAAAGGGCCGGCAGAATTGGCGTTTTGTAGTAGCGGCCTTCCCGTGAGTCGGTACCACCGCAAAGCGGCAATTCTGGGCTAAGACCCCGGTGGTTGAAAAAGAAAAAAAACGGGGGGGGGGGGGGGGGTCTTACTGTTGGAGTTACCATGGTGATCTAGAAGTGGTCAAACATGTGATCTCACTGCCAACGCGATATGAGCCTGCAGGGTCGCACATAAGAGCTGTGGATAAGTTGGAAGATTGAATGTGTTGGTAATGGTTACCAATCACCATAGTGTATGGGGGTCAGGCAATCGTTGCCAAGAAAGTTCATTGAGAATGGATAGTCGACGAATAAGGCTGTTTCGACGAGAGTCGTCTAGTATGACTCGACGACTGAGGCTGAGTCGATGAGAGTCGTCGAGTATGACTCGACGACTGAAGCAGGGTCGACGAATATCGTCGACTGCCGTTCGACGATTGTCGTCGAACGCGGGTCGACGAATATCGTCGACCGCCGATCGACGAATATCGTCGACCGCCGTTCGACGATTGTCGTCGAACGCGGGTTGATGAATATCGTCGACCGCCGTTCGACGATTGTCGTCAAACGCGGGTCGACGAATATCGTCGACCAGGGTTCGACGTTTGTCGTCGACCGCCGATCGACGAGAATCGTCGAGTGTCGTCGAGTATGACTCGACGACTGAGGCCATTCGTCGAGAGTCGTCCCTGATTCTCGACGATTCTGCGGGTGATTCTCGCCGAATCCATCCGCTGTTTCTCGCCGAACGATTCGATGACCCTACACGGTCTGCGGATAGCGATGCTTTTAGGTCTGTTTATACTTTTAGTATAAATAGGGACTTAGGGTTTTAAAAAAAAAGGGCGATTTTTCCTGCGGCCGAATAGAACCCGACGGAAGTGTTCCGCCGTTCTACCGATCCGCCAAATCCCGAACCCCGCCAGACGGAAGTGTTCCGCCGCCGTGTTTGCTCCGCCGACCTCCTCCTCTCCGACGATCGTCGTCGGTATTGCCTTTCCTGGCGCGGACCTAGCAGTCTATGGAATCGCAAGGTGCGGTCGATCTCCTTCCCGACCCTTCGTGCGACGAAGCTAGGTGTTCTCCCGCTCGTGTGGATTTCTATAGAAACGTAGATATTATTCTACGTGAAACTCCCCACCGACAGGACTCAGATCTTGGAGCATCTTTGTTGAGTTGCGACTCAACACCGAAGAGGTAATTTTGCCTTGTTATTTTGATAACTTTTTGATTCAACATTCATGGCCCGATCCATTTCTCTTTGGGTTGTTCTTGTTTTACTCCTTCCGCTGCATGCACAAGTGTTGTGCCAACCTCCATAGAAAACCCAACAGTGGTATCAAAGGGAGGTTCCGGCCATGATTGTTGTATTGGAAGTTAGGTTATTCCAGTACGTGTAAACCTAGGGATTTAGAAGTGTTCTAAATGTCTATATTTAATCTTGGAACCATGCCAGGAATGTCTGGAATTTCGTGGTTATTTCTAATTGTTAGAAATTGTTGTCTCCTTAGCAGTAACCGTCCCTCGAATGGTTAGTGAACCAATGTATTGTTTTGGATTTTGTATCCAACAATGAGAGACGAGCTTGTCTACTGCTTTAAGTTGAGTTGTCTGTGTTTTTGTCCAATGCATGTAAATCTGAAGATTTGGAAGAGTCCGGATGTTCAGATTTAACCCTTCCTTTCTATCAAATGTTGATAATGTCAGGTTGTGCACATAAGGGATGCATGTGGATTTTAGAATTGTTCTTCTGTGGATGTGCACATTGATCAAATGTTGATCGTGGTTAATTGTTAACCCATAATTAAAATACCTTCCTCTAATATTAAGTGTTCGGATGCCTTCCTATGGATGACACTCTTCCTGCCTCGATCGATGAAGTGTGGGCTTTCCAAAGCAAGGTGCATTAATCTATCTTGGTAAGGGTGCGAGCGGATAATTATGATATCCCACTGTCGACATCGGGTCCATCTTAACTAGGTGACCACAAAAGTTGAGTGCCTAGAGGCATAGGGTTGGCATGCACTATATGATGGATGTGAATAAGGAGTTATTCACCAATCATACAAGAATTGCATGAGGATGCAATTGGCAAGCATTGCCTACCTAAATAACCGCATTGTGAGAGGAAAGTCAAAGCTGACTCATAGTGTTGGTGAAATACGGATCTTGTCCACTAAGAGAGTAGCTCGCATGAACTCTCCGAATTGATAGTGAGGGCTATTATTTCGAATAAAATAGTGGGAGTTTTAATTGAAGTCCAAATTAAGAAAATAATTGTATTTTGAAATTTTGGTACTGATTTATTCTGCATGAATTCTTGTAGAATTCCATGGCAAGTGGTTCACACTCCATAATGTCTCTCAGAGCCATCCTTGAGAAGGATAAGCTCAGTGGGACTAACTATATGGACTGGTACAAGAACCTGAGAATTGTTCTCAGGCAAGAGAGAAAGCTCTATGTCTTGGAAGAAGAAGCCCCCGAGGTGCCGACCGGGAATTCTTCCCGTGCTGATAAAGATACTTATAAGAAGTATACTGATGACGCCTTGGACGTCGAATGCCTTATGCTTGCCACCATGAACTCTGAGCTTCAGAAGCAACATGAGAACATGGGGTGCAAGGAGATTGACGAGCATCTCAAGAAAATGTTTCAAGGGCAAGCTCGTCAAGAGAGGTTTGACATCACCAAAGCGTTGTTTCAGTGCAAGATGGGAGTTCGAGACTCAGTAGGGACTCACGTACTCAAGATGATTGAGTATATAGAGAACCTTGAAAGACTGGGTTTTCTTCTAGGTCAAGAGTTGGCCACAGATCTGATCCTGTAATCGTTGTCGGACAGTTACGAGCAGTTTGTCTTGAACTACAAAATGAATGAAATAGACAAGACACTGCCCGAGCTCCTAGGCATGTTGAGAACTGTCGAGATCAATATGAAGAAGGCCAAGCCTGCCAGCCCCATACTGATGGTGCATAAGGGCAAGGGCAAGGCCAAGGGCTCTAAGAAGATGAAGGTGGGACCTAAGTCACATCTCGAGCCTAAGTCTTCTGCACTGATGAAAAAGAAGAGCACGGTGAAGGAGGGGAAATGCTACCACTGTGGCAAGGCTGGTTATTGGAGGAGTAACTGTCCTTCGTACATTGATGGTCTGCAGAAAATGAAGGGAGGTATGACTTCCGCTTCAAATATTTACATTATAGAGATAAACTTTTCTGCTCCTTCATCTTGGGTATTGGATACCAGATGTGGTTCACAAATTTGTACAAATGTGCAAGAACTAGAAAGGAGAAGATTGCTGAGTAAAGGGGAGGTGGACCTGCGCGTCGTCAATGGATCAAGAGTTGTTGCTGTAGCCGTAGGGGTTTACCGTCTTTCTTTGCCCAGTGGGCTTGTAATAGAACTAGATAACTATTATTTTGTTCCTGCAATAACTAGAAATATTATATCCATTTCATGATTGGACATGATTGGATTTTCTTTTATAATTAAGAACAACTGTTGTTCTATATTTAAGAATGATGTTTGTTATGTTGTAGCCCAATTATTTAATGGTCTTTACGTTTTGAACTTGGACCATCAGATCTATAATGTAGAAAATAATAAAAGACTAAGAACAAATGACTCAAACCCTACATATCTCTGGCATTGTCATTTGGGTCATATAAACGAGAAGCACATATCCAAGCTCCATAAAGATGGACTTTTGGACTCATTTGATTATGAATCATTTGAGCGATACGAATCTTGTTTGTTAGGCAAGATGACTAAAGCCCCTTTCACTGGTTATACTGAGAGGGCTGAGGATCTCTTGGGTGTTGTACATAGTGATGTATGCGGACCCATGAGCTCCATGGCTAGAGGTGGGTATTTCTACTTCGTTACATTTACTGATGATTTCAGTAGATACGGATATGTGTATCTTATGAAGTGCAAATTCGAGACCTTTGAAAAGTTCAAAGAGTTCAAAAATAAAGTAGAAAACCAGTTGGGAAATAGGGTTAAAGCACTCCGATCTGATCGAGGTGGCGAATACCTGAGTCATGAGTTCCGTGATCATCTGAAAGAGTGTGGTATTGTATCACAGCTCACTCCACCTAGAACACCACAGCATAATGGTGTGTCTGAGAGGAGAAATCGTACTCTGTTAGACATAGTACGTTCGATGATGAGTCATGCAAACTTGCCTGTTTCCTTTTGGGGTTTTGCTTTAGAGACTGTTGCAATGACACTGAATCGCGCTCCAACGAAAACGGTTCTGAATACACCATATGAGATATGGACTGGGAAGCGTCCTAGTATGTCGTTCATTAAAATTTAGGGCTGTGAGGCATACGTGCGACGTCAAATGCCTGACAAGCTAGAACCCAAATCGGATAAATGTTATCTGGTGGGATATCCTAAGGAAACGAAAAGGTATTACTTTTACCTACCGTCCGAGAGCAAAGTGTTTGTCGCAAGGACTGACGTCTTCTTAGAGAAAGAGTTCTTATCAAGAAAGACTCAAAAGGTAGAACTTGAAGAAGTTCAAGAACCACAAGTAGTGAATGAACCAGAATTGGATTCTGAGACAGGACTACAAGATATTGTAGCTAGAGAACCTGCTCAAGAAACACAAGTCCTACGTAGATCTGGTAGACCGAGGTTTGAGCCTGAGAGATATGGATTTCTCATGTCTCAAATAGGTAATGTGTTGCTTATGGATCATGATGATGAACCAGCGACCTACCAAGAGGCTATGAATGGACCGGACTCCGACAAATGGCTTGAGGCTATAAAATCCGAAATGGACTCCATGTATGCAAACCAAGTTTGGAACTTGGTGGAACCACCTGAAGGGGTACGACCCATAGGGTGCAAATGGGTCTTCAAGAAGAAGACCAACATGGATGGGAATGTACAGACATTCAAAGGGCGACTGGTGGCTAAGGGTTTCAAGCAAATTCATGGTATTGACTATGATGAGACCTTTTCCCCTGTTGCCATGGTAAAGTCCATAAGGATATTGCTTGCTATTGCTGCGTATTATGACTACGAGATCTGGCAGATGGATGTCAAAATGACTTTCCTTAATGGAAACCTCCTTGAGGAAGTGTACATGACACAACCCGAGGGTTTTGTATCCCCAAATGAAGCCACTAAAATATGCAAGCTGAATAAGTCCATCTATGGACTGAAACAGGCCTCTCGAAGTTGGAATCTTCGTTTTGATGAGAAAATCAAAGAGTTTGGTTTCATCAAGAATGAAGATGAGCCTTGTGTTTACAAGCGAATTAGTGGGAGCATTGTTGTCTTCCTGATATTGTATGTAGATGACATACTGTTGATTGGGAATGACATTCCTACCCTGAAAGTTGTTAAGAACAACCTAGGGAACTGCTTTTCTATGAAGGACTTGGGTGAAACGACTTATATACTCGGTATTAATATCTATAGAGATAGATCGAAGAAGTTGCTGGGTTTGACCCAGAGTATATACATTGAGAAGGTGTTGAAGCGGTTCAACATGCTTGAGTCCAAAAAAGGATTTTTACTCATGTCTCATGGTGTGAATCTCTCTAAGGACCAGTGTCCAAAATCTTGTGAAGATAAGGACCGCATGAAGTTGATTCCATATGCTTCGGCAATTGGATCAATCATGTATGCAATGTTGTGTACTCGACCCGATGTCTCCTTTGCTTTGAGCATGACTAGCAGGTATCAGTCAGACCCTGGTGAGTGTCACTGGATTGCAGTCAAGAATATCCTGAAGTACTTGAGAAGGACTAAGGATGTGTTCTTGGTGTATGGTGGAGAGTAAGAGCTCATTGTAAGTTATTACACAGATGCTAGCTTCCAAACTGATAGGGACGATTCAAAGTCTCAGTCAGGGTTTGTGTTTTGCCTTAATGGAGGAGCTGTGAGCTTGAAGAGTTCCAAGCAAGAGACAGTTGCTGATTCTACAACAGAGGTCGAGTATATCGATGCAGCTAACGCAGCGAAGGAGGCTGTATGGATTAGGAAATTCATCGGCGAGCTTGATGTAGTTCCTAGCATTGTTGGTCCCGTAGTTCTCTACTGTGATAACAATGGTGAAATTGCACAATCTAAGGAACCTAGATCTCATCAGCGCTCCAAGCACATACTTCGGCGGTTCCATCTAATTCATGAGATTCTCGAACGAGGAGATGTGAACATTTGCAGAGTGCCGACTGAGGAGAATATTGCGGATCCACTGACAAAGCCTCTCGCGCAGAGAAAGCATGATGGTCATACTAGATCGATGGGTATACGATACCTAAGTGATCAACTCTAGTGGGAGTCTTGTGAGTTGTATGTAAACATATATTCTGTTGGTTGTTTATTGTTTATTCATATGATGAATTATATACCAAATGTTTTTTTTTATAATTAATGGCAAGTTCTTTTATTATGATTTTCCTATGTGATAGTTAAATTGTAACATAATAAATACCCTTAGAGTGTTCGCTTCCATAGGACATCAAGTGTGTGACTTGAATGTGAGAGCCTATGATTTATTTGAAGCTTCATTCTTAAAAGGTCCCTCGTCGTTGTATCATCATAGAAGCTAAGGGTGATGATAATGCCTTAAGACTAGCACGTGCGTTGACTGATGACCAGTTCTCACAGGTCATGATATTGTGATATCAAGTCATCACGTGGGTACTTGTTAATGAACAAGTTGTACTGGACAGACCCATCCTGAGACTACTTTGTGGATTGTTATCTAATCGTGTCACAAGTAGGTCTCTATTGGCAATGGTGTTGTGATCCTTTGACCTGACGTCACAGCATTCATCAAGTGAGGAAGAGCGTGCTTTGATGCCATCTAAAGTCTTCCTTGAGAAAGGTTGATGATAAGGGTGGTTGTTGGGCACGTTACGAATCATTTGGGTGTTTGCGTGTGAGCAGATATGGGATTTTTCCTCCTATATGATAGGAGTTGCATCCATGGGCCCCTTGATGGAACTGGACTGAGAAATGCATGGCCATGCTTGGTTGAGTCAATATGTGATATTGGACTCACCATTTTCTGGAAGTCCGTTCTAGATCAAGAAATTTGGATTGAGTTATTATGAGGGTGACACGGTCCATGCCTCTAGTTCTTTCCGGATGTAAGGTACAAAGGGACAAAGAAGATGCTGGAACATTGGTCATAAAGGCTTGTGAGTTGTAAACTCTTATTGCTTGGGGAGCAGTGATGCATTGCTAGATGCCGCTCACTGTTTGTGAGATTTTTGGTTTGACACTTTCAAGATCAAGTGGGAGACTGTCGGAGTTACCATGGTGATCTAGAAGTGGTCAAACATGTGATCTCACTGCCAATGCGATATGAGCCTGCAGGGTCGCACATAAGAGCTGTGGATAAGTTGGAAGATTGACTGTGTTGGTAATGGTTACCAATCACCATAGTGTATGGGGGTCAGGCAATCGTTGCCAAGAAAGTTCATTGAGAATGGATAGTCAACGACTAAGGCTGTTTCGACGAGAGTCGTCGAGTATGACTCGACGACTGAGGCTGAGTCGATGAGAGTCATCGAGTATGACTCGACGACTGAAGCAGGGTCGACGAATATCGTCGACCGCCGTTCGACGATTGTCGTCGAACGCGGGTCGACGAATATCGTCGACCGCCGATCGACGAATATCGTCGACCGCCGTTCGACGATTGTCATCGAACGCGGGTCGACGAATATCGTCGACCGCCGTTCGACGATTGTCGTCGAACGCGGGTCGACGAATATCGTCGACCGCCGTTCGACGATTGTCGTCGAACGCGGGTCGATGAATATCGTCGACCGGGGTTCGACGATTGTCGTCGACCGCCGATCGACGAGAATCGTCGAGTTTCGTCGAGTATGACTCGACGACTGAGGCCATTCGTCGAGAGTCATCCCTGATTCTCGACGATTCTGCGGGTGATGCTCGCCGAATCCATCTGCTGTTTCTTGCCGAACGATTCGATGACCCTACACTGTGTGGTCTGCGGATAGCGATGCTTTTAGGTCTGTTTATACTTTTAGTATAAATAGGGACTTAGGGTTTTAAAAAAAAGGGGGCGATTTTTCCTGCGGCCGAATAGAACCCGACGGAAGCGTTCTGCCGTTCTACCGATCCGTCGAATCCCGAACCCCGCCGGACGGAAGTGTTCCGCCGCCGTGTTTGCTCCGCCGACCTCCTCCTCTCCGACGATCGTCGTCGGTATTGCCTTTCCTGGCGCGGACCTAGCAGTCCGTGGAATCGCAAGGTGCGGTCGATCTCCTTCCCGACCCTTCGTGCGACGAAGCTAGGTGTTCTCTCGCTCGTGTGGATTTCTGCAGAAACGTAGACATTATTCTATGTAAAACTCCCCACCGACAGGACTCAGATCTTGGAGCATCTTTGTTGAGTTGCGACTCAACACCGAAGAGGTAATTTTGCCTTGTTATTTTGATAACTTCTTGATTTAACATTCATGGCCCGATCCATTTCTCTTTGGGTTGTTCTTGTTTTACTCCTTCCGCTGCGTGCACAACTTTGTGCCAACCTCCATAGAAAACCCAACACTTACAAGTTCTCCCTTTGAAGCCTAACCACTTCTTACCCTTTTGGGAGGAGAAGGAATCAATCAAAGGCAATACTGAACATGGTTTTGAGAACTTAGCCACTAGCTCCTTCTCCTTTTGGAGTTTACCTTCAAGATTTCTAATGTGGTTATTTTTGAAGGTGATTGTGTCCATCTGAATAACAGTGATGTTTTTCAACTTATTGACTTCATTTATCTTCAGGTTCTGCATGTTTACTAAGTCTGAAATAGCCAGCTTCAGAGAGGCAATCTCCTCAGCCTATTTTTTGGCTAGGAGCCTACTTCTCTTCAGTGCTTGCAGGAGTTCACCATAATCATCAATCAATTGATTGACATCTATTTCAGATTCAGAACCATCTTCATCTCTTGATGCATATGCTTCTGACTCTACACTAGTTACATAATCTGACACAGAAGGTGTAGAATGTACCTTACTATGGCCAAGCTGCTCCTGGCTGGGTCCTTCCTCAGTCAAATTCATCAGCCCAAGGCAATGGTTGACTTCTTCTCCTTCTTCAGGTATGGCAGCATCATCAGCTTCTCCAGTAATAGCTGTCAGCATCTCTAAGAAGTCTGCCTCTACAGATTCTTCTTCAGCAGAAAATAGCCCAATGTAGGCTTCAGCTTCATCTTCTTTTTCTGACTCTGATGATGAGGAGTTAGTCGAGCTCTATTGCTTCTTAGCAATAAAAGATTTCTCCTTCTTGCCCTTCTACTAATGATCCTTCTTTTCTCCAACACTATTTCTTTTGACATGGTAGTCAGCTATGACACGCCCTGCCTTGCTGCAACAATAACATACCACTTTAGAAGAGGTATGTTTACTTGGTTTAGAGCCATACCTATCCTCTTTAGAGGATTTCTTCTTGCCCTTGTAGTAATCTTCCTTGGTATAAGAAGAAGAGGATGTCCTGCTTCTCTAGTGCTTCTTCTTCATAAACTTCTGAAATTGCTTAGAAAAGGCAGCAAAGTCTTCATAAAAAATGTGGCAGTCTGATGTGCTGGTTTCTGAGCTTTCTGAGTCAGATTCAGCATCTCTCCATGCTGGAGAAGGAGTCTTTCTCCTACTCTTCCTTGTGGCTTCAACTTTGAAGGTCACTGACTTATCTTTGACTGTACACTTGATGATTTTCTCCTCCTCCTTTCTGAAAGTCAGCAGCATTTCATAAGACAGAAGCTTTTCAAACAGGGTTGGTGGTGGAGTGTCTGCAAGTCTGGCCACTTCTCTAATGGCATAGATTTTTGTGTCCCAGTCTTTAATTAAAGATCTGAGGAACTTGTCATTCAATTCATAAGTGTTGAAGACTATGTCATATGTCATCAGCTCATTATCAATTCTGAAAAACTTCTCATAGCACTCAGCTATGTCATCTGACTTATTCTGCCTGAAGCTTTCATACTCTTGATTGAGCATGGACTTCTTGTCCTCCCTCACATCTTCAGTCCCCTCTATGTAAACAACTAGTTTGTCCAACATCTCCTTAGATGTCTTGCAATGGACTAGGTTTTGGAAGGTTAAGTTATCTATGGCACTAACAATAATATTTTGTGCCCTCTTATCCAATGTAGCTAAAATTATTTCATCTTTAGTCATCTCAGAATACTTCTTTGGAGTCTGCAGATTTGCATCAAGGACTGATGTCTTCATTGGTATGAAGGGCCCTTCTTGTACTGTGATGTATATCCTAGGATCAGATGCTTTCATGAAAAGTTTGACCCTTTCTTTCCAGATGCCAAAAGTATCCTTCCTACAGAGAGGAAGTTTCATGGATCCAAGTTCTTTGTGATTTTCACCTGAACCCATTTTGGCCTTCTGATAGCTGCCCTAGAGATCAACTCAGACTATTAAGTCTATTCTTGAGTAACCTCCCTCTGATACCACTTGAAAGTCTTGATTTTAAGAACAACTAAACACCTAGAGGGGGGTGAATAGGTCCAATTTAAAAATTCTTGGCAACTTATTGATTATCTGAACATAGCAATCACAACACACACAACAATCACAGCACACACGGTAATCACATCACACACAGCACAGTACACAGTGATTTATAGTGGTTCCTCAATTGATGGGTACATCCACTTTCCCCCTTCGCCTATCCAGCAATAATCTAGATTCGGCAAACTTCCTTCCACTTTCTCAGATCCTCAGATCTTACAGCTCAGAGCCCAACTGGCTCCTACAACTCAAGCGCAAGCCCTATCACTCAGATCTCCAAGATTTTATAGCTCAAGTTCTTCCCAAGAACTCTACCTAAAAGTGAATCCATACCCCTACAGCTCAGGCAATCCTGCCTTACCTCAGCCTTTATAACCAGGCTTACAACTCAGGCAATCTCTGCCCTACCTCAGCCTTTATAATAGCAGGCTTACACCTCAGGCCTTAGCCTTACCACTCAGATTAAAAATGATTCTTACACAGAATTAATAAATAAAATTGAATTACAGACAATAGAGGAAAGTCTCTGTGTCTGTCTACCTGTACTAAGCAGATTTTAGCCCTAACTTTGTCTTCCCAGCAACAAGATGATACAACGATCTTGAATTTGTAGCCCGTCTTATTCTAGAATCGACTAGCAGATCAATCTGCTTCTCCTTCAGGAATATCTCCCGATCTGGACTGAGCAGTTATCAGCCCTTCCTTCTTCTTCTTTGATCAAGAAGAATGATCTTCAGATCTAGCTCGGCTTGGATTGAGAAGATAACTTCATCTAGGGCACGTCTAGGCTGATTCGTCTTCCTCAGAGAATTACTCTGAACTTGTTGTAGAAGATGATGATCGCAATAGCTTACTCAGAAGCCCTTCTGATTTGAACTTGAAGTTCTTGGCTTCTGCAACAATGGCGGATGAAGATGACAACTCTGCTTTTTTGTTTTCTCAGAAAATTAATTAGAAAACTTAATTAGAAAAAACTATTTATCATATCTCGATTACTCTTTTTATTTATAATCCCGTCAAAATAACGAGATGATTGACTTGTGTCTCAGTTTTAACGGTGGTTAAAACCTCAGCTTTATTAACTTGAGATCCACTGTAGACTGACGGTGACGTTAATGTTGATTTGCATTGAATTTTAACTTTGTTGACTTGTTGACTTTGCAGAGCCAGCATCCTTCTAGACTTAGCCAAAATCAACTAATATTTTTGAAATTCTGCGTTTGAAGAAATCTGAACTCAGTTTGATGAAACCTGAGCTCAGCTCGACGAAATAGTGAAGCTGAGATCGACGAATTCTCTCAGCTGAGTTCTTCCTTCAGTTAAAAGCTGAGTTTGACGAAATCTAAACTCCGCTCGACGAAATCCTGATAGCTGATTTCTTATTACAGGAGAAAGTTGTGTTCGATGAAATTTGAAAACTGAGTTCGACGAAATCTTCTCCTTACAGCTAAAAAGCTGTGTTTGACGAAATCTTCTTCTTATAGCTAAAAAACTGGGTTCGACGATTCTGAACTCCGTTCCACAAAATCTGAATTGCGTTAGACGAAAGCTAAGCTCAGCTCGACGAATGGTAGTCTCAGCGGTTCTGGACTTAGAAATTTCTTCAGCTCTTGCTAGATGGCGTTGAGAGCGTTGAGAGCGTTGAGTGTGTTGACCTCACTCAACGCTATTTTCCCTTTAACCCATTCTTCAGCTATCTGCCTGATTGCGTTGAGTGAGCTGACTTTACTCAATGATTCTGGACTTAGCCGATTTTTTGGATTCTTCACAGTAAGGCTAGACTCAGAGCCATTTCACTTGACGTTGAGTGAGTAAGCTTCACTCAATGCTACTTCACTTAGTTGAACTTTCTCTCTCCTTAAGCTTTGGTGTTGACGGGCTTAGCATGACGTTGAGTGACGAAGCTTCACTCAACGCTTCTGGACTTAGTCAAAATTCTGGCTTCCACTGCTTATGCTTTGACAGGATAACCTTGTCTCAACGGTTATGGTCATATGACGTTGAGTGAGTTGAGCTCACTCAACACTTTTGGACTTAGCCAGATTTTTGCCTTTGCAATTCTGTAAGCTTTGACTGCCTGCCTTCTCTCAGCGCAATTAGCTGAATGGCGTTGAGTGAGCTTGTTTCACTCAATGCTTTTTTACTTAGGCATTTTTCTGACTTTCCAGCCTATCACCTTGAGTCCACCTGTCATTGTCTCTTGAACAAGCTGTCCAATCATTATGACAAAGACTAACATGTATGTATGAACTTAAACATACATCAAATACAACTATGTCTATATCATTGACATGTTTGACATCATCAAATCTGGGCCATTGGGTTCAATGGACCCAACACATCCGTCTGTGATCGTGAAGTGGCCCGGAGGAGGGTCTTGAACGCGCTCCGGTGGGGAAGGGATCACCACCTCCACATCCACCAAAATACCAAAACGCTTTCTCAAACTGGTCACCTATGCAAGATTCAGATTCGGCAGGAAATGCATCGACTGCGGCGAAATGCCGCCCTTCGGTACCTATAAAAGAAAGTTCAACTGTCAGCATCGAAACAGAGAAAGCACCGCCGCAAAAATCAAAGCACGTATCGCCAAAAGCCTACGCGCAATAAACCCTATATGGCACGGGAAGCACCACGTGCGCCCGTACTGATGACACCGTCTGAACCCACGCGGCATTGTGCATGGCTGTTCCGCACGCGCCCCCATGAGATACGAGCGTGTGCCCGCACAAGCACCCCTTGCGCGCTCCCGCGCAAACACCCCACGTGTGCGCCCCGCGATCGCGCCCACGCGGACGGCCCCACCGCCGCTGGGCACCCCGCCCGAATCGCCCGGGGAACTTTCGTCATTTTGCAAAATTTTGCGATCCATGTAACCAAAACAGAATGACGTCGTTCGACAGCACAAATCCCGCCCCAATGCAATTACCAATGTATCCCTCCAAAAAACTATAAATAGGCTCACAGACCGTCATTTGAGGACAAACAACTCTAGAAAGAGCTCTGAGATTTTTTGGCGAGATCGTGGACTTAGGTCGATCCTCCACTAAGGAATTCACTCTGCTCCTCTTCTAGTGCAAAGGCCGCAGCATGCTTCAAGGTTTCGTAGACTTAGCCAATTTTCAAGGCTAGAGCGCTTCCATCGAGGCTCCGAGGACTTAACTATTTTACATCATTTTTGTACCCTGCATTTGTAACGGAGAGGTGACCTATCACCCTCCGAGAGATCATTTTCTACACTTGTAAACTCTAAGAAAATGGTGGATTTTGGCTCGGCACAGATCTAACCACGTGATTTTTCATCATTTCCAAGTTTTCCACGCCAAAAAAGCCTTTTGTTGTTTGCTGGTATTTTTCTTTGACTGTTTGCGCACCTGGTTTAATTCTGAGTTAAGGCGGTCTGATTCTACGGACCGGGGAAAAACTGGGTGATGCTAGAGTGTAGATGATGTAGTTTGTGGTAGGGGTGCAAGTTGAGTTGAGCCGTCTCGTTAGCTCGATGGGCCGACTCAAAAAAATCTCGACTCGAGATCGAGTATATGAAGCTCGAACTCATATATTATTGTTCATTAGCTCGCAAGCAGTTTATCTGGGCATTTTAAAACAAAATTTTAAAAATATAAAGAAAATAAGACTCATAAATTTAAAAGTTCGTGAGTAACTCGAGTTCTTGAGCTCAAGCTCAATAAGTAGGTATTGAGCTCGAGTGGGGCAAAATGAGCACGTCGAGCTCGAGCTTGGAGACTAATTTTGCTAAGCTCGACTTGTTTACACCCCTAATTATGGTTGATATCAAGTCGAGTTCGAGGGATTTTGGATCGGCTTGAAATAAAAATTTTTGACTCGAACTCGACTCAAAATTGACTTGAAATAAAAATTGATTTTGAGTCAAATCTGCTCGACTCAAAATTGCTCAATTCCGAGCTGGCTCGAAATCGAATCGAGCCGGCTCGAAATTGAGCACTTTTTTTTCTTTATTTTCAGTTGACTCAAAATTAAATTGTGTTGGGATATAACGTGGAAACTATCCACTAGACACAACCAATTTAATATAAAAGCGCATAAATCTGAACAAACCTCTACATACATAAATAATGTAACTGCAATAATAATACACGAAGAAATGTACCGACGTCCGTTACAGAATACACCGCGGATGAGCCGGACTCGCTCGATCTTCGGAGAGAGAATTATTTGGACTGCAATCCGCTAGCACAGCGGATGCACAAGGTTCGTCAAGAACCTTCGTCATTGGGTGATGAACAAATCACCTGCCACCATCGGAGAAGCACCGTCGAGGCCAACTGCACTCATGCACGCCATCGACGCCAAGCCGCACCACCGGAGAGAAAAACCGTCAAGGTCACTGCACTACTGCAATCCTTCGTCACCACGCTCGCACCACATCATTTCCTCCAAGACCGGTAAAAATCCTCTCCTCCAAGACCAGCGGCTATTTCCTCCAAAGCTGGTGGATACGTCGAGAGTCTCACACGAGAGAAGAGAATAGAAAAAACCACGCTCAATACCAATTGCTCCGCCGCCATCGCACAGTGTTGCACCACCAGCTACCACCGTTGGCATCCTTTAGGGATCTCCTACCCCTTATGGCACCAAGAGCAACACAGCGACGACGGCGGCTCCTCCCTCCAATGCGAGCCGGATTGGTCCAACAACCTCTTCTCAAAGTCTTCGGGCGACCGTGTTTTCTTCTCCACCGTGAACAAGAAAAAGGTTATATATATGGGTTACTGTATATACGCATGCCGTGTATATAGATCATATACGTGGCGATGAGAAATACAGAAAATGCACTCGATTTCGTGTATTTTTAAGAAAAGTGTTCAACATGAAATTTGTATATCTCGTCGAGATCTACAACTTTCATGTTGAACACTTTTCTTAAAAATGCACGAAACCGGGTGCATTTTCAAAAAATGCACAAACTATGTATATAAGTTATATACACAGCCTACGTTTTCCATATATATAAACCTACGGGAGGTTGTCGGTTTTAACACTTTCAAGAGCGAAAACACACTCTCTCCCTCTAAAAGGAAGCCATTAAAGCCCTGAAAGAAATTTTTAGAAAGTAAGAGAAGTAGTGGCAAAAAGAATGTAAGAAAATGAGTTTTTGGAAAATTTATATTATAAAAAAAGATTTATTTGAGAAAACTCATTTTGTAGAAATTTTCAAAAAGGTGAATCACAATATAAATCATTTGACAAATCTCTGTTGCGGTGACTTTTTTTTTATTAAAAATCCGCGTCCGGGACAAAATGAACGCCCAGGCGGAAATGCGCGTCAAACGAGAAAATCTGCATCTAGGCGGAAAATACGCACCAGATCAGAAATGCGCGCCCGGGGGAAAGTCTTCAATTTTTCGCTCGGGCGCAAATTTTTTGCACGGGCGTGGTTTTTTCGCCTGAGTGCGAATTTTTTGCACCGGGCTGTTTTTTGCCCGAATAATTTTTTTCGCTCGAACACGATTTTTTGTCCCGGCGCAGTTTTTTCAACCGGAGTGGTTTTTTCGCCCGGGCGCGATTTTTTTTCCCAATCGCTAATCTTTCGCCCGGTCGCGAATTTTTCGCCCGACCGCGATATTTTCGCCCAGCCGCGATATTTTTGCCCGGCCGTGATATTTTCACACGAGCGTTATATTTTCGCTTGGGCGCAAATTTTTCGATCAGGTGCTACATTTTCGCTTGGACGCAAATTTTTCGTCCAAGCGCAATTTTTCGGTCGGGCGCGAATTTTCCGACCAGGCGCGAATTTTTTGCTCGTGCGCAGAAGCGAATTTTTCGCCCGAACACGATATTTTCTCACGGACACGATATTTTCGTCTGAAAGCGAAAAAAATGCATTCAAGTGAAAAAAAATAACTTCCGGAAGAAAAAAAATACGCAGTCTGACAAAAAAATCACAAACAAGCGAAAAAATCACGCTGAGGCGATAAATTTGCGTCCGAGCGAAAAATTCGCGTCCGGGCGAAAAATCGCGCTCAGGCGAAAAAATCACGCTCAGGCGACAAAATCGTGCCCGGGCGAAATAAGCGCGCCCGGGGAAAAAAACGCTCCGACGAAAAATATCTCTCACGGGTGAGAAATTCGCGTCCGGGCGAAAAATTCGCAACTGGGCGAAAAAACAGCGTCCAGGCCAAAACTCCGTGCGCCGGCGAAAAAATCGCTCTCATGCAAAAAAATCGCGCCCGGGCGAAAATATCGCGTTCGGACGAAAAATTCGTCCCCTGGCGAAAAAACCGTTTCCGGGCAAAAAAATGAGCTCCGACGAAAAATATCGCTCTCGGACAAAAAATTCGCTCCCGGGGGAAAAACCGCTCACGAGCAAAAAAAATTCGCGCCGGGCGAAAAAGAAAACACGCCCGAGCGAAAAAATTATACCCAAGCGAAAAAATCACGTCCGGGCGAAAAACCCTGCGCTCGGGCAAACAATGTCAGTCATGACAAAAAATTCGCGCTTAAGCAAAAAAACACGCCCTAACGAAAAAACGTGTCCGGGCGAAAAAATGCGCCCGGAAAAAAATTGTGTCTGGACAAAAAATCAAGTTGGAGATTTTTTAAGAGATTAGCGTTTTGGGATGAGAAAATGTTTTTCAAAAAGGTTGAAAAGCAGACGACAAGTGACTTTTCGAAAAGAGGAGAAAATGAAATTTTCTGCGGTAAATTTTCCCACCGGAAGACAATCCAAACGATATCTTAGGTGTGGTTGCGTTTTCCAGAAAATAAAAACGAGCTAAAAAACTCTTCCAAACAAGTCCTGAATGGTCAAGATTTTCTCTCCCTTCTTATGACGTTTTCAAATTTGGATCCAAATCAAATATCTAATAATTTGGGCAATCTATAAATTTAGCAAATGAAATACTTAATGTCTTCGTTCTTTTTATTAGTTTGAATTTTATTGTTTTTAATTTTTAAATAAGAATGTATTAATAAATATCCAATATTTTTAAATAATTCGTGTTGATTCGAATCATATTTCGAGTGATTCAGAGCTAGCTCAAAATCGACTCAAAATTAGATACGAGTCAAATTAAGTCAAATCAATTTTAATCAATTTTGATTCGATTCAATATTCAAGTGATTAATAATATGCTCAGCCCTATAGGCCTATACCTATCCCTAATTTTGTGCTCTGCAATGAAGGGATGAATTTAAATATATTTTATTTCCTTAGGATATGCTAAGAGAGGTAAATGTGCTTGCACGTAGTGGTAGAGGCCAATTATTTTTTGTATTTTAATAACCGATCATTTATTGATAATAAAAACAACTCATCCCTCATGGCCTCCCTGCAGCAACAACCACCAACTCCATATATTTTTTGGGATTAATAATATGCTCAACCCATCCCAAAGATTCTGACTTCGTTTGGCATAGAGGTGGCAGTGGTAAACCCAAGGGTTAAGCCGTCATCCCTTAACAACCACCTAACAAATTTCATCTCTTTCAACATAAAAAAATAGATGAAGTTCCTTAGGTGTGCGTTAACAGATGACGGTTTAACCCCCATATTCACGACCGCTGCCACCGTGCCAAACGGAGCTTGGGTGCTTTTCTCCGTCGAGTTTTTTTATCTTTTTGAGTAGTCTCCATTTATATCCATGAATCCCCCAAAATGCCGTTTGAATAGTCTCCATTTAGAACCATGTGTCCCCAAAATGCCATTTTATGTCTAATTTCAACCAGAATGAGGAAGTTTCATTCAAACACTGTTATCTTCAGCTCCAACCATTCCAAGCATACCCTAATGCTTCATTTGCCTGTGTTTTTCTCAGTTGTGGTCTTGAAAAAACTTGAACGCTACATTTGGACAACTTCCTTTTGGAACTGTGAATCCCCAAAAATACTGGTTTATGCCTAATTTCAATCAAAAGTAGAGTCCACGTTAAGAAATAACTCATATCTATCTCCAACCGCCACCGCTCTATCAAATAAGCCCTAAAACTATGCACAAAGGGCTTAATACAATTTTGGTTTAGGGTTTCTTTTATGAAGTGTGTTCATTAGCATTAAGAAGATACCCTACACTATGAATATGTCTAGAGAGGAACCCATAAAAATAGTTTATATTAGCTAATCAATATTTGTGTTTGTACTTCGATACATGACACAAGTTGGTTTAAGCTACATTACTAAGGTTTTGTTAATGCCTACATTGTTAATGCTTACCTAATTGGTTTTGTTAATGCTTACATTATTAATTGTGATTATTGACCATGTTGAGCTTGATGCTTACAAAGATAAAGAACCGGTTGGTATTAGAAATAAAGAGCTAGACCTTGCCGGAACAATTGGGTTTGCGTCATAGATACACATTGAGATTAAGGGTCCATTTGGCGTGACATTAAAACATTTGTTTGACGCTACAACGTTTCTGCCAGTCGCCAAAGGAAACCCTTTTTTAAATGTGGATGCGGTTCTAAGGGCAAGATTAGGCGGGAAAGACAACGGTTCATGACCAATGCATTCACAATGCAGCATGCAAACAAATCCTAAAAATAATAATTAGTGGCAATTGAGAAATGAGATTTGAGTTGGTGTTTGATTGCCAAATTCATAAATCACAAAATGCATATAATAATTAGGTAAAATACATAAATAACTAGGCATATTTACTATTTTAATTTATTTAAAATATGATTAAAAATAATTTAATATAATTATTTTATGACTAATTAGTACCGTCTCAATGACGCCGTTCAAAATTCCTTACAAACTTAACGAAAGTTAATCCAGAAGCTTATTTCAAATTTAAAGTTAGGACCAACACTGAAAAAAAAAACAGAAACCAATTTCAAATTTGCATTAAGATTTTGATACTGATTTAAGTATTTTGCCTAAAAACAACGACAATTCTAAAAGTTAGAGGTGTGCAAAAATAACCGATAAATCGAGAATCAAATCAGAACCGAATGGTTTGGATCAATTCCAAATAGATTCAGTTTGGATCCAGTTCTCATAATACCAGAACCGACAATTCGGTTCGATTCCGAATTTCAAGGGTCGAACACCCAGAACCGAACAGAGAACTGAATATCAATGCTAGAGAAAATATTTCAAGACAATAATTATAATCGCATGACAAAATACGCAAAAATAATTGATAATATAATTGTATGACTAAAAAAATATTGATTGTACTTGTGTAATTATATAACTTCAATATTATATAGTCAAGAGTCAACTATTTTGAGGCATTAAAATATATATTATAAAGAATCATGAGTTGAAAGAACCATTTTTAAATTATTTTTAGACAGAACCAAGAACCGAATCAAACGGTTCAGATCCGGTTCTATACATAATCATTGCGGGTCGGTTCCGGTTCCATTGCACTCCTACTTAAAGTTATAGGATTGTAACTTATTATATATATAGTACTTCTCTACATTTGCTTTTTATTTTCAAACTTTGGCAATTTTTGCTACAGTGAGTTTGGACAAAAACGCCACCGGCACAGAATATGTGTTTGACAAAACAATAGGTATGACCGCTACAAAAAAAACTAATTTTGAACATAAAAAAGAATGAAATTCCTTCGGTGAGATCAGACGTTCACGAACAATGGTTCATGACCACCACTTTAAGACAGTCATCATGTCCAAAATGGACCCTTGAAGGAAAACTTCTTCTAACTGCCAATTCCCAATCAGATGGGCATTGCCACCAGTTAAAACTTAAAACAACCAACGTTAAAATTGACAGCAGTGCTTTAAAAGATTTGTAGGCTCTCATAATTACATCCTTGGAGCCGCAGATGTACAGAAATTGGAGAAATTATCGTGTTTGTCGCCCCAGCGCAGGGTTGGGCCAACAGCTAGTGTTTATTGCGACTAACACGATAATTTCGCAAGGAAAGCTTTTAGAGCAGTCATTCATCCATTACCTTCCTTTCCATGCTTTCTTCAGGATCAACTATTTGATGTGGTATATTTGCAGCCTGCAGTTAAAAAGTTTAGTCTTTTAGTGCAGAAAAAAAATAATTTGAGCTAAAACAAAGTCCAAGAGAACCTTTTCTAATATCCTTTCAGATATTTTTGCATGCCTGATTATGCTGAAAAGAGGATTTGTCGCACCTTCCGCTTCAATTGATTTTCGCACTTTATCGCTGCATGTAAATATACAAAACCAGTCAGATTTGTTCAGAGACAAAAAGACACATGAAAATGACAAAAAGGGCTTTTAAACTTCCATGCAAGTTTTTTTTTTTCTATTTTGTGTTGATGACATAGTGATCGTGACTTTATCAAAAATAATAATCTTATCCTAAATATTTGGGTTCCGCTTATCAATTCCTGTTTTCCATTCGCACCACTCAATGCTATCAGATCAGGCGGCATGAATATGTCGCAGATCAATTTTGCGGAGTTGAACTTTTCTCGAATGAAGTGAGAATCAATTTTAATATGCTTGATGCGTTCATAAAAACTTGAATTCTCGGCAACATAAATGACAACTTAATTATCGCAATGGAGGATGGTCAGAAAGGAGAGGGTAACACCAAATTCAATGAAAAGACACTCAGGCCAAATAAGTTCAAAAACTGTAGACGCTATCGAATGATACTCAGACTCCGCAAAGGAGCGCGACACAACCATTTACTGTTTGCTCTGCTAAGTGACTAGGTGCCCACCAAAATATGTGCAATATTCATATGTAGACCAATGATCATCAGGGAGCCAGCATAGTCCTCATTAAAATATGCAATTAATGAGAGAGAAGGGGAGGGGTTAAACCCAAGCTCTTGTCATGGGGCTTTCTTCAGATACTAGAAGATTCACTCGAAAACTTGAAGGTGAGATACGAGGAGCATGCATGAACAGACTGACTACATCAAGAACGAAAGAGATGTCTGGTTGTGTAACAGTCATATAGGTAAGTTTGCCAACAAGACAATAATAGTACTCTAGACTAAGGAGAAATGAATCACAGTTAGACTCGTAAACACAAAACTTGTGGTTGACATTCATTAGTGTGCCAACAGACTTGCAACTAAAGTAAAGGGTTTGCGCGTAGGGTTTTGCAGAGTTGAACTTTTCTCGAATGAAGTGACAATCAACTTTAATATGTTTGGTACGTTCATGAAAACATGAATTCTCGGCAATATGAATGGCAACTTAATTATCGCAATAGAGGATTGTCGGAAAGGAGAAGGTAACACCAAATTCAATGAAAAGACACTCCAGCCAAATAAGTTAGAAACGGTAGATGCTATCGAATGATACTCAGGCTCCGCAAAGAAGCGTGACACAACCATTTACTTTTTGTTTTGCTAAGTGACTCCGAAAAGGAGCGTGACAACCATTTACTTTTTGCTTTGCTAAGTGACTAGGTGCCCACCAAAATATGTGCAATATTCATTTGTAGACCAATGATCATCAGGGAGCCAGCATAGTCCTCGTTAAAATATGCAATTAATGAGAGAGAAGAGGAGGGTTAAACACAAGCTCTTGTCATGGGGTTTTCTTCAGATACTAGAAGATTCGCTCGAAAACTTGAAAGCGAGATACGGGGAGCATGCATAAATAGACTGACTACATGAAATCTTTTAAGAATTGAATTGTGTGATCATTGAGCGTATTTGAGCTAATTAGAGCATTTATTCGCATTTCATGTTGTAGGTATTCCTCCATTCTTTTTCATATTTAATATATGATGTTGGGACTGTGTAAATGTATTTTCTTGGTGCTAGAGGTGTTTTCCTGCAGGTACCAGTGTGCATAGTATTTTTCCCGAGTGTCTCGGCTGTTTCATGGAGGAGGCCAGTTCTCGTACGTTTTTCTTCCCGCACGATCAATGGCACCCTCTGCGCACGGCCATTGGTCGTGCGCGATCATTTGCACATCACGACGGTCATCAAGAGAGGCCACTCATGTGTTTTTCTTCTCACACGATCACTGCCCCCCTCTCTGCGCACGATCACTGGTCTTGCACGGCTTATTGCAAAAAACGATCTGAGAAACGCACGAGTGTATGCACGAGTATTAATTGCACGACCACTGGTCGTGCGAGGCAAAACTCCCCCCCCCCCAAATCTCAACTTTTCCCGTCAGTCTAGGTTCCTTCTCACACAAATAGTAGCATTTTCCTTCATTTATAGATAAAGCAGGAAAATAGCCAACGCACGAGCAGGCGCACGACCAGTGGTCGTGCGCCTGCTCGTGCGATGGCTATTTTCCTGCTCCGTCTATAAATAGTTCGCTTTGTCTTATCAGCAAAAAAAAAAAAAAAAAAACCGGTGATTTCTTTCCCCAGTCTATCGTTTTCTCCTTTTTAGGTCTCCAAGAGCTCGAGGTCATCCCCTAGGCTCTCCCCACCATCCGAAAGCTCAAGAAAGAAGGAATCCTCTGCTTGCCGCGAGCTAGGGAATCGAAAAAGAAGACGTGGACGGTGGGAACCCTCGACGGATCCATTGGGAGCATGTGACAAAAGTTCCTCTACCCGGAAGGTAGCCGATGAGCGAGGCATTTACGAGTCGCGATCCGGAATCTATCTCTCCTCTACGAAAGAGTCTCGTGCACTGTTTGTATCTTTCTACTTCTCTCCCGCACATTAGGTTGAGTTGGTTGTAGCTTTTCTTCTATTATTTTGATTGTGCTGAAATGGAGTAGTGTTTGAACACTTGTTATTTTTATATGAAAGCATGTCTCTCGGTCCATTTCTTTGGAGTAGCCTCGGCGGCCTAGCGCTTGTGTTTTGATTATTTCCTTCTTGATAATGTGATTGTGAAGTGGTGATGAAGTGTGGTTGTGTTGCCTAGTTTAGGCACGAGCTTTGTTGCGAAGCGGAGATCGGCGACCCGTAGTGGTGCGAAGCGCTGCCGGAGACCCGCATAATTAATTAGTTTTCTTTTGTTGTAACTTGTAAGTTGTTAGCAAAATCAAAAGCCCCCGAAAACACCAACCTAAAGAGACTTCGATCTTAAGTCTCTCCTAGACAGAATCCATCTTCTCGTGCTTTGCGAGAGATTCGATACTCGGGATTCACTCCCTGTTCTATTATTACTTGACAACAATAGTGGGTGCACTTTCCCTACCGTGATTTTGTCGAAACTCATTAACTCTCCCTCAGCTTGTTTGTCCCAAAGCTCACGCTCAAAATGGCACCGTTGAAAAGAAGCATCACCGCATTATTGAGACATCTCGCACCCTTCTCATCTCCTCCCACGTTCCACCTCATTTTTGGGCTGAGGTTGTTTCCACTGCTGTCTACCTTATCAACCAACAATCTTTCACTTTCCCTCAGGGCAAGAGTCCGGGTGAGTGTTTGTATATTCGACCCCAACGTTACACTCATCTTTGTATTTTTGGTTGTCGGTGTTATGTCCTACTCCCTCCATGTGAGCATACCAAGCTCTTTGTTTGGTCTGTTCCATGTGTTTTTCTCGGATACGGTACTGAGCATAAGGGTTATCGATGTTATGACCATGTTGCATGTCGACTTCGCATCTCACGTGATGTCACCTTTGACGAGACTCATCATTTCTTTGTGTCTTTTGACCTCTCGATCTCACACTTATCTGTAACTTCCTCTGACGTGCAGTTTCTCATCTTTTTCATCTCCCCGCCTCATGTATCCTCTCCTTTGATATGAACATCTCCTCTTCCCTTGTCGCAGTCTGCACGATCACCTCCTCACGCATCTCGGTCACCCACTTTAACCTCCATAGGAGTGTCTATTTGGGACTGTCCCTCCTCTTCCATATCACTACATTCGTCATCCTCCTTCTATTCCTTCGCCTCTAGGTCCCCCAGACTCAGTGTCTGTCTCTTTCAGCGAGTGTACTGTGGATGATCCTTCTGCACGTCGCTACCCATTTCGGGAGAGACATCCTTCTGACTGCTTTAGCCTTGCTATACTACCACTGGACCCACCTACCCTACCTGCTATTACTTACGGTACTCCAGAACCAACTTCCGACCGTGAAGTTGTCCAAATACCTGAGTGGCAGTCTGTCATGTCTACTGAGTTGGAGGCACCTAAGCACACTCATACCTGGGAGTTTGTTCCTCTTCCCCCTTGTGATGTTCTTATTACTTGCAAGTGAGTCTTCAAATTCAAGACTCACTCAGATGGTTCTGTGGCTCGTGGTTTTCAATAAGAGCAGGGATGAGACTACAACGAGACCTTTGCTCCGGCTGTTCACATTACTACGGTTTGTACTCTTATTGCAGTTGCAGTTGTTCGCCACTGGTCTGTCTCAGCTCAACGTGAAGAATGTCTTTCTTCAAGACGATCTTCAACATGAGGTGTAATACATGTTTCCTCCTCCTGGTCTCTTCTCTCCTCCAAGCCTTGTTTGATGCTTGCGGTGAGATCTTTATGGGCTTAAGCAGGCACCCAGTGCGTGGTTTGCACGTTTTAGCTCAGCAGTTACAGCCACCGGTTTTCAGCTGAGTCCACATGATCTAACTCTATTTGTGCACTCCTCTCGTGGATGGACTCTTATGTTACTTTATGTGGATAATATGATTATTACGGGTGAAGATCATTCTCGTGTGACTTTTGTTAAGCATCACCTCCAACAACTGTTTCAGACAACTGACATTAGACAGCTGATCTACTTCTTGGGCCTTGATCATATCTACAGGCCACGGTTTTCAACTCTCTCAGCAGCATTACACATCAGATCTCTTAGTTCGGGCTGCTCTCTCCGACTCTCGCTTAGTAGATACTCCTATGGAGGTTCACCTTCAACTACGTCTGGATGATGCACTCTCTAATCCTTTGTTATCGCCACCTTGTTGGGAGTCTCATCTACCTCACTATTATCCGGTCCGACATTGCCCATGTTGTTCATGTGTTGAGCTAGCTTGTTAGTGTGCCTACCTCTTTGAATTATGATCACCTGTTGCAGCTTCTACGTGGTTGCGCTATCTTCGGGCGTCGACGTCTTGTGATCTCTTCTTCTCCAACTGTAATTCTATATAGCTCTGAGCTTACTCGGATGCTAACTAGGTCAGTGATCTTATTGATCGTCGACCTGTCACTGGTTTCTGTTTGTTCTAAGGTTCTTCACTTACTGCATGGAAGTCCAAGAAACAAACTGGTGTTTCTCGTTCCAGCACTAAGGCTAAGCTTCGGGCCATGAATACCACAACTAAGGATATTATTTGGCTCTGTTGGTTTCTTGAAGACTTTGATATCTCTTATAAGGATCTCAGTCCACTGTAATAACACAGGTGCTATTCAGATTACTCTAAATCAAGGTGAAACATTTACTCTTCAAGCATATCAAGGTGGATGCTTTCTTCTTACGTGAGCAGTATGGTCATGACACTCTTGCTCCTTACTTTGTTTCTTCCGAGCAGCAGCTTGCAGATTTGATGACTAAGCCACAAACGCGGACCCAACATGCAAATCTATTGTCCAAACTCTCGGTGTATGATCTCCCGTGAGTTTGAGGAGGGTGTTAGAAATATTGTACATACACACTACACGTGCATCCTATATACTAGTTATATCTTAGGCTCACCCTGGGTGTTGTGGTCGTCCTCCTGTGTATATATATTATACTCACAAGAGGGTGACCCCAACTCCCAGGGTGAGCCTAAACTATAACTATCATATAGGATGCACGTGTAGTATGTATGTACAATATTTATAAAAGTGGCAAACTTGTGAAATTAGAGGAATAAATGGTAAAATGACATATTAAGAGAGATGAGCTATAGAGGGGAGTGCATCCTGGGTGGGAACTGCATAAGAATCAGTTGGCCGAGGAGCATCATCAGTGGGGGCAACTGTCTCAGGGCATCAAAATGAGGAAGAAGATGAGTGCACACATTTAGAAGAGGAGATGATGTCAGGAGCATGAGAGGTGGTGTGTTGTTGATAGGGACGCTGAGAAGAGAATAGCAAGTGATAAGCTATCAAGAGGAGACGAGTAGAAGGATTGATTCTCGAGGAAGGTGACATAAACAGATGTTACCATTTTCTGATCGGTGGGAGAGTAACATGCATAACCCTTCTGTGTGCGAGAGTACCCAACAAATATATATTTAGTAGCATGAGAGGCCAACTTGTCCACAGTCGAGCCAAGATGATCGACAAAATAGACACTCAAAAACACGAGAAAGTAGGGGAAGGGAGATGCAGAGGGGAATATGATGGAGAAGGGTGTCACAAAGTTTATATATGCGATTAATTAAATAACACGTAGTGGTAATAACGAAGTGTCAATAAATCTTGGGAACTTACATTTGAAACAAAAGGGGGCGGAGAACTATGAGGAGGTGGCGGTTCTTCCACTTGGCCACACCTTGTTGTGGTGGTGTATAGGCACGAAACAATTAGTGGATAAGACTTAAGGTATCACAAGTTTCCTGGAATTTGAAACTAATATATTCACAGGCATTATCGGTCCAAAGAATTATACTGAAACTCAAAAATTGAGTGCGAGTTTCAGAGATGAATGAGCGGAAGCAATGTAGTAATTTGGAGTAATCACAAAGTTAAAACACTCATGTCAAGCGAGAATGATCATCAATAAAAGTAAGAAAGCATTAATATCCAGATAAACTAGCAATTTTATAAGAACCCCAAAAATCCAAATGAACTAAAGCAAATGGAGAAGATCTAATACAATGAAGGGAGAAGGGAGAATAATGATGTTTCTCGCAAACACAAGATTTGCATGTAAAACGTAAAATCAAGAAGAGCCTTTTGTAGTATAGGAAGAGGAGCATGACCAAGACGTTAGTGGTAACCGACAGATGTGATAGAGGATAGTGTTAATGGGGAAAGGTCCAGAGTGTAGAGCTCATTTGACAACAGTCCTTTACCAATGATACTAAGTGTCTGTCGCTCCTGCACAATAAAGGAAGAAGAGGTAAAAGCGATGGAGCAGTCATGATTATCAGTAAGACAGCTGACAGAGCGGAGATTAATTTGTGAGTCAGGAACATGAAACACAGATCACAAAGAAATAGACGAAGTGAGAGGAACATCTCTTGATCCACAAACCAGGGTAGTTTCTCCATTGGCAACAATGATAAATTTAGGACTTGGTGTCTGTGTACCGAGAAAGTTTTTGCAGAGTAATGTGATTTGTGGCCCTGGAGTCCATTATCCAAAATGAGTTATGGGAAAAGCAGGATATACCTTTATTTGAGGTTAAGGCGACGGGTCGGGGGTCTGAGTAAAAAGCCCCTGCAGATGATGGAGTTCCAACGAGGTGTCAATATATATGTGGCACATGTTGGGCGCGCGCACCCACTGCTGGAGAAGCATCGTGAGGAGGAGGTTGCGGGAACCCATGACTCTGATAACAAGTAGCTTCAACATGGTTTGCACAATAACAATGGTAGACATGAGAGTTCTTTGTCCCCCAAAACAATTTCATCCATCACGCACACCATCTTGAGACCCATTGCAACCTCCACGATTCCCAATAGATGGAAGGCTAGGTGAGCTTCAGGCAGCAGAGTGTTGGAGTAAAGCAGGCGAGGGATTCAAGGAGACATTGGTGGGTGAGGTCACATTAAAAATCATGGAGGAAATATCAGATGAAGAGGGAATAGTGAGAGAGAATAAGATTTTGGCACGAACACTCTGTATATGAGGTGGTAATCGTACCATCATCAGTGCTATGCTAACCGCTTCCTTTTGAGCACACTGGGTAGCAAAATCTAAAATCGGAGGTTGGTGTTAATCAAAGCCTCGACGAGAGTCTTATAATGTGCCACAAACAAGCCAGGTCACCGTCTGAAGCTGGTTCAATGGTCTAGAGGTCTCTAAAGAGATCGGATGTTGAAGGCTTTCTTTCCAATAATAGAGAGACTTCAGTTCATCCCACATAACCTTTTAATCTCAGGGTGCATAACAATGTGATATGGCTCATTATATATAATATTCAAAATCAAGGATTGAACGCGGCCATCATCCCAGAGTCATTGTCCGGTAGACTCAACATGCGGGTCGCGAGTCAGATGATGAAGACCCTTGGTTTGGAGTACTTGACGCACCGAGTGGACCCACTTAACAAAAATTTACTTCCCTGTGGGCGGAAATAATGGTAATTTGCAATTCGTTGTGTGCTTCATAGATAGGAGCCGAGCGAGTGTCGGAATGGTGAATGAGGCAGATGCATCATTTGTCCAAATGTTATTAGTGAGTTCAAGCCATCGGCAACCTCAAGCCTTATTTTTGACGAGTTCTGTAAGCAGGAAGGGCTTAAGAAACTCTGATGAGCTTTGGATAAGAGGGGTTGCGAGTTTTGGATTGATGAGCGGCAAGCACTATTGTCAGGGGAGGAGACGAGAGAGCTAAAGCGGCACAAACGAGCCCAAGCCACTGGGTCGGCGAGCTCTATAAAGTAAGGAAAGTGAGTGATGGACCAGAGGATACTTCCTGGGCCAGAGGATGCGGCGTGTCCTGAACTAGAGAGTGGGGTGAGTCTTCACGCGCAGGGGCAATCATAAGCAAGTTTTGTAGAGGATGGGGAGGTTGGTCATGAGGCAATAAAAAAAGGGGAGGAGTTGGGTTAATTTGAACGAGGCAGAGGGATGATGGCGAGCTTGCAGGGATATTTAGCAAGTCGTGGGAAAAGGCTCAAGCCGAAACTCCAAAGGGGGGTCTGACTTTACTGGAAGAGAAAGTGAGCTCAATCAGCGAGAGCAGGAGTTTAATCGGCGAGAGATTTACTTCAAGAATCGTGCAATTTTAATACCATGTAGAAAAGCTAAATAAGAAACTTGACAATTTTATTACTTTACACTTAAGAGAGCAATTACAAGGACATGCACACATATGTGTAGGTGGAAGGAATGACACCTTAACTCCAAACCACAGTGTGACACTAATCTATTCATGAGACGATTTTCCTAATGAGCCAAAAAGTGAGCACATATTTCTTATATAGTATATTTGTCTAATTGGTGCATTATCATCGTCAATAACCTCAATGAAAATAATAAAGTAAAGATTGAGCCCGGTTTGGGAGAGCGGTAAAGGAGTGATGGAGGTTGTGAACATACTTATGAAAAATGCATGCAAAGTTTAGGTAAGTGCGACCATAAATGCCATTTTCCCAAAACAAAGTTTTACATAAAACAGCATTGTCGTCATGTAGGTGTGGTCAAGCTTTAGCACACGTCACTATCCCTACTCAAAAATGAAATTTGAGGTAGCCACCACGAAAGTACCAAATGCAAGTAAATCTCCACCACTACGTTTACCATCACAGTAAGTCCCAAACAGAGCCTTAAGAACAAAACACATGCTCAACCAAACCCTCTAAGAACAAAGAGTTAATAAGGTAAAAGAAGTTCAAGAAAATAAAACCTTACACTAAGCCTATCTAAGGCACGAACCACAGCCTCTTGAACAGCCTTATCATCATGAGAAAGCAAATGAACCAGACATTTGACAGCTCCAGCTTCCCTAAATGATATCCTCAAATGATCACAAATTGATGCATCAGCGATCGACTGAGCAGCTCTAGTAATCGCTGAGACATCTTCAAGCCCAAGGAGCAAAACTAGCCGGGCAACACCATCCATCCATGACAAAAGCGTATGTTCTTTGGTTGAAGAAGACCCAAATTCCTCTCTTCTTCCATCATCCAGCTCAATCGCACCAATTCGTGCAAGGAATTGCTGCTGAGATCGTCCGACTATGGCATTCGTCTTTGCCTCGTCCAAGTTGATACTCTTTTCACGGACGGTAAGTCCAAGTAGTAAATCTGTCGCACCGTATCTCGAAGGGCGCAAAGTCCGTTCTAACTCGGTGCCATCGGGTAAAGAGGGCCAAGAATGTGGCTGTGATCTGAAAGATTTGTATGAGGCAGCGCCAATTAAAGGAACCCGAATTAGACCATTCTCGATAACGAGAATTCTGTAAATATCATCTTTCGATAATTCCAGTAGTACAGTTTTTGCTGCCTTTCTGATAATTCTTGACCCTCCCGCATCGCTTCTAAGAATATCTGCCTGTAGAAGTTTGTGATTGTAATACAAGAAAAACAAGTCAAAACCAATAAATTCAATGATGAATTTAGAATAGAAGTTAGGAATCCTCAACTGTAAATAAGGACTAATATTAAACCTCTCCTTACATCAAGATTTTCTTATTCTGAACTCTGAAGGCCTTCAATTATCAGCAATTTATAGATTTACTGTCAGTAGTAAACTGTTGTGTGAAATCAAGCATGGAGTTGTATTCTAAATCATATTTTTGATTTCGTAATGTGGGGCGTGTAAAACATAGGTATACATTTAGCGCAACACAATACCAAATACTTACTCTATTTAAGAAACTGCGCATACGGTATTAAACTTGCAACTGTGCCTGTGGTCCCTAGCTTCACTGGCTCCTTCACTTTCTTTCTCCCTCTTGCTGTTCCTCCCTACCTCTCCACAATGGATGAAAATGTAATAAAAAGGGAAGCCCGATTTTTACACCAGTGTGTGTCTATATATATACATATATGAAAAAACTCATAAATTCAGTCCCCCAAATTCGCTTGCTTTATGAAAATGATCACTGAAGTTTTTTTCACATAAAATTGGTCCCTAAATTTTATTTGCTTTATGAAATAGTTCCCTTTAATGATTTCCATCCAACTTTTAATGGTTACTTCTAAGTTCTAAACAATAAAGGACCTGTTAAGCTGACATTTTTTTCTCTGCCCTGTACCATGCTCCTTCCGCGTCTCGACAAATACCGCAAGTGACATGGAGGAAGAAGAAGCTTGAAAAAGCGGCAGCGGAGGGGCCGGCGGCATCAACGATGTTAAAAACGCGTGTAAAAACGTAGGATCATCCGATCCTATGTTTTTTTTACCTCAGCGAGCCACGTTCCAGCTAGTATCGCCCGCCCATTAAGATCGTTGGGATTGCAGTGTAAGATCGCTAGCACGGTAGGATCGGCCGATCTTATCGTGCCAACTGGCCCAGTGGTGGAGCGTTGAGCGCCTTATTTTTTTAAAAAAAATAGAAATAGACAGCGGTTTATATATAAATCATTGTATATACTCGAATAGACAGCGGTTTATATATAAACTGTTGTCTATTATACCCTGGAATAATAGACCACTGTCCATTCGAGTATAGACAGTGGTTTATATATAAACCGTTGTTCATTCGAGTATAGACATCGGTTTATATATAAACCATTGTCTATTCCTATTTTTTTTTTAAAAAAAATAAGGCGCCCAATGCTCGAGTATAATAATTACTAGGGCTTCTTCCCTGCCTCTTCCCTTCTCGAGCTCATCACGCGGTTGTTCATGTCTTCTCACGCGGGCCACACGGCTTCTCCACGTGGTTCTTCAAGCGCTGCTTAGTGGATTTTTGTGGATCTTCAAGCGCAGCTTCTTCCCTGCCTCTTCCCTTCTCGAGTGGTGCTTCAAGTTCAGGTTCTACTTATACAGTTAATTGTTAAAGCTTGTACCTTGTAGTTTATTATTGTGTTAAAAATGGCTTCAAGTGGTGCTTCATGTTAGAAAAACACTTCAAATAGTGCATCTGGGAGTAACAATGTTGATGCTCGTATGGGATCTAGAATGCAAAAGACTGTTGCAGGATCTAGAAGTGATATTGGATGGAAGTATGACATTCCATTTGAGGGAGATGTTAGGAAAATCAAATGCAAATTTTGTGAGAAAGTAGTGACCGGAGGGATTTATCGTTTAAAACTTCATTTGGCGGGAACCCAAAAAGATGTTAGATCTTGTAGGACCGTGCCAGAAGATGTGAAAAGAGAAATATGAGAGATTTTAGTTGGTTTGCAAGATAGATTATTGAAGAAAACAATCCCCCCGTGGAAGGAGAGTCAAGTGGAAGTGTGAAGAGAAAAATAGATGATAAAAACTCTTCTAGTTTTTTTAAGAGAAGTGAAAAAACACAATCAACAACATTTTTAAAAAGGGGGTGCGAGAGGAAGCATGTAATGATATTGCTTCTTTCATCTACAAGAACATTATACCATTTAATGTGGTAAAGAGTGATGAATTTCATAAGATGTGTGAATCTATTTCAAGGCATGGATTGAGTTTCAAACCATCATCTTATCATGAAATTAGGGTCAAATATCTGAAGCAACAATATGATTTGACAATGGAGACTCTTGCTTAACATAGAGTTCATTGGAAGAAGATGTGATGCACAATAATGATAGATGGGTGGACTGATAAAAGAAGAACACTAATAAATTTTTGAGTGAACGGCTCTATGGGAACAGTTTTCTTTAAATCTATTGATGCATCCCATATGACTAAAACAGCAGAAAAGATCTTTATAATGATTGATGACATTGTTGAGGAGGTAGGTGAAGAAAATATTGTCCAAGTAGTGACAGATAATGTTGCAAACTACAAAGCTGCTGGAGAAATGTTGATGGCTAAAAGGAAAAAAGTTGTATTGGACACCTTGTGCAGCGCACTACATTGCCTTGATGCTGGAGGATATGGAGAAAAAGATATTTGTTCATCATGAAACAATTCCAAAGGCTAGGAAAATTACAACTTATATTTATTCAAGGACTAGTCTCATCTCAATCTTGAAAAAATTTTCAAAAGATAAAGATTTGGTGAGATCTGGAATGACTCGCTTTGTCACTGCATACTTAACTTTGGGATGCCTTCATGACAAGAAACTTGCATTGATAAGAATGTTTAATTCAGATGAATGGAAGGGTAATCGATTTGTTGGTTCAAGAGATGGAAAACTGATTGAAGATGTGATTATGGATAAAGAGTTTTGGAAAAATATTGTTATTTGCTTGAATGGGCATATCCATTGATAAAGGTGCTTCGGTTGGTTGATTCAGATGAGAAGCCAGCCATGGGATTCATTTATGAGGAAATGAATAAGGCCAAAGAGAAAATTGCACATGATTTTGATGGTGTGCAAAAATAGTAAGTCTTTTTTATGTAATTAATTAATTGTAGCATTATTTATTTGTATCTTGATTTTAAACTACTTCAATTTTTTTCATTATTTAGTTATCAACCAATATGAGATGTTATTGACGCAAGATGGGGCAAGCAACTCCATAGGCCCTTGCATGCTACTGGCTAATATTTGAACCCCAAATTTCATTGCAGTCCTTTATTTAAAGCCGATTATGAAGTAAAGCGTGGACTATATGACTGTATAGAAAGAATGACAGGGGGAAATATAGATGAAATTTCAATAATTGATAGCCAACTTGAAGATTTTAAGAATAAAAGGCAATTTTTTGGATCTATAGTTGCCAAAACTGGAATTAATATCAAAACTCAAGCAGCGTGGTGGGATTCATATGGGGAGGAAAATCCAGAGCTTCAAAAATTTGCTCTTCGTGTGCTAAGTTTGATATGTAGTTCCTCTGGATGTGAAAGAAACTGGAGTGCCTTTGAAATGGTATAATTTAAAAAATAAGAAATATTTTTACATTTCATTCAAATTATGTTATGTATATTAACTTATTTGAATTTTTTAGGTGCACGCAAAGAGAAGAAATCGCTTAAAGCAAAAAACAATGAATGATGTCATCTTTGTGATGACTAATTCAAGATTGGGTAAAATGAAAAAAAAGGAGTACTGATAATTTCAATTTTGATGATATCTCTTCAGATGATGAATGGATTGTTGGAGATGAAGATGAAGACAATTTGAATGATTTTGGGGACACTTATGAAGTAAATGCTCCACATGAAGCAGAGTTGAATATTCCTGATTTTATTGAAGAACTTGTTGCAGGAGAGGAAAAAGAGCAAGTGATGGTTGAAGGAGAGGAATATTATTTTGGGTAAAATTTGAATTTTGCCTTGAATGATTTTATTTAAATTTCAATTGAACACTTTTGACTTTTCTTAATATTTGAATATTTAAATATACTCATATTATATTTTGATGTGATGGTAATGATATATTGGTATGAATTATTTACTGTGTCTTTTATATTAATATTTATCTAATGTTGATTGTTACATTTTTTTTCATGCTTTTGTTTTATAAAAATAACCAGCTATTGTGTTTAAATATAAATATTTTTTTATAATACGATCTTACGATCCGTGTCGATCCTACATTTTACGATCTTAGGGACGCCTCCTGATCCTAGATAAGATCTCGATCTTGACAACCTTGGACGGCATACTTCGCTTCGGTGAAGAACCTCATCAGCTTCCTCCTCTCACTCATCTCCCTTATTCTTTGCAGCTCTTTGTAGTGTGCTTAAAGCAGAGTGATGCAGGAATGGAATGCTCTTTAAAGATGGTTCCTTGCTCATTCTGTGATTAATGAAGATCGTGATTTCTGGTTCTGTTTTATTTATAGGTTTGCAGATTGTCTTCAGACATTTGCCCAATTGCGTTGTTTTATTTCTATGGAATCATTCTGTTTTTCTCCGCAAGAATCTCAACCCCGGGGCTCTGATTTCTTTGATTTTGTATGTCTAGAAGAGTGAATAGTTGTTTGTGTGGCATCAAGAATTAGCACCGATAATAAAACTGTGTGATTTCTAGTAATGAGATGAAGGTGATTTTATAGCTCTTCCTTCTTTTCTTCGTACTTACAGGAACCTGGATGCAAACCGTTAATTTTGTAGAAAGTAATGAAAGGTGCAATATATTCTTCCACAATTGGGCATAATATAGGAGATACAACAAGACACCCAACACCGATAGGCGGTGTGGGACTAAACTCAATAATATAAATACTACTAACTCTAACACTCCCCCTCAAGCTGGAGGGGAAACCTACAGCTTGAACACAACATAAAACGGAAGGTAAAAGAAGATTGTCAACATGGGACAAAACAGCAGCCACCGAGGCCTAACCGTGTGTCAACGGGGTAACTACAACCGGGCAAAGGCCACACGACGTTGGTCTATAAACCGACCATGATCACACTGGATACACCCGGAGCTGAAACTAGGTCAACCAAGAATGACAAACCATTCCTACCGCAAAGCGAAGAAAAGAAACGGGGAGACAAACAACAAACGAAATCAACCTGGGGGCCATGTGTGACTAAGGCAGGAGTCGGGAAAGAGGCATCTGAGTCGTCGTTATCACAAACACTCCCCCTCACGTGGAATACGTGCATGAAGGCATAGACTATGCCTGGAGGCCGTGACGTACACTCCCCCTCACGTAGACCACGTGCGCGTGTGGGACCCTCGTCGGGTACATGAACCCAGATCACGTGGAGGAAGGCCGAAATCGTAAAGAGACACAAACAACAACACAACAACCACAAACAACTTAAAAAAACAGCATCTACAGAAAAACTACATCGGGAAGAAGAAGAGGCTCATGCGCAGCAGCAGCAAGGCACGACCAGCAGATCTCGGCCGAAAAACAGGAGCAGCAATACCGGAAGGGAAGAGCAGCAGCAACATGGATCCACCAAGCCGGAAGAGGAGGCGGTAAGCCAGAGTTGTTGACGGTCGGAGCAACAAGACAAGGTGGGAGGAGGCACGGTCCTGCAGATCTAGCGCAGATGGAGCTGCTGGAGGAGGAGGCGCAGCAGCAATAGAAGGCCAACGGGAGAAGCTGAGCGCGGAGAAGCAGCTAGCAAGGAGCCTTCCGGGTCGGAGAAGAAGCAGGCCTGGGCGGAGCAGCAACACCATCTGCTGTCGATGGGAGAAGGGGAAGCTCCGCAGCAGTCGTCGATGGCAGAAGCAGTCGGCAAAGTCGTCGGGAGAAGCAATGCGCTGGATGGATCGTCGACGAAGGCAGACGGAGCCGACGATGACGCAGGCGGAAGCGGAACACGGCAGCAGCGGCGGAAACAGTCGGCGAAGAAGCACAGCGGCACACGACAGCAGCAACGGCGAAAGTAGCACGACGTCGATGACCCGGGCGGCAGCAGCACACAGCAGCAGCGGAATTGGAACCGCACCTGTCAACAGGGATCAACGATCGACTTCGTCGACAGGAGCGGCGGGCGTGAGCCCTGGCAGCTCTCGGACACGGAAGCACGGGGGGGAGCAGTAGCGGACGCGGAATCGGAAAATAAAAAAAATTTAGGTCTCAGATCGTTGCTCTGATACCACGTAGAAAGTAATGAAAGGTGCAATATATTCTTCCACAACGGAGCATAATATAGGAGATACAACAAGACACCCAACACCGATAGGCGGTGTGGGACTAAACTCAATAATATAAATACTACTAACTCTAACAAATTTATTTAGAAGCAACCGTTAAAATTTGATAGAAATAGTTAAAGGGACCTCTCTCTCTCTCTCTCTCCTCAGAATTACAAGGTTTTCCCCTCTAACTTTCAAAATTACCAAAATTGCCTCTCTATTTAAATTGTTAACATACACGTGCAAAAAAACCTAAGAGACCCCCTCCTAAGGTTCTTTTTAGGTACATGTAGGTTAACAATGTAACCTTTGAGGGGGAAGTTTTGGTAATTTTGAAAGATAGCAGAGAGGCTGAGTAATTCTGCAAAGTTGGAGGGAAGGTCCCAATAAATGACATTATATATAATGATAGATACGCAGCGCCAAAAAGTGTTTGTATTAAAAGGTCGTGCACCCCCAAATAAAGAATTTGGTGGTGGAAAGAAGAAGTACAAGATAAAGTAAAAGCGAAGAGGGTAAGCTATAAAACACTATACGCTTGCAGAAATAATGGAAACTTGGAAAAGTATAAAGTCGCCAAAAAAGAAGCTAAACATAGCAAGTAAAATAAGAAGTTAAGTTTATGAAAAAATTTATAAGCGACTGCATACCAAAAATAGAAAGTGCGACATACATAAAATTGCTTAAACTAGAGAGAAAAACAAGGGATTTAAGTCAAGTTAAATGCATAAAGGATGAAACAGATTTGATTTTGACGGATGATGTGTCTATTAAAGAGCGATGAAAAAGATACTTTTATCAACTCTACAATAAAGCAAAAGACAATGAAATGAACTTGGAAGAGTTAAGTAAATCAGAGCAGTATAAAAACATAACGTTTTATCGTAAAATTCAAGCATCGTAGGTAATTGATGTTCTAAAGAAGATGAAAAATGGAAAGACGGTTAGGTCAGACGATATACCCATCAAAGTATGAAAATGCCTAGGAAAAGAAAAAAATTTATGGTTTGCATGTTTTTTCAATAAGATAGTGAAAACAGAGAATGTCTGACCAATGAAGAGAAAGTATCTTGGTACCTTGTATAAGAATAAAGAAGATATACAAAATTGTGTCAATTATAGAAGAATTAAATTAATGAGTCATACCATGAAACTATGAGAACAAGTAATAAAAAAAAGAGTTAGGCGAGAGACTAGTACTTCGGAGAATCAATTTGGATTCATGTCAGGGCGATCGACCATGGAAGCTATACAACTCTTGAGGAGACTCATTGATAACTATCAGGAAAGAAAATAAGATTTGCATATGCTGTTTATCGACCTTGAGAAGGCTTATGATAGGGTTCCAAGAAAGGTCTTATGGAGAGTCTTAGAAAAGAATGGTGTAAATGTACCATACAATGGCATAATCAAAGATATGTATACAAATTTAATGACGAGAGTGAGGACATCTGGAGGATTAACACATGAATTCCCTATCACCGTTGACTTACATCAAGAGTCAGTTTTAAGCCCTTATCTCTTTATCTTATCTTAGATAAGCTCACCTCACATATCAAACAAGCAATATCTTGGTGTTTATTGTTTGCGGATGATATTATTTTGGTCGATAAGACGCGAGAAGGTGTAAACGTGAAACTTGAATCTTGGCGAGACACTTTAAAAAAGAAGGGTTTTAGGTTGAGGAAGGCAAAGACGGAGTATATAGAGCTTAAACATAGGGTCTGTTTGGGACAGCTCTGGCGGATTGAAAAGCTGCTGTCCGGATAGAGCTGTTTTAAAATAGATCTCTGAGGAGCAGTTTTGAAAAGCTGCAGACTGTTTGGGTGTTCTGTGCAGAAGTGCGCTCGGAATCGCCGGAGGAAGGACGTCGGGGGCTTGGAATTGCCGGAGGAAGGACGTCGGGGGCTTGGAATTGCCGGAGGAAAGCCGTCCGGGGCTCGAAATCGCCGGAGGAAGGCCGTCCGGCCTCTGAGCATGTTCCAACTGAAGAAACCATTAGATTTCCAAAACATGTGAAAGAGAAAGCTATTTTGCGGGAGCAGAAGCTGGGGAGGGAGAGATTTCTGAAAAGCTGCAAAACAGCTCCAGATTTTTGAAAAGCTCTTCACAGGGAGCTGTCCCAAACAGACTGAAAGCAGCTCTGGCGGTTGGAATAGAGATTTTCCAACCGCCAGAGCTGCCCCAAACAGACCCTTAGCGGTGCAAGAAAGAAGGATGACTTTGTTATTAAGTTAGGTGATCAACATATTTTACGCAGTGAGTGCTTTAAATATCTGGCATAGATAGTTCAAAAAGATGAAGAACTTGAGGTGCAGATAAAGAAGTAATACATAGAATCCAAGCAGGTTGGTTAGAAAGGAGAGGCGCATCAGGGATCTTATGTGATCATAAAGTACCATTAAAACTTAAAGTGATGCATCTTTCATCGCATCCAAAGACATGCGTTTTATCTTCCAGATTTTATTTATTAGCATGTATTTTTTTCGCGCATTTTTAAATTTTGAAGTTGATCGGCTCATCGGATTGACCGCCCGATAAGACTGAATGAAAAGGTACGGTAATTTAGGTAGTAAGAACAGAAAAGACAAGCTTTAATTTATTAAAGGATGCATAAAATTAAAACATAGGAAATAATTTTCCTCCCCTCTGTAATATCGGCACCGAACTCCCGTATCCCCATTCCTTTCCCCCTTGTCGACGTCAAGCATCCACTGATGCATCTCCGTTAGTCGCGCCAGCGAGTCCGAGAGACGTCCAGCCTACCCGACTGGCCCCTCCTGCCACATGCTGTCGCAATATGCCGCCACCGCTCTGATCCAGCACCGCTGAAGGCTTCCAGCGCTTGTTCTCCCCACTAGGTCTTTGTCGACCTACTGCTGACTCCGGCGATCTTTCCCGACTGGCGACGACTTCGACACAGTTCCTCCGTCAGTCGAATGTGCTCCTCCCTTCGTCGTTCTCCCGATTGACGTCGACATCCGACGTCGTCCGTCAATCGACCATTGATCTCCTTTGTGCCAGTTGGGCTTGAACTGGATTCACGCCCCTGAATTGTGTCGGTTGAGCTTGAATTGGATTCACGCCCCTAAACAATCCTCACTGCCCCTTGCTACTTATACTGGTTTAATTTTACACATTTAAATTAATTAATTATAAGCTTGTCTCAAACGTTCTTGCTACTCTAATTCCCGCTTATTCCATAAATTATTGCTTGTGGTTTGTGTTTGTGGTTGTACGGATCTCGCAACGATTTAATTCGTTAGGCACCACGAAATATTTCTTCTAATAAGGATTAACGATCTTGCGAAGTTCAAACGAATGAGAGTAGTTAGCGCGAATAAATCCAAATTGGCCCGCTCAGCCCCTTTTTAAAATTAAACATCAACTTATTTTCAAACAAAGTCTAAATTGAGCCTATAATAAATTAAAATAGGTCGTTAAAATTTTATTTTATTTTTGAAAACCTAACCCTAGTCTACATCAGTTTGATATCAGAGTTCCTTTGATTCGCTTCAATCGCGAATCATGCAATCCGGATCTCAAAAAATTAAAACAATTCTACTTTTATTTTTTTTCTAATTTATTTTCAAAAAAAATTATGACCATTTAATTTAAAACCCTATATTATTTATAAAAAAACTAAAACTTCATTTTATTTTATTTTTAAAAAGTCTTTTCTGTCCACTTAGGTATTCTCTCATTTTAATAATAATAAAAAAAGAATTTCAAATTATTACATTTTGAAAATACATTAAAATTTTCTGAGAAAACTTAAGGCTTCATTTGGCGCAGCGTTTTCATGTCCGTGGCGGGAGCAGACACAAACGCACGGCGGGTAAACAAATGGCCGACGGCGGTGTTTGTCGTGTCTGCTCCCGCCCTCCCTAAGAAATTGAGTCGATCTGCTCTGTTTCCAGCCTCGCCTCCCCCCCCATCCAGTTCCAACTCTCCCTTCCACCCGCTGGCTGCTCCTGCCATCACCGCACCAAATGAAGCCTAAATCAACTTTTTAAATGGAAAAGCAAGTCAATCATTTAGAGACTAGCGTAGGGGATTTGACTCAATGTATAAACGAATTAATGAAAGCGGTAGAAACTCTCACCACCAGTATGGGTAGTCACATGCGTAATGAATGGTTTGCGCACTTCGGTTAATAATATCGAAGGCACCATGCACGTAAACCGAGCACATGCCCCAGTGGTCGAAATAGACCCTAACCCTAGAACTCTAGAGCTTGCACATCCCGAACCTAAACCGCGTAATCAACCTTGTTGGGATGTAGGAGTCAAATTAGACGTTGATGATTTTGAGGGACACTTGGAGCCCGAGGGTTTTTTAGACTGGTGTGATCGGATGGACCGCTTCCTGGCTTGGAAGCAATTGCTCCAAGCTAAGCAAGTTGAATATGTCACGCTTAGACTGAAAGGTTCATCCCTAGTTTGGTGGGGATAACTAGAGTGTTCTAGATTTAACCTAGGCATGCCTAGCGGTGCGCATAAAAAACCGAAACCGACCGAACCGTGTCGAACCGGTCCAATTGAACCGATTTTCAAACCGAAACGGCCGGTTTGATTCAGTTTCGGTTTCAAGTGGCTGAAAACTGATCTCATTTTGGTTTAGTTCGGTTTGCACATGTTGCAAACCGGAAAAAAACTGAACTGAAATATATGATGTTACTTCTTTTGAATGTTTCACTTTCAACTATAAGTGAATGCTTTGTAGTGTCTCATATTACTAGTTTAATAGATTTTTAGTTTTGCCAAGCTCCATTTTGAATAGTTCTAAATTTTTTGTGCACTAGTTAATCTAAATGTTGTTCTTATTATTCAAAAATCTCATAGAATTTAATTATAGAACTCATGCACATAAAAAACATAAAATAACTTCGAAGCAAATTTAGAAAACTGAACCTACGGATAAAAAACCGAACCCAACCCAACCGAACAGATTGGGTTTGGTTCGGTTTTGGTTTTGGTGTGTAAAAATTGAGGCTATTTGGTTCGGTTTCGGTTTTACATAAAACTGAACCGAACCGAACCACTTGCAGGCCTTGGCATGCCCCCCATCACCACATGGGATGAATTTAAAATACAACTTCGCAAACAATATGTCCCTACCGATTATTTGCATACCCTCTATCGTAGGTTCCACAACCTAAACAAGACAAATTATTGGTGGATGAGTATACGAATGAGTTCCTAATACTGCAATTTCGCCTCGACCTCCGAGAGTATGATGACATGATTGTGTCCCGTTACCTGGAAGGGTTGTGTTATACTACTAGAGATCAGTTAGAACTCTTTGATTATAAAGATTTAGGAGAGATCTCGAGTTGCGCACGAAGAGTAGAGTCATTACAGAAGCGAACATCTGGAGTCAAATCTACTGATAGATCCACATCGAGCGTCACTACTACCACCACTGCAAGGACCTCAGATCCCCCCCACCCTCCCATCACTGTTGGGACTCCGCTCTCATTCACCATCCCCTCCAAGGGTAAGGAGATTATTGGGGCTAAGCCCAACACTGGAGTGTTATGATGCTTTAAGTGTATAGAGCCGGGGCACAAATCATTTGAGTGCCCGCGACGTTACTTCGTCGTTATTATTGACTCTACTAATGAACGAGAGACTGAGTATGGAGTTTACGTTAATGAATCTCTCTTTGAGCCTGATCCTGAGCACGAGTCCGGATACGTCATAGAAGTGGAAGGTGAACACGCCAAACACTTAACATGTGTCTTACGTTATAGTCTGATTATCCCTAGTGAGTCTATTAAGGATGACAATAGAAGGCAAGATATTTTTCGCACTATTGCACGCATCCAGGAACAATTTTGTTTCATTATCATCGATAATGGTAATATGGAGAATTTTGTTTTGTTGGAACCCCTAGTTGGATTTGAGCTAGGTTCACTAAATTAGGATATGACCCAACATGTATAGATCAGGGTCATAGTTGTGTCCTAGAGTCTAGATCAAGTCCTTAGAGTCAACAGTACAAAGGACCAGCCTTAACCACTGCTAAAGACTCAAGACTTAGAGAATTCAAGAATTAGAAAAAGGAGTTCTACGTTCGTCGATCTCCGGTCGACAAAAGTCGAGCTCAGCTAGACGAACTCAGAGAAAATTCTCTGAGCCCAGCTCGACGAACTCAGTCCCCAGCTCGACGAAGTAATACCTTCTGAGTCTAACACTCAGTCGACGAACTAAGAACATCAGCCAGAAGAACTTTGATCTTTGATCGACTAATTCTGATTGAAGTGGTTCAATACCAGAAAATATTCTAAGTCAAAACTTCAGGACTCAGCTCGACGATCTTGGACTCCTACTGGACTAATTCTGTTTCTCAAGGCTCAGCTCGACGATCTTGGACTCCTACTGGACTAATTCTGTTTCTCAAGGCTCAGCTCGACGATCTTGACCTGAGCTCAAGGAACTCTGTTCTCAGATCAACTAACTCTTCAACTCTCAGAGCCAGAGATCACTCAACGCCAGATGTGCTATTATCTCAACGCTGTCAGTTTGACCAAGTTCTGAGGTCGACTAATTTCACATTCTCAGGTCGACGAACTTAGAGCACAGTATCCGTCAGTTTATGCAGTGCAGTTGTTCGCAGATCTCAGGTCGACGAAAGCTGATCCCAGGTCGAAGAAAAGTTGTTCTCTGGTCGACAAAAACTGTAAGACATATTGTTATTTATTCTTTCCTTTTTTGTCTTCTTATTGTATATCTATTATAAGCCGTTAATTCCCTGGATAATCAATGCATTTGAATAGAGCCGTTACTGGCAGCATTGATTGCAAATATCCCCCATGGAATTAATTGTTTATATCTCGGGACAGACATAGAATAGAATATATGACAACATTATTGCCGTTTTCATTCCCTAGATTTCGGCTGAGCATTGATTGCAGGATTTTGAATTCGACCAAGAGGCAGTTATCAAGGGGATCATCTCTCTGTTAAAGAAGCAAGATACACAGAAACCTTTAAGAATACAGAATTTTTTTTGAAAAACCACAGGGCAGTGCATACAGCTCTCTGAAGAAAAATCAACTGCTCTCAAAAGAAGAAGAAAGAACAACAATCACTATCAAGAGTCTTTCTTCTCCTTCTTTGTTTTCTGGGATCTCAAGTGACAAGAACATTCAAATCAGCCAAAGGATCTCAGAAAGTAGATTTACAGCAGAAGGCCTACTCACCCTTTGCAAAGCTTCCACTCCTGAACCATTCAACTTCTCAGGGGGAGCTTTGACAACATCACAGAATCCACAAAGTCTTCTCATTTTGATTTGAGAAAAGAAGACTTCAATCAACCTCTCTTCCCCACCTCTGTACAGGGTTTTAATTCCCTTCAAAATTATTCTGGTTGCAAGTCTTCTTCCAAAAGACTTAGGTTGGTTTTTGAGCACCTGATCAAAAGCTCATTGGTGGCAGTCATCTGATCAAAACCTGTAGTGGATTCCTACCTAGGGTGGTAGAAGAGTGGATGTACCCAAGTTTAGGGAACCACTATAAAATTCTTGTGTTGTTTGTGTGTCTGTGATTTTCCTGTGTGCTTGTGCTGTGATATAATTGTCTGTGCTGTGATATATTTTGCTGTGTAGCTTAGTCACATTTTCTCTAATTCACTTGTACACTTATATCATAGTAACATATTTGATTAAAGACTTGTTATTTCCGCAAAAAATCAAAAATACTTTAAAAACTCTATTCACCCCTCCTAGAGTTGTTCAGAGCTTACCCTATCTTTCAATTGGTATCAGAAGGTGGTTAATCACATCATACAGGCTCACACCTAGATTAATCAAGATCCTCAGGATAAACTCTGAATAAGTCTTACTAGTTTCTCAGTTTAAATTTTATTTTCTGATATTATGACACAAAACAAGGATTATACCAGCACCAGACCTCTAGTTTGCAACTTGCAAAAGTTTGGAATCTGGAAGGCAAGGATCAAACTTTATATGAACTCTATTGATGGGGACATTTTTAATTCCATCTTGACAAGACCACCAGCTCCAGTGGCCTCTACTTCAACCCCAGTAAATCTCAGTGCAGTGCCTCCTCCAGATCAAACTGATGCACATAAAAAAGCAAAGATTGCTGATGTCAGAGCTATGAACATACTGGCTCAAACTATGTCAGATGACATATTTCAGAAAGTTGTTGAATGCACATCTGCCAAAGCCATTTGGGATTCCCTCAACCAAATGGTAGCAGGATCTGTTGATGAGAGGAAGGATAGAAGATTCAACCTCATATCCCAATATGAGAATTTCAGGAAAGATGAAGCAGAATCTGTAAAAGTAATGTACAACAGGCTGAGCTCCATCATCAGTGAGCTCGGAACACTGGACAAAGAAATTACTCTGACTGAGGTCAATGACAAGATCCTCATGTGTTTCCCTATGTGCTTCTCTAGCACATGAGACTCTAGAATCTGACCCATCAGAGAAGCCAGAAGAATGGCTGAAATCTCAACAGAATCTCTGCTTGGAAAGCTCAAATCCTATGAGCAATTGATCAAGTCAAGAGAAGCTGCAGTTGAACCAAAGGCTCCAACACCCACCAGGAAGGAACAGAGCTTAGCATTCAAAGCTGCAGAAGAATCTCCTAGCTTGCCAGTCAATGAAGAACTCATGAGTCTCTTTGCTAAGAGATTCTATAAAATGGCAAGGAAGGACTCCAGTCAATGAAGAACTCATGAGTCTCTTCTTCTTCTTCTTCTTCTTCTTCTTCTTACTGCTGTGCTCATTACTGCTGTTATTACTGGTCATTTTTTTAAGTCATTACTGCTGTGCTCATTACTGCTGTGCTCTTCAGTTGTTATTACTGCTGTGCTCTTCTTCTCAGGTCATTTTTTAAAGCCATTTTTCCTTTCTAATATTATTATTACTGCTGTGTTCTTCCTTAATTTTGAAATACATAATTTTGAATTGTGGCGCTGGCATATCTAGGGCAGAATTCTGCCCAGATTTCTGGGTGAAATCTGGGCAGAATTCTGCCCAGATTTCACCCTGAAATCTGGGCTGAGTTCTGCCCAGATTTCTGGTGAAATCTGGGCAGATTTCTGCCCAGATTTCTGGGTGAAATCTGGGCAGAAATCTGCCCAGATTTCACCCTGAAATCTGGGCTAAGTTCTGCCCAGATTTCTGGTGAAATCTGGGCAGATTTCTGCCCAGATTTCACCAGAAATCTGGGCAGAATTCTGCCCTAGATATGCCACAATTCAAAATTATGTATTTCAAAATCTGGTGAAATCTGGGCTAAATTCTGCCCAGATTTCAACCCTGAAATCTGGGCTAAGTTCTGCCCAGATTTCTGGTGAAATCTGGGCAGATTTCTGCCCAGATTTCACCAGAAATCTGGGCAGAATTCTGCCCAGATTTCTGGGTGAAATCTGGGCAGAATTCTGCCCAAATTTCACCAGATATCTGCCCAGATTTCACCCAGAAATAAAGACAGAATTCTGCCCAGATTTCAGGGTGAAATCTGGGCAAAAATCTGCCCAGATTTCACTGTCCAATTCTTGTAATGAATGTTCTTAGCTTATGTTTTTGTAATGAATGTTCTTGTATTTTTTTATTATGGCAGTTATGTCCCAATCACACACTCCCATTAGTGTCACTGGTTCAACGTCTACATCAGTAACGAGTAGATTTATTTCTGATGACGCAAACAAGGATGATAATGCCCCACTCTGGGCTTATGTGTCTCTTATACATAGTAGAGAAGTTGGTGGGGGAAATAGAAAGTGGAAATGTAATTTTTGTGAGGTTGATTTCAGCGGCTCGTATTCTAGGGTAAAAAGTCACTTGCTAAAAATATCCGGGACCGGGATTAGGGTATGTGCAAAGGTGACCCCAGAGTATTTAAAAGAGCTTCAAAGAGTTGTTTCTATTTCAGAAGAAAAATGCAAACCGGCTTCCAAGATCATGACATTTTCCAATGCAAGTCCATCTTCTCAATTAGTTGGGGAAACCAAAAAAAGAAGAGGTGGACCTATTGATATGGTTTTTCAAAATAAAGCTAGAGATGAGTTGAGGAGCCACATAGCTAGGATGTTTTATTCTGGTGGTTTGCCATTTCATCTAGCTAGAAATCCATATTATATTAGTTCGTATAAATTTGCGGCTAATCACAATCTTGATGGATTTGTTCCTCCTGGATATAATGCTCTAAGAACTACACTTTTGCAAAAGGAAAAATTCAATATCACTAGAATGCTTCAACCAATAAAAGATACTTGGCCTCAAAAGGGAATCAGCTTAGTTAGTGATGGTTGGACAGATGCTCAGAGAAGACCCTTGATTAATTTTATGGCGGCTTCTGAGGATGGTCCGGTTTTTTTAAAGACAGTTGATGCATCAGGAGAGTACAAGGATCGACATTATATTGCAAAATTAATGATTGAAGTCATTAATGAAGTTGGGGCTGAAAATGTTATACAGGTTATCACTGATAATGCGCCGGTGTGTAAGGCAGCAGGAGCAATTGTGGAGGCACGATTCCCACATATTTTTTGGACACCTTGTGTTGTGCATACGTTAAATCTAGCATTAAAAAATATTTGTGCCGCTAATAATACAGATCGCTGTGCAACAGTTAGAGAACAATGCGGATGGATAACTCAAGTGGCCAATGAAGCTCAGTCAATCAGAACTTTCATAATGAATCATCAATACAGGTTGAACATGTATAACTCTTTTGTCTCACTCAAGTTACTTGCAGTTGCGGAAACACGCTTTGCTTCAACTATAGTGATGTTGAAGAGGTTTAAACTTGTGAAGATGGGTTTGCTTAATATGGTTGGATGTCCCGAATGGACTACATATAGAGCAGATGATGTTGAGAAAGCTCTGGAGGTTAAAAATATCATATATAATGACAAATGGTGGGATGATGTGGAGAAGATCCTTCATATATCCGGTACGGCGGTACGGCAAATTTTAAAAAACAAGGATACGGGTACGGTAGGATACGTTGTATTAAATATAATAATTATATATTATCAAGAGTCTTTCTTCTCAGGGAGGCCAAATTTGTCGTACCGCCGTACCGGATATATCAAGGATCTTTTCCACATCATCCCACCATTTGTCATTATATATGATATTTTTAACCTCCAGAGCTTTCTCAACATCATCTGCTCTATATGTAGTCCATTCGGGACATCCAACCATATTAAGCAAACCCATCTTCACAAGTTTAAACCTCTTCAACATCACTATAGTTAAAGCAAAGCGTGTTTCCGCAACTGCAAGTAACTTGAGTGAGACAAAAGAGTTATACATGTTCAACCTGTATTGATGATTCATTATGAAAGTTCTGATTGACTGAGCTTCATTGGCCACTTGAGTTATCCATCCGCATTGTTCTCTAACTGTTGCACAGCGATCTGTATTATTAGCGGCACAAATATTTTTTAATGCTAGATTTAACGTATGCACAACACAAGGTGTCCAAAAAATATGTGGGAATCGTGCCTCCACAATTGCTCCTGCTGCCTTACACACCGGCGCATTATCAGTGATAACCTGTATAACATTTTCAGCCCCAACTTCATTAATGACTTCAATCATTAATTTTGCAATATAATGTCGATCCTTGTACTCTCCTGATGCATCAACTGCCTTTAAAAAAACCGGACCATCCTCAGAAGCCGCCATAAAATTAATCAAGGGTCTTCTCTGAGCATCTGTCCAACCATCACTAACTAAGCTGATTCCCTTTTGAGGCCAAGTATCTTTTATTGGTTGAAGCATTCTAGTGATATTGGATTTTTCCTTTTGCAAAAGTGTAGTTCTTAGAGCATTATATCCAGGAGGAACAAATCCATCAAGATTGTGATTAGCCGCAAATTTATACGAACTAATATAATATGGATTTCTAGCTAGATGAAATGGCAAACCACCAAAATAAAACATCCTAGCTATGTGGCTCCTCAACTCATCTCTAGCTTTATTTTGAAAAACCATATCAATAGGTCCACCTCTTCTTTTTTTGGTTTCCCCAACTAATTGAGAAGATGGACTTGCATTGGAAAATGTCATGATCTTGGAAGCCGGTTTGCATTTTTCTTCTGAAATAGAAACAACTCTTTGAAGCTCTTTTAAATACTCTGGGGTCACCTTTGCACATACCCTAATCCCGGTCCCGGATATTTTTAGCAAGTGACTTTTTACCCTAGAATACGAGCCGCTGAAGTCCAAAAGAATGCCCAGAAGTCCCTGAGAAGTTTTGGATGCAGGAAACCTGGAAACTTCATCTCAGAATGCCCAGAAGTCCAAAAGAAAGACAAAAGGCAAGAAAAGGACTCAAGAAGACATCAGCACAGCAAGGCCTCCTCCAGCAAGTACAAAAAGAAGGAGAAGGGCTTTGTAGCTAAAACCTGGAGTGATACTGAAGATGAAACATCCTCCTCCAGTTCCAGTGAAGATGATGAAGAAGACAAGAAGGCAAGGGAAGTTTGCCTTATGGCAATAGATGCAGAAAGCAATAGATCAGATTCAGAAGAATCAGATGATGAAGAATTCCTCTCTGAAGAGGATCAAGTAATTGCTTCCTATGACTTTCAATCTAAAAAATTTCAATCTGAATTTAAACTCTTGTGTTTAGACCTAATAGGATCTGAGAAGGAAATCAAACTTCTCAGGGAAAAACTTTTAGAACAAGACAAAATCATTGCTGAAAGTGAAAAATTAACTGAAAAATTAAGCTTAGCCAATCAATAAATAGTTTTTCTAAAATCTGAATTAAGTAAGGCTAAGGAACTAGAAGAATCCCTGAATGGTAGAAGATTACAACTGTTAGATATAACTAGCACAGTTAATACAAGATCTAACAATAACAAACTAGGATTAGGAGCCTCATCTAGTGAACCAATCCTAATTCAGAAAAATCAATTGTGAAAACCTATTAACTTCATCTCTGAAAATGGTAAGAAAAATACTGAACATGTAGAGAAGGTTAACAAAGTTCTTAAACAGTTAGAACTTAATAAAACCAATCAGAAAAGGAAAAACAAACAGCATAACTATGTTCAACATATTTCGTCGAACAAAGAACGACGAAATGGGTATGGTTCGTCGACCTCAGAACGACGAACCCTGAATGCAAATAATAATGTAAATTATTCTTCGAACTGGGATCGACGAAATCAGTATGATTCGTCGACCAGAGATCGACGTTTCTGTTGGAGTTACCAAAGTGATCTAGAAGTTGTCAAACATGTAATCTCACTGCCAACGCAATATGAGCCTGCAGGGTCGCACATAAGAGCTATGGAGGAGTTGGAAGATTGACCGTATTGGTAAAGGTTACCAATCACCATTATGTATGGGGTCAGGCAATTGTTGCCAATAAAGTTCATAGGGCATGGATAGTCGAAAGGTCGTCGAGAATGTCTCGACGACCAAGGCAAATCGTCGAGAATGTCTCGACGACCAAGGCAATGTCGTCGAGAATGTCTCGACGACTATGGGGGTTTAGTCGAGAATCAATCTGATAGATTCGTCGAGAATCAAAGACTTAGTCGTCGGGACTGTCCATTGATTCTCGCCGAATCTGCCTGATGATTCTCGCCGATCGACGAGTATCGTAGAAAGTTATCAAGTATGACTCGACGACTAAAGGCCATTCGTCGAGAATCGTCCCTGATTCTCGACGACTTGGCGGATGATTCTCGCCGAACGCCTTTGCCGATTCTCGCCGAATTCTTCCAGGGACCCTATGTTGTGTGGTCTGCGGATAGCCATTCCTTTAGGTCTATTTATACCTTTGGTATAAATAGACACTTAGGGTTTTGGAAAACGTGTGAGACTTGTACCTTTTGCGGCCGATTAGAACCCGACGGAAAGAGTTCCGCCGATCGCTCGTTCCGCCGCATCCCGCACATCGTCGGACGGAAGTGTTCCGCCGCCGCCGTGTCTGCTCCGCTGACCCTCCCATCTCCGGCGATAGTCGTTGTTCTTGCCTCTCCTGGCGCGGACCTAGCAGTCCGTGGAGTTGCAAAGGTGCGGCTGTCTTCCTCCCGATTGTTCGTGCGACGAGCAGTTCGGGTTTCTCCTGCTCGTGTGGATTTCTGCAGAGACGTGGATATTATTCCACGTACAACTCCCCACCGACAGCACTCAATACTCGGAGCATCTTCGTTGAGTTGTGACTCAACGCCACTAAGGTATTTTGCCCTAGTTATTTTGTTTACTTCTTGATACAACGATCATGGCCAGATCCAGTTCTCTTGGGTTGTTCTCGTACTTTTCCTTTCCGCTGCGTGCACAAAGTGTTGTGCCAACCCTCACGAGATAACCCAACAGTGGTATCAGAGGGAGGTTGCGGCCATGATTGTTGTATTGGAAGTTAGGGAATTCCAACACGTGTAAACCTAGGGATTTAGAAGTGTTCTAAATGTCTAGATTTATTCCTGGAACATCAATTGTTGATGATTTTTCCAAGGGAAATCGGTGGTGATTTTGCAAAATTTGGTCGGGGCGCTGCCCCGCACCCCGCAAGGGGCTCTGCCCCTTGACCTCTCCCGCTGATCGGTCAGCGGGACCACCGCCAGGGGCGCTGCCCCTTGGAACCCCGCCAGGAACGTCTGGGATTTCGTAGCAATTTCTAATTGTAGAAGTTGTTGTCTCCTTAGCAGTAACCATCCCTCGAATTTTGTTTTGGATTTTGAATCAAACAAAGAGAGATGAGTTTGTCTACTGCTTTAAGTTGAGTTGCCTTTCCCCTTTGTCCAATGCATGTAAACCTGAACGTTTGGAAATGTCCATATGTTCAGATTTAGCCCTTTGCTCTATCAAATGTTGATAGTGTCTTGTTGTGCACATAAGGGATGCATGAGGATTCTAGAAATGTTTTATTTTATTTAGATGTGCACATTGATCAAATGTTGATCATGGTTAATTGTTAACATACTATCAAAATTTAAATCCCTTCATCAAACATTAAGTGTTCGGATGCCTTCCGATGGATGACACTCTTCCTGCCTCGATCGATGAAGTGTGGGCTTGCCAAAGCAAGGTGCATTAATCTATCTTGGTAAGGGTGCGAGCGGATAATTGTGACATCTCACTGTCGACATCGGGCCCCACTTAACTAGGTGACCTCAAAGGTTGAGCGCCTAGAGGCATAGGGTTGGCATGCACCATATGATGGATGCGAATAAAGAGTTATTCACCAACCATACAAGAATTGCATGAGGATGCAATTGGCAAGCGTTGTCTACCTAAATAACTACATCGTGAGAGGAAAGCCAAAGCTGACTCATTGTGTTGGTGAAATACGGATCTTGTCCACTAAGAGAGTAGCTCGCATGAACTCTCCGAATTGATAGTGAGGGCTATTAGTTCGAATAAAATAGTGGGAGTTTTAATTAGAGTCCAAATTAAAATAAATTGTATTTTGAAACTTTGGTACTGATTTTATTCTGCATGAATTCTTGTAGAATTCCATGGCAAGTGGTTCACACTCCACTTTGTCTCTGAGAGCCATCCTTGAGAAGGATAAGCTCAATGGGACTAACTACATGGACTGGTACAGGAGCTTGAGAATTGTTCTCAGGCAAGAGCGAAAGCTCTATGTCTTGGAAGAAGAATTCCCCGAGGTGCCGACCGGGAATTCTTCCCGTGCTGATAAGGATGCTTACAAGAAGTATACCGATGATGCTTTAGACATCGAATGCCTCATGCTTGCCACCATGAACTCTGAGCTCCAAAGGCAACATGAGAAGATGGGGTGCAAGGAGATTGACGAGCATCTCAAGAAAATGTTTCAAGGGCAGGCTCGTCAAGAGAGGTTCGACGTCACGAAAGCGTTGTTTCAGTGCAAGATGGGAGTTCGAGACTCAGTAGGGACTCACGTACTCAAGATGATTGGGTATATAGAGAACCTTGAAAGGCTGGGTTTCCTCTGGGTCAAGAGTTGGCCACAGATCTGATCCTGCAATCGTTGCCGGACAGCTACGAGCAGTTTGTCTTGAACTATAACATGAATGAAATAGACAAGACACTGCCCGAACTCCTGGGCATGTTGAGAACTGCCGAAATCAATATGAAGAAGGCCAAGCCTACCAGCCCCATACTGATGGTGCATAAGGGCAAGGGCAAGGCCAAGGGCTTCAAGAAGACGAAGGTGGGACCTAAGTCACATCTTGAGCCCAAGTCTTCTGCACTGAAGAAGAAGAAAAGCACGGTGAAGGAAGGGAAATGCCACCACTGTGGCAAGGCTGGTCATTGGAGGAGGAACTGTCCTTCTTATATTGAGGGTCTGCAGAAAATGAAGGGAGGTATGACTTCCGCTTCAGATATTTATGTTATAGAGATAAACCTTTCTGCTCCTTCATCTTGGGTATTGGATACCGGATGTGGTTCTCACATTTGTACAAATGTGCAGGAACTGGAAAGGAGAAGATTGCTGAGTAAAGGGGAGGTGGACCTGCGTGTCGGCAATGGAGCAAGAGTTGTTGCTGTAGCCGTAGGGGTTTACCGTCTTTCTTTGCCCAGTGGGCTTGTAATAGAACTAGATAATTGTTATTTTGTTCCGGCCATAACTAGAAAAATTATATCTATTTCATGTCTGGACATGATTGGATTTTCTTTTATAATTAAGAACAACTGTTGTTCCATATTTAAGAATGATGTTTGTTATGTTGTAGCCCAACTGTTTAATGGTCTTTACGTTTTGAACTTAGACCATATGATCTATAATGTAGAAAATAATAAAAGACTAAGAACGAATGACTCAAACCCTACGTATCTCTGGCATTGTCGTTTGGGCCATATAAACGAGAAACGCATATCCAAGCTCCATAAGGATGGACTTTTGGACTCATTTGATTATGAATCATTTGAGCGATGCGAATCTTGTTTGTTAGGCAAAATGACAAAAGCTCCTTTCACTGGTTATACTGAGAGGGCTGAGGATCTCTTGGGTGTTGTACATAGTGATGTATGCGGACCCATGAGTTCCATGGCTAGAGGTGGGTATTTCTACTTCGTTACATTTACTGATGATTTCAGTAGATACGGATATGTGTATCTTATGAAGTGCAAATCCGAGACCTTTGAAAAGTTCAAAGAGTTCAAGAATGAAGTAGAAAACCAGTTGGGCAAAAGGGTTAAAGCACTCCGATCCGATCGAGGTGGTGAATACCTGAGTCACGAGTTCCGTGATCATCTGAAAGAGTGTGGTATTATATCACAACTCACTCCACCTAGAACACCACAGCATAATGGTGTGTCTGAGAAGAGAAATCGTACTCTGTTAGACATGGTACGTTCGATGATGAGTCATGCAGACTTGCCTGTTTCCTTTTGGGGTTTTGCTTTAGAGACTGCTGCTATGACACTGAATCGCGCTCCAACAAAAACGGTTCTGAAGACACCATATGAGATATGGACTGGGAAACGTCCTAGTATGTCGTTCATTAAAATTTGGGGCTGTGAGCCATACGTGCGACGTCAAATGCCTGACAAGCTGGAACCCAAATCAGATAAATGTTATCTGGTGGGATATCCTAAGGAAACGAAAGGATATTACTTTTACCTACCGTCCGAGGGCAAGGTGTTTGTCGCAAGGACCGGTGTCTTCTTGGAGAAAGAGTTCTTATCAAGAAAGACTGAAAAAGTAGAACTTGAAGAAGTTCAAGAACCACAAATAGTGAATGAACCAGAATTGGATTCTGAATTAGGACTACAAGGTGTTGTAGCTAGAGAACCTACTCAAGAAACACATGTCCTGCGTAGATCTGGTAGACCAAGAATTGAGCCTGAGAGATATGGATTTCTCGTGTCTCAAATAGGTAATGTGTTGCTAATGGATCATGATGATGAACCAGCAACCTACCAAGAGGCTATGAATGGACCGGACTCCGACAAATGGCTTGAGGCTATGAAATCCGAAATGGACTCCATGTATGCAAACCAAGTTTGGAACTTGGTGGAACCACCTGAAGGGGTACGACCCATAGGGTGCAAGTGGGTCTTCAAGAAGAAGACCGACATGCATGGGAATGTACAGACATTCAAAGGGCGACTGGTGGCTAAGGGTTTTAGACAAATTCATGGTATTGACTATGATGAAACCTTTTCCCCTGTTGCCATGGTAAAGTCCATAAGGATATTGCTTGCTATTGCTGCGTATTATGACTACGAGATCTGGCAGATGGATGTCAAAACAGCTTTCCTTAATGGAAACCTCCTTGAGAAAGTGTACATGACACAACCCGAGGGTTTTGTATCCCCAAATGAAGCCACTAAGATATGCAAGCTGAATAGGTCCATATATGGACTGAAACAGGCCTCTCGAAGTTGGAATCTTCGTTTTGATGAGAAAATCAAAGAGTTTGGTTTCATCAAGAATGAAGATGAGTCTTGTGTTTACAAGCGAATCAGTGGGAGCATTGTTGTCTTCCTGATACTGTATGTAGATGACATACTGTTGATTGGGAATGACATTCCTACCCTGAAAGTTGTTAAGAACAACCTAGGGAACTGCTTTTCTATGAAGGACTTGGGTGAAGCGACTTATATACTTGGTATTAAGATCTATAGAGATAGATCGAAGAAGTTGCTGGGTTTGACCCAGAGTACATACATCGATAAGGTGTTGAAGCGGTTCAACATGCTTGAGTCCAAGAAAGGATTTTTGCCCATGTCTCATGGTGTGAATCTCTCTAAGGACCAGGGTCCAAAATCTTGTGAAGATAAGGGCCGCATGAAGTTGATTCCATATGCTTCGGCAATTGGATCAATCATGTATGCAATGTTATGTACTCGACCCGATGTCTCCTTTGCTTTAAGTATGACTAGCAGGTATCAGTCAGACCCCGGTGAGTGTCACTGGATTGCAGTCAAGAATATCCTGAAGTACTTGAGAAGGACTAAGGATGTGTTCTTGGTGTATGGTGGAGAGGAAGAGCTCGTTGTAAGTGGTTACACGGATGCTAGCTTCCAAACTGATAGGGACGATTCAAAGTCTCAGTCAGGGTTTGTGTTTTGCCTGATTGGAGGAGCTGTGAGCTGGAAGAGTTCCAAGCAAGAGACAGTTGCTGATTCTACAACGGAAGCCGAGTATATCGCTGCAGCTAATGCAGCGAAGGAGGCTGTATGGATTAGGAAATTCATCGGCGAGCTTGATGTAGTTCCTAGCATTGTTGGTCCCGTAGTTCTCTACTGTGATAACAATGGTGCAATTGCACAATCTAAGGAACCTAGATCCCATCAGCGCTCCAAGCACATACTTCGGCGGTTCCATCTTATTCGTGAGATTGTCAAACGAGGAGATGTGAACGTTTGCAGAGTGCCGACTGAGGAGAATATTGCAGATCCACTGACAAAGCCTCTCGCGCAGAGAAAGCATGATGGTCATACTAGATCAATGGGTATACGATACCTGAATGATCAAGTCTAGTGGGAGCCTTGTGGGTTGTATGTAAAGATATATTCTGTTGGTTGTTTATTGCTTATTCATATATTGAATTGTGTACCTAGATTTTCTTTTTACAATTAATGGCATATTCCGTTATTATGGTTTTTCTATATGATAGTTAAATGTTAACATAATGAATACCCTTAGAATGTTCGCTTCCATAGGACATCAAGTACGTGACTTGAATGTGAGAGCCTATGATTCATTTGAAGCTTCATTCTTAAAAGTCCCTGGTCGTGGTATCATCATAGGATCTAAGGGTAATGATGATACATGAAGACTAGCACGTGCGTTGACTGATGACCAGTTCTCACAGGTCATGATATTGTGATATCAAGTCATCACGTGGGTACTTGTTAGTGAACAAGTTGTACTGGACAGACCCAACCAGAGACTACTTTGTGGATTGTTATCTAATCGTGTCACAAGTAGGTCTCTACTGACAATGGTGTTGTGGTCCTTTGACCTGAAGTCACAGCATTCATCAAGTGAGGAAGAGCATGCTTTGATGTCATCTAAAGTCTTCCTTGAGAAAGGTTGATGATAAGGGTGGTTGTTGGGCACGTTACGAATCATTTGGATGTTTGTGTGTGAGCAGATATGGAATTTGTCCTCCTATATGACAGGAGTTGCATCCATGGGCCCCTTGATGGAACTGGACTGAGAAATGCATGGCCATGCTTGGTGGAGTCAATATGTGATATTAGCCTCACCATTCTCTGGATGTCCGTTCTAGATCAGGAAACTTGGATTGAGCTATTATGAGGGTGACACGGTCCATGCCTCTAGTTCTTTCCGGATGTAAGGGACAAAGGGACAAAGACAACGCTGATACATTGTTCATGAAGGCTTATGAGTTATAAACTCTTATTGCTTAGGGAGCAATGATGCATTGCTAGATGCCGCTCATTGTTTGTGAGGTTTATGGTTTGATACTTCCAAGATCAAGTGGGAGACTGTTGGAGTTACCATGGTGATCTAGAAGTTGTCAAACAGGTAATCTCACTGCCAACGCAATATGAGCCTGCAGGGTCGCACATAAGAGCTATGGAGGAGTTGGAAGATTGACCGTATTGGTAAAGGTTACCAATCACCATTATGTATGGGGTCAGGCAATTGTTGCCAATAAAGTTCATAGGGCATGGATAGTCAAAAGGTCGTCGAGAATGTCTCGACGACCAAGGCAAATCGTCGAGAATGTCTCGACGACCAAGGCAATGTCGTCGAGAATGTCTCGACGACTATGGGGGTTTAGTCGAGAATCAATCTGATAGATTCGTCGAGAATCAAAGACTTAGTCGTCGGGACTGTCCATTGATTCTCGCCGAATCTGCCTGATGATTCTCGCCGATCGACGAGTATCGTAGAAAGTTATCAAGTATGACTCGACGACTAAAGGCCATTCGTCGAGAATCGTCCCTGATTCTCGACGACTTGGCGGATGATTCTCGCCGAACGCCTTTGCCGATTCTCGCCGAATTCTTCCAGGGACCCTATGCTGTGTGGTCTGCGGATAGTCATTCCTTTAGGTCTATTTATACCTTTGGTATAAATAGACACTTAGGGTTTTGGAAAACGTGTGTGACTTGTACCTTTTGCGGCCGATTAGAACCCGACGGAAAGAGTTCCGCCGATCGCTCGTTCCGCCGCATCCCGCACATCGCCGGACGGAAGTGTTCCGCCGCCGCCGTGTCTGCTCCGCTGACCCTCCCATCTCCGGCGATAGTCGTTGTTCTTGCCTCTCCTGGCGCGGACCTAGCAGTCCGTGGAGTTGCAAAGGTGCGGCTGTCTTCCTCCCGATTGTTCGTGCGACGAGCAGTTCGGGTTTCTCCTGCTCATGTGGATTTCTGCAGAGACGTGGATATTATTCCACGTACAACTCCCCACCGACAGCACTCAATACTTGGAGCATCTTCGTTGAGTTGTGACTCAACGCCACTAAGGTATTTTGCCCTAGTTATTTTGTTTACTTCTTGATACAACGATCATGGCCAGATCCAGTTCTCTTGGGTTGTTCTCGTACTTTTCCTTTCCGCTGCGTGCACAAAGTGTTGTGCCAACCCTCACGAGATAACCCAACAGTTTCTGGGGCTCTGAGAATGGATACCTCCATTTTTTGAGCAGAGATCGAAGAACTCAACCCAGATCATCGAGCTCAAATCGACGAACATACTCAAATTTGTCGAACTCAGTTTATAACCAGAGTAACCTAAAAACTAATAAACCTTTTAATCACTTTAGTCAGTGGGTCATACCTCCTAGAAGGTATCATCATTTAGGTTATAAAGATCAACCTGAATGTTCATTTATTTCAAGTTTCAGTTATGTTAAACAACAAGGACCCAAGGTAACCTGGGTCAAAAACTACTAATCCTTTTGCAGGTAGAAGAGAACCCTGTCACTCAAAACAAGTAGTACTTGTACAGTGGTTGCTCTAAACATATGACAGGTTGCAAGGAATGTCTTATCAACTATAAAGCCAAGATTGGACCTAAAGTAATCTTTGGGGACTCAGGCTTTGGACTGACAAAAGGCTATGGAGACTTCAACTGTGGAGCTGTCACATTCAATAAAGTGACCTATGTAAATGGTCTTAAGCATAACCTGATATCAGTAAGCCAATTATGTGATACAGGTTATCAAGTAAGCTTCACTAACTCTTTGTGTCTTATTTCTCTAAACAACACAACTGTTTTAACAGGAATTAGACAAGGCAACATCTACTTAGTAAATTTTGAATCAGCTAAATCTAAAATTTACTTATTTAATTCGGTTAGTATTCAAACCAGCTTATGGCACAAAAGACTAGGACATGTAAACCATAAAAAAATAGCTAGGTTATCTAAAGACAATCTTGTTAGAGGTTTACCTTCTGGTCCCTACAAGAAGGAAGGCCTCTGCAGGGCTTGTCAGCTAGGAAAGAAAACTAAATATAGTTTTAAATCCATTAATAAGAGTAATTCACCTAGAATCTTGTACTTGCTCCATATGGACCTTTTTGGCCCTATTGCAGTACAAAGTCTAAGAGGAAAGTCTTATACATTAGTTATTGTAGATGATTTCTCCAGATTCACATGGGTTTTCATTTTGAGAACTAAGTCAGATACTTTTAAGGTTCTCACAGATTTTCTTAAGAACATACAGATTGAGTATTCTACTCAAGTTGCATTGATCAGAAGTGATCATGGTACTGAGTTTGAATCTCTTCTTATGCTAGAGTTCTGTGAGAAGAAAGGTATCAGACATTGTTTCTCAGCTTCAAGAACTCCTCAACAAAATGGGGTAGTTAAAAGGAAGAATAGGACACTCATTGAAGCTGCAGGTACATTGCTTGCAGATGCTTACATGTCTCTTTCCTATTGGGCAGAGGCAGTAAGCACAACAAATTATGTCCTGAATAGAAGCCTAATACATAAACTAAAGCTTAAGACTCTCTATGAACTACTCAAAGGGAAGAAACCTATAATAACTTATTTTAAAGTATTTGGATGTATATGCTATATTCACAATAATGACAAGAAACATCTTAGAAAGTTTGAAGCTAAGCCTGCAATGGGAATTTTTTTAGGATATTCCCAAGTCAGCAAGACATATAAGGTGTTTAATAAATCAACATTAAAAATTAAGGAATCTATGCATGTAACATTTGATGAATCTAATATGTTTTATAAGGAGAGAGACATCTCTACCAACAATAATCTGCAAGTACAAAATTTGTGTGAGAGCTTGGATGATCAAAATCTTACTTCAAAGGATGAATCACATCCCTCTCCACAAGCTATATCAGAAGTTGAAAGTGAAGAAGAGACTGTGGAAGCAGTTCAATTTCCTCCAACAGTTGATACAATTCCACAAGAGGAATTAAATCAAATAACTGTTGTTGAACCAACTCCACCTAATGATCTTGTCACACTTAGGGATCACCCTAGATCTTAAGTAATTGGAGACATATCATTAGAAGTGCAGACAAGACATCAACTCAACCCTGATGTGATGCTTGTCTGCTTTCTCTTTCAAATTGAGCCTCAATCCATATCTGATGCAGAGCAAGATCCAAACAGGATCACTGCAATGCAAGAGGAACTCAACCAGTTTGAGAGGTGTAGAGTTTGGGACTTAGTTCCAAGGCCCAGGGGCTATCCAGTAATTGGGACTAAGTGGGTATTCAGAAACAAACTTGATGTCCAAGGTGTGATAGTGAGGAACAAGACATGGCTTGTTGCTCAAGGATACAGGCAAGAGGAAGGAATATATTATGAACAAACCTTTGCTCCAGTTGCCAGACTTGAAGCTATAAGGATTTTCTTAGCTTATGCAGCATTCAAAAAGTTTAAAGTCTACCAGATGGATGTGAAAAGTGCATTCCTAAATGGAAAACTCAAAGAAGAGGTGTATGTTGAACAACCACCAGGTTTTATCTCTCCATCTAATCCCTCTTATATTTTTAAATTGCATAAGTGATAAGACTCTCTATGGTTTAAAGCAAACTCCAAGAGCTTGGTATGAGACCTTAGCCAGCTTTCTTTTAGAGCATGGTTTTTCTAGAGGCATGGTAGATAGAACTCTTTTTACAAAACTGCATCATGATAAAATTCTCTTAGTGCAAATATATGTAGATGACATAATTTTTGGTTCTACTGATCTCAAACTGTGCAAAATATTTTCTGATTTAATGCACTCAAGGTTTGAGATGAGTAGCATAGGTGAGTTATCATATTTCCTTGGTCTCCAAGTGAAACAAACCCCTGAAGGGATCTTCATCTCTCAGTCTAAATATGCTAAAGAGCTTATTAAGAAGTTTAGGATGAATGATGCCTCTGCCATGAAAACTCTCATGGCTGCCAATGTTGTTGTAGATGCTGATGAATCTGGAAAACCAGTTGATCAGACCATGTATAGGGTCATTGTTTGATCCCTACTGTATTTGACAGCAAACAGACCAGATATTATGTTTGTCACATGTCTTTGTGTTAGGTTCCAGGTGAACCCTAAAGAATCTCACCTTATTTTCTTGAAAAGGATTTTAAGATATATAAAAGGTTGCTCAGATCTAGGCCTCTGGTATTCAACAGAATCAGCATTTGTGTTAACTGAATTCTCTGATGCTGATTATGCTGGATGTAGAGTAGACAGGAAAAGCACCTTTGGAACTTGTCAGTTTCTTGGTGACAGACTTGTATCTTGGTTCTGTAGAAAACAAACATTTATTTCAACATCCACTGCTGAAGCTGAATATATGGCTGCAGACAGTTGTTGTTCACAGATTTTGTGGATACAAAACCAACTACTGGATTATGGTGTCAACTTAAATAATTCAACTATTCTATGTGATAATACAAGTGCTATTTCAATTGCACAAAATCCAGTATTGCATTCTAGAACCAAGCATATAGACATCAGACACCACTTCATTAGAGATTGTGTTGACAAACAAAAGATTAAACTTGAATTTATCTCTACTGATTTGCAAAAAGCAGATATATTCACTAAGCCATTGGACTCATCCAAGCATCTGTTCTTTGTCAATCAGTTTGGTATGATAAATAGTCAGGATTTAATCTAATGATCTGTCTATAGTCAAAGAATTGTCTTTGTTCGTCGACCTAAGATCGACGAACTGATAACTGTTCTTGAGTTTTTTCGTCGACTTGAGCTCGACGAAATCTCTTAGTGAAGTGATTTTCGTTGACCCGAGATCGACGAACTTACATCAGAAATCTTTCGTCGACCAGAGATCGACGAAATGTCTTATATCCTTCAGACTGAGTTCGACGAACTGTTTAACCTTAAATTATTTCGTCGACCTCAGAACGAAGATTTTTTTCTTTTTCGTGGACCGGAGCTTGTCGGTTCATATTCTGGAAAACCTTATATTTAGGTTTTCTTCGACCTCCGTCCCGCGCTTTCAGTTCTCTTTGCACTTGATCGTCGTTTTCCTTTTGCAGGTGCTTTCATGGCGATTCCCGCTGGTTCTCTCACTGCCATGAAATTTGATGCTGGTTTCGACATAGACTTTGAATCATTGCAGTATTCTGATCCAGTTTTCCTGAACATTCTCCAACAACTAGAAGAACAACAACTGAAGACTCTGTTCTCAACCCGAATCAAGATATCTGCCACAGAAATCAGGGAATGGGTGTATACAGCTACTGTCAATGAGAACAAGATGACCGGCACCATCGCGGGTAATGCAATTTCTCTTACCCCCGATATTATTACTGAAATTTTTGGATTGAAAAATGGTGAGGAGAATTTAGAAATTGATTCTGAAGAGTTTGATTTAATGCTGAATACAATGGGGTATTCTGGAGACACCCCAAACAAGCTCCTCAAGAAACTTCTGTCTGCCGAGTATAAATTTCTCGCAGATATAATTGGGAAAGTGTTGCTCGGGAAGCACACTGCGCATGATTATATCACCAGGCATCAGTTCCTAGTCATGTGCGCCATTGTAAATAATAAAGCTGTGAACTGGGCAAAGATTCTGTTCGATTTGATCACAAAGAAGAACAGCAAGAAAGAGGTATGCTTTGGAAGGATCCTAGGGATCTTCCTAAAGGAAAAGGCTGCAGGATCCCTTGTCTCCTCGACCATATCCATCAATGCCTCAAAGAGACTCGCCTATGCTCTTTTTGGCAAGTGGGAGAGGACCATCACCAAGCCAACTAAGGCTACCTCCTCCTCCACTAAAACTTCCAAGAGTACAAGGGCTGCACCAGCCTCTCCCCACCCCACTGAACGGCTCCCTTCCACCTCTCCACCACCTCCTGCCCCTCCAGTTCCATCCCAACAATAAGTCCCACCAACCACACCCTCTACTACCATCCACATCCATACTCCAACACCACCAGCATCTCCACTTTCCTCTTCCCCTACACATCTACTATCTCCTCCTCCTTCACCTCAACCTGACACCTCCATCCCTACACCACCTTCATCCCCTCTACCATCTCACCTGGTTGATATCCCCCACATCAACCTCTCCTCCCTCCCCTCCTTTAACTTGCTCTCCTCTCCCCTAAACTCTCCATCTCCACAAAATGACTTTCCCTTAGAAACTCCACTTCCACCTCCACCTCCATCAACCACACCTACTCCTTCAGCTACTGCCCCAACATCTGCCTCTCCAACCCTGGATTCCTCTCTTATCACCACTCTCATCACTCTTCTCACCCCACTACTCAAAACCCTCATAGCAGAGGCCAATTCTCCTCTAGCTGTCTCCATCTCATCTCTTGCTACCCAAATATCTGCCCTCACCACTGCTCCATCTTCAGTTGGGGGCCTGGCTTCAGCACATGCTAAAACCAGGCAGGGGGAGATACTTGATGAAGTAGCAGCAGCAACAACAGTTTTAGCAGCAGCAACAGTTTTAGCAGCAGCAGGAACAGTTGTACAGATATCAGATACAACAGACATGGATACAGAAGCAGATGAAGATTTATTAAAATTTATTCATTTTATTGAAACTGACATGGACATTGATGAGTCAGTTATACTAAAAATAAATACTGTTGGTGATATTTTCATTAATCCCACAGTAGACTTGATGAGTTTGTTAAGCTCTTTTGATACAGTTCATCACAGTCTTCCTCCAGCTGAGTATACCAAGTCATCATTAGCTATTATTCCATATTCTTCTCCAATAAGCCCTGATGTTGTCAAACAATTAAAGGCCAGTTTTGTCATTCCTGCCACTCCATCATCTAGACAGATTGCCTCCCCAATTGTATCTTCTCCTATGGCCCCAGTCTTTGTAATGGATGATTCTCCAGTACCAGATCTAGATGCATTGATTAGGACTGGCATAGAGGAAGAAAACAAGTTAGCTGCTCAGAGCATAGAAGTATACAGTTCTCCAGTTCTCTCCCCGATTCCATCTCATGCAACAAAGAAAACAAGCTCTGATGAAGCACTAAGAGAGATTGATGTTATGTATGACAAACCTCAATCTTCTGATGATGATGAGGAGGAGGAGGAGGAGGAACCAAAGAAAAGGAAAATCTCTAAGAAAAGGAAGGCTCCACCTTCTCCTGCTCTCAAACCTGGAAACACCAATGATGCTCTCTACTATATCCTACAAAAAATAACCCCATACAAGGGAATGTCGGCCTGGATGTGGCCCTCAAAGAATGAACAAAAGGCCAGGAAGAAAAGTAGGAGGTACTCTCCTCCCCCAGCTTACAAAATACAGGAAGGATCCACCTCCTCCTCCTCCACCAGCTGCTGGTGCTTCTGGAATCAGCTCTCAAAAGTCGGATGCACCCTCCAAGCCCTCATTCACCCGAACTTATCAGAGGCAGGAAAGGCCATCTAGACAGCAATCACATGGAAGCAGTCAGCAAAGAAGTACTAGCTGCACAGAACAGATAAAAGAAATAGTATATCAGAAACCAGAATTCTCTCCTCCTCAACCACAGGCTGGACAAAGAAGACACTCTGTATCACATAAACCCAAAGGAAAATACAGTGAAGCTGCACCTCCAAAATCATTGTACACACAAAGTAGTGAAAGCCAGATTGCAACAAACTTCCAAGAACAGTCAACACAATTCAGGCCTGTCACCCTGCTACCCTCTCAAGAAGATCAGTCACCTGTCAGTCAGAATGATGATCAAAACTTTCAGGATGGCCAGGCTTCAAGAATTGATTGCTCTGTCACGGATGAAAAAGGCCAGTGAAGAAGGACAGGATCCAACTAAATTCTCTACAATGTCTACTTATAGAGAAAAAGAACTTGAAAGACTTCAGGTGAGCAAGAAATTGTTTGACCCTGCTGATTATATGGCTAGACATCCAGAGGCAATTGTTCCCAGAACTTCAACTCAGACAGTGATTGGAGCAGCAGATCTGTAAATATCAAAAAGAGAAGTTGTCAATCCTAATAGGGAAATTATATTTACCAAGCCTGGAGAAAAGAAGAAGGAAGAAAAATCCAAGAAGTAGAAACAGAAAATCATGAAGAAGAATTGCTACTTTTGGTATACTTTGTTAAAATTATGTTTTCTTTTTTGTTACAAACCTGACTATGTACATATATCTGCTGCACTTGTTATTAAATTATCTGCCAGATATATATTATGTTCCTGTTTTGTATATATTTTCTTTTTTCTGGTATTGAGTCTGTAATTAGTGACATCGCCCAAATAGGGGGAGATTGTCGGAACCCCTAGTTGGATTTGGGCTAGGTTCACTAAATTAGGATATGACCCAATATGTATAGATCAGGGTCATAGTCGTGTCCTAGAGTCTAGATCAAGTCCTTAGAGTCAACAGTACAAAGGACCAGCCTTCAACACTGCTAAAGACTCAAGACTTAGAGAATTGAAGACTTAGAAAAAGGAGTTCTACGTTCGTCGATCTCCGGTCGACGAAAGTCGAGCTCGGCTAGACGAACTCAGGGAAAATTCTCTGAGCCCAGCTCGACGAACTCAGTCCCCAGCTCGACGAAGTAATACCTTCTGAGTCTAACACTCAGTCGACGAACTAAGAATATCAGCCAGAAGAACTTTGATCTTTGATCGACTAATTCTGATTGAAGTGGTTCAACACCAGAAAATATTCTAAGTCCAGACTTCAGGACTCAACTCGACGATCTTGGACTCCTACTGGACTAATTCTGTTTCTCAAGGCTCAGCTCGACGATCTTGACCTGAGCTCGACGAACTCTGTTCTCAGATCAACTAACTCTTCAACTCTCAGAGCCAGAGATCACTCAACGTCAGATGTGCTAATATCTCAACGCTGTCAGTTTGACCAAGTTCTGAGGCCGACTAATTTCACATTCTCAAGTCGACGAACTTAGAGCACAGTATCCGTCAGTTTATGCAGTGCAGTTGTTCGCAGATCTCAGGTCGACGAAAGCTGATCCCAAGTCGACGAAAGCTGATCTCAGGTCGACGAAAAGTTGTTCTCTGGTCGACGAAAACTGTAAAACATATTGTTATTTATTCTTTCCTTTTTTGTCTCCTTATTGTATTTCTATTATAGGTCGTTAATTCCCTGGATAATCAATGCATTTGAATAGAGCCGTTACTGGCAGCATTGATTGCAAATATCCCCCATGTAATTAATTGTTTATATCTCGGGACAGACATAGAATAGAATATATGACAGCATTCTTGCCGTTTTCATTCCCTAGATTTCGGCTGAGTATTGATTGCAGGATTTTGAATTCGACCAAGAGGCAGTTATCAAGGGGATCATCTCTCTGCTAAAGAAGCAAGATACACAGAAACCTTTCAGAATACAGAATTTTTTTTGAAAAACCACAGGGCAGTGCATACAGCTCTCTGAAGAAAAATCAACTGCTCTCAAAAGAAGAAGAAAGAACAACAATCACTATCAAGAGTCTTTCTTCTCCTTCTTTGTTTTCTGGGATCTCAAGTGACAAGAACATTCAAATCAGCCAAAGGATCTCAGAAGTAGATCTTACAGCAGAATGCCTACTCACCCTTTGCAAAGCTTCCACTCCTAAACCATTCAACTTCTCAGGGGGAGCTTTGACAACATCACAGAATCCACAAAGTCTTCTCATTTTGATTTGAGAAAAGAAGACTTCAATCAACCTCTCTTCCTCACCTCTATACAGGATTTTAATTCCCTTCAAAATTATTCTGGTTGCAAGTCTCCTTCCAAAAGACTCGGGTTGATTTTTGAGCACCTGATCAAAAGTTCATTGGTGGCAGTCACCTGATCAAAACCTGTAGTGGATTCCTACCTAGGGTGGTAGAAGAGTGGATGTACCCAAGTTTAGGGAACCACTATAAAATTCTTGTGTTGTCTGTGTGCCTGTGATTTTCCTGTGTGCTTATGCTGTGATATAATTGTTTGTGATGTGATATATTTTGCTGTGTAGCTTAGTCACATATTCTCTAATTCACTTGTTGCACTTGTACACTTATACACTTATATCATAGTAACATATTTGATTAAAGACTTGTTATTTCCGCAAAAAATCAAAAACACTTTAAAAACTCTATTCACCCCCCCCCCCTCTAGAGTTGTTCAGAGCTTACTCTATCTTTCAGTTTCTCAACGCATGGTCGACATACTAGGGCTTAAGATGCATCTGTTAGAACAACCCTACAACTTATCTGGAGTCAATAGCCATTTGACTATGCATGTTACTCACTACTGTCTAGTAGAGTTTTCTATATGGAGCACATATTCAGACAAAGTATTATCTCATGTTGTGGCCATGGATGTCTGTCACATCCTACTAGGGAGATCTTGACAGTACGATGGACGTGTCATGCACGACGGCACGAGGAACTCTCATTCCTTCGAGCACTACGGGCACAAGAATGTTATTTTACCCCAGAAGAACTGTCTTATCCCAAGGGCACGCGAGAGGACCTCTACGACTTCTAGTTCACTTGATATTATTTTCACCACATTACTACTTACCGCGCTCACCCCACATAAACACGACTCGATCCCACATTTATCGATTCCAGACATGCCACTTGATATTTTTCAGTTTTCTCATATTACATCTGGTGGACAGCATTCTTGCACACCTCACTTTGTCGATTTCATATTTAGAGATTGTGTTTTTATTTCACCTCCCTACCAGCTGGGTATAGCGGATCTGTGGCGTTATATTAAATATTTTCTATCATATTTTTGGGGTCGGAAGGAAACCAAACTCGAATTTTGTAGAGCTTATCACTTTCTGATCGATGGACAGACCCGGGTTGTTAATCAGATTTTGGGGAACATTCTTGGGCGTCTAACTGAGGAGAATCTGACGCAATGGGATCTAGTACCGCGCGAGCACAATTAACATTTAATAATTCTAAACGTACTCTTATTATATCTCCTTATGAGATTATTATGTGTTACTTCACCTACCTGATCGTCTTCATCTCTCATTCCATGAACGTATTTATTTCGATGCGTAAGTTCATATTAATTATTTAAAAATTTTGCATAAAATTACTGCTAATATTTTGAGAGCAAACTTAGAACATTACAACCTCACAATCGATTGTTATCACCATGAATTGTACTTTTCAACGGAAGGTCCGATGATTGCTTATTGCAGGAGATTTGGTCCAGTTCATGTTCAGACGCGCATTGGGCCACCAGTTGAGCCACCGTTGAGGCTCCGGATATTCCACCCGATCTAGCACCAGCAACGATGTCAGATTTCTCCATTGACAGTTTTTGCAAATTCTCGTCAGGGTCGAGCTCTTTCAACCCCGGGAGAATTGATGCATCATTCGTCGCATCCTAAGTCACACATTTTATCTTCCAGCTTTTATTTATTATCATGTATTTCTTTCGCGCATTTTTAAATTTTGAAGTTGATCGGCTCATCGAATTGACCGCCCGATAAGATCTTGAATAAAAAGGTTAGGTAATTTAGGTAGTAAGAAAGGAAAAGAAAAGCTTTAATTTATTAAAGGACGCACAAAAATAAAATAGAGGAAAAAATTTTCCTCCCCTCTGTAATACCGGCACCGAACTCCCGTATCCCCCTTCCTCTCCCCTCATGTCGACGTCAAGCATCCACCGATGGCATCTCGGTCAGCCGCGCCAGCGAGTCTGAGAGGCCTCCAGACTACCAGACGGGCCCCTCCTACCAATCGTTATCGCAATCCGCTGCCACTGCTCTGATCCGGCACCGTCGAAGGCTTCCAGCGCTCATTCTCCCCGCTAGGTCGTCGTCGACCTACTGTTAACTCTGGCGATCTTTCCCGACTGGCGTCGATTTTTGACACAATTCCTCCGTCAGTCGGTTGTGCTCTGCCATCGTCGCTCTCCTGATTGACGTTGACATCCGACACCGTTCGTTAATCGACTCGTGGATCTCCTTTACGCCGGTTGGGCTTGGACCGAATTCACGTCCTGGGTAACCTCACTGCCCCTTGCTACTTATATTGGCTCAATTGTATGCGTCTAAATTAATTAATTATAAACTTGCCTTGAACGTTCTTGCTGCCCTAATTCCCGTTTATTCCATAAATTGGGGTACGGATCTCGCAACGGTTCAATTCGTTAGGCATCATGGAATATGTCTTCTAATAACGATTAACGATCTTGTGAAGTTCAAACGAATGAGACCTGTTAGCGCACATAAATCCGAATTGGCCATCTCAGCTCCTTTTTAAAAGTAAACATCAATATTATTTTCAAACATAAACCTAAATTGAGCTTATATTAAATTAAAATAAGTTGTTAAAAATTTATTTTATTTTTAAAAACCTAACCCTATTCTACATCATAAAGGCGAGTTTTACCATACTACAATTAGACCAGCGATGCTCTACGATTCTAAGTGTTGGGCAGTGAATTGCGTACATGAGCAAAAAATGGGAGTTGCGTAGATGAGAATGCTTAGGTGAATGTATGGACATACGAGACTGGATAAAATTAGGAATGAGTGTATCAGTGATAAGATAGAAGTCGCACCAAACGTAGAGAAGATGCGAGAAGCTCGACTAAGATGGTTCAGACACGTACAAAGGAGACCATTAGAGGCAACTGTTAGGCATTGCGAGAGTTTAGTCACTAGCATGTTAAACGGGGGAGGGGTAAATCAATAAAGACTTGGAATGAAACTATAAGGAAAGGCATGATGTATTTAGGCATTAGTGAGATTACGGCTAAAGGTAAGGCACAATGGAGACAAAGAATCCATATAGCCAACCACACTATGGTGCGATAAAGGCCTGAGTGTTGTTGTATGATTTTATGGAACTAATCTTTGCATTTTACTCCTTTGTTGTTTACTGTGCCTCTCACATGAGTTGTGTGGTACCATATTCATCACACAAAACCACCTACAAATCTTACATACCTCCCACAACTTAAACCCTCGCACTTCGCTCGCCAACGCTACAGACACGCAACCAACTGTGTTATTGATGCAATAGTAATATAGTATACATCAGTTATGCTCGCATTGTCTCCACTACTTTCAAGCGCTCATTGTACAACACACTTGCAGTGCACCGACTGCCTACTCAAGCCCATGTGTAAGTTGCTCGAGCATTGCTCGCAACTTGTGCACTTCGCTCGCATATGGCTCATAGTGCCCTCAAACGTGGGTTTTCTTGTCTGCATCATCCATTTTATTTGCTTTGATTCTTAATTTGACAGATGCTCTAAACTTAAATCATAACATGCAAAACATTGCATTATTATGTGCAATCCTATTCGTTCGCATATCGTTCACTGTGCCCTCAAATGTATTTTATCAGTGGTCAATTCTTACCTAGTATCCAAGGAATTTATTTACCAAAATGAAATGAATTAGACTCACCAGCTTTGGGATTACCCCAGCTTCTACCATAATGCTGTGATAACAAGGGCTCAGGGACAGATTTGTCAAAACACCTCCAGATGCCTCTTTAACCTTGATTTCCTCATCATCAAGGAGCTTAATCAGGAGCTGTAAGAGATCACGACGTGCTATCTTATGCCTATGGTTTTCATCAATAGATAAGTTCCACAATGTGCAAAGGCTTTGCTCCTTTACCTACAGATGTACACTGTCAACAAATCAATATCATCTTTCAAATTTGGGGTTTGTGGGAAAGTTTTTTTGAACTTACACCAATTGTCAAGAAAGATTGATGAAGCAGCCAAGAAATCTCTTCAATCACTCCACTTTCAGCTAGAATGTCTCTGTACATGTTAACTGACGATATGTTCCGAAGAAGACCCGCTGCTGCTTCAGTTGTAGAGGGGTTATCGGATTTTAGGAAGCGAAGAACGAGATTCACACAGCTTGGAAACATCATGATACTATCAATTGAATCCTTTCCCCCATCGGAATATTTCCAGAGAGTCATCACAGCATGGTCCCTATCTAGAGGGTTGTTGTCTGGACCAAGCATTTGAACAAACAGATCTATATAGCCTTCTCCTCCCCTGGCATGGGTATCAAGTACTTGGGTGTCCTGGGAAAACATAGGCTAGTTAGCATGATGACAATAGACAAATTCAGGAGGAAATTACATAAGAAAATTGTTTATTACAGATCTATTTACAGAGATGATGCAAGAAAAATCAACCCCTGTTGGAAAAGCCCATGTAAAGAGGCCCATGTTGGAGCCCATTTATTTAGTTTTCTTCTTTTCTCCTCTTTAGTCCCACATCATGTATAGGAATCTCTTCTCTCTTTCTGCCTCCTATAAATGTGTATTCATACCTTGTATTTTATTATTGAGATAGTATATACAAGTTTGAGGATTTCTCCACATGGTATCAGAGCCAACCGGTCCTCCTCGCGGTTTAGTCCTTTTCTAACCGCGGCTTCCCGTGCGGTTAACTCCCTGCCTAACCGCGGCTTCCCGCGCGGTTAAGTTTTTTTAACCGCTTCTCCTGCTCTCTCTCACTCTCTCTCTCGTGGCTTCCATCTCTTCTACTTCTCCCTTCTCCCTTTTATAACTCTCTCTTTGTCAGGTGGGGCCTTCCACCTCTTCCCTCTACCCGCGCGGTTTCTTCCCGGCTACCCGCTTCCTGTTTACTCGTTGCGGTCTCCTTGTCTACCCGTCGAGCTCTAGCCTTCTCGCCGCTCTCCTTTCTTCTCGCCGCGACTTCTCTTAGTCGTTGCGGCTTCCCTAACCACTGCGAGCTCCGCATCTAGGTCGCGGCATCTTTCCTTGCCGCTGGTGTGTTCACCGTAACCGAGCGGACTTCTCGCGCGGCTTCTTCGTTGCTTAGTCGTCGCGGCTTCCCTAACCGCTGCGAGCTCCACATTTACGTCGCAGCATCTTTTCTTGCCGCTGGTGTACTCACCGTGACTGTGCGGACTTCTCGCGCGGTTTCTTCCCTGCTTAGCCGTTGTCGCGTCTCTTCCCGCCGCGGGCTCCGCATCTTGGTCGCGGCCTCTTGTCGCTGGTGTGTTGTCACTAAGACCGTGCGGCTTCTTTCTGCTCTCTAGTCAAGGCGGCTTTTCCCTCTCTAACTGCTCCGCATTTTTGGTCGCGGCCTCTTCTTTCCTTGTCGCCGGTGTGCTATCACCAAAACCGTGCGGTCTTCTAGCGAGGTTACCGTGCGGCCTCTTTCTGCTCGCTGGTCTTGCCTTCCGATCTATCCGCGCGGTCTCCTCTCTTTTCGCGGTCTCTTCTCAATCCGCCGATCTACCCTCCTGACCGCCTGGACATGGGGTCGTCTCTTGATTCTACCGGACAGGCGGCTTCCTCTTCTGCAGACCGTCCGGCCCTTGCCCCTGAACTCAAGGATGAATTGCGGATCAATACCATTTCTTTAGTCGGGAAGAAGAACTTTGTGAAGTGGGTAGGTTCGCCCCGTTCTTCAGTCCAAAGGTTTTTTACATCACTTGACTCAAGCTGTTCCCGCTGCTCCTACTGAAGACTGGTTGCGCAACGATGGTAGGGTTCATACATGGCTCCTCAACTCCCTTGATTGTGAACCTTATCGCATGACCATGTATCACGAAACGGCCAAGGCGATGTGGGATGAGCTCCACTGTCTCTATATTCCGGCAAAGATAGTCTTCAACACCTATATGGCATCATAACTGATCTTCAGACCCTTGATGTTGGTGGGGCCACCGACCTCACCTCCTTTATTGCTCGGGCCAAGACTCTGGTTGAAGCCTGGATTCAACATCAACCTCCTACGATGGATCTTGCTGCACAACGTGCTCAAAAAGAAGCTGTCAGTGTTGCCATGATGATGGCTCGTGTACCACCTCATCTTCAGAGCGTTCGGGCTCAGATCCTCTCCTCTGCTGCTTCGTCACTAGCAGATCTGTGTTCCATGTTGCTCAAGGTACCTCCTGATTGTTATGGACCTCCATCATCGGCTCTCCTTCAGCAGACTTCTGCGCCGTTACTGCCTCTCCCTCCTACTCGTGGGGGCGTTCTGGCTCTCGGGGTCGGTGTCGGGGAGGCCGGCCACGACCAAAGTGTTCCTTTTGCGGTAAGGACGACCACCTTGAGGCCACTTGTTATCGCAAGCATGGGCTTCTTCCTCGTCCACAGGCCGATGTTGCTGTCTACGACTCATCTGTCACTCGTACTGACCTTGAAGAGGTTCGGCTTCAGCTCCAACAACTTCATGGTCTGCTCAGTCGTCCACCTGCCTCTGCTGCCTCCATCTCACATGAAGGTATCGTTTGTCTCTCCACTAGTCTGCGCTGGATAATGGATTTAGGTGTCACTCATCACATCACCTCCCTGTGGGCACATCAATACCTGGATTCTCCTTATCCTAAGTGTATCACAGTGGCCAATAGGTACATTATTTCGGTCTCCGACTCTGCTGATATCCCTCTCACTTCTTCTCTATCTCTACGGTCGGCTCTTCATGCTCTGTGCTCTCCGTTTAATTTACTTTTTATTGGTCGCCTCACTGTTGATTTAAATTGCTCTGTAACCTTTACATCTTTTTCTTTTTTGATACATGATCAACAGACGCGGAATATGATTGGTAAAGGACGACTGCAGAACGGGTTCTACCTTCTTGATGACTCTCTTATTATACTCTCTTCCGTCTCCTCCGTCGATTGGCATCGGTGTCTTGGGCATACCCCTTCACCAGTCCTCCAGAAGGCTCTACCAGATGTATCTCTTCCTCCTTTTCAGTGCAAATCTTTTATTTCGGCAAGCAGCCTCGTTCATCTTTTTTATCTCATTGTACTCGGAGCTTCGTTCCTTTTATTTTAGTACACACTGATATTTGGGGATCGTACAAAATCACTAGCATTTTTGGATATCGCTATTTTCTAACTTTTATTGATAATTATTCTAGTATTGAGCTACCCCGTGTCTTTCGGGCTTTCCTCCTTGAGACCCGCACACAATTCTTCACAAATGTCAAAACTATTCGCACTGATAATGCTCGTGAATACACTAGCCACGAATTTGCAACCCTGTGTACTGAATTTGGGATCATTCACCAAACATCGTGTGTCTATACCCCCAACAAAACGGAGTCACCGAACGTAAGAATCGACATCTTCTCGATGTGACTCGCTCTATCATGCTTCAAACGCAGGTTCCCAAAGCTTATTGGAACTTTGCCCTTTTGACGGCTTGCTATCTGATTAACCGTCTCCCTTCTCCCATACTCCACAATGTCACTCCGTTCAGCCTCATGTTCCCCTCGACTCCGACATTCTCTCTCATACCCCGCATCTTTGGGTGCACTTGCTACGTTCATATTCTTGGTCCATCCATGGACAAATTGGATCCCCGGGCGGCCAAACACATCTTTGTTGGCTATTCATGGACTCAGAAAGGCTACGTATGCTACTCTCCGGCAACCCGCAAGGTGACTGTTTCTACTGATGTTACCTTTTGGGATGATCTTCCTTTCTTCTCTACTCCAGATCCAACACCTCTACCACCACTCGTCCTACGTCCTGTCATTCCCGTTACCACTCCACCACCAAAAATTCCTGACGAGGCTCCCCCTATTTCCAAGCCACCTCTTATACGTATTTACACTCGTCGCCAACTTGGCTCTGTTGCCCCAATGCAGTCGGCTTCGACCTCTAACGCTCCGCGTCCTGTTGATCCGTCACCAGAATCTACCGCTCATCCCATGGCAAATTATGTATCCTTACATCGTCTATCCCCACGACTTCAAACTTTTGCTACTTCATTATCCTTGATTTTTGTACCTAACTCTGTGCAGAAGGCTCTCCAACATCCTAGCTGGTTGGCAGTCATGGAAGAAGAAATGACTACTTTCTGGGCTAACCAGACCTGGAACCTGGTACCTCTACCTACCGGTCAGACACCTGTTGGGTGTAAATGGGTCTTTGTCATCAAACATGCTCCTGATAGGACAATTGGCTGTTTGAAGGCCCGCCCGGTGGCTCTTAGCTTCACCCAGCAGCACGGTCTCGATTATGAGGAAACATTCTCTCCAGTTGCAAAGCTCAATACCGTTCGTGTCCTCCTCTCCGTGATTGTGCATCGCTAATGGCCCTTACATCAGCTGGACATAAAAAATGCGTTTCTGAACGGAGACCTCCAGAAAACAGTCTACATGTAGCAACCTCCGGGTTTGAGACCACGGGGGAGTCCCGAGTTTGTTATCTAAATAAGTCAATCTATAGTCTCAAACAATCCCCTCGGGCATGGTTCGACAAGTTTAGTAAGGCAGTCCGGGAAGTCGGTTTTACTCGAAGCTCAGCAGACTTCTCTCTGTTCACTCTTCATCAGGCAACAGGAACGGTTCTTCTGTTAGTATATGTTGATGATATCTTAATTACTGAAGACGATTCAAAGGGAATCCAAGTGGTCAAATAGTACCTTAGCTTCGTCTTTCAAACAAAAGATCTGGGGCATCTTCGATACTTCCTTGGTCTTGAGATCGCGAGACGTCCGGATGGACTTGTCCTCTCCCAACGGAAGTACTGTCTGGATCTCCTTCAGGATGCTGGCTACTCTGGATGCAAGTCCACTACTACTCCAATGGATGCAAATCATAAGCTGTGTGCACATGCTTCCGATACAGATCTTCCTCTCCAAAATTTAAAATATTATCGACGACTTGTTGGGAAATTGATCTACCTAACGGTCACAAGACCGGATATTTCCTTTGTTGTTGGGGTGGTCAATCGGTTTATGCATGCACCTCGAATATCTCACCTTCAAGCCGTTGAGCGCATCCTAAGATACCTTAAAACAGCTTCAGGTCAAGGGCTGGTATACAAAACCTCATCCTCTACTCCAACAATGGTCGCGTATTCTGATGCAGATTATGCTGGTTCCTTGAATGATCGGCGATCAACCAGTGGTTTTTGTACCTATTTTGGAAGTCATCTTGTTACCTGGCGGAGTAAGAAACAAGTCGTGGTTGCTCGATCCTCAGCTGAAACAGAATACCGATCGATAACATCAGTTATCTCTGAGCTTACATGGCTTGAAAGTCTCCTTGCCGATCTAGGAGTAAAACTTCACTCACCTGTCATCCTGTTATGTGCTATACACATAGCAAAGAATCCATTCTTTCATGAAAGAACGAAACATATTGAACTAGATTGTCACTTCATCTGGGAGAAAGTGCAAATGAAGAAGATAGAATTGAAGCATTTTTCGGGGACTGAACAAGTTGTTGATATCCTCATAAAGGCCCTATCAAGTACCCTATTTTATCAGTTCCTGTCCAAGCTGGGTGCCTACGACTTGTACGCTCCAGCTTACGGGGGAGTGTTGGAAAAGCTCATATAAAGAGGCTCATCTTGGAGCCCATTTATTTAGTTTTCTTCTTTTCTCATCTTTAGTCCCACATCATGTGATGTAAACTCAGGTCTAGGGATTGGAAACAGTTATTTTGAGCAAATATTATTTTTGATATAAATTAATTTTATGGCTGAGATTTCGAGAAAACACGAGGGCCGAGCGGCCAAATCAAGTTTTCACGCATGCAAACTCAATGTCGTCGCTCTGAGCTTTGAGAAGTTCGTTAATTTCGTTCGAGTAGAACTCCTACGCGCTTTTAGGGTTCCAAATCTGACGCGAGATCTACACGACCACAAGCCGAACTGCAAACAATAATTTATGAAATAAGCGATATTTGTAGCAGAAGAACGCAACGGCAAGCCCAAATTATTTTAAGTAAAGCATAAATTTATACTAGATGCAAGGGAGCAGCGAATATACCCAAGTGAATGGTAGAGGAACTGAGATCCCTCTGAATCCGTCACGCACAGGCTGGAGTATGCTGGGAAACTAATCGTGGCCGTCGGATTCAGCCACCGGAGGTGAAGCTTGCGGTCGACGGTGCTGAACGGAATCGGGACGCCGGAAAAACTTGTCGTCGAACGGGGAAGAGGCGGATTGATGCAGGGTGGACTTCGCGGGTCGGTGAAGACGGTAGCGGCACGGGAAGAGCCGGGAGGTGGCTTCGTGGTGTCGCCTGGAGCGGCCGGGGAGATCGTCTTCGGGCGGGGCTCGTCGGGCGCAGAACGGCGTCGAATTGGCGAAGCGAGCGGGCGAAACAGGAAGGCGGCGTGTCCGGATATGGCAGAGAACGAAATAATTTTCGTTCTCTATCTTTTTCCCAGTCCGTGGCTTGGTTTTGGAGGAACTCCTTTTGTAGAAGGGGCAAAGCATAATCTTTTTATTTTAAGAAAAAGATCCGTCTCATTTATTTTGTAGAGCGAGATCTCAGCATATATTTCTAGACTCTAATTTGAATTTAAAATTTATGTTTATTTAAATGACTTGGGCTTGTCGTTATCATCCTACTAATAATAATACCGGACCATTTTATTCAGGATCTCGATGGCCGGTCAAACCACGAAGCCAACGAACGAGCATTTGAGAGATAGGCGAGAACACAAATAAAATGCGCAGAAAAATAAAACTAAAATTCAGAAGATACTTTGATGCACTAGGGTGCTTTGCGGGATGCATCATCATGTATAGGGATCTCTTCTCTCTTTCTCCCTCCTATAAATGGGTATTCATACCTTGTATTTGATTATTGAGATAGTATATACAAGTTTGAGGATTTCTCCACACCACCAAATCTAGATAATTTACACTGACAATGCAGATCACAATCATCACTTTAAAACACCTTCAAGAAATATAAAGGAAGCAACCAAATGTGCTCTATGTTGAGCCAAAAAAATACAACTATACTTTCTTGGATTATATGCCAACTCATTTGAGGGAAGTATTCCCATAACCTCGCAGGGTGCGAGAGCAATTTAAAAACATCACATCAAAAAGATACTAAAACACCACACACATCTGTGCTGGTAGTTATAATTAGGGATATTATGGATCTGATTAATGTTTCGTTTGACACGGGTTTTTTGCTCCGGTGAGTTTGGACAAAAACGCTACCGTCATAGAATTTGGCATGACAACTGTTATGACCGCCACCCAAGAAAAGAACACTACACTTGAAAAAAAATGGATGATATTCCATAGGTGAGGTCGGGCGTTCACGAAAGACGGTTCCGCGCTCAGCACCGTCACTGTTGTACCAAATGGAGTCTAAAAGTCAATCCAACTCTGGTTCAAGAACACTCAAATTCATATGATATATTCTTGAACCAACAAGTGGAGTTTGGTTATTGGTTTATTAGACCCCATATTGATTTGAGAAAAGCATGACTAGATATCTTTGATTTGAGCCAAAAGAAATGATCTGATTCAGAGTATTTTATTGAATCGTGAGAAAAAAAAGAGACCCCTCGATTGTTCATGTGGCTCCTATAAGAGCTCCAGGGGTTCGAAAATTAGGCTGCCACACTCTTCTGCATGGTTTCCTACTTACAAATTTCAAATGTTAAAAGATTAAGTCTTTTAACAAACAGCAACCAAATCGTCGGGAGCAGCCTTCCTCGCCGTCTCACGCTTTGCCTGCTTTTATCATCCACGAACTCTGGGCTTGCTCCTCACACATAGTCACCAGGTAATCACAACTCCCTCACTCTCTTACACTCGCTCTCTACCTCTACTCCCGTAATCTGTAGCAGCTAGCACAAAACGGAGGGCGTCCAATCAATAGTCTGAGACCGTGACTTTCACTCTACCACTTCTCCCTCTTCTCCTCTCTTCGTGCTTTGTTACATGATATACGGCACTCTGTGCCTAAAGGAGTGTATAATCATGCTCGCCGAACGGCCCCATTTTGGTGTCATATTGGGGATTTCAAAATACCCTTTATATCTTTATTAACCGTAGGGATGGATAGAAAGAGAGAATGAGAAGGTGAGATTGAGGACCAAAATACCACGTACACTCAATAGTTCTAAATGTACAGAAATTTCTAGAGATTCTACAGTCCTCTAAACAAAAGAAATTTATGGATTGTGAACTTGAAATAAGTTTTGGGCTGATTTACTAAAATAACATATATTATTCATTCTTCAAAAGCTCAACAAACCATGTATCATCACAGCTCAACATTAATGCACTTCGCAAAATACCCCTATATTATTGTTCGTAATCAGACTGCATATATTTTTATGTAATCTCAAAATAATGACACTAATGATCCCATTAATCATATATCCTTGTAATTTTCTTCTTTGATAAATTTATCAAAGGCTAGAGTCATAGTGATTCTCCTATTCAACTACTTCAACCATTTCCGAACACTTCATCTCATTTCCCGGGCATGCGATAGTTCGATTATTTATGGACGATGCTTCGTTCAATGCCCTTTCCAATGGGGTTCGAAGATCAAAATTCTTCTTCTTTTTTATATTATTATTTGTATATAATACATTTTTATATAGCACAGAATAAGGACTAATTAAGTCGAACTCATGAACTAGGTCGGTTTGCGGTCAACATAAAAGAAAAATAACATAGCCATTGGAGCCCTTAATTATCCAGAGATTCCCTATTTTCCTTGTCCCTAAATTGAATATTTAATAATGGTAGACTATAAATGAAAACCTCTTATTCTCATTCTCGCATTTATTCTCTATTTCATCAGTGTAACAAATTTTATTCTAAAATCAAGAAAAGATATTTCAAATATGCTTTGAAATATCTACCCCTCTCCAACCTTTCTCACCCCCCCCCCCTCCATGCTGCACAGTTATGATCAACCAGGACACATCGGCGAGGGATTACTAGAGATCAATGATGGTTTCTTCCCACAAGATTGCTCGTTGTTTCTTCGTGATTCAAACCGAACTCCTTGAACCCTAATATCTTACTCTCATGCTGCATGGTAAGAATCAACAAAGAAAAATAGATGTAACATCATCATAGATAAGGGATGGAGCCATAAAGTCCAATAACAAGGCAACATGATTCCAAAATAGGTATTTCTAAGAGTTGATGATCATACCCAATAACAAGGCAACATGATTCTTTAATGTTTTAACAAAGAGCAACGATGCTCTCTTCTCTGCAGATCACCCATTATTTCTTTCTGAATCAATCCTAAATTTTTCAACACTAACTCCATCCTTCCCAATATTGCACGGTTAGAATACAACAACAACACTCAATCTTTTATCCCACTATAGTGGGGTCGGCTATATGGATCCTTTGTCGCTATTGTGCCTTATATTTTGTCATAATCTCACTAATGTCTAAGTACATCATGCTTTTCCTTATAGTTTCATTCCAAGTCTTTATTGGTCTACCCCTCCCTCATTTAACATGACAAGTGACTAGACTCTCACAACGCCTAATAGGTGCCTTTAATGGTCTCCTTTGTACGTGTCCAAACCATCTTAGTCGAGCTTCTCGCATCTTCTCTACAATTGGTGTTATTCCTGTCTTATCCCTGATACATTCATTCCTAATTTTTCAGCCTTCTGTGTCCACACATCAACCTAAGCATTCTCATCTCTGCAACTCCCATTTTTTGCTCATGTATTATTGCACGGTTAGAATCATAAGGAAAAATCATTGCAACCTTTGTATAGATGGAACCATCCATTCTCAAATCCAAAAACTATGATTCCAAAAACAAGTAATTCTAATTTTGTGTAACTATATATGATGTGTGATCTTCACAAATGTTTTTTTCCTGCATTGTGTTGATCATCGGTGGAAGAAGATGCACATGAGAAGGGGTTTGATGAGGTGAGGATAGGATAGGGGGAAGAAGAAGCGTGCGAGCCCTAGATTGAAGTTCTGTGTGGAAGAGAAGTTGTCCTTAACCTGGGAGAAAATCTATTTTGACCAAAATAAACTTCAATATCTACATATATGATTCTTTTAAGTTGAAATTGCGTTTGGCCGCAACATGCCTAAGTGATATGATTCGTAAGAGTGCAAAGTTCTAAAACTAAAACTTAAGGGTGCAATGCGCAAAATGAGGGTATTTCAATGGTGCAAAGTGCCAAAAAACGGCTTCTTCAAATACAACACATGTGCAAAACCTTAAGGCTACATCTTCGTTAAAATTGTAGCTATGGAGAAGGGGATGTTATGAAAGCTAGAAATGACATCCATTTTAAACCATTCCCATGAGTGTTAAATGCAACAAACAATTAACTTTTGTTCTCAAGTTCTTATAATTCAGATTAAAATTTTCCTCCAAGCAATCATGCCTCACTTCCAATTTGTTCTACTACACTTCTGCTCTAGAATTATAAAAATGAGGATATTTCAAGGGTGCAAAGTGTCAAAAGTCCGCTTCTTCAACTACATCACATGTGAAGAACCTAATGCTACCTCTTCACTAAAACCGTAGCTGACGGAGAAGGTGATGCTATGAAAAGCTAGAAATGGCGCCCATTTCAAGCCATTCTCTTGAGTTTGAAATGCAAGGAACATTAACTTTCGCTCTCAAGTTCTTAAAATTCAGAATAATTTTTTCCTTGAAGCTATCATATTCCACTTCCAATTTGTTCTACTCTTCTGCTCTAGAACTACAAAACATTTGTGGAGATCTCCATTGTTCGTATCTATACACGGACTTTAACCATAGAAACAAAGCATTGACTGTTCAGTCTTCACAAAAGGCATTAGTTTTTTATAAACGAAACCAGATAATTGAAAGTTAAAGTAAATATTTTGTACGTTAGCCATTGGAAAAAACTGCTAATGGTGAAAAATAATCGATCGGGAGCTATGAGCCATAGCACAGTGATACTACAATGACAATATTGCTTCAAAGTTACTCGGATTAGATTAATCGGGTAACCAATTAGTCAGCACACTGCAAAGAAAAGGAGAAATATAGCTGATAGTATGGAACTACCTTGGATGTGGTAGGCGGATCAGGGTTAACTTCAGCGGTACCGCCGTCGCCTGCTGCGGCGGTAATCGGGATGGAAGATTCTCGAGGTGCGCGGCCGAGAGCAGGAGAAACCCTAGGATGGCGGCTTCGGCGTACGGATACCCTGATTTCCGGCCGATGAAGGTGGCAGCGGTGGAAATGGTTGTGGAAGAAGAGGTTGATGTGTGAGCTGAATACCACCGAGAAGACCATGGAAGAAAAGAGAGGGTAAGAATGCAAGCAAGGAGTGCAGGACTCAGGACTCCAACTAGCGTCAGTCTTATGAAGAGAAAATTTTTTGATAGGTTCACACGTACCGATTGATTGTGCGTTATTTAAATAGGTCTAATGGAATCGGACCCACCTGCATTTCGCTTCCAAAGCAAAATTTTGCTCCAGCTTTCCCTCACCCCGACGACGATCGTAACGCTCCAGGAAAACCCCCAGATAATCCCAACGGCGAACATCGCAACGCTCCCGGAACTCGGTGAACTCGGCGTACAGGGCGATCACATTTCGGCATTCTCCCCTTCTTCCTAAACGACGACTGCAATCATCTTTCTTCCTAACGACGGTGAGTATTCTTGAGTGTGGGCTTTATGTTTCTTCAAATTTTTCTCCTTTGCTATTTGTTTACATAGACATTATACTATCGGAGAAGCTGCAACAAATTTTTTTGTGTTCGTGATTTTTTTATATCCGACCGGATATCCTTTACTTTTAGGGTTGTAAATAGGAATCATCCTGCCGGATTATTTTTATTGGACATTAGATATTCAACTGTTTTTTTAGGTTTAGATAACTGCTATCCGACCGGAGAGCTGTTTTTTAGGGTTCAAATAACTGCTATACGACCGGATATTCTGTACTTTAGGCTTCTGAATGGGTAAATCAAAATTTTAGGATTTTCCTATTTTTTTTCCTTGCTCTTATTTATTTTCTTACTGGAACAGATGGCTGGTACGTATTTGAACACTAGGTGTGCTATTTAGACCTTCAAGAAATATGCAGAGCCCCTTCTACAAGTGCTTTCAGAGCACTCTTTAGACCTGCTAAAGGAAGTTGGTCTGCTACAATTATTCTCAATGCCAGATGTTCCTCAAAACATCCCAATCCTGTATAGGCTCTTGAGACTCTATAGGCCTGATAAAGCAGCATTTATTCTTGGTCAATATTACCTTAAATTTACTGTCAATGAAGTAGCGCTCATTTTAGGGCTACCCAATAGGGGAGACGACTTCCATTTTCATAGAACCTCATTCTCTGAGATGAAACAAAGCGACATAGTCGCTGAGTTGAACCAGCTAGCTAATGAAGCAGATTCTGAAGAAGTGGAGGAGAGAAGGGTGGATGCCCTTGTTAAATATGTTGTAGCTAAATTTTTTTCCAGCTGAAGTCTCTAAGAATTCCTGAATGTCTTCAACAAATTGGTGGATTGAAGGACTTCAGGAGATATAATTGGGCAAAGGCTATCCATGGATTTCTCAATGCACAGCTCCCCCTACATAAATTGAGCTGCAAAAGGGAAGAACCTTCAAGCTTATGCTATCTTGAAGTTTGTTCTATTATTTTGATGGTAAGTAATTTTTTTGTTTTAAATTTCATGTTCATTTTTAAATAAATTTAAACTAACTTAAACCTTTCCATGTAGGTTTGGCTATTTGAGCACACTAACCTACAGGTCCCTGAAGATGCATTAGCGAGACCCCGGATATGTCGCTGGTCTGCAAAGGCCAGCTTCAGCTATAAGTTTTGTGCACAGTTATCATCGAGGTTGTGGCCGAAGAAGGAGATTAGCTCTATTTAATATAGACTTGTAGATCGTAGATTGTAGATTTGTACACAGTAGCTATAAAATTTGTATGCACACTTATCATCTACTGTTATTTAATTTTTTTTCTGATATTTTTTTTTAATTGTAGATTTCTACAAGTTTTTTGAATATTTCTATGGAGGAGCTAAACCTTGTAGGACATGATGAGGTGGAGTCCTCATTTGAGGCACCTAAGAGGAAAAAAAGAAAGAGGAGTAGAAAGAAGGATGAACCAAAAAAAGAGAAGAAAGTTAAAGAAGAAATGGAGTGAAAGACAGAAAAGGAGATGAAGAGATTCATCTCCCGTGAAATTAGTAATATCAAGAAAGATATTAGGGAGTTACGCTCCTTTTGCGAAAAAAAATTTGAATCTATCGTCGGACTAATAAATTCACTCTCGCATCCAAAGGATCACATTCCATCCACCCCACCTGCCTGTGATCCTCCTTCTGATCCCACCCCCTCCAAAGCATCCCCTGCCATTTTAGATGTCGAAGAGTATGCCCCAACCACAAAAAATGGAATCAGGGTTAAGAAGGGCAAGAAAGTTAAGAGGGGAGGTGTACACCTAGGAGGAAAAGAGAGGGGGAAGGAAATGTCTTTCCCCGGCTGGATACATCTATCTGAGTCCGACGTGGCGTTGATTGAATCAATGATCAGACAATTTCCCCTGAGGTAATTATTATTGCATTGACATCATTGTATTAATACAAATTAGAAACCATTACCTTGTTATTTAATAATACTGATTTATTTTATTATGTAGTGACACTGTGGTAATAGAAAGTGGTAATACTGTTTTGTCACGCAAATGTATTGATGACTTGCTGCATAAGAGCTGGCTGAGTGATTCACACTTGGATGCCTTTGCAGTTGTTTTGAGCAATCGAAGGAGCACATCACCTTTAAAGTGGTGCAACTTTATTTATGTTTCAGCGAACTTCTGGGTATTCGAACTTGCAAAATATTTATAAATCAATGTAGTATACAATTTTTGTACTTAATGATTTGATTAGAGTCCTTTTTATTTTACAGTATCAAAAAAGTTCTGGTGTAAAAAATAGCGAAATTCTTATTTCACATCTCACGACAGCAAATGTACAAGCCGCCGACATAATATTGATGCCAGTTTACATCAACAATCGAAGCCATTGGACACTTCTAGTGTGCAATTTGCGACGAGAAACTTGGCATTTTTACGATTCAATGTCAAATAAGACACACGAACATAATCTTCGAAATGTGGTATATTGTGCAACTAGGACTTGCAACCTTTTAGATTTAAATGGTTCCGTCTAATTCCCTTTTATTTTTGTGCAGGTAACTGGGTTGTACGAGTCACGTAGAGATGCACTTCCGGAAAATATGCACGAGTGGCCAATCACAAAGGTGAATGCTGCCCCAACACAGAACAACGCTGATGACTGTGGTGTCTTTGTGATAAAATACATGGAGACGATAGCATCAAGGGAGCTCATATGTTGGAGCAGGCATCAAGATCGGCACATTCAAATGCCGAAATTTAGGGCCCAGATTGCATGCGATTTAATACGTTGTTTTGTTATAACATGGAAGGAGTGAACAATATCTATGAACTGCTGCTGATTTTTATTACTGATTAGAACAGCCGATTAGAATAGTATATGACAATATTATATGTGATCTGTTATTGGTTATATAAACTTATTAGAACTGTTGCTGATTGGTTATTATTGAATACAACTCCTGCTGATTGGTTATTGCTGAATACAACTCCTGTTTAGGGTATAGATAGTCATTACACCCTGGGAGAAGCGTCTGAATTATGCAACATATTTTTTTGTGTTCGTGATTTTATCATCCGACCGGATAGCAGTTTTTTTAGGGTCCAGATAGCTTCCATCCGACCGGATATTCTCTGTTTTCCTTTGTTGCTGATTAGAACTGCTAAGTTATTAAGACCATATACACAGGTCAGCTTTCATATAGGGTAATTGGTAATCTTAATATGGCTAATTGGTAATCATAATATTGCTAATTAGTAATGTTAAAAAATGTGGCAAATCTACATGCATATATTTCTAACTTCTAACTGAACATAGTACAACATCACCCTTTCAAGATATCGGGCACACAACTAAAGTTAAACGGCAATGACCAACATAAGTCATCATTTCCATAATCACTTGTCGGGAATTGCGTAGAGGTCGATTCGCCTTCGAATGTGCAGCTTCCGATAAAATTTATTTCTCTAATCTGATTATTATCCACGTTCACAGCTGGTTTCATCTTAGGATGGTCAATCTTTTTACCTGTAAAACATAAACATTAGTTAGAAATAGATATTATTATAATGTGATCTATAATAGTAAATGTCGACAAATTAGGAAGATAACTTACTTGGTCGTTTGGCAGGCTTCTCAAAATGACTCTTCAACCTTGCGTTTGATAATCCTTTTGGTCAAACAGCCGCCGGATTCCTTACTACTGAAAACTCTAGCAATCGCAACCGCCATAGCTTGATCTTGATCTGTGAATATGGTGGTTGGTTGCTTCCCGCCAACAAATCTCAGGAACGTCTCAAATACCCAGCAAAAAGATTCAATTGTTTCTGCGACTATAAAGGCCCCACCAATTAACATATTTTGCCAATGATGATTCACCGCGATGAAAGGAGCACAAGCTAAGTTATATTTGTTGAGGCGATAGGTGGTATCAAAAATAATCACATTGCCAAAACTGTCGTAGTCAATTTTACTATGACCGTCCATCCAAAAAAAACTTGTAAGTCTGTTGAACTCATCGGTTTGGACATCAAAAGAAAACAAACTATCTTCCATTTGTCTTTCCTTGAATAATTTCAACAAGCTATTCGAGTCGCCGGCTTCTATAAGAGCAGATCTTTCTCGTTGAACATAGTTGTACGCATCGCTTTTTGAAAAACCAACATTTTCAAAACCACCCACCTCCCCAACAATAAACCTGTACGCATCAGACGTCCTTATGCCTACTCCAGTCAAATTCTTCAAAAGACTGCCCTGATCATCAGATACTTTCCTGTTAGACCGCAACAAATGAATATCCTTTTCCAAAACCAAAGGATGATTGTGCTCTTCTACAAATTTGGTTACTTTCCAATTCTTTCCCTCTACATCTGCGGTGAACTGTATGCATGCTTTACATCCAGTATGAGTATCTAGTTTGCGATATTTTTTTGAACCTTCAGCACCTAGCACGGTTTGAATGGATCGCTTCAAACCAGCTTTGGAACATGAGTACTCTCTAATCTTTATAATTCGAGTATGTGTCCAATACCAAATATGTTGTTTACGAACGCTAAAACCAGCATGGTGAGCATACTCGCAATACAACTTGTATGCATCTACCTCTGAATGTATTGTTGGGAAAACACGATCGGAGCTTGCCTAAAGAAAAAAAATCAGAAAATAATACATGAATATACGGTTTTCTATCTGCATGAAATCCAGGGAAGAATTGACTATATCCGGTCGGACGTAGCTACAATGTTGCATATTCTCTATTAAATCCGACCGGAAGACACTCAGGTTACACCAAAAAAACTGACTATATCTGGTCGGACGTAGCTACAACGTTGCATATTATCTAGTAAATCCGATCGGAAGACACTCAGATTACACAAACAAAATTCAAGAAATTACCTGCTGCAGGAGATCTTCAGAAATTACCTGCTCCTCAGGTTGCGGGAGCTCTTCAGAAATTAAATGCTCCTCCACTTGCGTGAGCTCGGGTTCAGAAATATCAGGACTTGAAAACATGATTCTCTGAAGAGCTCGGGTTTACAGGTTTGAGCTCGTCGGATTCGTGGCCGGGTAGGAACTGCGTTAAGGTCCTGGAAGGTGAAGGAGGGTCCAGGTTGAGAAGTCGACGATGCTTCCGGCTGGGTTTTCAGGCCAAGAGGCTTGCGTCGAGGAGCTGGGAGGTTAGCGGGAATAGCCGGAAGGGAGGGAAATGCGAAATTTTGCTTTGGAAACGAAATGCAGGTGGGCCCGGTTTCATTGGACCTATTTAAATGATGCACAGCAATCCGGTACGTTTGACGTATCAAAAAATTTTCCCTTATGAAGACACTTTTTCTTCGGTTTATTATCGTCCCTTCAAAAAAAATTAGGATCGGTTAGTTTGAACGACATTCATATTTGAATATTAGCTTTGAATTCAATATTAATATATATGGAAAATGACATTGAGTTTAAAGAGCATTGTTACGTGCACCACAGTTTTCGCTATGTGCACTACAAAGTTACTAAATCTTTAAGCCAAACTTCTCCCTAAATTTATAACTAAGGGCACGCAGGTTTTGCACACAGCACATTCCTCTCTCAAACCCTAGCTTCGACTCTTCCGCCTAGCCCCGTCGCTTCTGCCTGGTTGTGCCCGTCCGCCCCTTCAACCCACGCCACCCACCCCGACGGCCGCCCACTCCCACGCTTGCCGCTCGCCCCGACGACGCCCGCCCCCATGCCTGCCGCCCGCCCCCATGCCGCCTGCCCCGACGCATTCCACTTTCCAGAAGCACGCCCGCCGCTGCTTCCGCCTGGACTTGCCCCTCCGCCCGTCTCCATTGCTTCCGCCGGGTTTGCTTTTTCGCCATTGCTCGTCGTCACTGCTTCAACGCTCGCCTACGACTGACCTTGCCCCTCCGCCGCCAATATGAGGTTTGTCCCTTCAACCCTAGACCCATACGTTTTTTGTCATTTTTTTTGAGTTCTGAGTTCTTCAAAACATGATATTTGTGTTTTCATTAGTTATACCTTTTAACACAAGGTGTATAGATGTTCTAATTTTGTTATGACTTGTGTGACTTTCTCGTGTATTTTTACATGAGGAGCATATTTTTCTGGACATTGTGTGACTTATAATGAAAACACAAATATCATTTTTGTCAGACTTCTTTAAGTGTGTATGTATCATTTATATTGTTTATCCGTGCTAAAATATGTATTTGTACAAATTGGAATAACTTTTACAGTATGGAGGGAGAAACTCCTATGGTAATTAGTAATTGCGATGATATGACAGTTGAAATTGAAGTTGGTTCTCATTTTGAGACGGATCAAGTTTTTGAGAGCAAACAAACCTTGATTGAGTGGGTTTGAAATGTTGGTCGTAATTTGGGTTTAGTTGTCACCATCAGCTGTTCCGATATAGTTGCGGGAAGGTTGACACCTCGTGTGATCCTTGGTTGTGATAGAGGAGGGCATTACCGAGCCAATCAACACAATAAGGGTCGAGAAAAAAAAGGGTTGCGTAAATCTTCTAGTGAAAGATGTGGTTATCCTTTTTCAATTAAAGGCCAAAAAACTGCTAATGTTGATGAGTGGAAGGTAACTGTACTATGTGGGAAACATAACTACGAGTATGTTCATTTGAAAGCTCATGCGTATGCTGGTCGACTGCTTGGGGAAGAGGTAAAAATAGTGGAGAACATGTATTCATCAGGAGTAAAGCCGCGCAAAATTTTAGCATCTCTAAAGAAAAATAGTTGTACTAATACAACTATTATAAGAACTATTTATAATGAGAGAGTGTGGTTACAGAAAAAATAACTGGATGGTTGTAACCCGATACAATTTTTATACAAGTGCATTGGTTTGGAGGGTTATGTCAGTTACAATAAAGTGAAGGAAAGTACCAAAAGGTTACAAAGTCTATTCTTTGCTCACCCAGTCAGTATCAAACTCAGTTATATGTTCCCGACCGTGTTTCAGTTGGATTGCACTTATAAAACTAACAGGTACCGCATGTCATTGTTATGCATTGTTGGAGTAACATCAACCTATCAGTCTTTTTTTTCTTGTTTCACATTTCTTTCAGATGAAACTGAAGGCAGTTATAGGTGGGCCTTGGAATGTTTCAAATTAATATTTGAACCAAATATTGAACTGGCTGTGTTGGTAACTGATAGAGAATGTGCGTTAATGAATGCAATTAAAGTCATATTTCCAACTTCTAAGAATATTTTGTGTCAAGTACACATAAATAGAAATATATTGGTCAATTGTAAGAAGCTTTTCAGCAAAGGAAAAGAATTTGAGCGGTTTATGTATGCATGGCAGGGGTTGATTGATTCATCAACCGAGAATGAATTCAATACTACATACAATATATTTGTAGGTGAATTCTCCTCAGAATATTCTGCTGCAGTGGGTTATGCAACTACATCATGACTTGAGCCGTACAAGGAGTTTTTTTGTTTCTACATGGATCGATAAGTACATGCACTTTGGTAGCTCCAGCACAAATCGAGTCAAAAGTGGGCATAGCCTGTTGAAAAGATTTCTTGAAGTGAGTATCGGGAACTTGAATACCATTTGGAGAACTTTTGATCAAATGATCAACATGCAACATACTGACATAAAAAGGTCTTTCGGGCAAAGTTGTATACAGGTAAGCCGAGAATATAGTGGATCTTTGTACGCAGATATACTGGGGCATGTATCTTTAAAAGCATTGGAGTTCATTAGAGAGGAATACAAAATGGCGGGGAAGCGCATACAACCTCAAGATTGCACCCATAAGAGGAGGTTTACTATGGGTTTACCATGTTCACATGAGCTTTTGCCATACATAGCTCAAGCAAAACCCTTACCTTTATGGTGTGTAAATAGGCATTGGAAGCAACTAACATTACAAGAAACTATGAAAGCGGTTGACGAGGATATTGATATTAGTAATGAAATTGAGGTCATTGTTCAAAATTTTAGTACCTCTAATAAAGAACAAAAGAAAGAGGTTAAAAGGAAGCTACGAGAGATGGTTGAGCCATCATGTACCCAAACGGTTGAGCCTAAGGTACCTACGCGGATAAGAGGAAGGCCCAAAGATAGCCTTAAAAAGTTTAAAGATGATTACAAATTAACTAGACGAGATCCATCACATTTCGAGTACATTCTATCCATGGAAGATCAACAAAATGTGGCAAAAAAGTTAAAATCAAGAACCAAGTTGAATGCTAGAAAAATGACATACTATCAATTTAGAACTCCCTCTGTTAATACAAACTTGGGTTATGAAATACGTCAACATTTACCGATCTTGTCCGAACATATTACAAATGTCATAGATGTGCTTGGGGATGGCCATTGTGGCTTTCGAGTTGTTGGTCAAGCATTGGGTAAGGGTCCAGATTGGGCACAAGTGAGAAAAGATCTCTATATCGAACTTGGGAATTACAAAATTTTATATGATGAGATGTTTGGTGGCATTAGACAAACACAATTATTACAAAGTCTTGATTGCAAGGAGACTCCGGCACCGGTTGAGAAGTGGATGACATTACCCGATATGGGTCTCATAATAGCATTTTGTTACAATGTGGCTGTAGTGGAGCTCTCAAATGATCAGTGCTTTACATTTCTTCCATTGCATTATGTGCCACCACCAATGCCGAAATTAATTTGTGTTGGCTTCATAAATGAGAATCATTTCGTCCTAGTAGGCCTTAGTGAAAATTGTCCATTGCCACCAATATTCTCGTCGTGGAGTAGATTTCATGAGCAAAATGTAGATACATGGGCATCTCTATATATGTCAAGGATTATACTTCCACAGACAAATATGATGGATAGTTCGATTATTGGATTGGAAGATATGTGATAAAGGTTAGCGATCTATATATTTTTTTCATTCCCGTTGTATGTCTCACATATGTGACTTAGTTCGGTTATTTTTTGTAGGTATATGCACACCGAAAAAATCATATGGGAGATTTCATGAGCATAATAGTCATTTTGGAGCACTCTCGCATAAAGGTATGCAATCATTAATTGTAATAAAATTCATTACTTAATTTCATTCATTAATTATTTATTTTTTTGCTTAAATTGTAGGAATATGAAGAAAAAAAGATCAATGGGAGAAATTTTTTGATAAAGAAAGAGAAGATCTAATTACTTTATTTTTGGTTTTCCCATTTTGATGAAACCATATTTTTGATAATCAATGTTATTTTTTGGTTGTTGGTTTTCCAAACTATTTGTAATCTATGGTGTTTCATATTTATCTTTTATTTTTATAAAAAAATATTGTAGTCCATTGATATAACAAGTTAATCGTTTAGTTTGCTATTAACAAAAATGTGGTGCACATAACAAATATGTGTGCATCTATCGTAGTGTGGTGCTCATAACAAAAAAGTGCACATAGCGAAAACGGTGGTGCACATAACAATGCTCAGTTTAAATCCAATTCTTTTGTTCGGCTGCATGTCATAAAAATTGACATTAATCACTTTTTATTGTTCGTTTGCAGAAAAATTTTCAATCATAGGAATTGATATTGGTTAATGTTCTCAATTAAAAATAACATACGCGAATTTTTCGCCTGACATCAATTTTATCGTCCGAACTCGATTTTTCGTCTTGATGCGATGTTTTTGTCCGGACTAAAATTTTTCGGCCAAAAAGCGAAATTTTTCGTCCGAATGCGATTTTTTCGCCGAGACGCAATTTTTTCGCACGGACGTGATTTTCCCACCCGAACGCAATTTTTTCACTCTGACGCTACTTTTTCGCCCGGACGCGACTTTTAATCCCGGACGCGACTTTGTTCGCCCGGACGCGATTTTTTCGCCCGGACGTGACTTTTTCGCTCGAACACGACTTTTTCGCCCGTACGTGATTTTTTCGTCCCGACGCATTTTTTCGCCCATGGACATATTGGCTTGAGGGCTTGAGGAAGTTGCGCAGGTGGGGCGGGGCGGGGCGAGGAGATCTGCGGGGAGTTTGTTGTGAGTTTTGAAGTAGGCGGAGACATCTCGTAGGGCTCTCTTTGAGGACGAGTGATAGTTGGGCTTGAGGATGAGGAAAGCGGCCAGCGATAGGGACAAAAGCAGGGATTGACGTGCAAGAGGTGGGGAATGTCGGCGAGCGATGAGACCGGCTGAACGGATGCAACGGTGGTTAACGGGGTCTGCAACCGGGGAAGAGAGGAGCAGACGTGACGTGAGCTGAGGGGAAACAACTTGCAGGCGGGAGCAGGGGCAGCAGTCCTGAACAACTCGACCTTCCGGCGAGGGGAGACTCTCCCGTGCAGCCACTAAGCCGCTAAGACACACCAGAAGAACACAATATATTCAACATATTCAAACCCTAAACAAAGTGTTAGGTATTGTATCTACAATAACCTTGATTTGAAGAAAGGTCTCATTAAGCTAAGATAAATTGAGTTTGTATTTGATGTTTTGTTTTAGATATGTACTTGCATGTCTACATTGCTAAGTACACACCAATGTCAGGTTATAGTGTGAAAGTCTTTAATTTCAAGGATAGCTAAATCACCTAGAGGAGGGGTGAATAAGTTATTGGTCTCTTTATGAGTTCTTTTCTTTTATTTTAGTTTGTTGCTTTAGTGGTTGGTTAATTTCTGCTTTCAAGATGAGTTACCCTGCACAAAGAAAACAACACAGCAAATTACATAGATATTTATAGTGGTTCCCCAACTGGGTATGTCAACTTTCCCACCCACATATCCAACTGTCTTTAGACTAGACATTTCTCCAAAATGCTCCAAAGAGCTTACACCTCAGGACCTCAGCCTTACAATCAGGTTCTCTTCTGAACCCTACCTCAGAACCACAAAGGTTCCTACCTTAGAGCCCTACAGTGTTCCTATAGCTCAGTGGTCCTCAAACAACCTACCTCAGCCTTATCTCTAAGGCCTATAGCTCAGGCTTTTCAATCCTACAAATCAGGCACAAGGCCCTACTCTCAGAGTATTGCAGCACTCCTACAACTCAGATCTAGAAGGATCCTACAAGATGAAAATGGGTTGATGAGGTTCTTGATTGAACACAAGAGCAATTCCTCTGTGGCAATCAACTTTGGGTGAGTTAGACTCAGCTCCCCACTATGACACCAGGAAAGTTTTCCTGTGTCAAATTTACTGGACTAAAAGCACCTTAGTCTTAACTACTTCACAACAACAAGTTTATCCACTTGATGCTCCAAGAGACTTGCAAAATACTATTCTGCCCCTTTCTGAACTGACCCAAAGGTTCAACTCTATCCTCTTCACAACAATAATGATGTAGAAGCTTTGGCTTATGCTGGAAGCAACTGGCAGATCAGCTACTCTGCTCTTTTCTAAACTGAGCTAACTGCTCAGCTCTAACTTCTTCTTCACAACTCCTCAAGAGAATGTTCTTTGGAATGTATTGACTGGATCTATGAAGCTTCTGCAGCAAGGGTTGGCCCTTGCTGCGATCTCTTTCTCATAAAATCACCCTAAGCTTGCTAGCTGATGTAGATGAAGATGGCACCAGCAATCTTGCCATTGAAGATGTTGATCTCAACAGCTAACTTGCTCTTTTTCTTGCTGACTTGAGCTTCCTGTTCTTCAGCTCCACAACAATGGCGGAGAAGAAGGACTTCTGTCACTGTTGTCTCTTTCTGTAAAGAGCATTTTCTTTTATTTATTGAAACCCAACAGCTCTTTTAGCAGTGGGTCCCACACTTTTAATGCTGACTGCATTTTTGCTTTAACGTCAACTGTCGTACAGTAGGTCTGCGACAACATTTGTCGCGTACTGTAGCCATCCCGCCACTTACACAAAAATATGTTGACTTGTTGACTTGCTGACGTCTCCAGCTGTGGACTTAGCCAAAAATCAAGCAACATTAGCATAGATGTTGAGTGACTAAGCATCACTCAACGTCAAAACACTTAGACAGATTTACTGTCTCTTGACGTTGAGTGAGTAACCTTCACTCAATGCCAAACTACTTAGAATATAAATCTGTTTCTAAGCGTTGAGTGAACATCCCTCACTCAACGTCATCTGCCTTAGCCATATTTCTACTTCTTCAGCAACTTAAGGGTTGAGTGAGCATGCCTCACTCAACGCTATTTGTTGTAATTCATTTCTGCATAAGGGCGTTGAGAGCGTTGAGTGAGCATGCCTCACTCAATGCTTTTTGCCTTAACCAGAATCCTGAACTTAGTTCGACGAACTGAACTGAGTTTGTCGAATGGCAAGCTCAGCTTGACGAATGACCAAAATCTTTCTGCAACTAAGGCGTTGAGGGCGTTGAGAGCGTTGAGTGAGCAAGCCTCACTCAACGTTTTTTGCCTTAGCCAGAATCCTAAACTTAGTTCGACGAACTAAACTGAGTTCGACGAAAGGCGAGCTCAGCTCGACGAACTCTGACCTTAGTTCGACTAGTTCCATTTTTAGCCTTTTTGTTGTATGGCATTGAGTGTGTCTTCATCACTCAACGCCAAAACACTTAGCCATATTTTTCTTTAGTAGCATGATGTTGAGTGAGTTGACTTCACTCAACGCCTGTGGACATATCCATATTTCAGCTCATTCCAACTTAGGCTATTACTGCTTTAGCCTGACTCACAACATTTTGTTGTATGTCATTGAGTGAGTTGACTTCACTCAATGCCTGTGGACTTAGTCATTTTCTCAGCTTGTCATTATATGGCTTTGACTGTATAGGATTCACTCAGCGCTATAAGTTATCTGGCGTTGAGTGATTTACCTTCACTCAACTCCTGTGGACTTACACAGATTTCTGTCAGCCCACACCTTAGGTAAGTGTTTACCTGACTTGGCCACTTAGGCTACATGTCCTATCATTGCTTATCAGGACAATCTGCAATCATTAATCTTGAACACAAGTTAGATCACAATGTGTGTATACATTGTTTGTTGGTCCTTCTTTAAATTCAGGACATTGAGATCAATGAACCCAATAATCTCCCCCTATTTGAAGAAGTCAAAACCTAAGCCAATGTATACACTAACATATTTATGTTATAAATATATAAAACACATCATTACAGCATAATTCAGATAAATCATAGACATAGAAAATGATGTAACAGATAAGTCAAAAATCATAGCAATTGATGAGTTAGATAGATTATAATTATAGCAAATGTATGTACTATTTAATCATATAGGGAATAAATGTTTGTGTAATCTACATAAAGTGTTACATCCCTAGCCCAGTAAGCAGAACCTGAAACATTGTAAGTTTCAGGTTCCCTTATCGTAATCCCACTGCTCCTGGATTTATTTGTCGGCTTGTCTTCAACATCAGCTATCTTTTTCCCTTCTTATCAGCATTATCAGCAGCCTTAGCCTTAGTAGCTTCAGCTTCAGCTTTATCCTTTTGTCTCTCAAAATAGCTGAAGGGCTTGGGGAAGTATTTGGATGGTTCCACAGCATCAGGAGTGAGAAGATTTGTCTTTTTATTTCTCAAGAAAATTCTTCTTTCCGTGTCTCTCTTTTCCATCTTATCTCATTCAGTCTTGTTATACCATTTACCTTTGTCTGATTTCTTATTTTTGGCCTGATCCCAAGCAAGCAAGATGATGGATCTGGATTCTGGGCTTAATTGCTCGAAATCAAGTCGTTTTCCATTTCTTCTCTGTATTTTCTCTTGCTCATCCTGACTTCTTCTTTTGTTTCAACAGTTTCAGCAGTCATTTCTTTTGTCTGTAGTGTCTGGTCAACAGTGGGGCTGAAAGAGGGAATTTCAGCAGTAGTGGGCTGCACTCCCTACTAATTACCAGCATTATCATGATCTTCCATATACATCACATACTCTTGATTATCTTGAGCAGACTCTTTTTTTAAGGTTTCTAGTACTTGAGTAGGCATCATTGGTGTTGGAACACTCTATTACTAATTTGGGTAAGGATCACTATGTGATTAGGATTCTGTTTTGATCTTGCTGTATAGTCTGATAGGTCAATTAGAATGAGTCTTAGGGTTAGTACTTAGGTTTGAAAGCTGCCCTCCAGACCTTCTACAGATCAGGATTCAAGTGCTGAGACAAAGACAATTCTCGTCGAGCTCAGGTCGACGAAACGTCGAACTCAGGTCGATGATCTCTGAGCTCAGTTCAATGAGGCATCGAACTCCGTTCGACGATCTTCGAGCTCAGATCGACGCTCTTTCTCTACCTGATTTCCAAGTCGCTGAGCTCAGGTCAACGATCGTAGAGCTCAGGTCGACGTTTTCTGTCTCTAGTATAAATCCAATCTCTGAGCTCAGGTCGACGATAGCTGAGCTCAGGTCGACGATTTTTCTGAGAGGTCGACATTTTCAGGATTCAAATTCAGGACAGTTATGGAATTCATTCAGATTTATTTTCAGCATTTATGACAAAGGATTATGTAGCCGTTTCAAGCAATCTGGTGCAAGTTTCAAGGAAGAATAATTGGAATGTTACTTAGGAATTTCCCCAGAGACAGATGTCAATTATGGAAGTCATTTATGACTGAATAACGACCATCTAAAGTCAGGATTTGATATACTAACTAGAGAATTATTCTGAATAGAACAGAAAAGATTTGAAAAAGATATACAGAAGAGAGAATAAAAAATTCACTCATCAAGAATTCATCTTCTGAGAATAGATTCAGTAGACAAAAACTTACAGAATTACTGAGTTAGAATTCTTCAAGAACACAAGGAACATCATTGTGAAGGAGATCATCTGCCTTTCTACTCCTTCAAGCTTCAAGTGTTCAAAAGCTTCATTATCAAGGACTCCAGACATCACACATTTCAGCATCTGCTTAAATCATCCTTTGCTGGAGATCCGAAGCAACTGAAGGCCTATCACCCTAAGCAAAGCTCATCTTCCTGAACCCTTACAGATCTCAGGGGGAGATTTGACAACATCTTCCACTTGTCTTCTCTCAGATTGTTGATAGAGAAGAACAACTCAACTTATTTCCTTTTTCCTTTCTCTCCCGTAAAAGGGTTTCTCAAAACTCCCTTCAAAAGTTTTGTGGATGGTTTCTGAGACCTTGTCAAAACTCAGTGGTGGCAAGACACCTTATCAAAAAATCTAGTTTTGGTTTTTGAGCACCTTATCAAAAGCTCATTGGTGCCCAGGACACCTGATCAACTATTCCTGCAGTGGATTCCTACCTAGGGTGGTAGAAGAGTGGATGTACCCAGGTTGTTGGGGAACCACTATAGCTCCTTGTGTCATCTGGCTTGCTGTGCTTTTTGCTTTGCTGTGTGCTGTGTGTTTCTATTTTCTTACTACTTTAGTGTTTACCTTTCTGCTAGCACACTACACATATAAGTAAATTAAGTCTTCCACTGCTTTACAGTTTTAATTGTAAATTATTTTAAAATACTCTATTCACCCCCCCCCTCTAGAGTGAAGATAGATCTTACCCTCACTTTCAATTGGTATCAGAGGGAGGTTGGTTACTCAACAACTGAATCTTTAACAGATTGGTTGAACAGGCTAACACCTGAACCAAAAGATCCTTGATAAGATAAATCTTTTATAGAGGGTTATTACTTTTTGTATTATATTTATTTTCATACAAAACCATGGCACAAAACAAAGATTATGCTAGCATCAGACCTCCAGTGTGCAACCTTTCTAAGTTTGCACTTTGGAAGGCAAAGATTAGGCTTTACATGAATTCTATTGATGAGGACATCTACAATTCTATTTTGATAGTTTGTCCAAGACCCCCAGTAATTATAAGTACAAGTGCTGTTCCACCTCATTCAGGAATAGATGCAAAAATAAAGAAATGGAAAGTTGCAGATGCAAAGGCTATGAATATCCTTGCTCAGACTATGTCTGATGAGATATTCCAAAAGGTGTCTGAATGCAGTTCAACAAAAGAGATATGGGACAAGTTATCTGAAATTATTTCAGGATCTGCTGATGAAAGGAAGGACAAGAGATCCCATCTCATAAGCCAATATGAGAACTTCAAAAAGGGAGAAACTGAATCAGTGGCTGACATGTACAACAGGCTCAGCCTAATAGTCAGTGAATTAAAAACACTGGACAAGGAGATCTCTCTAACTGAATTAAATGACAAGATCCTAATGTGCTTCCCTAGCACTTGGGACTCAAAGATCTGGCCAATTAAGGATGCCAGAATCCTAACTGAGATTACTACTGAAGCCTTATTGGGCAAGCTAAAGTCTTATGAGCTGCTCATCAAGAACAGAGAGGAAGAACAAAAGGTTGCTTCTCCAGCTATCAGGAAGGAGAAGACAATAACATTCAAAGCTATAGAAGATCTACCTGAAGACAAGGTCGCAGACAATGAAGAATTGATGAGCTTGCTGGCCAAAAGATTCTATAAGATGGCCAGGAAAGATTTCAGAAAGAGGTCATCCAGAGGGCATGAGAAGCCAAAGTATGACAAGTCAAATAATAAAGAAATAATCTATTTTGGATGTAGGAAACTAGGCCATATTGTGCTTGATTGTCCAGAAAATCAGAATAAGGACAAGAAGGACAGGAAAGATAGGAGAAAAGACAAGGACTCCAGGGGAAACAATTACAACAAATCCTCCTCCAGCAAAAATAAACATACAAGGAAGGGATTTGTAGCAGAAACCTGGAGTGAAACTGAAGAAGAATCAGAGGCTTCATCAAGCTCAAGTGATGATGAAGATGATGCTGAAGAAAACGAATTCTGCATGATGGCTATCAATGCCTCCCAACAAAATTCTGATGTAGAACAAGAGTCAGAGTCTGAATCTGAAACTCAAACTGAAGAAGACCAGGTAATAAACTCCTTTGACTTTGATTCAGAGGACTTTAGATCTGAATTTAAGGCACTTTGTTTAGACCTGTTAAAGTCTGAGAAGGAGATTATCTCTCTCAGAAATCAATTGTCTGAACATAGCACCTTAAAATCAAACAACCTCAAACTCTCTGAGGAGTTAGAATGCTGTAGGGAGGAGATAGCTTCACTGAAAAGTGAGCTATCCCAGGCAAAGAAGTTTGAAGAATCCCTTAATGGGAGAAGCATCAGACTGATGTACATCACAAGCACAGTGAACTCAAGATTCAACAGTACACTGGGCCTGGGTGCTTCATCCAGCCAACCTATAGTATTAACAACCCCAATTAAATTTATTTCTGATAAAGTAAAGGGTGTTGTAGAGGTAGCTAGGAAGAATCCTGATTTACCTAAGGAAAACAAAGTTCAACAAAAAACGTCGAACAGAGGTCGACGATCGTCGAACAGAGCTTGACGATCTCAGGCTGAAACGTCGAACTCAGATCGACGACTTCTGAACTCTGAACTTTGATATAGTCGATCTTCGAACGGAGCTCGACGATCTGACCCAAGATCGTCGAACTCAGCTCGACGATCATCGAACGGAGCTCAGAGCTTTGAACATTCTTTTAGAGGTAAATCTAAAATCAATCCTAGAAGTCCTTCATCCCAAAGCTTCAACCCTTATACTGAATGGATAGTGCCTCCTAGGAGATACCATCCTGAAGGATATAAGAGTCAGCCAGAGATGTCTTTTATTTCTGAGTTTAAAGGTTATAAACCTAGACCCAAGGTAAACTGAGTCAAAAACATATAAATTGTTTATGTGCAGGTGAAGACCTATCCAGCAATGAACCAACAATGGTATCTGGATAGTGGGTGCTCAAAGCACATGACAGAGAGCAAGGAGAAACTCACATCCTTCAGAACCAAACTTGGACCCAAAGTGATATTTGGTGATTCAAACTTTGGTCAAACAAAAGGATATGGTGTTGTTCAGATTGGCTCAGTCACATTCAAGAAGGTGGCTTATGTGGAAGGACTGAAACACAACCTAATCAGCATTAGTCAACTTTGTGATGAAGGCTATCAAGTGATATTCAACAAATCCTTATGCAAGATCAAGTTAGAGGATAACACAACAGTGTTAACAGGTAAAAAGAAAGGTAACATTTATCTAGTAGATTTCCTTTCAACAAATATATATATCTGTTTATTTAATTCTGTTTGCAAACCAAATGATCTTTGACATAAGAGCCTAGGGCATATAAACCTTAGAACCATTTCTAGGCTATCCAAGGATAAACTTGTTAGAGGACTACCTTCTGGCCCCTACAAGAAGGAAGGACTCTGCAGGGCTTGTCAATTAAGCAAACAAACTAAAAATAGTTTTAAGTCACTTAATAAGAGTGATTCACCTAGGATCTTGTATCTGTTACACATGGATCTTTTTGGACCCATTACAGTACAAAGCTTAGGAGGGAAATCTTACACTTTAGTGATTGTAGATGACTTCTCTAGATTCACATGGGTATTCTTTCTGAGAAAGAAGTCTGATAACTTTAAGTGTTTGACAGATTTTCTCAAATGCATATAGATTGAGTTCAATACTCACATTGCCCTGATCAGAAGTGATCATGGGACAGAGTTTGATTATCTTCTTATGCAAGAGTTCTGTCAGAGTGAAGGGATCAAGCATACTTTCTCAGCTCCTAGAACTCCTCAACAAAATGGGGTAGCTGAAAGGAAAAATAGAACTCTAATTGAATCTGCTACTACATTGTTGACAGATGCTCACCTTTCTCTATCCTTTTGGGCAGAGGCAGTGAACACCTCCAACCATGTGTTGAACAGAAGTTTGATACATAAACTAAAGGGCAAGACTCTCTATGAATTGCTCAAAGGGAAGAAACCTAAAGTAGACTATTTCAAAAAATTTTGTTGTATTTATTATATTCACAATAATGACAAGAAGTGTTTAGCAAAATTCCAAGCTAAAGCTGATGAAGGAGTGTTTCTGGGATACTCCATGATCAGTAAAGCTTATAGGGTTTATAACAAAACTTCTCTTAAAATTGAAGAATCTGTTCATGTATCTTTTGATGAGACTAACATGTTTTATAAGGAGAAGTCCACTTCTACCATAGAACCCTTGCAGGTAAACTCTCTTTCAGAAAATTTGGACAGATTGTATATTGTAGAGAAGGATTCAGTATATCCACCTAACCAACATAAGGATGAAATCAGTGAAGATGAAGAAGATGTTCAACATCTTGAAGAGAACCATCTTGAAGAGCCAGTTGTTATTCCACTAGAGGAAACAACAATACAGGTTGGTGAACAATCAACACCCCCTATTGATTTAGTAACAACAAGAGATCATCCAATCTCCCAAGTGATTGGAAACATCTCAGCTGGTGTGCAAACCAGAAATCAGGTCAACCAGAACCTGATGCACACTTGCGTTCTATCTCAAGTTGAGCCTCAATCCATTCAAGATGCAGAACAAGATCCACACTGGATCATTGCTATGCAAGAGGAACTACATCAATTTGAGAGGAATAAAGTTTGGGAACTAGTGCCAAGGCCTAAGGATCACTCCATTGTTGGAACAAAGTGGGTGTTCAGAAACAAGTTGGATGATCAAGGAGTTATTGTAAGAAACAAGGCAAGGCTAGTTGCTCAAGGTTATTCTCAAGAAGAAGGAATAGACTATGACCATACCTTTGCACCAGTTGCAAGGTTAGAGGCCATAAGAATATTCCTAGCTTATGCAGCTCACAAAGGATTCATGGTCTACCAAATGGATGTGAAGAGTGCATTTCTCAATGGAGACATCAAAGAAGAAGTCTATGTTAGACAACCTCCAGGTTTTATCTCTTCAACTTATCCTGACCATGTTTTCAAATTGCATAAAGCATTATATGGTCTCAAGCAAGCTCCTAGAGCATGGTATGAGACATTAGCATGCTTTCTTCTGAAAAATGATTTTATAAGGGGTAGAGTAGACCAAACTCTTTTTATTAGAACTCATAAGTCCTATACCCTACTAGTACAAATATATGTAGATGATATCATATTTGGTTCTACTGATTCAAATTTGTGCAGAAGGTTCTCTAACCTAATGTATTCTAAATTTGAAATGAGTAGCATGGGTGAGCTTTCCTTCTTTTTAAGATTGCAAGTCAAACAACATGCTGATGGCATATTTATTTCTCAAACCAAATATGCAAAAGAACTGGTTAAGAAATTTGGTATGTCTGAGGCATCATGTATGAAAACACCAATGCCTACTTATGATGTATTAGATGCTGATGAACATGGAAAACATGTTGATCAGACAACATATAGAGTAATGATTGGCTCTCTATTGTACCTTACAACTAGTAGACCTGATATAATGTTTGCTACATGCATATGTGCTAGGTTCCAAGTAAGCTCTAGAGAGTCACACCTAACATTAGTTAAGAGGATTCTTAGGTATGTGAAAAGTTGTCCAAATCTAGGTCTCTGGTATCCAAAAGACTCAGGATTTTAATTAACTGGATTTTCAGATGCTGATTATGCTGGATGTAGAGTAGACAGGAAAAGCACCAGTGTAACTTGCCAGTTTCTTAGTGATAGACTTGTCTCCTGGTTCTGTAAGAAACAGACATTTGTGTCCACTTCAACTGCTGAAGCTGAATACATGGCAGCAGACAGTTGTTGCTCACAGATTTTGTGGATTCAAAACTAGCTCCTAGACTATGGCTACAACTTAGAAGGGTTAAAAATATTTTGTGATAACACAAGTGCTATTTCTATAGCACAAAATCCAGTCCTCCATAGTAGGACAAAACATATAGAGATTAGACATCACTTCTTAAGAGATAATGTTGAGAAAAATAAAATTGAACTTCAGTATATCCTAACTGATTTACAAAGGGGAGATATTTTCACCAAACCCTTGGATGAAAAGAAACATACCTTCTTCCTAAATCAGTTAGGAATGTTAGATAGAGGAAGTTTAAAATAAAACCCAAGATTTTAAAACTCTAAAACAGACCAAGACTAGGCTAAAAACTTGTATTTTCTAGTGTCTGTAGTTTTTTTTGTCTCTGAACTGCGTTTGATGTTTTTCCCCAAGATCGTCGAACAGAGATCGATGCTTTCCAATAGCGTCGACCGGAGTTCAGCGTTTTCCAGACAGCGCTAGGCTATCTTCTTCTAGTCAGCGATCGTCGATCGGAGATCGATATTCTCCAGTATCGTCGAACGGAGATCGACGTTATTGAAGACTCTTCAGATTCCTTTAGAAGCCCAGATCGTCGAACGGAGTTCAACGATCTTTCCTTTCCGGCGTCGAACCCTAATATAAAATCATTCTTTCGACCGTCGTTCTTCTTTTGCGTTTTCATACTCTCTGCAAATGTTTCCATTCCCTCCAAACTTTTCTACACTTGGTCGTGTTTGTTCATCTTTGCAGGTACATAATGGCTGTGTACATTGCCGCTCTTGCCAAGATGAAGTTCTACACAGGGTTTGATATCGACATGGACTCCTTTGATGGAAGCGATCAAATCTTCAAAGACATTCTGGACCTATTCAAAGAACAACAGCTAGTGCAAATAATGACAACCGGGATGAAGATTGCAGCCGATGAAATTAAAGAATGGGTATATACAGCGGACAATTTGGATCAGAATACATTGGTTGGTACTATAGCCGAGACGCAGGTATCTCTAACACCTGCTCTTCTGACTGAAGTGTTTCAATTGAGTTCTGGAAATGATTCCATTGAGTTATCTGGAGAAGAATCTGCAAATATGTTAGATAGAATGGGACATTCTGCTGCTAACCCTAGCAAGTTGTTGAAAAAGAACTTATCTATTGAGTATATATTTCTCGCTGATGTTGTGGGGAAAGTGCTGTTGGCAAAGCACTCAGCACATGATACCATCTTAAGGTATCAGTTCTGCTTGATGGGAGCACTTTTGGACAAGAAACATTTGAACTGGGGAGAGCTCTTCTTTGACTTGATTAAGAAGAAAGTGAACAAAAGTTTGGTAAACTTTGGGAGGATAATAGGGTTATTCCTGCACTCCAGGTGCCCTGAACTGCTGGTATCAAGTGGAATGCACATCAATGCATCAAAGAGGCTGACCTGTGCCCTTTTTGGGAAATTGGACAGGCAAATAGTCAGGTCAACCAGGACTACTACTGCTTCAGGCACAAGAACTGTTGCAGTCTCTTCCCCTCAGGCCCCTGCCCTCATTGAAGCATTGCCTGCTTCCTCCTCTTCTCAACCTTCTCCAGTTCTTCCCTCAACCATTCCCTCATCCACTATAACCATCTCTACCTCCATCTCCACCTCAACCATCACCACATTTATCTCCTCCCCCATTACAATTTCAACTCCTCCACTCTTTAACCTCCTCCAGCCACCTCAGAACAACAATTCCATCCACTTCATTATTATCCACCTCTTGACATTCCATCTTTCAACATCATGGATGATTCCTTCATGGATGATTCCCCCTCCTACCTAGTGAGCTTCCCTCCACTTCCTCATACCAACAACTACTCCATGATATTCTAACCCAACCATCCTTCACTCCATCCATCTCCACACCCATAACCTCTATCTCCACCATCCTAATCTCTCAACCCAACATCCTACCATCCCCACCCACTCATCGTGCAGCCCATCCATCACCAGCCACAGTCATTTCTTCCTCCACCTCTACTCAAGTCCCACTTGAGCAAGTGGATCTCTCAGCACTGGCAGATAAGCTCTATGGGATACTGGCTCCCAAGCTAGTAGCCCTGCTGGAGACCACCATAGCTCCACTCCTGCAGTCCATCAAGGAGTTATCTGACAGGCTCTCCTCTCTATCTACTCCTCAGGCAATCCCTTCAATGGGGTGCCTTGATCCAGTTCTCACTGAATCAAGGCAGGGGGAGATGCCCTATGAAGTTGTTGTAGTGCCTGCTATTTCAGAGGAATTGCTGCCAGAAATTGCTGCTAATGCTTCAGTTCCAGCCCCAGTACCAGTACTAACAGTGGACCTTAGGTCACTACTATCTGATTTTGAATTTCTTCACTTCAGCTGCTTACCAGCTCAAGGAGTTGAAGACTTTACTAAGGCCATTGTGCCTGTTACTGTCTGTGATCCGAGTCTAATTACTTCTTATATCAGTTCTCTTAAGACTGAGGAAGTTATTGTTTCTGTTGATGCTGCTGCTGATGATGAACTTGATGTTTACTTAGAAGAACCTGTTGTTTCTGAAGCTCCTGTCTCTGCTCCTGCTGCTACTCCAATAGTTTCTGCTCCTGTTGCTGCTTCTGAGAAGTCAAAACAAAGAGAAGAGTATATCAAAAGTATTGATGATCTATATGACAGACCCCAGAGTTCAGATAGTAATCAATTCAACACTGACTCTGATGATTCTTCTGTCACCATTGCCAAGAGAAGGAAAGCAAGAAGTAAGGCTATGATGAAAGTACCTCCTGCAAAAGTCAAAGACAATAATGATATACCCTATTACATTCTGCATGACTGCCAAATCACTGAACCATGGATTCAATACTCTAAGTACCAGCTTAAGGCCATGAGGAAAAAGAGAAAGCTTGACAAGTATGAAAAAGGATCATCTTAATTTCATCATCATCCTCCTCCTCCAGATTCAGGATCTGGTGGAGGCTCAGCTTTTCAGTCATCTGCTACAAAGCATAGCTCCTCTCAACCTTCACAGAGATATCAACCTAGAGGATAACATCAAAGAGGTTATCAGTCTAGAAGAGGTCAGTCAAGAGGAAGGCAAAGAGATTACAGAACTTACTCCAGTCAACAAAGGGAAGGACAAGGCCCCACTGATTCTACATCAGGTCCTTTCCCATACAAGCTCAGAGATACAGTTGTCATCAGGGCTCCTCAAACTGATTCAGAGTCAATCAACAGATATGAACCCCCAGTTCCTTTTGAGGACCCTGAGAACAATCCTTTATCTTGTACAGCTAGAATGAAAAAGCTTGCTGCATAAGATCAGATTAAGAAGGCTAAAGAGCAAGGCAGAGATACTTCCAACATCACAACCATGTCAGAACATAGAAAGAAAGAATTAGAGAGATATGCTTCAAGGAAATTCTTTGATCCAGAAGACTATATGAAGCTGCATCCTGAGGCTGTAGTTCCAAGGCCAAGATCTCAAACCTCCTTAGGTGCAGAAGATGATAGAAGATCCAAGAAAGAAACCCTAAATCCCAACAGAGAAATCTTATTCAAGAAGGGTAATGAGTAACTTGTGTAAGCTGATACTCATATTTATCTTCTGACTGATTCTGTGACTCTTGCTGTGTTTTTACAATGCTCAACATATGTTATCTGCATTGTTGTTTCTGTTTTGTTTTCTTTAATCCTGATATATACTTGTTATTTTACATTCTGTCATGTAAATAGTAATCCTAACCAAAATAGGGGGAGATTGTTGGAACACCATATTACTAATTTGGGTAAGGATCACTATGTGATTAGGATTCTATTTTGACTGATAGTTTTACTTTCAAGACAACCTAAACACCTAGAGGGGGGGGGGGGGGGTGAATAGGTTCTAATTTATTATCTATAAATCTAGGCAGAATTCAATTACAATTTAAAACATCTAGCACAGCATTCACAGACAACTAAGCATCACAGATTGCACAATGTTTTATAGTGGTTCCCCAAGGTCTGGGTACATCCACTTTCCCCCTTCACCTATCTAGCAATATGCTAGATTCGGCCAAACTTCCACTATACTCAGATCCTCAGATCCTACAGCTCAGAACCAGGATAGGTTCCTACAACTCAGGCTCAACAGCCCTACCTCAGCCTTGCCTCAAGGCCTACCACTCAGAGAATAACTTTCTCCTACACTCAGGCAAATAGCCCTACCACTCAGAGATCACCTCTCCTACACTCAGCCTTTATAACACAGGCTTACAACTCAGATCTGTGTAAACAGATCCTACAGAAATTTAGAAAAAGGTATTTTGATGTCTTGCCTTTGTTGAGAGAGAAGAGGACAAGACACTTCTTGATCAGCTGATGAAATCAACTGAATCTGAGCTTTCTTCAAAGCTTCTTGAATCTGAACTTAGCTGAGTTGATTTCCAAACAGCTTCTTGAGAAACCACTGATGGCTTCCTTCTTCTTCTTCAAGATGACTGGATCTCCCTCTATCCAACACCTCTTTTGATACTTCAGACTTCTTCTTCTTAGACCTTCTGAAGAAGATCTTCTTTTTCACTTTCTTGAATTGAAACTTCAACAGGATCGTAATCCTTCTGTTTCTTCTTCTTAGATCTTCTTCTATAATTTTTCTTAGCTTAGCTGCTTTTTAATTCTTTCTGAATGTGTCTATTTATAGACTTTCTTCATGGTAACCGGCTGATCCGGTTTCTAACTGTTTTCTGACAGGTCTGACAGCTTCAGTTAAACGGTGGCAACCCACAGCTGTCAAGTCTTCAAACAGTTCTTGTACCTTAGCCTTGGACATCAAAATGTCGAGACAGTCAGTTAGAAAGTGTCGAGACCAATCTGTCTATCTGTGTCGACACAAGTGACTTTGGTGTCGACACAGTCTTTGATGATGTCGACTAAGTTGCCTTTAAGTCGACACAGCTTCTTCAGAAAATAACTTGATCTAGACTCTGCAGTGTGTCGACACAAGTCCTGTGTGTCGACACAGTTGTTGTAGATTCAGAACTCAGCATGTGTCGACTCAGCCTTCAGGTGTCGACACAGCAATCTTCAACCCTGCCAAAATGTGTCGACTCAGTCTTCTGGTGTCGACACAAGCATAGTCGACTTCTGCCAATATGTGTCGACACAGTCTTCTGGTGTCGACACATCCACCCAGTGTCGACACAGTTGTGGTCGACTATCTTCTTCTATGAGTCGACTATCTTTCTCTGGTCGACTATCTTTCACTAGTCGACTATCTTTCACGGTGTCGACTAACCTTCTCTGGTCGACTATCTTTCACGGTGTCGACTAACCTTCTCTGGTCGACTATCTTTCACGGTGTCGACTATCTTTCACGGTGTCGACACCGCTTCCCAGTGCTGAGGTCGACGATTTTCTCTATGTGTCGACACTGCTTCCCAGTGTCGGCATAAATGTGGTCGACTATCATTCTCTGTGTCAACACTGATATTCTGAAGTGTCGACACAAATATTCTGAAGTGTCGACACAAATATTCTGAAGTGTCGACACAATTTCTTCAGGTGTCGACATGTGGACTTAGAATATCTTTCTGCATTCTTTAATACTTCTTCACCTGCACATGTCAACTCAAAACAACATCAAATACACCTTGATGTATATCATTGAGCTAAGTTGGGATTCTTCAAATCAGGTACACATTTTCCAATGTACCCAACAATCTCCCCCTATTTGGAGAAGTCATAACTCTATAGCCAATGATATACACCATTTATACAAAGTATAAACTGATGATATATGACATAACAGGAATACTTAATATAAACAAAACATAAAAACAATCCATCACAGAATGAACATTATATGATGCCAAACAACATTTTGTTTATAACTTGATAATGTTTGAATACAGAGAATTACATTTAATGATTTAATCAAAACATTACAAAATACTTTGAAAGAACTAAAAAACTAAGACTGATTAGGCTCTTTAATGACAATCCCTTTGCCAGATAGAACTTGAGCCTTCACAGGAGCTTCAGAATCTTCAGCTGGCTTCTTGCCTTTAGATCAGCCTTCTTCTTTACTTCTTCCTTGAGCCTTTGCCTTTCAAAATAATGAAAGGGCTTTGGAAAATATTTGCTTGGCTCATAAGCATCTGTAGGCAGCCTACCCAGCTTGGCTTTTCTTCTAAACTGTACAATGGCCTCTTGCCTGGCTTCATACTTCTGCCATTCCATCTCATTGTACCACTTGCCTCTTTCCTGCACTTGGTCTTTGACAGCCTTCCTTGCAGTGAGTATTATATTTCTAGAAGTAGGACTCCACTGCTCAAAGTCTGGCTTAAGTTCAGCCTGCTCTCTAAACCTTTTCTTAGATAGAAGAGCATCTTGCTGGTCTTTCAAAGTAGCCTCAGGCTTATCAACCTTCCCAATAACAATATTAGTAACCTCCTTTGGAGGACTATACATCCCTTGAACCTGCTGATCAATCATATCAAAATCTGGAGGGGGGTAAATGACTTGGGCAACCTCAGGTTGATTGCCTTCAAGTAGACTTGTTTGTATTCCTGACTCAGCCACCATAGCATCATCACACAATGGGGGATATCCTAATGTGGCTCGAATACTATTGGTCACCCATTTGGAGTGCTCTGAGCCTGCATGAACTAGCATCCTCTCTCCCTTTATGGCTTCTCTAGAAACATGATCTCTGAGATCTTCCTTTTGAAATCTGATTTGGCCATCCAGATAATTGACACCCTCTTTAAAAAATGGTTTTAACTTTTGAAGCTTTTCAGATATTTCTTTTTGAGAGGTAGTGATTGCAGTCTTAACAGAAGCAATAGCAGCTTGAAAGTTCTTATCAAATTCTTCCATTTCTTTTGTTTTATCTGCAGGCAGGCCTGGAACAATCTTTTTCAATTCCTCTATTATCTCATGATGAGATTCAGTTAAATTATCATTCATTCTTAACTGATTTTCCAAGACATAGCTTTGCTTCAGGACAACATCATCTACCTTTTTAGTAATAGCCTCCTGTTGTTGAGCTAGATAAACCACAGCATGGCCTCCCTTTTGGAAGCAATCTGTCATTTCTTTCTTATACATGTTGACTTGAAACTGGATGGACTTTATATCCTGAGCTAAGTCAAACTGAAGTGACTTGCTATTTTCATCAACATACTTTTCCAGAGTCATTCTTTGTTCATCCAATTTCACCTGTAGATCTACCATAAACTTGTTATGATCAAAGGCAGGAGATACTTGTTGAGGTGTTGTCTGTAAAGCCTGCTTATAATTCTTGCTTCTTCTCTTAAATACAACAAGTTTTCTTTTCTTGGCCATCCTAGCTTCTTCAGTTTCAGTATCAGACAAAGTATCTAGGTGAACTCTTTCTTGAGGAGGATGAAGTGTATCTGTCCCAGTGACCTGTTGCTCAGTCTCAACATCCATTGGCTCCCCCTCAACCTGTGGCTCAACTTCAGCTTCCTGATCAATTTCCATACCTATGGACTTCTCAATTTCTTGTCCTCCTCCTACTTTATCAGTAGTAGTATCAGCATCAGGGAATAACTCCTCCAAAGTAAATTCCAGTTGAGCTGTATCTTCTGCAGCAGTTAAATCTTGAGATAAGTCTAACTGTGCTTCCTCTTGCACTTGTACTGACAACAGCTTCTCCTGTACTCGTTCAGTAATTGTAGTATCTAGAGTAGGAGTGGACACTAGCTCCCCCTGAACCTGTGCAGTAATAAGAATATGAGCAATGTCTTTTATAGTAAAATACATTAGCTCCCCCTACACTTGTACCTGATCAGGAGTAGATACATTTTGAGCAGGAGAGTGAACTGGCTCCCCCTGCATCTGTGCAGGTGTTGACACTTGCTGGACTATAGTTGAGTCAGGCTGTTCTTCAACCTGTGTCCTGAGTGGGTCTTCTTGTTGTTGTTCAGTTTCTTGAGTTTGAGAAGGGGATTTCACAGGGGTGTCTGGCCTGCTCTCTTTAGGCACATCCTTGGACAGCACCCTATCCCACCTAGAGAACAGTCTCATATCCATCCTTCTCATATGATTGATCTTAGTCCCTGGCAGTTGCTGCATCACTTCAGGAATCACTCCAGTGAGATATAAGCTCATGATTCTAGCCATGTTGGGCTTCTTGATTCCTTCTTTGATCTTGTCAAAGAGTACTCCTGACCAATCAGTAGGAATTGTAAAAACAATCCTGGTCATAAGGCTGAATATATAAGCAGAAATCCTATCATGTCCACCTGTCTTGCAGAGGATCACTTTCCCAACAATTTCAGACAAGAACTTCCCTTGCTGATTCATACCCTTCCTGTTGAATGCAGCTCCAATCTTCATGCTCGAGTCCAGTCCACACCATTGAAGGGCTTCCCTTGTCTTAGAACTAGGAACTTCCTCTTCATTCTCAACTACTTGTAATTGAAAAATCTTTCTTAAACTTCTTGGAGTAATCTTCACCTTAGTCCCTTGAACATTGGACTTAATCTTGAGGCCATTTGAGTGGACTGATGCAGAGATAAAGAACTCGTGCACATCCTTCTTCCAGATTTTAGTCGGTTCTGAGATTAGAAATTCTAACCCTGACTCGAAGAGGAGGGTGATAACCCCTTGAACATCTGGCGGCGCATCTGCAAAGGCCTGGCGCACCAACTCATACCCTTCATTGACGTTGTCTTCAATCCTTGGCGCCATCGATTCGTCGAGAAAGCTTGAGAGAAGAGAGAAAGATAGACTGTCGACACAGGGTTTTAGTCTCGAAAACCTTGGAAGCGTGTCGACAGAAAGAGTTTTTGACCTATTTATACCTTCTGTTGAAAGAAGTTCAAAAGGCGCCAAAAACAGACTAAATGTGTCGACACAGACGGAATGTGTCGACACAAACTTCTATTGTCTCGACATTACTTCAGCCTACTATGTGTCGACACCAATTTGTGGTTATGTCGACACCTTGGATACATAGTAGATAGACAGAAATTCTGTGTCGACTCTAAGGATAAGTGTCGACACATATTCTGTAAGTGTCGACACCATTGTCCTGGTTGAGTCGACATTACATTTCTGGTTAAGTCGACAATATAACTCTTAAGTGTCGACACATATTCTCTGTGTCGACACAATATTTCTGACTTGTCGACATTATTTCTCTGAGTCGACACATTATTACTGAATGTGTCGACACATTCTTACTTAGCCAATTTCTGTTGGTTCAACACCACTTGTAAGTGTTACTTCAATGTGTCCTTTTTTAACACTTAATTATGTTGCTATTACTTTAACTTACTTAAATACCACTTCAATTGCATTGTTAATGATTTTGTTAATACATTAATCAATGGTTAACATACCTAATTTAATTTTGAATTTATTGAATTTGGTTTCATCTAAAGGCTTAGTAAATACATCTGCTATTTGATAATCTGTTTTCACAAATTCCAATGAGATGTCTTCTTTTTCTACATGTTCTCTAAGAAAATGGTATTTTATTTCTATATGCTTAGTTCTACTATGAGAAACAGGATTATTAGCAATAGAAATTGCACTCTTAGAATCACACAAAAGAGGTGTTCTACTTACTTGAATACCATAATCCTTTAGCTGATGCTGCATCCATAATAGCTGTGCACAGCAGCTTCCAACAGCAACATACTCTGACTCAGCTGTGGAAATTGCCACACTAGTCTGCTTCTTACTACTCCATGATATTAGTCTTCCTCCCAGGAATTGACAAGTACATGTAGTACTCTTTCTATCCTCTCTACATCCTGCAAAATCTGCATCTGAATAGCCTGTTAGTTGAAAATCTCTATTCCTAGGGTACCAAAGACCTAGATTAGGTGTGCCCTTAAGATATCTCAGAATCCTTTTGACTGCAGTATAATGAGATTCTTTAGGACAGGCTTGGTACCTAGCACAGACACATGTAGCATACATAATATCTGGTCTACTAGCAGTGAGATATAGTAGTGAGCCAACTATTCCTCTATACAAAGTCTCATCAACAGGTTTACCTGCATCATCTTTGCATATAGGCATACTTGTTCCCATAGGAGTTCTCATAGTGGGGGATGACTCCATACCATATTTCTTAATCAATTCTTTGGTGAACTTAGACTGGGATATGGACAAGCCATCATCAGTCTGTCTTACTTGGAGTCCCAAGAAGAATTTCAGTTCCCCCATACTGCTTATCTCAAACTTTCCTTGCATAAGTTTGGCAAACTTTTTACAAAGGTTGTTTTCAGTAGATCCAAAGATTATGTCATCAACATAGATCTGAACTAAGATGATCTTGCCTTTGGATTCCCTAAGGAATAGAGTTTTGTCAATTTTTCCTCTTGAGAATTTATTCTCAATAAGGAAAGTAGACAGGGTTTCATACCAAGCCCTTGGGGCTTGCTTTAACCCATACAAAGCTTTCCTAAGCTTATAAACAAAATCAGGTTTAAGAGGATCTACAAAACCTGATGGCTGCTCTACATATACTTCTTCTTTAAGATCACCATTCAGAAATGCTGACTTCACATCCATCTGGTATACTTTGAAGTCTTGATAGGCTGCATAGGCAAGGAATATTCTGATTGCCTCCAGCCTTGCTACTGGAGCAAAGGTTTGATCAAAGTCAATCCCTTCTTCCTGCCTGTATCCTTTTGCAACCAATCTTGCTTTATTCTTTACTATTATTCCACTTTCATCTAGCTTGTTCCTATAGATCCATTTTGTGCCAATTATGTTGTGGCCTCTTGGTTTAGGAACAAGCTCCCAGACATTGCACCTTCTGAATTGATTCAGCTCCTCTTGCATAGCATCAATCCAGTGCTGGTCTTGGATAGCTTCTTCAAACTTCTTAGGCTCCAATTGTGACAGGAAACTTGAATGTAGAACTGTGTTTTGATTTCTGCTTCTAGTTTGCACCCCTTGTCTTGGATCACCTATTATCTGATCAGCTGGATGATCTCTTAAATGTCTTGTAGCTGGAGGAAGATTTCCTTCTGGTTGAACATCTCCAGCTCCTTCATTTAACTGATTCTCTTGATTTTCATCAGCTTCTATAGTGTCTTGTTCTCCCCCTGGACTGAAGCCTTCATTTTACAATGCCCCATCTTCCTTTGATACTTCAGTAATGGAAAGCTTGTCCATACTTTTGCTTATACCTGTTGAGTCATTTGATCTACAAGACAACTCACAGTTGATTAATCTTGTTTCATCAAACACAACATGCACAGATTCTTCAACAACTTGAGTGGTCAAGTTGAAGACTCTATAGGCCTTACTATTTGTGCTGTACCCAACAAACATCCCATCCTGGGATTTGGCAGCAAACTTAGTCAAATATGACTTGCCATTGTTAAGTATATAACACTTGCAACCAAAGATCCTAAAATAAGATAGATTTGGTTTTCTGCCTTTCACAATCTCATAGGGAGTTATTTTGTGGCTTTTGGTGATAGTAGCCCTATTGATTACATGACAAGCAGTGTTAACTGCCTCAGCCCAAAAATATTCTGGGAGAGAGGTGTCACTCAATAGAGTTCTACCAGCTTCAATTAATGTTCTATTCTTTCTTTCAGCAATTCCATTTTGCTGAGGTGTTCTAGGTGAGGAGAACTCTTGGAAAATCCCAAAGTCTTTACACAAGTTTGTTATGCTTTCAGATTGAAACTCAGTACCATGGTCACTTCTGATTTTGACCACTGTACTATTCAGTTCATTCTGAATTTGCTTTACAAAATTAAGTAATACACTTGGGGTTTCAGATTTTTGTCTCAGAAAGAACACCCATGTAAATCTAGAATAGTCATCTACAACCACAAAAGTGTAGACCTTCCTACCTAGACTATGAACTGGCATAGGACCAAAAAGATCCATATGCAAGAGGTATAAGCACCTCACAGAATCCTTGTTTTCAAGGCTTTGAAAGGAGGATTTTGTCTGCTTTCCCTTTTGACAAGCTGAGCATATCCCTTCCTTTATACACTTAATTTGAGGTCCATTCCTCACTAGCTCTTTGCTAAAGAGTTGGCCAATTGTCTTGTAGTTTAGATGAGTCAATCTCTTGTGCCACTTAACACAATGAGAAGCATTGTCATCAGCTACAAGACAGATGAGAGAAGTCTTATTCTCACATTCAAAATTAAGACAATATACATTTCTCTTCCTATACCCAGTCAATATGATCTTTTGATCACTTGACCTCTTGATATGACATCCATCTTTAACAAATGAAATGTCATATCCTAAATCACTTAGCTGGCTTATGCTTATTAGATTATGTTTCAAACCTTTTACATAAGCCACTTGAGTGATAGTAATTAGGTTAGAAGAAATGTTACCAAACCCTTTGATGACTCCTTTTTCAGATCCACCAAAGATCACTTTAGGTCCATCTTTGACAGATGAATACTCCTTCAGCAGCCCCTTTGTTCCAGTCATGTGCCTGGAACAACCACTATCCAAGTACCATATAGGGGCATGGTTACTTGGATTCACCTATAATACAGAATTACTTACCCTTAGAACCCAAGTAAGTCTTGGGTCCTTGGTTCAGGTTAGCATTAATAAAGCTATCATAACCTCTTCTAACAGGTAGACTCTTATTCTTTATAACACTTGTGTTATACCAGCAGTCTAATGCAAAATGGCCTTTCTTGCCACAGCACCAACATTCAAACTTATTGTATCTAGATCTAGATACATCCTTGTCAGAAGAATTTCTGTTCATTGCTGGTGCTGTTGCAACTTCACCTACTGATTTCTTAAAACCATTGGGTTTATGACCATAGGTAGGCCTGCTTGCATTTACACCCTTGTTCTCAGAACATTAGTCTTAATATGACCTTGAATGTCTTCATGATCATATATGTTAGAAGGCACTTTCACCTTACTAAACTTTATGGGGACTGAAAGGTTTAGTGGCTGAACAGGAGCTTTGTCTTTCCTCTTGAATCTGCCAGCCCTGGAGTTACCTTTAAATCCTAATCCAGCCTTACCCTTTTGAGTGACAAATTCATCTATCAAGGGTAAGACAGATTTTGGCTTAGAGTAACTAGCCACTAAATCCCTTTCAATTCTAAGTCTGGCCTCCAGACTCTTCACTTGATCATTAGTATAATTAATTGTGCCCATCTGAATAATAGTTATATTCTTCAGCTTGGCAATTTCATTTAATTTTTGATCAATAACTTTTTCTAACTCAGTTGTAGCAAACCTTAGTTCAGCAATTTCCTGAGCCTGAGATTTAACCAGGTTCTTGCTTTTCTTAAGGGCCTGCAACAGGTCCCCATACTTGTCTATCAATTGATAGACATCTCCTTCAGATTCAGATGCATCTACATCTGTTGATGCAGATGTAGCTGATTCTTCACTTGTACAACAAACAGATGTAATAGAAGGACATTGTACCTTATTATGACCAGACTGATTCTGGCATATGTCCTCTTCTGATCCTGCCATCAGCCTCATACACTGCTGATCCTTTTGTTCATTGATGGAGTCTAGCAACTGCAGAAACTCCTCTTCTTCAGATGCAGCATATAGTCCAATATATGCTTCAGCTTCAGATTCTGACTCTGAAGTTGACTGGTCTGTTAGACTCTTATCTTTCTTTGCAACAAAGGATTTCTCCTTCTTGCCTTTTTGATAAGTCTTCTTTTTGTCTGAAGATTCCTTTCTCTTATCAGGACAGTCAGCCACTACATGTCCAGGCCTATTGCAACAATAGCAGACAATCTTTGAAGTAGTGGCTTTGCTGGGCTTTGATCTGCTTTTCTCTTTCCTTGATGACCTTCTCTTCTGATAATAGTCATCAACTTGCTGTGATGTGGAAGGCCTAGACTTCCATTGCTTCTTTTTCAAGAACCTTTGGAATTGCCTTGTGAATGCAGCAAAGTCTGCATCTGAATCACAGCTTTCTGAACCCTTATCTGAATTCTCAGAACTACCTTCTGCAACTTTCTTAGGAGGAGATGGTGATTTCCTCCTATTCTTTATAGTGGCTTCTGCATTGAGTGCCACAGTCTTTTCTCTATGCTCTCCTCTTGAATTCTTTTCCTCCTCCTTCCTCACCATAAGTTGCATTTCATAGGATAACAACTTTCCAAACAAGGTGGGAGGAGATATCTCTGCCAATTTAGCCACTTCTCTTATGGCACAGATCTTTGTGTCCCAATCCTTTGTTAAGGATCTCAAGAATTTGTCATTCAGTTCATAAGTACTGAAGACTCTTCCATAGGACATAAGCTCATTCACAATTCTATAGAATTTCTTATAGCACTCAGTTATGCTATCAGATTTTCCTTGTCTAAAACTTTCATACTCCTGATTGAGCATAGATTTCCTGTCCTGCCTCACTTCTTCAGATCCCTCCATGTAGACAATCAATGTGTCCCACATCTCTTTGGAGGTCTTGCAGTGAATCAGATTCTGAAATGTTGAATCATCTATGGCACTAACAATAATGTTCTGAGCTCTTTTATCCATGGTTGCCAAGATGATTTCATCCTTGGTCATTTCTGAATAACTCTTTGGAGTTTGGATATTTGCATCAAGAACTGATACCTTCATTGGAATGAAGGGGCCTTCCTGTACTGTGATGTAAATTCTTGGGTCAGATGCTTCCATAAATAGTCTGACTCTTTCTTTCCAAATTCCAAAAATTTCTTTCTTGCATATGGGTAATTTCATAGACCCTAGCTCCTTATGATTCTCACCAGAACCCATCTTTTTGAATCTTGATTCTGCCTATCAGATCTACCTCAGACTGTTAAGTCCTTTTTGAGGAACCTCCCTCTGATACCACTTGATAGTTTTACTTTCAAGACAACCTAAACACCTAGAGGGGGGGTGAATAGGTTCTAATTTATTGTCTATAAATCTAGGCAGAATTCAATTACAATTTAAAACATCTAGCACAACATTCACAGACAACTAAGCATCACAGATTGCACAATGTTTTATAGTGGTTCCCCAAGGTCTGGGTACATCCACTTTCCCCCTTCACCTATCTAGCAATATGCTAGATTCAGCCAAACTTCCACTATACTCAGATCCTCAGATCCTACAGCTCAGAACCAGGATAGGTTCCTACAACTCAGGCTCAACAGCCCTACCTCAGCCTTGCCTCAAGGCCTACCACTCAGAGAATAACTTTCTCCTACACTCAGGCAAATAGCCCTACCACTCAGAGATCACCTCTCCTACACTCAGCCTTTATAACACAGGCTTACAACTCAGATCTGTGTAAACAGATCCTACAAAAATTTAGAAAAAGGTATTTTGATGTCTTGCCTTTGTTGAGAGAGAAGAGGACAAGACACTTCTTGATCAGCTGATGAAATCAACTGAATCTGAGCTTTCTTCAAAGCTTCTTGAATCTGAACTTAGCTGAGTTGATTTCCAAACAGCTTCTTGAGAAACCACTGATGGCTTCCTTCTTCTTCTTCAAGATGACTGGATCTCCCTCTATCCAACACCTCTTTTGATACTTCAGACTTCTTCTTCTTAGACCTTCTGAAGAAGATCTTTTTTTTCACTTTCTTGAATTGAAACTTCAACAGGATCGTAATCCTTCTGTTTCTTCTTCTTAGATCTTCTTCTATAATTTTTCTTAGCTTAGCTACTTTTTAATTCCTTCTGAATGTGTCTATTTATAGACTTTCTTCATGGTAACCGGCTGATCCGGTTTCTAACTGTTTTCTGACAGGTCTGACAGCTTCAGTTAAACGGTGGCAACCCACAGCTGTCAAGTCTTCAAACAGTTCTTGTACCTTAGCCTTGGACATCAAAATGTCGAGACAGTCAGTTAGAAAGTGTCGAGACCAATCTGTCTATCTGTGTCGACACAAGTGACTTTGGTGTCGACACAGTCTTTGATGATGTCGACTAAGTTGCCTTTAAGTCGACACAGCTTCTTCAGAAAATAACTTGGTCTAGACTCTGCAGTGTGTCGACACAAGTCCTGTGTGTCGACACAGTTGTTGTAGATTCAGAACTCAGCATGTGTCGACTCAGCCTTCAGGTGTCGACACAGCAATCTTCAACCCTGCCAAAATGTGTCGACTCAGTCTTCTGGTGTCGACACAAGCATAGTCGACTTCTGCCAATATGTGTCGACACAGTCTTCTAGTGTCGACACATCCACCCAGTGTCGACACAGTTGTGGTCGACTATCTTCTTCTATGAGTCGACTATCTTTCTCTGGTCGACTATCTTTCACTAGTCGACTATCTTTCACGGTGTCGACTAACCTTCTCTGGTCGACTATCTTTCACGGTGTCGACTAACCTTCTCTGGTCGACTATCTTTCACGGTGTCGACTATCTTTCACGGTGTCGACACTGCTTCCCAGTGCTGAGGTCGACGATTTTCTCTATGTGTCGACACTGCTTCCCAGTGTCGACATAAATGTGGTCGACTATCATTCTCTGTGTCGACACTGATATTCTGAAGTGTCGACACAAATATTCTGAAGTGTCGACACAAATATTCTGAAGTGTCGACACAATTTCTTCAGGTGTCGACATGTGGACTTAGAATATCTTTCTGCATTCTTTAATACTTCTTCACCTGCACATGTCAACTCAAAACAACATCAAATACACCTTGATGTATATCATTGAGCTAAGTTGGGCTTCTTCAAATTAGGTACACATTTTCCAATGTACCCAACATTGACCTTGCTGTATAGTCTGATAGGTCAATTAGAATGAGTCTTAGGGTTAGTACTTAGGTTTGAAAGCTGCCCTCCAAACCTTCTACAGATCAGGATTCAAGTGCTAAGACAAAGACAATTCTCATCGAGCTCAGGTCGACGAAACGTCGAACTCAGGTCGACGATCTCTGAGCTCAGTTCAATGAGGCGTCGAACTCCGTTCGACGATCTTCGAGCTCAGATCGACGCTCTGTCTCTAGCTGATTTCCAAGTCGCTGAGCTAAGGTCGACGATCGTAGAGCTCAGGTCGACGTTTTTTGTCTCTAGTATAAATCCAATCTCTAAACTCAGGTCGACGATAGCTGAGCTCAGGTCGACGATTTTTCTGATAGGTCGACGTTTTCAGGATTCAAATTCAGGACAGTTATGGAATTCATTCAGATTTATTTTCAGCATTTATGACAAAGGATTATGTAGCCGTTTCAAGCAATCTGGTGCAAGTTTCAAGGAAGAATAATTGGAATGTTACTTAGGACTTTCCTCAGAGACAGTTGTCAATTATGGAAGTCATTTATGACTGAATAACGACCATCTAAAGTCAGGATCTGATATACTACCTAGAGAATTATTCTGAATAGAACACAGACAAGATTTGAAAAAGATATACAGAAGAGAGAACAAGAAATTCACTCATCAAAAATTCATCTTCTGAGAATAGATTCAGTAGACAAAAACTTACAGAATTACTGAGTCAGAATTCTTCAAGAATACAAGGAACATCATTGTGAAGGAGATCATCTGCCTTTCTACTCCTTCAAGCTTCAAGTGTTCAAAAGCTTCATTATCAAGGACTTTAGACATCACACATTTCAGCATCTGCTTAAATCATCCTTTGCTGGAGATCTGAAGCAACTGAAGGCCTATCACCCTAAGCAAAGCTCATCTTCCTGAACCCTTACAGATCTCAGGGGGAGCTTTGACAATATCTTCCACTTGTCTTCTCTCAGATTGTTGACAGAGAAGAACAACTCAACTTATTTTCTTTTTCCTTTCTCTCCTGTAAAAGGGTTTCTCAAAACTCCCTTCAAAAGTTTTGTGGCTGGTTTCTGAGACCTTGTCAAAACTCAGTGGTGGCAAGACACCTTATCAAAAAATCTAGTTTTGGTTTTTGAGCACCTTATCAAAAGCTCATTAGTGCCCAGGACACCTGATCAACTATTGCTGCAGTGGATTCCTACCTAGGGTGGTAGAAGAGTGGATGTACCCAGGTTGTTGGGGAACAACTATAGCTCCTTGTGTCATCTGGCTTGCTCTGCTTTTTGCTTTGCTGTGTGCTGTGTGTTTCTTTTTTCTTACTGCTTTAGTGTTTACCTTTCTGCTAGCACACTACACATATAAGTAAATTAAGTCTTCCACTACTTTACAGTTTTAAATGTAAATTATTTTAAAATACTCTATTCACCCCCCCCCTCTAGAGTGAAGATAGATCTTACCCTCACTTTCAATTGGGATATTGTCATAGTGCACTAGCTTTAATTCCAATGAGCCTCTCACAACATTTGTTTCCCAAACCATGTTTTCAGTATTGGTCCTTATGGCTTCTCTCTCCCCCTTTTTGGCTTCTTCAATTAATTTAGTGGTCTGGGAGCTGCTTGCCTTGCTTCTTTCCACTTCCAGGTAGTTTACTCCAGTAGTGACTTGATTCTTAACTTCCAACATGTGGTCATCAAATATCTTGTTGCAGGCATCCATCTTTGTGAAGATTTCAGTGTTCTGTTCACTTCTCAGAATTTTATCATTTTCATAAATTGTCACACTATTCTTGGCCTGAATCTTTTGATTTTCTATGATAACAGCAATGTTCTGGCCTGACAGATCCAGCCTCTCCATTGTAAAGTCTATAACTCCAGCAGCTCTTGTGAAGAATTTTACTATTTCTCCTTTCAGCAGATTCAGTTCAAACCTTATAGATTTGATCTCAGTTGCAACATCATTTCTAACATCTTTGAGGGCATCATCCACATAATTTTGCAGTGCCCTCCTTTGCTCATCCAGCAAACCCTTTGCTTGGCTCAAGAAAGTTGGTGGCAGTTGATCAACTTTGGTAGACGTGCCCTCATCTAGAGCTTCTTGTACATGCATGCTCCTAGTTTCTTGAGCTGTGTCATTTTCAGGATAGGGTGAGGAGTTAGCTTTCTCATGATTGTATTCCTCTTTCTCAGATTCTGAGAAAACTAAATCATGTACTTCATGAGCAGGGAGATCAGATGGTATCTCCCCCTCAACCTCTGTCATGCTTTCATTAACATGCAGATCAACAATAATATCTGCAACCTCTATTGAAGGAACCTTCAGTTGCTCCCCTATAAATAATACATCATGCATTATCTCTTGCATCAGTTGATCCCCCTCAATTTGAGCATTCATGCCCTCAGCACTTGGAATTTCCAAGACTTTATCATGTAGTTCCTCATCTTCAGACATAGGCATATGCATATCTATATTTTCCAATCTGGAGGCATCTTCCTCCATTTCTGCAAATATTTTGTTAATAATTTCCTTTGCTATTTGCCCAGCAATCCTTGGCTAAAGGCAAAGCATCTCCTTCCTCTCCAGTAGATCCAGCTAACTCAGCAGCAGTCTCATTCACTTCAGGAACAGTATATGACTCTAGTCTTCTCTCACGGCTAAGAGGGGTAAGATCAGAAGAGGCAGATACCTGAATATGTATGTCCCTCCTGAACTCTTCAGCAGATGATGATAGATCAGGGTTATGAGGCTCTTCTTCCTCAGATGAGCTGCTAGATGAGCTGGGCTCAGTAGCAACAATTCTCTTTCCTTTCCTTTCCCCAATTTCTGGACCACGGGGTTGAAGGACCCTGTCCCATCTCTCAAGCATTCTGATATCCATTTTTCTCATGTGGTGTATTCTTGCACCGAGCTTCCGATTTAGAATTTCTAGGGATATTTCTCGCAGATATAGTGAAAGGATTCTCCCTAAATTGGGTTCAGCCATGCAGTGCACTATCCTTTCAAACACCACTCTTCCCCAATCAGTTCTCTTGGACAGTATGACCCTAGCCATTAGTTCAAACATCTTTTTTGATATTTTATCATGGGATCCTGTTTTGCATATAAGAGCTTTCCCGATGACATCAGATAGAAACTTATATCTCAGGTTAAGTTCTTTCCTTAGAATTGATCTGGTGGTGTGCTTGGAAAGTCCGCACCATTTCATTGCCGATTTTACATTGTCTAGTAATAACTCTTCTTTGTTCTCAGTTGCAGAGAGCTTTTGCAACTGCTGAGCCTTCTAGGAGTTATCTTGATCTTCTTTCTGCTTACTATAGTCTTAATTTTACCAGCCGAAGCATCCGCTTTGACATTGGCGAACAACTCCATCACTTCCCTCTTCCACAGAAGACAAGGTTCCGTCAGGACGAAGGCTAGGTCAGATTTATGTAGAAGATTAAGCACCTACTAAACTTCTTCTAAAGCATCAACGAATCCATTTCGAACCACCTCTGCTCCTTCTAAGAGAAAATCTTGTCCCTTGGGCGCCATTTCTCCGGAGAATTTGAGAATGTTAGCGAAAGCGGCTTCCCGTCGATTTAGCGAATGCGGGTGGGAGAGGGTAAGTAACAATGACTTGGCTTATTGCACAAGCACTTCTATTTATAGGTATTCCTAAAAAGAAGGCGGAAAGTCTTTAATCCATATTTGTTGTTTAATCTTGGTCAATGACCAGGATTGAACCCCAACACATATCCGCAGTCCGTCTTTTCTACAATATTTGATGAGTAAGCTTATTTAGTTTAACATTAGTTTTTTTTAGTAATTAAATTTTCAACTAGCTCCTAATTGTGTTGGCCTAACTTGCAGGGGTAATATAGACCTGCATCATACATTCTAAAATGTGTTATATTGGGGGTGCAATTAGACATAATTTCAATATCTTTACATTAATTTCAACTGAGAGTGTATTAGCCCCCAACCTCAATTTGCTCAACCAAATTTTGATACTTATCTAGCTTGGTATTCAAAATGCAATATGTCTTTGGGTATGTTGAGACAAGTTACATCTTGTGGCATTGTGAACATGTAAGCCACTAACATATTTATTAAGAAGAATTGTTTAGATTATTGTTTTTATATCTTTTTAGTCATTTGTTTCAATTAATCTATCTCATACATGTGTAATCAATTTTGAAATTAAGTAGTAGAATTAAAGAAAAGTGAATTCTACTTATCTCTGCTCTGTAGACTTGAAGTTCATGCTGGATTCATAGTTTCTGAGCATACCAGCAACCTTGCTTCTGAGCTTTAGCCTTTGATGTTCATCAGACTTTCCTTTGTAAGCTCCCCCCTTAATAATTGCACTTGTCATTGACATCTAGTGCATGATGATAAGTTGAATCATCTCTTGTATCCAGACTTAGGTCTGGTACAACTCTATCCAAGGACCATAAATGTTTATGTCCACTTGGACTATCCTGGAAGATAGAATTACCTTGTCTTAGGAACCAAAGCTCACTTGGGTTCTGGGTTCTTGTTAGCTTTAAAAAGCAAATGTTTACCTGCAGGAGCCCTGTCAGGAAGACTTTCTCTTGCCCTTAACACACTAGGGTTATGCCAACAATCTATGGCAAAATGGCCCACTTTGCCACAACACCAGCACTCATGCATATTGTATCTTCTTTTCTGAGCAGGTCTAGCAGCATGGTTGACTGCAGACAAATCAGAAGGAAAAGCAGCTTCCTTGTTCCAAATTCTCTTAGCCATTGTCTAACTGAGAGTGGGTCTGACATGAGAAGAGTTTGGTTTTTCACAAGGTCTATCAGCAGCAGTTCTCTTTGCAGAGGACATGTTGTTGGTGCCCTTAAAAGATTCCAAGCCTTTCATCCTGATAGATTCACCCTTGATCAGAGTGTGAGCAGAGAGATTTTGAGAAGATGTCACTGCCTTGCTCAAGAGAGATGGAGCTGGTGCATTAAATACAAAAGGTCCCAGATGGGCCTTTTGCACTTCTTCATGGGGAGTCTTCTGAGCACTCAGACCCATGTCCTTTCTTCTTCCATTGTAAGAGACATTTGTAGTCTTACAAGGAAGATTCTCATTCCTCTAGTGACCATCCCTGGGGTCTTGGTCATACCTGTTGGAAGAGAGAATTACCTTGTGAAGGGTAGACTAAGGCCTGACAGGAACTTGGCCTATTTTTTGAGATTGGATCACTTTAGAAATCCACTCAGATTAAGATCTTCTCTTAATAGAATCTATTTTAGAAAAGTTAGCCACAATTCTCCTCTCCCTATCAAGTTTCTCTTCAAGATTCTTGATAATATAGTCTTTGTATTTTAAGGACTCAACATGAATATCTACCATGATCTTCAGATGGGCTGCTTCCCTTTTTTTTAGACATAACAAGGATAAAACTTCATCTTGCTGGGAAGCAGTCTTCTGTAGGGAGGCTATTTCCTCTGCTTATTTCTTGACAAGCAGCTTGCTTTCCTTGAAAGTTTTCAGAAGGGCAACAAGATTGTCAATCAATTGATTGATATTATCATCTATCAAAGGACCCTCATCATCACTTTATGAGGAGACATCAGAGTCTGTACAGGATTCATATCTAGACTCTGAGGATGAGCTAGATGGGGAATATATCTTATTTTGACCAGGCTGATCCTGGCAAGATTCTTCTTCTAGTGTAGTTATTGGTCCATGACATCTGCATTCCCCTTCTTCAGCTTCATCCACCTCTGTGTCACTCTCTGAATGTGACGAGGGGCCATGATTCTTGCTCTTACATCTGGAAGGACTTTGTCTTCACCAAGAGCAGCCAACAGCCCAATGCTGTTCTTATCCTCTCTGCAGATTTGATGCTCCATAGAGTACCACATCTTATGGTTCATCTTTGAACACATAAGTTTAACCTTTTAGCTATCCTTGGAGGTCAACTCAGACTGTAAGGTCCTTTTTGAGCAATCTCCCTCTAATATCACTTGAAAGTCTTTAATTTCAAGGATAACTAAATCACCTAGAGAGGGGAGGGGTGCATAGGTTATTGGTCTCTTTATGAGTTCTTTTCTTTTCTTTTAGTTTGCTGCTTTAGTGGTTTGTTAATTTCTGCTTTCAAGATGAGTTACCCTGCACAAAGAAAACAATACAGCAAAGCACACAGATATTTATAATGGTTTCCCAATTAGGTACATCCACTTTCCCTCCCACCTATCTAAATGTCTTGTTGGACTAGGCACTTCTCCAAAATACTCCAAAGAGCTTACACCTCAGGCCCTCAGCCTTACAATCAGGTTCTCTTCAGAACCCTACCTCAGAACCATAAAGGTTTCTACCTCAGAGCCCTGTAGTGCTCCTACAGCTTAGTGGTCCTCAAACTACCTACCTCAGCCTTATCTCAAGGCCTACAGCTCAGGCTTTTCAGCCCTACAAATCAGGCACAAGACCCTACTCTCAGAGTGTTGCAGCACTCCTACAACTCAGATCAGAAGGATCCTACAAGATGGAAATGGGTTGATGAGGTTCTTGATTGAACACAAGAGGAATTCCTCTGTGACAATCAACCTTGGGTGAGTTAGACTCAGCCCCCACTATGACACCAGGAAAGTTTTCCTGTGTCAACTTTACTGGACTAAGAGCACATTAGTCCTAACTACTTCACAACAACAAGCTTATCCACTTGATGCTCCAAGAGACTTACAGAATACTATTCTGCCCCTTTCTGAACTGACCCAAAGGTTCAGATCTCTCCTCTTCACGACAATAATGATGTAGAAGCTTTGGCTTATGCTGGAAGCAACTGGCAGATCAGCTACTCTGCTCTTTTCTGAACTGAGCTAACTGCTCAGCTCTAACTTCTCCTTCACAGCTCCTCAAGAGAATGTTCTTTGGAATGTATTGGCTGGATCTGTGAAGCTTCTGCAGCAAGGGTTGTCCCTTGCTGCGATCTCTTTCTCAGAGAATCACCCTAAGCTTGCTAGCTGATCTTGATGAAGATGACATCATCAATCTTGCCGTTGAAGATGATGATCTCAACAGCTAACTTGCTCTTTTTCTTGCTGACTTGAGCTTCCTGTTCTTTAGCTCCACAACAATGGCAGAGAAGAAGGACTTCTGTCACAGTTGTCTCTTTCTGTAAAGAGCATTTCCTTTTATTTATTGAAACCCGACGGCTCTTTTAGCAGTGGGTCCCACACTTTTAATGCTGCCTGCATTTTTGCTTTAACGCCAACTGTCGTGCAGTAGTTCTGCGACAACATTTGTCGCGTACTGTATCCATCCCGCCACTTACATAGAAATATGTTGACTTGTTGACTTGCTGATGTCTCAAGCTGTGGACTTAGCCAAAAATCAAGCAACATTAGCATAGACGTTGAGTGAGTAAGCATCACTCAACACCAAAACACTTAGACAGATTTACTGTCTCTTGGCATTGAGTGAGTAACCTTCACTCAACGCCAAACTACTTAGAATATAAATCTGTTTCTAGGGGTTGAGAGCGTTGAGTGAACATCCCTCACTCAACGCCATCTATCTTAGCCATATTTCTGCTTCTTCAGCAACTTAAGCATTGAGAGCATTGAGTGAGCATGCTTCACTCAACGCTATTTGCTGGAACTCATTTCTGCATAAGAGCGTTGGAGTGTTGAGTGAGCATGCCTCAATGATTTTTTCCTTAGCCAGAATCCTGAACTTAGTTTGACGAACTGAACTGAGTTCGTCGAATGACGAGCTCAGCTTGACGAATGTCCAAAATCTTTCTGCAACTAAGGCATTAAGAGCATTGAGTGAGCAAGCCTCACTCAATGTTTTTTTGCCTTAGCCAGAATCTTGAACTGAGTTCGACGAAAGGCGAGCTCAGCTCGACGAACTCTGAATTAGTTCGACTAGTTCGATTTACAGTCTTTTTGCTGTATGGCGTTGAGTGTGTCTTTATCACTCAACGCCAAAACACTTAGCCATATTTTTCTTTAGTAGCATGACGTTGAGTGAGTTGACTTCACTCAACGCCTGTGGACATAACCATATTTCAGCTCATTCCAACTTAGGCTATTACTGCTTTAGCCTGACTCACAACACTTTGCTGTATGGCATTGAGTGAGTTGACTTCGCTTAATGCTTGTGGAATTAGTCATTTTCTCAGCTTGCCACTATATGGCTTTGACTGTATAGGCTTCACTCAGCGCTATAAGTCATCTGGCGTTGAGTGATTTACCTTCACTCAACGTCTGTGAAGTTAGACAGATTTTTGTCAGCCCACACCTTAGGTAAGTGTTTACCTGACTTAGCCACTTAGGCTACCTGTCCCATCATTGTTTATCAGGACAATCTGCAATCATTAATCTTGAACACAATTTAGATCACAACATGTGTATACATTGTTTGCTTGTCCTTCTTCAAATTCAGGACATTGGGATTAATGGATCCAACACAGTGGGTCAATAAACATAGGACTATACAATGTAATTCCTCATTGTGTAGGCCAATGTATTGACTCACGTGTAATCTCTCTATTGAAGTGTACTTCTATCCCAAGTGCATGAGGAGGATTCAGGAAGTATAAGGACTTGGAATCAGAAGGACAAAAATTTTACACAAGTAAAATTCGTCGATTATTATAAGCGATATTCATCAAATTCGTCAAGTATACTCGTTAATAGTCGCTAAATTCATCATGTATACTTATTAACACTCGTCGAATTCAACATATTGTACTTGAGGTAAAATCCCTGAGAGTTGGAAAATTTGCTAAGTAAAAAGCACCGAGTATTCTCGTAGAATTCGTCGAATGTATCTAACAACATTATCCGAATTCGTCGAATATACTAGTCGATACCCGACGAGTTCATTGAGTCCATTCGATTTTACTCCTCTGGATTTTCTAAGTCTAATTCGTCGACTATCACTGGGTCAAGCGTCGACAACATCGAGTGAGATTGCCGATATTCGTCGACTGCGACGAGTGCGTTGAAGGCGTCGACTGTGTCGAGTGTGTCGAAGGTGTCGAGTGCGTCGAGTCAGCTAGCCGATACTAGTCGAATTCATCGAGTATACTAGCCGATACTCATCGAATTCGTCGAGTATGATTTCAGCACGACGTTGAGTGGCTAGCTGGTTTGAGCTGAATTTTCTCTTAGTAAATTTCGTCGAATATCACTACTTGTTCGTCGAGTATACTCAGCTATACTCGACAATACTCGACGAAAAGGACTTAGGCTATTTTTTCATCTTCTTTTCAAACAGCGGCTCCGGCTGAACAACGGCCATGTACAGTAATTCCGCAAGTCTTGTTTTGGAAATTCCTTTAGGGTCCGTTCGTTTCAATGACATTGATATTAAAGTATTGGCTTTAAGAAAATGAAAGTCATTTCCGTTGTTCGTATCAATAATTATAGAGTGGAATTGGCTTTCTGGTGGAATCATCCCCCATGCATACATTTTTATGCCATATTTTTACTCTTTTGACCCCCAAAAACGTTCTATACTAAATATTTTCTCTTTAATTTCAATCCAAAATATGCCAACAACATATCCATAGATTATTTTATTTGTTAATTTAAATGCAGGAGAAGAGTAAACAAAAATACAACAATAGAGAACTATGCAATGCAATCGATATAAGATTTTATAGATGTTTCATGTTGCAGCCAACTCAACCCTTCTATGGACCGGACTAAACTAGGTCGTCTTAAGTCATGGAGCGGTCGAGCGTGCACACAGTCACAGAGTAAACAAAAGTACACAAGACAATTTTAACGTGAAAAAACTCCTCAACAGGGTAAAAAACCACGTGACTGGTACAGTGTCAGTCAAACATCACTATTGGAGGCAGTTTACAGAGTGTCTTGAGAATTGAGGGCGACAGGCTACTCCTCATTACAGTTTTGAGATGAGAGATAATATTACGCTTGGTGGGCGACAGGCCGCCTCACACAAAGCTTGTTCCTTTTTATTTTCTTATGGGGACAAACATTCTCGGAAGCTGTTTGGCTGGCGAACTTCGTGGTGAGATGCGCGAAGATGCATCAGCGGTGACTTGAGGAACGTCGCGTACGTAGGAGGCTTCGCGAAATGACGAGCAGAGTTCCTTCTTTCAAGAGCGTTGTGGACTTAGACAAATTTTCGGGTGGCCCGACGGGTGGATGAGGCACATAGAAGGATTCCGACAGAGCTCTGACCTGAGGAAGAAGAAGACCGGGAGGAGAAGAAGTTAGAAATGTGAGGGGTCTTAGGGTCTTTTTATAGGCTCCATGACCATGAGGTGGTTATGGTGGTTACGCGCCTATTCACACACTGTAAAAACCCAAAATTACTAATTGAAGACCTCTTTCAGTATAGTTGTGGGCGTATATATTTCCATGATTTTGACTACTTGCAGACCATTAAATAAATAAATAATATTCTCCACTAATCATGGGGGTTAGTGGGTATTTACACGAGTGGTTATTCTTGTAACGAACGATGGTGAATATGGGATGATCATACAGCGGCGAAGGCCCGCCACGAGCTGGAGGCCAATTTGGCGACGATAGACCACCGACGGAGTAGTCATGAGCGACTAATCGGCCGGTCGTGCCGGGAAATCCCGCGGCCATGGGAGGCGGCTGTGGGAAGCGGTTGTGGGAGGCAGTTGTGGGGGCTGCTATGGGGGGTGGTGGCGGGATGCATCAACCCCTTGGTTTCTGGCCCCCGTGACCGCGGATGACGGGCACAGGGTGTGGCCGCCCTATTTGGGAGCGGTCCTATGGTCATGGGTGGCAGCAACAAGGTGCAACCGCCCTTAGCGGGAGCGGCCCTGCGGTCGCGGGAGGGCGGTTGCGGGGTGCGGTTACCTCTTGCGGGAGTAACCTAGCGACCGTGGGGTGCGGCCGCCCTTAGCATGAGCGACGTCGTGGTCTTGGGCGGTTACTGCGGGAGGGCCGCCGCGGGGCGTGACCTCCCCTTGTGAGAGTAGCTTCGCAATCGCGGGAGGTGGTTATGGGAGGGCGGCGGCGGTCTTGGTGGGGCTGGTCGGGGACGAACTGTTTGACGCTGGTGGCAGCAGTGCCGACGTCTGGTCATGAAGGTTGCACAGAAGGCACACGTAGTGGGATCCGCGTGTGGGCCATGTGGAAGATCAGACACGTCGATCACATACATGGTAGTTTCCCCATGATCCTACTAAATTAGTGAGGGTCATGAGGAGTGGGCTAACCGCACCCCAATTTCCTATAAAAATCATGATGGCCTCATCATATGCCCCTATAATTCTCGGTGCTTAGAACCGGAGCGTGAGAAGAGCAAGGGTTTTTTGTGTCTTCTTTTGCGGTGATCATGGGATCGATGAATGGAAAAGAGCTTGTGGGAGCGATGAGTGACGATGCACACACCACTGTACGTTGTTATTTGTTTGAACGAGAAGATGTGCTCGGAGGTGGAGACGCGCAAAGGCGGAGGCACGTAGAGGCGCAAAGGCTATTCGCGCGCTCGCGCTGGGCTGTGGAACCAGACGCGCGCACCTGCACGCGCCTGGTCGCACGTGCGGGCTCGGTGGTGCGCGCGCATCCGCATACATACCTAGGCGCACGTGCACCTGAGCATGTGCGATGGTGTGTGTGCATCTGCGCGCACACCTGGGTGTGCGCACAATGGTGCGTGCGCATCTACGCGGGCACTTGGGTGTGTGCACGGTGGTGTGTGCGCATCCGCGAGCACACCTGGTCGCACGGTGGTGCACGCGTACTTAGGCGCGCATATACGTGTGTAAACTTGGGCGTGCGCACGGTAGTGCGCACACACCCGAGTCACTTGCAGGTGCCATATGCACCCGGGCGGGCACCTTGGCTCTTTCGGGTGCGTGCACCTACGTGCTGCCGAGCGCGTCTTTTCGCGTGTGTTTTTGTGTTGGCGATGGGGCTGCGGACGCTCACGTGCGGGGGATCTTTTGAGCGCCTAAGGCGAGATTACCGCGCTTGCTTGGTTGGCGTTATCCTTGTTGTGACTACTCATTTTTTGTGTAATTTTTCTTAATTTTTATTTTGCCCTGATTTCTAGGTCTCGAAGCGCAATGCGCAAGATCGTCCAATATAATTGTGTTCCACACTTACCAGAGTGCAAATTGTAATCTTGAGAAAAAATACGAGTTATTTGCTGATCTTGAAGGATTGCTCGTGCTGAGGAAAGAGTTCAGAACCCGCTGAAGGGTTGGCTGACTGTATGCAAGACGACGTTACGGTCTGGATTCTGATTCTCGTCGTGCGAAGAGGTGGTGGACTCTTGAAATTTTTTGGCATCCCTATATCGCAATTTACTCCTCTTGGGATGACGCACATCATGGGGTTAGCTGCTTTCTTCATAGAGCATGACTCGAAATTCTCCTTGTACTTCTTCAGAGACTGGTGCGATGTTCGTGTCAATGGTGGCAACTGTGTTGAGATTTATAGCAACAATAGTTGGTTCGACTTTGAGAGTCGGGCGGATCGCCGTCATATAAGCACCTTGTTTGGATATGCTCGAAATTTCTGGGGTCTTCCAATGCTTTGGAATTCTTTACCCAATCGTTGTCATCGTCTGAAGGGACTAAAGCGGGATTTTTCTCTCGTGTTGGGATTCACAGAACCTCGGGAGCTGGTGAATTGCTTGTTCAACATTTCTTTATTTGTGGAGTAGAAACGATTGCAATTATGTGAGCTTTCAACTTATTCTGAGCGCGTTGTGGATGCGTCATTGGCATGTTATTGGAAGAGAAAGCTTGTTTTGAAAGGTACTAGTGATGCAGATGCGGAGCCTCGACATTTATTGAGGCAAAGAGATTGTCATACTGAGGAGGTTCCTCGAGATGAGGATACACCAATTGATCATAAGATTGAGGTGTTGGAGTCTTCTGCCTCCCGAATCATTGTTAAGAGGTTTCTGCTCTCTGAGTATCCTCTTCTTTGAAGACGATGAGCGATACAGTAAGTGAGCTCTACTGTTTCTGGTTCTTAGTTTAATTACTTTATTCAATTCTGACCTCTCCTTTTTTGTTGTAGATTGAAGTTTGAACTCATATAACATTCACGTGGAATGACCATTATGTGAGTTTGAAACATGGATACTTGACTCTTCAAGAGAAGCTCTGGGTGGCGGAGAGTTTACTTGTTGACTTGAAGGAGGAGCATGATAAAGATATATCTTGATTTTGGCGGATTGGTTCAAAGCTAAATTCAGAGCTTGAGGAGTCCCTAGCAGCGTTGCTGGCAGAGAAGTACTTAGTGGAGAACAACACATAGTTATTGACGACTACACAAGAGAAGGCTTCTCGTTTGGAGATGGAGTTGGGGACTTCAAAGGCTGAGGTGGAGAGACTTTCCTCAGAGAATCGAGTGTTAGAGCAGCCTCGCAGCCGCAGGCGGCGGCTTCGGGAGGGCGGTCGCGGGGCGCGGCCGCCCCTTGCAGGAGTAGCCCCCGCGGCCGCGGGAGGAGGTCGCGAGAGGCGGCCGCGAGAGGCGGTCGAGGGAGCAGCAGCGGGAGGCGGCCGCGAGAGGCGGTCGAGGGAGGCGACAGCGGGAGGCGGCCGCGAGAGGAGGTTGCGGGAGGCGGCCGCGGGAGGGCGACACTGGTCTCGGCAGGGCCTGCCAGGCACGGACTGTTTGACATCGGTGCCGGCGGTGTCGGCATCCATTCGTGACAGTTGTGCGAAAGGCACACATAGTGGGATCCGTGTGTGGGCCATGCGGGGTTTCCCCATGATCCCACTAAATTAGTGGGGATCGGTAGAAGTGGGGCTAACCGCATCCCAATTTTCTATAAAAATCATGACAGTCTCATCATTTCCCAAATTTGGGTCGTCCTCTCTTCTACCCCTTAGTAGACTATCTACTATAGACAATGTTGAGTCTTTTAATAAGGAAACTCTTAGAACCAGTTACAACTGAATTTTTTTATAAAGAGAATCAAAGAACCACAAGAGATTTTCATAAGGTCTCTCAAACCAATAGCCTATTGATATGGTGGCTAAGAACTAGAAGTGTTGATAAGTAGTATTTTATCCATATTTTTAGTATTAATTTAATTATAATATTTATAGAAATTATTAGTATTTTGCTTATTTTTTATTTATAAATCATATTTTATTTATAATCACGTACTAATATAATTTTATTTTATTTTGTAGGTTTAATGATGCGGTTGCACTCGTGACATTGAAAAGAATGGAATATTTGACAAAGTTGTCGCGCCCGCACGAGCTATACTCGTCCAAAGCAAGAAATTCATGTTGTCATGACGATATTTCTAAGCTTTCACGACGATCCAACTTTAATCACGACAATATCAAGCTTCTACCCGCACAAGTTCAAGAGCATTGGCGGACTATTAGTTTGGTCGGGAAGCTTGATACTGAGGCGGTCTGCCGGTAAGTTTTGGTGGTCTGGTTCTCGCTGTATTATAGACTTAGACTTCTTGGAACTTTGACAGACTAACAGTTTGGTCGGGCAGCTGATGTTGAGGCGGTCTGCCGGTTAGTCTATGGCGGTCTGTTCAGGAGACTAGCAAGCTGTAGTGGTCTAGTTTGTATCTTGCTGTAACGGTCTTGGCGGACTGGGTAGTTGTCGCAGCGGACAGAGGCAGCTGAAGCTACGGTTTGGATAGCAGCTGAAGTTGCGGGTTCCGACAGTTGTTGCGGACTTGAGTTCTCGTTAAAATGGACTTGATAGACAGGGATGTAGTCGCAACGGATAGAGGCAGCAGAAGCTGCGGTGTGGAGAGCAGCAGAAGATGCAGGTTCTGGCAGTTGTTGCGGCTTGGTGCAATATCGATCTGGTTAAAGGTCGCAGACTGCTACTTGAGTCCGGCGGATACTTGTGTGGAGCGGGCTGCTTCTGTGTTTGGTGGATTCTAGTCGGAGAGGTCAGGGCTTAACTGCCCTATGGTTTTTTGCGGTTTAATTTTTATCTGGCCTATCCGCATGTTGTAATTTAGTCCCACATCAGCTGTTGAATTTTTTTTCTTTTCTTTTCCCCAATAAATAAGGGGTCATACTCTTGTAAACTATATTTTTGTGAAATACAAAGCTTGTTATTTAGATTTTTTCACATGGTATTAGACGACACCCGGTCCTTGCGGTTTCCGATTTTCTAACCGCCTACTGCTTTGCGGCTTTCAGTTTTTTTTCAAACCGCACCGCTTCTTCTTTCCAGTTTTCTAACCACCTGCTTTGCTTGTCTTCTTTGCGGCCTTTCAGTTTTTCTAACCGCATCGCTTCTTCTGTCCGCTTGAGTTATTTTTTGTCCGCCCAAACTTCTTTCTTTTCCAATTCACGTGGTTTCTTTTTTACCTAACCACCTTCTTCATGGCTGATATTGAGTATTCTTCTACCTCCTTATCTGCCTCCTCCACTCAAGTCATCTTATATGTTTCTTCTCCGTCTGGGAATCTTGGCATTGCTTCTAAGTTTATTGGTTCAAATTATTCAGATTGGAGTGTCTCGTTTGTGTTCTTGCTCAGATCTCAACGCAAATGCAATCATCTTACTGATGATCTTCCAGCTCTTGATTCCATTTTTTATGACTGGGATGTCATTGATGCTTTGGTTAGGATGTGGCTTGCAAATAGTCTCTCTGATGAGTGCCTACCTGTTATTCAGCATGATGAGACTGTTAAGGCTGCTTGGAATCATCTTGCTGCTTTGTATTCCATATATGCTCAGACCACTCGCGTCTATACGTTATATGCTAACTTTTTTGTTCGCCCTACTTTGACTCATGTTGCTGCTTATCAAGAGGTGCAAGCACTCTGCGCAGAGATTCTTTAACATCGTCCGTTTTCTGCTGATCTAGCTGAGCAGCACAAATACTTTCAAGAGCTTCTTGTTGTGTGTTACCTTCTTCGTCTTCCGGAGTCTTATGACATGATGCGACAACAGATTATTGGCAAAGCTGATTCACCCACACTTGATGCTATTGCTGCCCATATTGCAACAGTTATCACTCTTCTTCAACACCCTCTGCTTACCTCGCAATCATCTAATGACATGTTCACTCATCCAGCTCGCTCTGGTAATTTTGGTGGTCGTGGAGGTCGTACAGGTGGACGTGGTACATCTCGACATTTCAGCTCTCACTGTGGCAAGACAAGACATCTTGTTGATCATTGTTGGTCTAAGCATCCTCATCTTCGTCCGTCTGCGGGCGAAAATACTAAGAAGTCCACATCTCTTGCCTCCACTTCTTCTACCTGTGCTAATGTTGTTACTCAGGGTAAGTGGCTGATTGATTGGTGCTACTAATCACATGATTGGAGATTCTGGTTTGTTCTCTTGCTTGAACAAATATATACAGTTTTTGTTACGAATGGTACTCCATCTCCTGTCTGTGGGACTGGTACAGTCTGTGTTACTCCGACCTTGCAGCTTGAGGACACGCTTTATGTCCCGTCTTTTTCGTGCAATTTGATCTATATTTTTGCTCTTTGTATACAATTGAACTGCACAGTTACCTTTACCTATACTAATTATTCTTTTCCAGATCCGCACTCCAAGGAGAAGATTTCTACTGGGACTGAAAGCAATGTGATGTTCTTCCTCGACAATGTCACTGCTTACTCTGCTTCTCTTCTACAGTGGCATCTTCGTCTTGGTCATCCTCCTCCTCGTCTCATTTACCAACTCCTGGCCAGATTTACCCAGGGAGGACTCCTCCCTCAACTGTGAGGCCGGCCAACTTGGCAAGCATCATTGTTCTTCTTTTTCAGTAAAACAAGGACGTAGTTCTTCTTGTCCGTTTGAACTTATTCATTCTGATATTTGGGGTCCTGCCCATGTTTGAACTGTTCGTAGAGGAAGTTTATATTTTGTTATATTTATTGATGATTTTTTTCGTTGTACTTGGTTGTATCTTTTACGAGAATGTTCTGACCTTTATTCTGTGTTCGTGCAATTTTATAATTTGGTGCAAACTTAGTTTGAAGTTTCTCTTAAAATTCTTCGCACTGATAATGCTCGCGAATATTTTAGTCACAAATTCTCCGATTTTTGTCTGCACCGCGGCATAGTTCATCAAACGAGTTATCCTTACACATCATAGCAAAATGACATTGTTGAACGCAAAAATCGGCACCTCTTAGATGTTACTCGCACCCTTCTCACACAAATGAATGTTCCTCATTCATACTGCGGGCATGTTGTGCTTCATTATTGCTATCTTATCAACCGTATTCCCTCCTCGGTTCTTCAAGGTCATACCACATTCTCTATTTTACATCCAGATGCCCCACCCTTTTCTTTACCTCTTCGAGTTTTTGGCTGCACAACATTTGTGCATTCTCCGTCTCCTGGTCGTGACAAGCCTTCCCCTCGCTTGGTCAAGTGCGTTTTTCTAAGATATTGTCCAACACAAAAGGGGTATTATTGCTTTGATCCCCGGCTACATAAACAGTTCGTTTCTGCTGATGTTACGTTCTTCGAAGATGTCTTATTTCTCTCAATCTTCTACTCTCTCCCAGTCTGAATCTTCCTCTTTCATTCTTATTCCTTCCGTACTTACGTCCGCGTCTGTTACACCACCTACGCCAATGCCTTGCCGCTGCGAGAGCGGAGGCCAAATCTGCAGTCGCCACGTTTGCACCCTGGCTTGCTCAGAAGGTTATGAGCTCGTCCCCCAAGATGGTCAGGCGCAACCGGACAATGAACGAGTCCATCCTGCTGACTCCATCGCACTCTGGGATCCCTAAGGTATACTCACTCGCTCCTCCTCTCGCCACTCTTCAAAGATGAAAATAGGCACCAATGCGTCTGTTCGCAGAACCCTCCAACTGAGAAGAGTATCGGGGAAGAGACAGCGAATGTCGAGCCGCACTCGCTTGAAGTCAGGAGCGACAAGCCGACCCCTGAAGTTAATTCCCAAACTAACTCAGATGATCTTCCACGAATCTCAGGTAAGTCATCCTCCAATCATTCCCCTATTATCGGTTTGCTTACTTGCGTCCTCCACATCTCCCGCCTTTGGGACCATGGGACTAGGCGCTTCAGTGCCCAAGTCCCTTGCTCGCCTGACGCCCCAAGATCTCGCCTCAGGCCTACTACCCCTGGCGGATGAGGTACCCAACCTTTCCCCTCAGTACAATGCTCTCGCCGCTGATCAGACAATTTTGTGCCCAGGTCTTGGGAAGGCGCACATCACCTTTGACACACCCTTCGAGGGGCGGCCCAACACTTCCCGCTGACACTCGTGCAGGGGAGTTGAAAACATGCCAGGTAAATAATCGTACTCGCCTTACCCTCGTTATAATGAGATCATACTTGACTGAAATTATCTATTGCAGGCTACTGCGAGGTCTCATTGATTGATCTTGACATTGACGAGGAGGAGTTCTCGCCCCCCATCTCCTGACTCAATCGCTGCCTTCCTGGGTGACCCGAAGGATGCCGAGGTGCTGAAGCGGCGGATGACTGAACAATATCAGAAGCACACACTTATGTTGCGCGAGATCTACAGTTAGGTTCAAGAGAACCAAAAATATGCCGAGGAGCGACTACTCTTCTTGGAGAACAACTATACATAGCTGATTACCGAGTTGGGAGGGAAAGCCAGCAGCAGGACGGACTTTCCCGGGATTCACATTGCGTGTGCCGAAGATCAGCTGTGCCTAGCACAACAAGAGCTATAGACTATTCGCGCACTTCAATACTCTCACATGTTGCCTAGGACAGGGAGGAGAGGTCGGGGATGGTGGTAATGGACCCTGGTAGGCCTATCGGCACTCGCATACCTACCCTTCTTTCAATTATGCTTGTAATGATAAACTACTGGCTATGACTTGTGCCAGATGCGTATGTATATTAGAAATTTTCTTTTCATCTCGCAACTGGGTTTTTCTTTTTTATTTGTGATCTGCTTTTAAGTTTAAATCATAGCATTAGCTCGGACTCGGCGACGAGTGTGGGGAGCGCGGGATTGAAACAGAGTCCAAGGCGGTATGTGGTGAGTTGGCTATCTGCAGATCTTCCATCCTGGATCCTCCCCGCCCAAAAAATTCTATAAATAGCCCCTACCCACTGCATTAACTATCATTTTGAAAGCTTTCAACCTTCTTTCCAACTTTTCTTTTCATGCACTCGCGTTTCTACGCCTTCTTTCTTTCACTCACAAATGACTGGCGATACCGATGGACGAACGAAGTGCGCCGCAACATTCTCCGACTATCTCTTTATGAATTATAACTTGACCGAGAAGGAATTCCATGCGCTAGTAGGGCTCTACAACTCGCCTGGGTTTATCGCGTGTCTACTAGGGAAAGGAGAATCTATAAACCACTTCTCGGTGAGTGAACTCACCATTCCGTCCGAGCACTTCGAGGTAGGGCTCCGCCTCCCTATTTGGTCGGAGATATGCCAGGACCTGCGATACTTCGAAGTCGTTTCCCGCATAGCTCAACCCTAACTCCATAGCCTTACTGGTAGCATTTGCCAGGTACCTGCGGGATGAGCGAATAAAGTTCAGTCTTCCAATCTTCCGAAAACTCTTTAACTTCAGGGCCAAGAAGGAAAAGATTGCCTTCTTCTCCCGCAACAACCTCAAGGTAGTGGGTCTCGCCAACAAGAATCATCATTGGATGTGTAAGTTTGTCTTCGTCTCTGGTGATTTCGTCAATCTCCCCCTTTCGCCGATCCAATAGGAAGAGTCGACCTACCACCCTCCCAGCCTTGGAGGTTACGAGGCCAAACTCCGGCAATTCCTATTTCAGAAGAAGTTCGATGTACTTTACCTGAGGAAAGTCGACTCGCTTCTACCCATACTCATAGAGAAGGTATTCCTCATCCTTTCCTTCAACTGATTGATTCAAGAACTTTAGCTAACTACTATACAAACAGGAGCATGAGATCTTCCGCTTTATCCACCTCATGCGATCGGCACAACACTCGCATCAAGAAAGGTACGCGCGGAGGTTGTCACCACGACCTGTAAGAGCGAACCAAGGCCGCTGCTGAAGACCAGCAGCCAGAAGAGAAAACTTGATGTGCCCCAAGCCCAGGCACTTCCCAAGAAGCCTAAAGCCACAACCTCTGCCAAAGTCAAGGAAGTCAGTACGGTTCTTCCCGCGAGCACTCTGGTCACAGGCGAGATCGTTGGCTAGACCACCAGCGAGACCGGCAGGACCTCGACGGTGCTAGAAGGGAAGGTGGTGTCGAGAGACTACCGAAACTTTGGTATGGGAGAGAAGTTGTTAGATGAAGCCGACGATCCCCTACTGCTCTAGGACAGGGACGCCAACAGGGTCTCCATCTATACTATCCTCCCCTCCTAGTAGGAGGGCGAGACTGTCTCTGTTCAAGCATATGCCTTCTCCTTTGGGCTATACAGGCAGGACATCGCCGCCTATTATGATGATGCGACCATGCAAGCACCCGCGTATGATAGCATGTGAGCCCAGCTCCGTGCCACCAAGATTGCTCATATAACGGCTCATCGTGGCATTTGCCTATCGTGATACCTAGCAGACGTTTATGGCTCGCGGGGCATGCTATCTGAGGAAGTCACGACTTTGAATCAAAAGTTGCACACTGCCGAGCAAGATCTCGGCAGCCGAGTGGGTAGAATTATAAGCCTTCTCTCATCGAGCGCATTCGCTAATTTCCATTCTCGCTCTAACTCAAACTTTTTGTAGAATGTCGCGACTGCTGCTCAACTGCACGCATGAATTGCCCATCTTGAGGAAGAGAACTGGTGGCTGAAGGCCCAGAATAAGCGGTTGGTCGACTCGCTAATTCCCCCTCTCCCCGATGAGAAGAAGAAGCTTTGACTGTACTCTCAGCATAAGATTGAGCTGATGATGCAAGAGAATGCCATCGCTGCGACCAGACACTCGCTCCAAGTGATGTAGGGAGCCGACCTTCTGAAAGGTGAAGGCACGAGTTGACCACCGAGGACTTGGTCCCCAAACTGTTCTTGTCGATCATCGAGCCAGAGAATGATGTCAGCGGCACCTCCGGCAAAAGCGAGCAGTCAGCCTCTCTCTGCCCTAAAGTCTCTGCTTTTTCTATTCCTCTATGTATTTTCCATTTTTCGGGCAGGGCCCCTTTTTGGCTGGATGTAACTTTTATTAATAGAATACAAATTAAATTTTTGCGCTGTGAAATTTTTCTTCATTCTATTTTTGTTTTAGTTCTGTTTGATCTGTCGCACGAAAACGCACTCGACTCGCTCTTTAACTTTGGTAGCTCTTAGGAAAGAAACCTTGCAAGACCTTAGCCCAGCCTCTTGCCGCAACATACCATATCATGTTGATTCTGCGAACTTGAATGCTAGAATTAGGTTGGCCCATGATGAGTGCTTGACTAGCGAGATCTAGCCCCAAACACTCGCATTCACTTATGCCCTTCATCCTGCCTCTTTTATGCCATGAACTTAATACTTGCCATAACTTTTGAGTGACTGTCTTATCGATAGGTGAGACCATTGACGACGAGATCTCCCTATGAATTTTCAGTCGCTCTCATATTCCACTGAGGGCCTTCCTGACTTGTCAGCTAATGGGAGTTTGACAACGAGATCAGCTTGGAGTCTACGTTCAACTTATTGATCATCATCCATTAATGGCCTTACTGACATGTTAGTTAATGAGAGCCTAACAGCGGGATCAGCTTGGGATATAAGTTCAACTTATTGTTGATCATCCACTGAGGGCCTTCCTTACCTGTCAGCTAATGGGAGTCTGATAGCGGGATCAACTCGGGATATAAGTTCGACTTGTTTCTCATCATTCACCGAGGGTCTTCCTGACCTATCAGCTAATGGGAGCCTAACAGCGAGATCGGCTCAGGATATAGGTTCAACTTGTTTCTCATCATCCATCGAGGACCTTCCTGACCTATTAGCTAATGGGAGCCTGACAACGGGATCAACTCGGGATATAAGTTCATTTTGTTTCTCATCATCCACCGAGGGCCTTCCTGATTGTCAGCTAATGGGAGCCTGACAATGGGATCAGCTTGGGATATAAGTTCAACTTGTTTCTCATCATTCGCCGAGGGCTTTCTTGACCTGTCAGCTAATGCCTAACAACGGGATTAGCTCGGGATATAAGTTCAACTTGTTGTTCATCGTCCACCAAGGGCCTTCCTAACCTGTCAACTAATAGGAACTTGATAGCGGGATCAGCTCGGGATATAAGTTTGACTTGTTTCTCATCATCCACAGAGGGTCTTCCTGACCTGTCAGCTAATGGGAGCCTGACAGCAGGATCAGCTTGGGATATAAGTTCAACTTGTTTCTCATCATCCACCGAGGGCCTTCCTGACCTGTCAGCTAATGGGAGTTTGATAGCGGGATCATATTGGGATATAAGTTTAACTTGCTGCTCATCATCCACCGAGGGCCTTCCTGAACTGTCAGCTAATGGGAGCCTGACAGCGGGATCAGCTCGAGATATAAGTTTGACTTGTTTCTCATCATCCACCGAGAGCCTTCCAGACATGTCAGCTAATGGGAGCCTGACAGCGGGATCAGCTCGGGATATGAGTTTATCTTTCTTTCAAGCCACTAGGGGGACATGCTAAAAAGTAAAAGAGTTAGAAAAAGAAACAGGTTTCTTATTCATACTCAGGTATAAAAGCTTTTCAAGTCATCACCACTCCATGTGTGACTTATGGTTACCCCCTCTACATTTTGGAAGTGATAACCCCCCTGATTTGAGAGCTTCCTCGACAACATAAGGACCCTCCCACTTGGGATTGCGCTTTCCTATTGACGCCGACCTCCTGGCCGCATCTATTTTTTTCAAGACTAGATCTCCCTTTACAAATTACTTGATGCATACATGCTTATCAAAATACTTGGCCATTCGACATTTGATATCCTCTTGTCTGATGACGGAGAGGTCGCGAAGCTCTTCCACCAGGTCTAGTGAGAGCCGCATCTCGCCTTAGTTCTTGATTCTCCAATCTTCATCTCCTTCTCCTGTGATGACCACCATTGGTGACCTGACCTTGAACTCTACGGGAAGCACAACTTTGCAGCTATGTGAAATCTTGAATAGAGTTTCCCCCGTGGCGGTGTTGGGCGTGGTTCTCAGGGCCCAAAGGATCGACGGAAGCTGCTCCACCTAGCTTTCCTTCAGGTCTCAACCTTCTTCTTTAATAGATTCACGATGATCTTATTTACCGCCTCCACCTACCCGTTACTCCTGGGGTGATGGATCGATGCAAACCTAAAATCAATCCCGAGCTGGCCATAAAAGCTGATGAACTCATCACTAGCGAATTGTGGTCCATTGTCGGTGACTATAGCTTGAGGCAGCCCATGCCGGTAGATGATCTCTCCCCATACAAAGTTACATATAACCTGAGAGGTCACCTTGACCAGGGCCTTGACTTCCAGCCACTTTGAAAAGTAATCGATCATGACCAGAAGGAACCTCCATTGTCCGCTGGCCTGAGGGAAAGGCCCCACAAAGTCCATTCCTCAAATTGCAAATGGCCATGACGCCGTGATACTTCTGAGCCTCTGGGCGGGCAGGAGATGGAGTGGCTTGAATAACTGACATTTAAGACATTTCTTCACGAACTCTTCTACATCTTTGCTCAAGGTTGGCCAAAAGTATCCAATATGATAAATGGATCCTTCCATGAGGGGCGTTGATCTATCTCTATTATCTCTTACTCTTTTATGGATGGTCGGAACAAGTCTGTCACAATCCCTCCAGCCCTTGGACCAAGCTTGGCTAGCTGATCTGCCACAACACTCTCTTCATGTGGTACATGCTAGATGGAGAAGGTCCGGAACCCTTCAATAAGGCCCGTTACCCTGAGCAAGTATCGATGTAGGGTCGCCTCCCTCGCTTCAAACTCTCCCATGACCCGTGAGGCCACCACCATCGAATCTGTTAAAACCTACACATCCTGCACTCCCAACTCCTTAGCGAGTCTCATACCTACAATATCTGACTCATACTCCGCCTAGTTGTTGGTGGCAGGAAAGTGTATCACTATGTCCTGCTCGATCTTTGTCCCCTGGGGGCTTTCCAAGACCACCCATGCTCCCAAAGAATGTATTCTTGAATCTCTGTCCTCTAATAGCTTCCAAGCAACTAAGCGGTTTGGTCCTACCTCTTCCGACTCCACTATACAGTCTGCCAAGAAGTCCGCCACCGCTTGAGCTTTAACTGACATACGCGGGATGAAGGAAATGTCAAACTCGCTCAACTCCACTGGCCATTTTGCCAACCTTCCTGAAAGTTCCACCCCTTTGAAGATGCCACAAAGTAGATGATTACCACTCGGACCAAGTGCACTTGAAAGTAAGGCCAGAGTTTTTGAGCCGAGAGCGCCGAGATAAAGGCTAGCTTCTCCAGGATCAGGTACCTGAGCTCAGCCTTCTTCAAGACCTGACTCACAAGTAGATTGGCAGCTGCTTCTTACCCTCCTCTCAGACCAACATAGATCTTACAGCCTCTGCCCCCACTCCGAGGTACAAGGTCAAATCTTTACCTTTTTTGGGTCCTTGGAGTAGAGGAGCCTTGGTGAGCTGATCCTTTAGAGACTGGAAAGCCTCGTCACACTCCTTAGTCTATTTGAACTTTTGATTCCCCCGCAATACCCTGAAGAAAGGCGAGCACTTTTCCCCCGCCCGGGAAAGAAACCTGCTCAGCCCCGTAAGTTTCCCAGTTAGACACTGAACCTCCTTGGAATTCCTTGGTGATTCCAGCTCCATTATTACTTTCACCTTATTCGGGTTGGATTTCACCCTGGCTAGAGTTAGGAGGTGCCCAAGGAACTTCCCTAGGCTTGCTCTGAAAACACATTTCTTGGGATTCAATCTCATTTTAAATGTTTGCAAGGTGGAGAAAGTTTTATCCATGTCTCCAAGGTGGGAGCTCACATCCTTGCTCTTCACCAGCAGGTCATCCACATATACCTCTAGGTTTCTCCCCCTCTGCTCCCGAAAGACCCTATCCATCATCCTCTGATAGGTTGCTCCTGCATTCCTCGGCCCAAAAGACATCATATTATAATTATAACATCCGTTGCTCGTGATGAATGACATATCCTTTACATCCAGAGGGTGCATTCTGATCTGATGATAACCTGAAAAAGCATCTAAAAAACTCATTGCATGAAAACTGACGGTTGAGTCAACCAATGCGTCGATTCGAGGGAAGGGATAACAATCCTTGGGACATGCTTTATTTAATAAAGAAAAATCAACACACATGCTCCATTTCCCGTTCCCCTTTTTCACCATTACAACATCAGAGACCTAGCCCGAAAACTGGATCTTTGACACAAAATCGGCCTTGAGAAGTTTCTCCACTTCCTCTTTGATAGGCCCTTCGAGCTTGCCAGCCACGTTCCTCTTCTTTTAGCGGATAGGGCGGACCTTCGGGTCGAGATTCAGCAGGTGGCAAGCCACATCTGCATCGATGTTGGGCATATCTGCCGCACTCCAAACGAAGATATCCACATGCTTTTGGATGCAAGCCAACATCCTGTCTTGATCCTCCTGGCCTAAGCCTCCACTAACCTACACCTTTTCTGCCTCTCGGGTGAGAACCTCCATCTCCACCACTGCTTCTACCGGCTCCAGCCGGGATTTTTCCTCCCAATCTTCGGATGTCCTCTCTCCTTGGGCTATGACCTCCTCTTTTGCCGCTTCTTCCACCACCACCATCTCCTCTCCTCCCGGTTCTCCCTCCATGCTTCCCTCCTGAGCAAGGACCTGCTTCTCCTACAACTCTATCATCGCTTCCATCACCTTCTCCATCTCCTCGGCCTCTCCCATCCAAGTGATGGTGTTGACTGCGGTGATATAGCACTGCCTAGCCACCTTAGGATCTCCCCAGATCTGGACCTGCACCCCCTATCGGTTAACTTGAGGAACTGATGGAAGGATGAGGGGATGTAACGAAAATCACTGATGAGAGGTCGACTGAAGATGGCATTGTAGCTACTGGGAGCATCCACGTTCACAAACCAGCAATTGCGGGACTAACCCCCCGGAGTCGCATTGAGACCCATTCTACCTTCCACTTTCTTCCACTCTCCCAAGAACCCGAAGAGCAGTCCATCCGAGGCCAGCACCCTCTTTGCCTCCATCTTCATCCCATTAAATTCCTTCTTAAAGATGACGTTGACCGAGCTCCCATTGTCCACCAAGATCTGGGAGATGGTGAAGTTCTCGACCGCTGCCTGCACCACTAGCGCGTCACAAAACGGATCCTCATGACCCGACATGTCACTTGAGGTGAAGGTAATCCTGTCCAAATGAGATGGGGTCTGGGATGTGGAAGCGACACTCCGTCGGAACATGGTTTAGAGGCTCCCCCTACGGGTGGCCTCGATTCCCCCCCTGTGGATTTCTCCAATCCTTCCAGAGCCTCCTATATCGACCCATTCTTCACATCTGTCTTCATCGGCCCCCGCGACCACTTCCTCAATCCGCACTGCCAGCGGCTGCTGCCCCTATCCTCTTGTCCTTTTTAGCTCCAGAAACTCTAGGCAGGTGATCGTCGCGTGACCTTCTACTTGATGGAAGTCATAGTACGACAACTCCACCTCCACTCCTCTCCACCCCTCTCCACCCCCCCTCGACCATTCCTCCTCTTCTCAACCCTTCCACGGGCTATTGACATGGCTTGATGTTGTGAGGGGAGAGGTGGCCTTGGACCTTGACTCCATCCTGGAGGGTTGAACCTCCCCTGCCCCCTTGGTAGTTCCCTCCTTCCTTGGAACCTTCTTCCTTGACCTTAGACTGGTCCCTCCTGCTACCTCCAGACGAACTGGTTGGTGGGTTCTTGATAACCCCACTCTTGTTGTTTCCTTTGGAAACCTTGCCCCCTGGGCTCATCTCTCTTCTCTCCTCCTGACGCCTGTTTACTCCCTGCTCCCTCTCATCACTTCCTCCCAACCTGGTCCGACTTTCTAGCAAAATTGGGGTTTGCTGCCTCACCCTCGATCTCCTGAGCTGCTCGCTCCATTACCTCCTCGAAAGACAACAATGTCCTCCACTTCAATGCCACCATAAAGAACCCTTTTTGGAGCCCCAAAGTAAAAGCCATCATCAGGGTAAACCCCCACACCTCTTGCACTACGAGGACTTTCTCATGGAACCTATCCACATAGCTTGCTAGGGTTTCTTCTAGTCCCTGATTAATTGTGAAGAGGAACTCAACACCCTTCTCCTCTTCTTCGAAATTGAGAACCTCAACAGGAAAGCCCGACGCAAATCTGTATATCAGTAAATTGAGCTGGTGGGAAGCTGGTGGAACCAGTCCCTTGCCTTGTCCTTGAAGGAGATAATGAAAAGACGACATTTGAAGGAATCAGTCATTTGTCTGATGGAGACCGCGTCCTCAAACAACAGGATGTGCTGAACTGGGTCATCTCTGCTGGTGTAGTAGGACATCTCTGGCTTCTTGAACCCCTCTGGAACTAGGGCTGACACTACTAACTCATTAAATGGGCTTCCTCCTACGGCGCGAGTGGTTGGCTCTCAAAAGACCTCCTCGCTGGACCGGCCAATACTCGGCGAGTCGGGGAAAAGCTCTCGCATGGCGGGATCCTGCTCGCCACCCTCACCCTCTTTCTCCTTCCCAGTTCGCCTGACCGGGGCATTCTCGCCCGAAGCCGGCTGCGCAACTACCGGGACAGCCGGTGTCGAGCACTTGCTGCGAGCGACACTAAGCCAATGGTGCAAGGTCTCCATGACCTCCTTCCTAAAATCTTCAAACATGCCCACTGTAGCTAAGGCCGGTGAGGGTGGCGAGTGCTCCCGGCCAGACCCTTGTCCTTCACCTCCAATCATAGAACTAGTCGAGGATCTTTTGTGCTGACCACTCTCCACGCTCACCTCACCAAATTGTTGAAACTGAAAATTGGTATCTTATAGAGTTCGGGGTCCCAAAAAAGCGGTGTGGCCTCACACTTACTTCCCTCGAGCTAGCACACCAGACCAAAGACTTAGAAACCCGAGAACAGAACAGAGGTCTCAGCGAGGAGGTTCCACCACACACCCGAAAGATCTAAGAGTGCTTCCCCTCCTAAGCCAATACCAAGCTTGGGCACCTTGGAGAACACTCTAGGCTCGCTAAGAAAAACCTGAGGAAGAAGAAAATAATAGAATATGTCCCTCCAAAGGTGCCCCCTCGGGTCTATTTTGGCAGTCTGGTTCTCGCTGTATTACGGACTTAGACTTCTTAGAGCTTTGGAGGACTGACAGTTTGGTCGGGTGGCCTGACGTTAAGGCGGTCTATCGGTTAGTCTCTGGCATTCTGTTTAGGAGACTAGCAAGCTGTGGTGGTCTAGTTCGTATCTCGCTGTAGCGGTCTTGGTGGATAGGGTAATAGTCGCAACAGACAGAGGCAGCTGAAGCTGTGGTTTGGAGAGCAGCAGAAGTTGCAGGTTCTGGTAGTTGTCGCGGACTTGAGTTCTCGCTATAACGGACTTAGCAGACATAGATGTAGTCGCAGTGGATAGAGGCAGCTGAAGCTGCGGTCTGGAGAGTAGCTGAAGCTGCGGGTTCTGGCAGTTGTTGCGGCTTGGTGCCAGATCGAGTGGGTCAGAGGCCGCAGACTGCTACTTGATTCCGCGGATACCTGTGTGGAGCAGACTGCTTATGTATCAGGTGGATTCTAGTCGGAGCGATCAGGGCTTAACCACCCGTTGTTTTTTGCGGTTTAATTTTTTATCTGGCCTATCCGCGGGTTGTAATTTAGTCCCACATCGGCTGTTGTATTTTTCTTCTTTTCATTTCCCATTTCCCCTATAAATAGAAGGTCATACTCTTGTAAATTATCTTTTTGTGAAATGCAAAGCTTGTTCTTTAGATTTTTTTCACAATGACGATCCAGCTCTAATCACGACAATATCAAGCTGCTACCCGCACAAGTTCAAGCCGCTCGCCATCACCGCCACCTTTGCATGTCGCCGCATACTCCAATCTCACGGCCAATCCATGCACGTACTGCCATCTGTGCTTAATATTTCATCTATTTCTATCCCATCATTCACGTGAAATCTCCTTCAATTAAATACATCCATTCATGCACGCACACCATATAATCTACGTCATTGCATGCGAGCCGAGCACGTGAATTCAAATCGTCGACCTCCATCTCCATGCAAATTCACACCATCGTCGTCATAAGCCGTTCTCCACAAGCCGCCTTCAAACTCTCATGCAAATATCATTCACCCATTTTTGTTATATGCATGCAACCACCTCTTCATTTAATGTTGTCATCAATATTTTTTTTATTCTACCAATCATATTAATTCATTTAAATTCACATCACCTCTCCTCTGTTATTAACTGTCAACAATAAGCTTGCCCCCTCATATTCAATTTAATATTAAAACCCACTAAAAAAATGGCTGCCCACTTCACATCCTCTTCAAAATAAACCGCCAGCCCCCATGGAATTAACCCGACCACTTCCAACTCCATGCCGCCACTTCATCCTAATTCATTGCATCAACTCCATGTGTCCGGCCCCTCCATATTTCCTCATTTATTGCATGGCCATCCGCTATTCATCTCCCTGTTCATTTGGCCGGCTACACTCATTCTCTTCATATGGCCGAGTTTTTCTTCTTTAATCATTCATCACCTTTATGCTTACACATTTGTTTCCCTCTATATTAGTTGCCACATCATTATCTAAATGCATGTATGCATGTCCCCTCCTATTCCCATTAATAATATGAAGCCATTCATTCATCTCTCTTTCTTACCTCTTTCCCTTCCAACCATTCATATTCCTCACTTTCATCCTCCTCTTTTACCTCTATATAGAGGCCATTTTCCAAGCATACGGCTCTCTGGAATTCTCTCTTCCTTTGCCCGGTCGTTTGGGCAGAGCTTATTTTTTATTTTCAGCATTTCATATATTGTTTTTCTTTTATTTAGTTTAGATTTTATTCCATGTATTTCTCTTTTGTGAAATAAATATAGCTTTTTATTTCAAGCAATTGTTATTTTATTTTATGTACTTTTTTTATTTAGTAGATGTTAATGTAGTTCTTGCTCATGATTATCGTTGAATGAAAGAAATATTTTTCTTTATATAATCGTTCTTTTCCTCTTTCGGTTTATTTCTGATTTATCATGCGTCGAGTTCATATGTCGGTTATAAATTTCGATAGATGTTTTGTTACGCTAGTAGCCAAAAGGATCGTGCATGCGAATTGATTGCTCAGGATAAAAAGAGTTGATCGCAACCCTCAAGAGTGGATGACAAAAATCTTCTGGATATGAGAAAAATTCTATAGCGAGATTCACCTTGATAAGACAAGTATTAGGTTATCGATTAGAACGAGAGTTCTGTCAATATTCCTAATCTCAGTTAGACGCAGTTCTCGAGAGAGGTATGTACATATTTTGAGAATCTTCACGGTCAATGATATGATCGGATTAGATGTTTATAAAATATCTTTTATATTTCATTTCAGCGGTTGTTTTTATCAAGTTAGAATTTCTTATTTTCACATTTTAGTTTAAATATAATTTCTCTAAATTTCTTTCCTATAAAATAATAGTTATTTTCTCGAAGTACTCGACAGACCCGAGTTTTAATACGACTTTTATATTTTATATCTTATATTATATTTTAATTGATACACTTGCTTAATCGAGTATAGATTGGAGTATGCGAATTTCTTTAATTATCAAGTTTTTAGTGTCGTTGCCGGGAATTTTTTTGTTGATATTTTGAAAAAAGACGATGCTATTACTTTTATTTCTTTTTTTTCCCTAATTTTTTTTAAAATCGTAACTTAAATTCTTGAAAAAGGAGATGTGTGGTATCTTCCCATTGTATTTTCCTAGTATCTTGAAAGTCCTTCATTGGATAGACCTTGAGAAGTCCATGACTAATTAAAGTGATAAAGTTATTTTTAGGAAGTTTAACACAAAAACTCCAAAAAATGGTAAAACTAATAAAAATAACTCATAAAAATATTACCAAAAACATTTTCTTGTTTTTGGTTATGATTTGTTGTCTTTATTTTAACATATTGTTGCAGGTGTTAGTGGTGGTTGCTTCGTCTCCAAATTAGAGACATGTTTTCTCTCCCCCCCTCATTTTTTTCCTTTCTTTTATGTTCGTATTTTTGTTCATTTTGTTTCTTCCATACTTAGTTTTCAATATTAAGACAATGTTGATTTTTAAGTGCGGAGGTGTTGCAGTCTTTCCCTTTAAATTATCTCAACTTTTTTTTACAAATTTTAAAATCACAAAAAATATAAAAAATAAAATTCAAAAAAATGTAGAAAATTCAAAATTTAAAAAAATATTATTATTATTATTGTTTTTTTATGTTATTTTTCTTTTCTAGTTTTATATCTTAAATTTTTTTCCAAAAAAGATCATATTCAAAATTCTAAAAAAATATGAAAAATCTTTAAAAATCCAAAAATATAATAAACTATTGCTTTGTTTTTGTTATTTTCAGAAATTTAGTTTTAATTTATTTATAAGCATTTTTATTATTTTTAGTTTGTTAATCTTTTATTTCATCATGCTTAGTTAAATTTAATTTTTAGGTGATTTAGTTTTAAGGAATACCGTATAGTTTTAATTTATTTAGAGTAATTTATTTAGTATATTTTCTCTTAATTTTAAGTAGCTTCATTTTGTAATAATTTTGCTTAACACTTTTAAATTTTAATTATTTCTACCTTAACGTTTTTAGATTTTTAGAAAAGTTTAATTTACTAGTAGTTGTTATCAAATATTTTGGTTTATTTCTAAAATTTCTGTAGCCTTTTACCTTAGCCTTTCCCTACTTTTTTTATTCTCATGTTAAATTATATGACATGAAAATAAGAGGAAAAAATTCATTATTCCTTGATAAATATATGTAACCCATTTTAAGTAAAAAAAGATGGAGTAAGAAGAAAAAAATTCATTAATCCTAATCATTTGCATTTTTTTTATGAATAGAGGAAAAAGTACTTATATGTCGTGGAAAATGATAGAATAATATACTATCATTTTTGGAAAACATATAAAAATTTAAAAGCAAAAAAATGAGTGAGATGAGAGGATAAAATTCATCACCTTCTATCAAACACAATTTCATATCTCTTATCTCCCCCATAACTCTTTTAACCAATATAATTGTCTTAAATTTAAATTAAAATATTGGAAGAGAATAAGTAGTAGGTTGGATTTTTCATTTAAGTTTCTTTTATATTGGGGTTTTTATAATTTTAATCTTATGCTTTTTAATTACTCAATTTTGAAATGCTAGTTAATTTATTTAATTTGAGAAATTTTGGCTAAATATTTCTCTCTTTTCATTTTAATTTTCTAGCTCTCTTTTGATTGAATAAAATTTCATTTTAATTGAATTTTTTTATGTTTTATAAATATTTTTCATTATTTTATTCTGGAATAGCAAAACCTCAAGTGTGGAGGTATTTGATAATTAGTATTTTATACATATTTTTAGTATTAATTTAAGTATAATTTTTAGAGAAATTATTAGTATTTTGGTTTTTTTTTATTATTTTATTTATGATTGCATACTAATATAATTTCATTTTATTTTGTAGGTTTAATGATGCAATCGCACTCATGATCTTGGAAATAATGAAATATTCGACGAAGCTGTTGCGTCTTCTCGAGCTACATTCTTCAAAACAAGAAATTCATGTTGTCATGACGATATTTCCAAGCCTTCACGACGATCCAGCTCTAGTCACGACATTATCAAGTTGCTACCCGCACAAGTTCAAGTTGCCCACCATCGCTGCCACCTATTGCATGCCGCCGCATACTCCAATCTCACGGTCGATCCATGCAAAAATTGTTCATCTGTGCTTAATATTTCATCTATTTCCATCACATCATTCACGTGAAATCTTCTCCAATTAAATGCATCCATTTATGAACGAACATCATATAATCTACGTCATTGCATTGCAAGCCGAGCATGCGAATTCAAATCGTCCGACCTCCATCTCCATGCACATTCACGTCATCGCCGTCATAAGCCATACTCCACAAACCACCTTCAAACTCCCATATAAATATCATTCACCCATTTTTATTATAATATGCATGCAGCCACCTCTTCACTTAGTAGTATCATCAATAATTTTTTTATTCCACCAACCATATTAATTCATTTAAATTCACATCACCTCTCCTAGCTGTTATTAACCGCCAACAATGATCCTACCCCCTCACATTCATTTTAATATTAAAACCCACCAAAATAAGTGGCCGCCCACTTCACATCCTCTTCAAAATAAACCGTCAGCCCTCGATGCAATTAACCCGACCACTTCCAACTCCATGCCGCCACTCCATCTCCAATTCATTGCATCAACTCCATGTGGCAGGCCCCTTCATATTTCCTCATTTATTGCATAGCCATCCACTCTTCATCTCCCCATTCATATGGCCAGCTACACTCATTCTCTTCATATGTCCGAGATTCTCTTCTTTAATTGTTCACCACCTTTATGCTTACCGTTTATTTCCCTCTACATTAGTTGCCACATCATTATCTAAATGCATGTATGCATGTCCCCTCATATTCTCATTAATTATATGAAGCCACCCATTCATCTCTCCTTCTTACCTCTTCCCCTTTCAACCATTCATATTCCTCACTTTCATCCTCCTCTTTTACCTATATATAGAGGTCATTTTTCAAGCATAAGACTCTCCCGAATGCTCTCTTCCTCTACCTGTTTGGGGAAAGCTTATCTTTTATTTTCTGTATTTCTTATATTGTTTTTCTTTTATTTAGTTTAGATTTTATTCCATCTACTTTTCTTTTATAAAATAAAATATAACTTTTTTATTTCAAGCAATTGCTATTTTCTTTTTCATGTACTTTTTATTCAGTATATGTTAATGTAGTTCTTGCTCATGATTATCGTTGAATGAAAGAAATATTTTTCTTTATATATCGTTATTTTCCTCATTTGATTTATTTTTGATTAATTATGCTTCGAGTTCATATGTCGGTTATGGATTTCGATAGATGTTTCGTACGCTAGTAGCTGAAAGGATCATGCATGCGAATTGATCGCTCGGGAATAAAAATAGTTGATCGTCGCAACCCTCGAGTGAGGATGATAAAAATCTTCTGGATATGAGCCAAATCCTATAGCGAGATTCACCTCGATAAGGCGAGTATTAGGTTATCGATTAGAGCAAGAGTTCAGTTAATATTCCTAATCTCAGTTGGGTGCAATCCTCAAAAGAGGTGTGTTCATAATTCAGGAATCTCCACGGTCAAGAGTCGGATTAAAAATTATAAAACATCATTATTATTTCATTCGAAGCGCGTTTTGATCAAGTTATGTTCTTTTCCTATTTTAGTTTATTTTTAATTTTGTTTCATCCTTGATTTTTGATCGGTAAAATAATAATTGTTTTCTTGAAGTAACAGTACTCGGGAGATCCTAATTTTTTAATAAGACCTTGATATTTTTATATCTTATGCTATATTTGATAGATATACTTGCCTTAATCAAGTATAGATTGAAGAATACGATTTTCTCTATCAAGTTTTTTGAAAAGATGGCTAAAACCAAATCATGATCCTTTGGATAAAGAGGTTAAAAACCATTCTTAGATCCATTTGATAAGGTGAATCTATTGAAGCCTGATTCTCATAACTTTATCAGAAAATTGATATAGAAAGAGAATAGATGTAAGAAATCTGTCTCCATAATTGTTATTCTCTTCAGCAATCTCTGAGGACTTGGCTCTTTCAAACACTGTGTGGATTATTTTGTCGAAAATTAATCTTCCAGTTAATTTCTCCTTATAGATTAGATTCAATGGAGAAAATTTGAATATATTGAGAAAGGAAGAAGAAGATTAATTTGATCAGAGAGTGAGAGGGAAAGATCTTGATGGGGTTCCCCCTCAAAAATTTTTGAGTTAAATCGGACCGAAGCGCTCGAACAAGTCGACCCGATCGAATGAGTCATGCGCATGAGCCACGCTCACTTGGACGACATTAAAGCCACCCTAAGTGGACTCGCCTCGCGCCCACATAGCCATCGTTGGACAGAAGCGCACGGGGCTTGCACCGCACACGCGCACCGTCGGTGGTGCACTTCCGGCGCTGCACGCATGCCAGTATGGGCACGTGATCCATACATGCTCACCCCCGCAGGCGCACGCACGGACGCGTGCACGTGCTTATCCCCCGCATGCGTGCACACGGACGCGTGTGAGCTCACGCACACGAGCGTGCATGCGACGCGCATGCACGTGAGCGCGGCGCGCACGCCCCCACGTTAGCGCCCAAGGCAGGTGCACACGCCTGGGGCAAGCGTGTGTGCTCCCTATGCGCCCCCTCACACATATGTGCCCTATACGTGTGTGTGTCCCTTGCGCGCGCACACATGCCCCTTGCACGTACTACTTGCACGCGTGCCGGCTTCCGCCGTTGCTTCTTTTGGTTCTCTCCATCGTCGGGCAACTTGCTTGGGCCGTATGAACTACCCAGGGGTCATGTTCGCCATTTCGGGAAAATTGGTTATTTGGGTGACTGAAACAGAATAACGTAATTCGCCAAGTCAAGATTCAGCTGGGCGGAATTACCAACACGTTCCTTCAAGAAGGATATCAAAATCCCCAAGCCTTTATTTGAAGACAAGCAACTTGAGAGTCTAGAGAGAGTTTTAATGTTTTTCGGCGAGGATGTGAGACTTGGATAATTCCTTCGCTCGGAATTCGCTCTGCTCCCTTTCTAGTCTACTCATGCTCAACACTCTCGCAGACACATCGATAAGTGCAGTAAAGCACTCAGAAGAACACACTAGTGGTAGCTTTGGCGGATGTTCTCGTCAAGACTTCGTAAAATTGATCATTTTTCCCACTTTTCTATACTTCAAGCTTGTAAACAGAGAAGTTGTCTGTCATCCTTAAGGGAACTCAAACACTTGAAACATAAAGGAAACTAATGGATTTTGGCCTAGCATCGATCCGACCATGTGATTTTTTTACCCTTTTCGGGTTTTCCACGCTAAAACGCATGTGGTATTACTGTTTGGATCTCTTTTGAATGTTGCGAGCCCGATCCAAATTAGAGCTAAGACGGTTTGATTCTCTGAACTAGAGGAAAATCGGGCGACTTACAATAGTTTAGTGTCGTCTGTTTGAAGGTGTTCCCAACTCTGCAACAACTCCATGCAATAATGCTTAATCAAAGCAAGCACCCTAATGAACTGTAACGACAAGGAGGAGTGTATGCACCGCTAACGGGATAGATCTAGAGGAGAACACAGATCTAGCCCCTCCAACTCGCAATGAAGAAACACTCTGCTTCAAGGAGGAGCCGCCACTATCGCGCTCTCAACCTCTTTGGAAGAGCGCATTCGACTGATGGAGAAACGCTAGGTAGCAGTGCAATCTTTCTATAAGATCTGAGAGTTTCCAATCCTTTTAACCCAGCAACTGTACAAAGGGATGCAACCTGTAATTGCTCAAGAGTGAATTCTACCTCGAGATGCGGCTCACCATGAGGATCTTACTACCGATGAGCTATCCAATGTAGCAAGCTCTATGCACGTCATGCAGCGGCAAGAGCTATTGAGAAATGCTCAACCCTCGCTCGATGGATGCTAATGCTGGATGGGACAACTGAAGACTCACTCGTCAGGAAGTAAGGGATATGATTGAGGAGTTGTCCCAGGGCAAGCACAATCACACGGATTCAAGCTACCCCACTTCGAGGCCTTTGATGAAATATTGGACCCTTGGAGCACATCAATCAGTTCGAGAAAATCATGCACATCTTCAATGGTTTGGAGCAACTATTGTCATAGGCGTTCCCCACAACTCTGAAGGGGCAAGCACACACGTAGTTTCACTCTCTAAAGGAGGGGGAGATCAACAGCTTTGAGGAGCTTATGTGCCTCTTCATCAACCAATTCATAGTGAATTGCTATATTGTTCGAGATCCATCTCTACTCTCTGACATTCACCAGAGCGAGGGGGAAACACTCAAGGAGTTCTTCTACCACTTCACTTCTGAGATGAGGAAAATCTTGGGAGTTAACCCTCAATTCCTCTGGGATGTCTTCCTCGGAGGGCTCCATTTTAGTGGGTTCTGCAACGCTCTGATGTGAGAGATAATGTCAAGCTGTGTAGGTCTCGATCACTAGGTCGAGGTACAAATTGCGGCTAATGAGGCCATCGAGGCACACCGCCTATAGCTCGAGGGAAACTTCAAGTAGAAAGGGAGTCAGAGTCTGCTCCATTAAAACCTATGAGGAACGATCACTACCGCAGAAACCCTTATAGGGACTGGGGCTCTCACCGCCACCAGGAATTCATCCCTCAGAACATCGTGCGGATGGAGGTGTTCATGGCCATCCAAGACTCTGATATGCCCCGCAGGCCCAAGTCGTTTCCCCCAAATCAGGAAGATCAAACATAGTGTTGCGAGTTCCACCATGGGAATGAACACAACACGAAGGACTGGACCCGACTAAAAAAGAGGTAAATGCCTCATTTGCCTATGACATTTGGGGAGGTTCTTATAGAACCAAGTGTCGAACAACCTAACATCACCAACCAGGATAGGAGCAACCTCCCACGCACCAGGGTGCACAGGGGGTAGGCAAATGGTGGGGGAAGTCAAAACCATTGATGGCTTGCCCATCCTCGATGCCCAAGTCCTCTCCATCACTCAACTAAAAAAGGACCTGAAGGCTCCCCAGGACACTACCATCAAATTCGGGGATGAGGACCTGGGTGGATTGTATACATCACAATAAGACCCCCTCATCATCAGTGTAAGAATAAGCAGCCCCTTCTTCAGGGTCAGACATATAATAATCGACAACGGGAGTTTGGTCTATGTCCTGTTTGCGTCCATGCTATGCATCATGAAAGATCTCTAGGAATGACATGAGTTGATAACGAGACTATTATGCGGGTTTGCCAACAGTCTAATTCTGGTGCGAGGGATGATCACTCTTCTCGTCACCTCAGGGGAGTTCCTGAGGCAGGTCACCCGGGATTTTTCTGTTTATGGTGGTCGACTCTAGGTCAATATACAATGTCATCTTCGGCCGACCACTATAAACATTTTTCAAGGCGATCCCTTATATCCCGCACATGGCCATGAAGTTTGTCACTCATGGGAGAATAAGCATCGCGCGAGGAGATTAGGAGGTGGCACAACTCTGTTACCTGCAATTGTCATGCCCCGTCCATGATCTAGACCACAGAGATACACACAAAGCTTAAGTTGGACTCGGGGGGGGGGGGGGAGGGTGGACAGAATGGCCTTCGCACTATCTACTACCTTTTCCTACTTTCTAGTTCAAGAATAAGTTGTGAAAAGAAGCTCACGTGCACTTGTACCTTCCTTCGGCACTAGTACAGATTATTTTGGTCCATCTGCTACACCAATCACTGGAGAGAATGGATCGCGGGTCCTTCTACTATTAAGAGGAGATGGATGAAACTCCTTCCACACATCCTAAAAGAGCATATCACGTGTTCTTCTACTATCAAGGTAAGATGGATAATGGTCAATCTGTGTAACGTCCCAATTCGTGCTAGGCCCCTCGTGCGTGCTTTTGAGTTAGGAGAAACGATTTGGGCTCAAGGAGTGCTGGCAGCTAGGCTTACACCTGTCTAAGGGAAGAGAAGTCTGTATAGAAAAGGACACGGGTAGTGACACGGGCGTGTACCTACCCGTGTGGTGCTCTGGTACCTGGGTTGGAAATTTGTGGAGTTTCCAGAGAAGGACACGGGTAGTAACACGGGTGTGTCCCTACCCATGTGTATGTGGACACGGGTAGAGGCACAGGCGTGTCCCCTACCCGTGTGTATAACTGTCATCGTCGATCGAGTTTCCGAGCAGGACACGGGTAGAGACACGGGCATGTCCCTACCCGTGTGCATATCTCTAGGAAGCCGGTCGTGTCTCCCGAGCAGGACACGGGTAGAACACGGGCTTGAACACGATCGTGTCATGTGACATAGGTAGTTGACACGGGCGTGTCTCTACCCGTGTTGGTGTCCAAACGACACTCTAACCGTCGACGATGCTTCACTCGAGCATGACACGGGTAGGGACACGGGCGTGTCCCTACCCGTATTAGTCCTATATATATAGGATTTCTGGAACTTGTCCGTTTTTCATTCTCTTCCCAAGTCTTTTACGTGGAGAGACTGGTGCTAGAGCAACTTTCTTCTAGTGGAGAACCGACGCCGCTGAGGAGAAGAAGATGCTGTCGCGAAGGGTGACGAGATCCATGGCCGGAAATGGTGCAAATGCTAAAATCAAGGTGAGCTTCCTCCCCTCTCCCTTGGTGCTAGATCTTTAGTTAATCCTAGGCGAGATATCGACTCAAAAGAGTCTTGATGCGTGAGATGAAGATTTCTAGGAAGAGGCCATGCTAGAACTTGTGTTTTAGGATTTAGTCATCTTCAACCTCTCCTTCCTTCAATACGATGATGGGGGATGGTCTCGTGAAGATAAATGGCCTTATGAGGGTGAATAAGGGTGGAGGAATTTTTGGTTGTGATTTTGGAAGATCGGCTAGAGGAGGAAGATGGACCGATGTCGTTCGTTCCGCCTTAAGATACACACAGAAATCTGCTTTCTGCGCACAGCGATCTTCGTGGGCATTTTCAGATATGAAACGGCCAGATCTAGGATTTTGACTAAACACGAAAGTCGTAGCCCGTGGAAATACCTTTCCAATGAGTGGTTGCACGTCTTCGTGCAAAGTCTGTAGCCACAAGAAGGCCTGATCGAATTTGATGGCTGGTAGTATAAATGTGCATAATCTATAATTTGTACGTAGCAGACTTTGAAGTCGATTTCAAGCATGAAACGGCCAGATTTGGCCCTCCAACTAAACATGAAATTCATAGCTCTTGGAAATACCTTTCGAACGAGGGGTTAAAGACTTTCATCGGATTTCTATAGCATCAGGAATCCTCATTTGAAGTTCTGCACTCTATACAATTCCTGCATGCTTTGTTCTTTTTGATATATAAACCTAATTTAGAACTATTAGAGAGATTGTGGATAGTGAAAGACCTTATTTTAAGAGCCTAAACACCTAGAGGGGGAGATGAATAGGTTCTAAACTTTTTATACAATTTTTATAGGCAAACAACTGGATTAAATTCTGCACAGATAATTCAAAACACAGACCACAATTCACAGCACAGCATACACCAGATTTATAGTGGTTCCCCAAGATATAGGTACATCCACTTTCCCCCTTCGCCTATCCAGTAGATAACTGGATTCAGCCTAACTTCCTTCCACTTGCTCGGATCCACAGATCTTACAACTCAGAACCTGAATGGTTCCTACAGCTCAGACTTAACCAAGTCCTACCTCAGATTCTTCCCAAGAATCCTACCTCAGGCCTCAGCCCTACCTCAGCCTTTATCACTAGGCTTACAACTCAGACTTTACACAAGTCCTACACCTCAGGCTCTCAGCCCTACCTCAGCCTTTATAATTTCAGGCTTACAACTCAGATCTAACAATATATCCTACAAGAAATTGAATGATATAAAGATACAGAAAATTCACCAGCTAGATTTATCTATTGGTGTAGCCTTCTTGATCAGTTCTTGAATGGACTGACCCTTCTGATTCAACCTGACTTAGCTTTTCAAATATTCTTGATAGAACAAAATAAGGTGGATCTTTATTTGATGTAGAAGAAGATCTCCAGTCAGCTTCTTCCTTAAATTCAGAATGAACTCTGAATCTTTCTTCCAGACAGCTCTGGATCAGCCTTCGTAAGGGTTTCCCTGTTCTTGTTGAAGAATTCTCTAGTACTGTTCTTCTTCTTCTTGTGTTGTATTTTCTCTCGTTGTTGTCACAGATCTAACTCTTATATAGAGTTTACCAATTGTTATTGGCTGATCCGGTTTGTAACAACCTTCTGATAGTTCTGACAGAGGTGTCAGACCAGTTGGTTATGACAGTTGTCGAGTCATCAGTCAAGTCAGTTGATTCACCAAAGACTTTCCATCTCACCACATTTCACTCTGCAAACTGCTTCACATGTGTCGACACATATAGGCTATGTGTCGACACAAGTCTTCATGATGTCGACACAACATTCAATGTGTCGACTCAGTCAATCTTCTGCTACTCGACACTTCTTCTATTGTATATGTCGACACAAGTCCAGTGTGTCGACATAAGTCTTCATGTTCTTGACATAACTGCTGCAAATAGTTGGCGTTGAGTGTATGTCAGAAGGCTTTGAGTGTGTGTCGACACAAGTCCTGTGTGTCGACACAAGTCCTTCTGGTCTCGACAGAATTGCTGCAGACAGATGGCGTTGAGTGTGTGTCTACATCGTTGAGTGTGTTTAGATGGCGTTGAGTGTGTTGAAAGTGTAAAGTTGTCAACCTAAATCACCTAGAGGGGGGTGAATAGGTGAATCGTGCGTCTATTTGCGGAATAAAAATTTTAACGATCTGCACAAGAATTCAAGCAATCGCAGAAGACATGAAGATTTATAGTGGTTCCCCAATCTTGGATACGTCCACTTTACCTCACCGATCTAGCAAATCACTAGACTCGGCTACTCCACTATCTCAGATTGAAAACACTCCTACGCCTCAGAACCAAGTTCCTACAAACTCGATCCAAATGGATCTACACTCGGAAGATAAACACTTCCTACAACTCGGAGAGCAACGCTCATACACTAGGATAAAATCTCCTACAACAATAATAAAGAGATTTGGAAATACAAACACAGAATTTCTCAGATCTGGAAAAATAAGTCTCTAGGTCTTCTTCTTGAAGTTGCGGCTCTTCTAGAAATGGTTGAAGAAGACGTGTAGATCTGACCTGAGAAAGCTTTGACCTACTAGATCAAGGAAAGGATGAGGATCCCTTGAAGAACAAGTCCTTTTTGATCGAAAATAGAAAACTCAATCTACTCGTGAACGACGGCGCCGACTTCAGAGTTTGTTCCTTTTCTTTTTGAGAGAGACGACCGATCCAGAAGATTTCGAAGGTACGGACTGCCGCTTCTTGTAATTGTTAGGGTTTGGTTTTAATGAAAATACCTTATATAGGATTACCCCTAACGGTTAGAAAAGACATTAATGACGACACGTGGACCAATCACGTCAAGTCATTTAAAAATTCGGCCGATCTGGACTTAAATAATTTTCTGGAAAAAAAATTGACCTGCAGTTCTCGAGAAGTAACATTAGTTCTCGAGAACTAGTTTGATTTCCCGAGAACTATACTGTCTGGAACTAAAGTTAGTTTTCGAGACTTCAGGGCTAATACTTCTCGAGACTAATCTGGACTTCTCGAGAACCATAAGCTGATTTCTCGAGAACTATGAAGCTAAGCTTCTCGAGAACTATAAGGACTTCTCGAGAACTACTCTGGACTTCTCGAGAACTAAAAGAACTTCTCGAGAACTACACTGGACTTCTCGAGAGTTTGGACTTGGAAAAATTCTTGAAGTTGTCTGGACTTCTCGAGAACCAAAAGTTGGGACTCCTCGAGAACTTTGAAGCTAAGCTTCTCGAGAACTATAAGGACTTCTCGAGAACTACACTTCTACTTCTCGAGAACTATAGAATGCTTCTCGAGAACATCTAACTCTACTTCTCGAGAACAAAGAGGCACTTCTCGAGAAGTGGACTTATAGAATTTTCTGAACTTAGAGAAAATTTCTCCTAGTCCTGTCTACATCCCATGCTCCAAGTGGTTGAACATAAAGTGTATCCCAATTGAGAGGCTACACATGAGTCAACACCTTGGATCACACAGTGAGGGATTACACTGTACGGTCCTGTGTTCCTGACCCACTTTAGGCTGACATTGGTCTACACTTAATACTGAGAGAATCTACAAACACACAACTAGAACAAGGATATCAAATACAACTTAATTCATATTAGTTCAAGGGTGTCTTCGAGCAAATCTGGGTTATTGTGGATGCAATACCCAACATGTGTGTCGACACAAGTCCTGTGTGTCGACACAATTGCTTCTGATCTCAACACATCACTTTAAGAGTTGATGTGTCAACACAAGTCCAGTGTGTCGACACAACTGCTTCCAGTGTCGACATAGCTCCTTGGTGTCAACACAGCTCCTGTATTAAGTGTCGACAAAAACTCTGCTTCAGGTGTCGACACAATTCTGGATGTCGACACAGCTGCTTCTTTAGGTGTCGACTCAGTTTGAGTGTCAACACAACTTCTTCATAAGTGTCGACTTAACTTGGGTGTCGACACAACTTCTTTACAAGTGTCGACACTTGTACTTAGAACATTTTCTTCAAATTCTTGAACCTGCACAATATAACTCAAACATCTATCAAATATAAATTGATGCATACCATTGACTAAGATGAGGCTTCGCCAAATCTGGTACATATTTTTCAATGTACCCAACAGATAGTTAGCGTGAAGTTTGTTGTGAGTAGTTAGATTGATCCTTTGTAATCAAATGACGAACTGAAACGTACTAGTTTGAGATGGTTTGGTTGATAGACCCCTAGGTAAATTAGTGGGTAGGCGAGTTGGATTGTATAAACGAACTAGATACGTGAATCGGTAAGATGAGTTAAATACTAGCAAGGTGATGAATATTGTGTGGAAGAGGGTTGAATAAGGTTAGTGCATGAATATGTGGAAGGGTTGATGGTGTGTGAGTGTTTGCCGCACTTAATCGATTGTGTTTGTAAGGGACTCGGTAAGGAGCCCTTGTGAGCTGTTGAGCTCGAAATGTGAGATTGCATACGGTGTGAGTCGACACGTGGTGTCGTAATCCCGGGTTAAAGATAGTGTGACAGGTCTACGGGCTCGCCAGTCATCACACCGACGGGAGTTGACAGTTAGATCTTGGGCGGTTGGGCTCTGTCCTCGGTGCTAATTCCCGGGGCTCCATCCATACCAAGTGAACGGTTGGGCTTGGTCCTCGTGTTTTTCCGAGGCTCCTTCCGGGTCACATCTTAGGCCAGTTCGGGGATTGGTTCTTAGTGTACATCTACCCGAGACTCCCGCTGAGCCATAGTACGCGTGTGAGCTCCGCTGTTGTGTTCTTAGCGTTGAGGCATATGGAGGCCTAGACCAGGTAGTGTGGAGACCATCCTAGTAGTGGAGATGCCCACTCTACTGTCACCGTCTGGCCACGATGGATGACGCCTGAGAGGTTAGCTACCTACTCAAAAAGTGGGAACTAAGAGTCTGTGTCGACACAGCAATTGCTTATGCGTGATTAATAGTGAGTCATTGCATATCATTCATGGCATTGCATTACCTCACATACACAAGATCCTCATCGTATAAGTTTGTATGGGCACTCTTATACGATGAGCTACTTTACTGTTGAGCTGAACCTCAACTTATATGTCTGTATGAGCATTCATATAAGTTGAGTTACTTTCTGTTGTAGCTTTACACTTTCATTCTCTGTTATAGATGTTAGAGCTGTTAGGCCAATGTGTTTGCTCATTTACTATGCTGCTATATATATATTGTTTACGGATCATTTCATTCCACCTATTTGTTCTAATGATTATATACATATATTGTACCATGTTACTTTCTCCGCCCGGTGCCAAGGAGTCGTCGGGGGAGTGCATGTGATAGCCACTTATTCTTTATGACTAATGGTTGCTACGCCTTTCTTTTTAGCAGGAAACCCCGCAGACAGAGCAGCAGCAGGTTATGCAGCAGGACAGCCAGACCAGGATGATAGGGCCTGAGGGGACGGTACCGTCTCTACCGTTAGTGACTGATGTGAGTCTTTGAGAGAATCTTGTTGTAGCCCTTTTGGGCAAGTTTTAACTCGTACTCTTATAATCTAGAAGCTTGTTGTAACTTCTTTTATATGTTGTATTTTTGGACGATTATATGATTGTGTGGATTTGACTTCTCATTTTATATGTTTGGTTGGGTTGACAATGTTTGATATTGGTGAAGACCAACAGAATAGGCGTCTTGTAGTACATGCTAGTTGAGTGCTAGTGCAACCACAAAACGATTATTCTGGGCATAAGACTCCCCTTAAGCCGTGTTTTGTGTTTCGAAAGGGGGGGTCTTACAATCTGCACCTCGCCTAATAGAACGTACCCTAATACTTTCTAAGGTACGTACGGATAAAGGTCCTTCGCAAAATCCAATGGAACGGACCTCAAGTCTTTATGAGATGCGAACAGACAAAGGTCCTTTGCCACCTCTGATGGAACAAATCCAGAGTCCTTCCGGGGTGCGAACGGACAAAAGTCTCATGCTATCTCCAATGGAACAAACCCCGAGTCCTTTCGAGGTGTGAATAGATAAAGGTCGTTTGCCACCTCCAATGAAATGGATCCTAAGTCCTTCTGAGGCGTGAATAAAAAAAGCTCCTTTGCCACCTCTAATGGAACAAACCATAAGTTCTTCCGGGGCACGAATGGATAAAAGTCCTTCACCATCTCTAATGAAATGGACCCCAAGTCCTTCCGAGGAACGAATGGACAAAAGTCTTTCGCCACCTCCAATAGAATGAGCCACGAGTCCCTCTATCGAAGTAAAGTGGATATAGGACCTTCTACACCTCAAAACAAGAGTGATCCTTGTACCCCCTTATAAATTTCGGCCAGGATGTACTACGAGCCCTACTGCATTACTTAGCCAAAACGGACTCTAAATCCTATGGCACCACCCAAACGAAGGAGGGAAAATAACCCTCCACGTTACATCCAAGTATCAGCCCCCCTGACATTAATGCATAGGGGGACGCCAACCCAACATACTACACTAAATTCATGCTTTCGAGCAAAGGTAGAGTATAAAGTAAAATGCTTCCAGTTCAGCGAGATGCACAAGGCTTAAATAGGAGAGCAATTCTATAACGACATTAGAATGACAACTTATTGAGGTCAATTCCAAACTTGTTTGGTCAAAAGGTAATATCAGTGTCGTGGCAATGCACCACGTTACACAAAATAATCATCTCCACTAGATGACTCTGGATCAAAACAAAACAAGTTCTGTCACACTCGTATAACCTATATGAGTCCAATGCAAGTGACGGATGTCGATTCAGAGCACATTTGCTCAATATACTAATTCAACATCGTTGCGACGCACAACATTACTCAAAATGATCATTTTCTCTAAATGGTCTCGGATTAGAACAAAACGAGTTTTGTTACACTTGTATCGACTATATGAGTTTAATGCAACTAACAAAAGTTAATTCAGCGCACATTTGCTCAATATATCAATTCAGTATTGTTATGACGCATGACGTTACTCAAAATGATCATTTTTTCTAAATGATCTCAGATCAGAAATAAACGAGTTGCGTTGTACTCGTATCAATTATACAAGTTTAATGCAACTGTCGGAAGTCGATTGGAGTTCATTTGCTTAATAAACAGTTTGAGTCACGTGTTTCTAGTCTACTTTATCGGTGATCGGGTCAAACCGGAAGGATTTTGACTAAAACGATAAAGCAAGCCAACCCGATCGAGCCAACCATGCTCATAATCTATGCCCACTCGAAGAGTCCAAAATCACCTCGAAAGTGGGGATTAAACCAAGCATGTACAGGAATCGTGCGCGCGCCAGCCAGCCCCCGAGCGGCAAGTACGCATGCAGCCAGCACGCGCCGGCTGCCAGCCTCTGATGCGCCGCTGCTACATTTGCCGCCTCCGTTGCTGGGCAACTTGCCCAAGCTGCCCGCACCACTGGGGGGGCGCTCGTCATTTTCGATTTTTTCGATCTTTGTGATTGGAACTGATCAATGTAATATGTTAACTCAAGATCCAGCCATACACAATTACCAACACGTCCTTTTAAGGAAGCTATAAAAAAGCCCCAAAGCATTCATTTGAAGAAAGCAACTGGAGAGGCCAGAGAGAGCTCTGTGATTTTCTAACGCTGAAGTGGGACTTAGATCGTTTCTTCTCTCGGAATTCGCTCTGCTCCCTTTCTAGTCTGCTCATGCTCAACGCAATAGTAGACACGAGAAAAGACATAGAAGAACACACTCGTGGACTCTCATGTGAATGCTCTCTTCAAAGCTCCGTGGACTTGGTCATTTTCCACATTTTCATGTACTTAATGCTTGTAAATGGGGAGGTGGTCCGTCACCTTCCAAAAAACTCAAACTCTTGTAACCTCAAGAAAGATAATGGATTTTGACTCGACACCGATCCAACCACGTCGTTTTTTCACCATTTCCAAGTTTTCCACGCTAAAACGCCTTCGTGCCATTGCTGTTTGGTTTACTTTTGATTGTTTACGCGTCTGGTCCGACTTGGAGCTAAGACGGTCTGATTCTCCAGACTGGAGGAAAACCGGGCGACCCAATGTTGAAGCCAAAAATGACCTCAACGAATGTTCACGAACCAAAGTGCAGCCGACGCCTACTTCTCTCAAATCTCGACCCCTGACTAGCTGCTAAGGTCCTAAAACAGACCCAAAGCCTCAGCTGGGAGGTCCCACCGCACACCCGGAAGATCTCTGAGAGCTTCCCCTCCAAAGCCAAACGCTGGGCTGGGAGCTCCTCAGAAGGCACTAGAGTTGGAGAGTAATGAGAGTCCGCCTTCCAAAGAGCCCCTATGGGTCTTTTTATAGTCTTCCTTTGGCCTGAAAATACTGAAATACCCCTGAAGGGTCTGCCAATAGCCAAATCCCGCTGTCCTCCCAAGGGCATTAGGGTAATTTTACCTCGGGATAATAATAAAATAATCTCCTCTGGACTCCGGGTCCCACCCCATGGGCCCACTTGGCGAGACCCCCGACCTAGAAGGCTCTCGCTGGGTCCCCTCTAGGCCCGCCTTGGCGAGAGCTCCTGCCAGGAAGGTTCTCGCGCTAGGTAGTCATGATGCCATTGTGAATGAAGGTTCACCTAAGGCCTTCTCGCCTGCCCTGGGCGGGAGCTTTTCCTAAGGCAGGAGCTTCCGTGGTCAAGCCACCTGCTCTGGCCGGTCGACGATCTCTCCTGCCGGGAGCTCGACTAGCTGCGCTCGACTATCTGCCCTGGTTGGTCGACGATCTCTCCTGCCGGGAGCTCGACTATCTGCGCTCGACTATCTGCCCTGGTTTCCCCAGCTTTCGCCTGCCTTTGACGGGAGCTCCTTCAGGGCGGAAGCTCCTCTGGCTTTGGACCCCAAGCTTGTCGTGGCGCGAACGATATCGCCCACCGCCAGGCGGGAGCCTTTAAGGACGAGAACTCTACCAGTATCCCTTAGGGTTAACCCAAGGCTAGCCTGAGGCTAGCCCAATCCCTCAGTGAAGTCTCCGGGTCCCACCCAGCGAATATGGGGTTGTACACAATCCCCGCTCTTTTCGAGCTAGCCCTGCGCTCGACAAGACAAGTCCAACCCCATATTATTCGCTGGACACGTGTCCACCTTCCAAGGGAATCTTTTGGTGGGTCCTACTGCGGCTATAAATATGTACTCATAAGCGTCCATACTCCCTGCCCTTGAAGTACGGTTTTCCAACTGAGCTCTCACCTCAGAGATTTTTGCGCGAGCTTACCATGCATCCCAAACGTGCTATCAAACCACTTCCGCAAGACCTCCAAGACCGGTTAGCCGCTGCCCAAGCGCGGGCCTTGGCTAACTGTGCGGCGGTGGCTCCATGGTTAGCGAGAAAGACTCCAACCGCCGGGCCTTCCGAGCCGAAGAAAAAGGAAAATAAAAGGGCAAAGGTGGTCCGGCGGGACCTTTCTCGCGAGAACAGGGAGCCTCCTTCCCCCACTCCCAATCCTGCGGGGGATCCTTCCCCGCAGAAGGTAAGCCTTCCAACCGTGTCTACCGAGCCGATCGTGTACTAGATCCGATGGTTAAAGTAAGCTTTCGCAGGAATCCGCTCCTAACGAAGACGCCGAGATCCCGCCGATTTCTTCGAACCTGCCCGCTCATTCCCCCAAGGACCAAACGCGGGTCTCAGACGCAATTCCTTCAGCCGAGACCGAAATGACAGGTACGTTTTGCTACTGTCGATATGTCAACCCTGCCTTTTCTTTTCTGAACTGTCTTCTCGCAGTGCCCGCTCCCGCCGACCCGGGCCTAACCGCCAGGGAAGTAGAAGCGAGAACTGTGGAATTGCCTCCCCTGGTGACCAATCCTACTCTGCAGGCGGGAGGGACGGCCTCTGAACCCTCCGCTACTCCCAAGGATGCCGATCATCTCTTGGGAGAAGACAACTCCCCACGAGCTTCTGGCCAGGTCGGGACCATCGCGCACGAGCCCTTCCGCCCGGGGCTGGGCAAGCCTCTTCACCTCCTTTATGGAACTACCGGAGGGGTCGGGCCTTCTCGTCCAACTGCAGGTATGCGAAACTTTCCTGGACTGCCGATTGTCATGCTTTAACCAGAATTCTCGTGCGTTTCCTTTGCAGGTGATCCCGGCTTGCGGTCGGAAGCCAACTGGGAAGAAGAAGATGATGATGAAGATGAGGACGATGAAGAAGAGGAAGATTCTCCCCTCCCTTCGTATGGCGAGATAGAAGGAATATTGAACAGCGCCGAGAGCGCGAAGGGGAGGAGGAAGAAGATCTCGACCATCCTGGCCAGGCTCATCCGGCGAGATCGTGCTCACTTTGCCGCGGCGAAAGCGTTCCGCGAATCTGTGGAGCAAAGGTTGGAGACTCTGGAGCGGGATTTCTTCTTAGGCGAGACTGATCGTCCGGGAGGGCCTTCCGCCGAGTCTTCGCCAGGGAGATGCATCTCGCAGATCCGAGATCACGACAGGCGGATCAACCTTGGGTGTACCACCCTATCGTCTTATTTCAATCCGCTGGTGCCTCCAAGAACTAGGCGGCGAGAACGAGGACGATGGTATTGGAAGCCCTATTAGACTTCTCGCTTGAATATTTTTTATCCATGTATCTGTAATAAACATTACTGTTAATTAAGTTTATCCAACTTTCATTGGCGAGAACCTCGCTGTTACCAATGTCTCTCTTTCCTTTCCTTTTTATTGCTCTGCGAGGTTTTTTTAAATTAAGAGGCCTACACCAATACAGGATGCTTGCGCCAATCTAGGAGGCTCGCGCCAATCTAGGAGGCTCGCGCCAATCTAGGAGGCTCGCGCCAATCTAGGAGGCTTGCACCAATCTAGGAGGCTCGCGCCAATCTAGGAGGCTTGCGATGATCGAGATAATTGTGTCGAAACCAGGAACGACCGTTGACCGCTGCCATCCCGAGGGGGAAAATCGAGGCGTCTCTAGCCCAGATTCTGACAGCTGTACTTCGCCGTCATTTTCTCTCTCCGTCGGACGGAGCCATGATGATCACGATTCCCTTATAAATAGAGAAGTCTACCAACCGCATTTACTTCTTCGATCCGGAACCTCAGCCTTCCTTCCTTGCTCTCGCGTTCTTGCTTCCGCTTCGACCCTTTTCTTAGCTCTCGCTCTCACTCGCGGACCCACCATGCCTGGCGAGAACAAGGGTCGCGCCCACTGCGCGGAAGCTTTCCAAAAACACCTCTTCCCTTCCTGCAAGCTCACCCTAGACGAATATAACTTGATCGTTGACCGCTATATTCCCGCTGGCTTCTCGGCGCGGAACCCGGGTAATCACGATAAGGTGAATACTCCGGAGGCGGGAGAACTCGCCATCCCCCTCGAGCATTTCGAGGTGGGCTTCCGCCTTCCCCTTTGGCCGGAGGTTCGGCTTGCTCTCCGTTACTATGGGGTGGTTCCCTCCCAACTGAACCCAAACTCAGTCGCGATCCTTATAGCATTCATATGCTATATGCGATCCGAGAGGATCGAGTTCAGTTTGCCCATCTTCCGGAAGTTATTCAACTTCCGCGCCAAGGGAGGAGTGGTTTTCTTCTCCGGGCAACTGCTCGAGGTTACCGGTCTCGCCAACAAGCACCATCACTGGGGCGAGAAATTTGTTTACGTCAGCGGGGATTTCGGCAACGTCCCGCTTCAGCCCGTTCAGTATGAGGACGCTGCCTACAAACCGCCTACTCTGGGATCGCGCGAGAGCGCAATCCTGGAATTCTTTGGAACCAAGGAGTTCGATGTTCCCTACCTCAGGCGAGACGTCGACTCCCTCCCACTCGTTCACTCGGGCGAAGGTATGGTCCTGCCTCAGATTCCCTCTTTTATCAAAGATCTTCTTGCGCTGAAGTGTTTTAACTTTGCAGGAGAGCGGGAGGTCCCTCTGCGCCAGCCCTTCGCTGAAGGCCGGGGTGTCGAGGGTCTGGCCGCGAGAGGCTCCCTTGCGCTCGCGGAAGCTAGCGCTAGCGCCTGCCGAAACGATCCAGCCCCTCCTTTGCCGCCACCAGCCAAGAAGCGGAAGGTCACCCTTCCCCCTCTCCGAACGCTGAAGAGGCCCAAACCATCTGCTCTTGAGAAGGGGAAAGCCCCGGCCGTCTCGCCTGTCCAACCCCTTCCCGCGGGCAGCTCCTTCGAAGCGATCCTCCAAAGGGCCAGCGAGATGGATGCCGCCGCCAAGAGCCGCGCCGAGGCTTCCACCGGGAATCCACCGGCCGTAAGCGAGGCCGGGGGAGAAGTGCTCGCCGCCGAAACCCCCGGCCGAGCTCCGCCCCGGGAGGTGCCAAAAGGGCACAGGAACTTTGGTTTCGGCATGAAGTACGCCGACGCGGAGGGGAAGCCTCAGATGGAATGGGACCCCGAGTCAAACTCAATCAAGGTTACGACACTCCTCCCCAGCTGGGTGGAGGGGGAAGATGTGACTGGCGAGGCCTTCGCGCTTGGATATGGCCTTTACAGCCGAGAGGATGCCAGCGTGTTTGACCAGATGTCTACCCGCCTTCTAGCCTTCGATGCCATCCGGGCTCTATTACGCGGGTTCGAGCTTGCGCATATGTTTGCGCGCCGAAGCATCACCCTCGACAAGAATTTCACCGATATGCGCAAGGCAAGGGAGGATGCGGTGGCTCGAGCGCACACCGCGGGAGAAGAACTCGCGAGAGCCCAACAGGAGCTTGCGGATGCTCGACTGGCGCTGTCTCTACGGCCCACGACCGAGGTAAGCGAGACCCTCCTGAGCTCTTGCTCTCGTTTCTCAAAGTTACGGCTGTGCGATGTTTCCAGACTGAGCTCTTTTTTTCACAGGATTCTGCCCAAGTCAAGGAGCTGCGCGCAGAGCTGGCCAACGCGCGCTGCGAGAGCGTCCTCCTGAGGGAACAGCTTCGCGCTGAGATGGCGAAGGTCCCGCCTCCGGAGCTAGATGCGAGGCTGCGGAGTCGTTACCTCTCGGAGTACGACGTTGATAAGCTGCTGCAAGCCAACGCGCAGGAAACCGTCAAGCTGACGCTCGAGACGCTGCGAGACGTTAAGCTGCTTCGGGAGGACGGCGCGACCATCGACGCTCGCCAACTCCTTCCTTGGCTCTACGACCCAGTTCCCAAACCTTCGGGCGCGCCGGACTCGCCTCCCTCAGACATCCTGAGGTCTTCTACCGCCGCTGGCGAGACATCCGAAGCGAGCTCTGGCGATGATTTAAGCGAGAGCACCAGCGGGAGTTACAGCGCGTCCCCCTAAGCTTCTTCTTTTTTTTTCTTTTTGTTTCTCTTGTAATGAGCGAGAGGCTCTAACTTTTGTGATTAATTTTATGCAAAGTAATGTTTCATCTTTCATTGTCAGTGTGTGCTTGAAAGTATAGTATTCTGCCGAATGGCTTCCGCGCGAGCTTCCGCCGAGACCCTTAGTCTCTTTAGGGTAATCCTTCTTAGAGATCAGTTAGGCGGGAACCTCGCGTCGCCGATTAAGTCGTCCTGCCCAGGTCCGCCGGGAGCCTCCTTTTGCGAGAGCCCCCTTTGACCGAGACCTTTTCTGGCCGAGACCTTTGAGCCGAGACCTTTACTGGCTGAGACCTTTGAGCCGAGACCCTTGAGCCGAGACCTTTACTGGCTGAGACCTTTGAGCCGAGACCCTGTAGGGCCTTGCCTCCGGTCTGGGCCAGGGCCTTGCTCACATATTTTTCCGACCAAATAAACCCCTACCCCACCGGCGAGCCGTCAGACCTGCTAGCTTATATGGGAGCCTGCGCAGCGGGTCTGCCGGGGTTAGAGCCGAGCTCGTCGTAACGCAGTAACTGCCAACCAAGTACCAAGGATCAAAAAGTCAAGGACTCCACCTATCCCCCACGGGCGAGCCTTCGGACCTGCCAGCTTGATGGGAGCCTGCGCAGCGGGCCAACCTGGGGCCGAGCCGAGCTCGGGGTGTCGTAGAAGTGGCTAAGAACAAGGTATCGCAAGAGCCAACCTTTCCCCCACAGGCGAGCCTTCGGGCCTGCCAGCTTGATGAGAGCCTGCGCAGCGGGTCTACCTGGGGCCGAGCCGAGCTCGGGGTGTCGTAGAAGTGGCTAAGAACAAGGTATCGCAAGAGCCAACCTTTCCCCCACAGGCGAGCCTTCGGGCCTGCCAGCTTGATGAGAGCCTGCGCAGCGGGTCTACCTGGGGCCGAGCCGAGCTCGGGGTGTCGTAGAAGTGGCTAAGAACAAGGTATCGCAAGAGCCAACCTTTCCCCCACAGGCGAGCCTTCGGGCCTGCCAGCTTGATGAGAGCCTGCGCAGCGGGTCTACCTGGGGCCGAGCCGAGCTCGGGGTGTCGTAGAAGTGGCTAAAAACAAAGTATCGCAAGAGCCAACCTTTCCCCCACAGGCGAGCCTTCGGGCCTGCCAGCTTGATGAGAGCCTGCGCAGCGGGTCTACCTGGGGCCGAGCCGAGCTCGGGGTGTTGATGAAGATAACCAAACCTCTCCCCCACAGGCGAGCCTTCGGACCTGCCAGCTAGATGAGAGCCTGCGCAGCGGGTCTACCTGGGGCCGAGCCGAGCTCGGGGTGTTGATGAAGATAACCAAACCTCTCCCCCACAGGCGAGCCTTCGGACCTGCCAGCTAGATGAGAGCCTGCGCAGCGGGTCTACCTGGGGCCGAGCCGAGCTCGGGGTGTTGATGAAGATAACCAAACCTCTCCCCCACAGGCGAGCCTTCGGACCTGCCAGCTAGATGAGAGCCTGCGCAGCGGGTCTACCTGGGGCCGAGCCGAGCTCGGGGTGTTGATGAAGATAACCAAACCTCTCCCCCACAGGCGAGCCTTCGGACCTGCCAGCTAGATGAGAGCCTGCGCAGCGGGTCTACCTGGGGCCGAGCCGAGCTCGGGGTGTTGATGAAGATAACCAAACCTCTCCCCCACAGGCGAGCCTTCGGACCTGCCAGCTAGATGAGAGCCTGCGCAGCGGGTCTACCTGGGGCCGAGCCGAGCTCGGGGTGTTGATGAAGATAACCAAACCTCTCCCCCACAGGCGAGCCTTCGGACCTGCCAGCTAGATGAGAGCCTGCGCAGCGGGTCTACCTGGGGCCGAGCCGAGCTCGGGGTGTTGATGAAGATAACCAAACCTCTCCCCCACAGGCGAGCCTTCGGACCTGCCAGCTAGATGAGAGCCTGCGCAGCGGGTCTACCTGGGGCCGAGCCGAGCTCGGGGTGTTGATGAAGATAACCAAACCTCTCCCCCACAGGCGAGCCTTCGGACCTGCCAGCTAGATGAGAGCCTGCGCAGCGGGTCTACCTGGGGCCGAGCCGAGCTCGGGGTGTTGATGAAGATAACCAAACCTCTCCCCCACAGGCGAGCCTTCGGACCTGCCAGCTAGATGAGAGCCTGCGCAGCGGGTCTACCTGGGGCCGAGCCGAGCTCGGGGTGTTGATGAAGATAACCAAACCTCTCCCCCACAGGCGAGCCTTCGGACTTGCCAGCTAGATGAGAGCCTGCGCAGTGGGTCTACCTGGGGCCGAGCCGAGCTCGGGGTGTTGATGAAGATTCTTTCAACCAGGCCTATTCCATCTTTGAGATGAGGAGTCATAGCCGGCCAAAACTAAAAACATAAAGATTGCATACTCAGAGATAGTCAATATTCTGAAATAAACTTATTGAAAATGCAATAGTTGTTTACAACATTACAATCCTTCTTTCCCCTTACGGGTAGAAGCGCTTCAGCTCATCACCATTCCAGGTGTGACTCAAGGTCCTTCCCTCCGCATCCTGGAGATAGTAGCCTCCATTAGCCAGAGCCTTCTCTACTATATAAGGCCCTTCCCAGCTAGGGTTGAGCTTACCAACCGCGACCGACCTTCCTGCAGCGTCGATCTTTTTCAGTACTAGATCCCCCTCGGCGAATTGCTTGACTCTGATGTGCTTATTGAAGTACCGAGCCATTCGCCGTTTTACTTCTTCTTGCCTGATGGCGGCAACATCCCGCAGCTCTTCTACCATATCTAATGAGAGGCGCAACCCTTCCTCATTCTCCAACCTCCCAGCTTCGCTTCCCTCGGCTACGGCCGCGACCCTTGGGGACCGAACCTCAAACTCCACCGGGAGGACAGCCTCACACCCATGAGAGAGCTTGAAGGGGGTCTCCCCTGTGGCCGTGTTCGGAGTCGTTCGCAAGGCCCACAGAACGGAAGGGAGCTGTTCCACCCAGTTACCCTTCAGGTTCTCCACCTTCTTTTTGAGCAAGCTGACAATGATCTTGTTTGCCGCCTCCACCTGGCCATTGCTCCGAGGATGATGAACAGAGGCGAACCTGAGTTCAATCTCCAATTGGGTGCAGAAACTGATGAATTCTTCACTGGCAAACTGAGGACCGTTGTCTGTCACTATCGCTTGGGGCAATCCGTGCCTGCAAATGATTTCCCCCCAAACGAAGTTCCTGATGACCTGGGAGGTTACCTTGGCTAAAGGCTTGATCTCCAACCACTTGGAGAAGTAGTCAATCATAAATAGGAGGAACCTCCTCTGCCCGCTAGCTGGAGGGAAGGGTCCAACCAGGTCCATTCCCCAAATGGCGAAGGGCCATGGCGCCGTGATGCTTCGAAGCCTTTGGGCGGGCAAGAGCTGGAGGGGAGCATGTACTTGGCACTTCCGACACCTCCTTGCGAACTCAGCGGTATCCTTCCTCAAAGTCCGCCAGAAATATCCTTGCCTTATCACCCTTGCTTCCAATGTCCTTCCCCCTGAATGACTGCCGCATTCTCCCGAATGCACCTCTTCCAGGATCCTTGGGACTTCCTCTTCGGTCATGCATCTCGCGAGGAGTCCTGACAACATCTTCCGATGCAAGCTCCCTTCCAGCATCAGGTAATGAGCCGCCTTGTGCCTGAAGCTCTTTGCATCCTTGACTTCTTCAGACAGTTCTCCTGTGGTCAAGAAGGTCACCAACGGATCTATCCATGAGGACCGCTGACATACCTCCATCAACTCCCCCTCTTCAATGGCTGGCCGAAATAGTTCGGTTAGGGTACCTCCACCCCGAGGCCCGAACTTTGCTAATCGGTCAGCTGCCGTGCTTTCCTCCCTGGGAACATGTTGAATAGAAAAAGAACGGAAACCTCCAATGATAGTTCTTACCTTTGATAGATATCTCGCGAGGCTAGGCTCTCGGGCCTCGAACTCCCCTCGGATCTGCGATGCCACCACCATTGAGTCTGTGAAGGCCTCCACATCCTGAATTTCCAACTCCTTTGCCAGTCGGAGACCGGCTATCACGGCTTCGTACTCCGCCTGATTATTGGTTACAGGGAAGTGGAAGGCCACTGCTTGCTCTATGGTAACCCCTTGTGGACTTACCAGCACCACTCCCCCTCCCAGGGAGTGCCTTCCTGAGGCTCCATCGACCATTATTTTCCATGCCTCCGACGGCCTCGACTCTTCTTCCTCGGCCTCGGTGACATAATCCGCCAAAAAGTCCGCCACGGCCTGGGCTTTGATGGAGAGCCTTGGGACGAAAGAAATGTCAAACTCGCTTAGCTCGATGGACCACTTTGCCAACCTTCCCGAATGCTCCACCCCCTCAAAGACCTTGCGAAGAGGATGACCGGTTACCACCCTAATCGAGTGCGCCTGAAAGTAAGGGCGGAGCTTCCTAGCCGAGACGACCAAGGCGTATGCTAGCTTCTCTAGAATAGGGTATCGGAGCTCCGCCTTTTTTAAGATTCGGCTGACATAATAGACGGGTAACTGTTTCTTCCCCTCCTCCCTAACCAAGACGGAGCTCACTGCCTCTCCCCCCACTCCGAGATACAAGGCTAGGTCCTCCCCTTCCTTCGGGCTTTGAAGTAACGGAGCTTGGGAGAGTTGCCTTTTCAGCCCCTGAAATGCCTCTTCACATTCGGCCGTCCACTCGAATACTTGGTTACCACGAAGCACTTTAAAGAAGGAGGAACACCTATCCCCTGACCGAGAGAGGAATCTGCTTAGCCCGGCCAACTTCCCGGTCAAGCGCTGGACCTCTTTGGCACTGCGAGGTGATTCCAGGTCTAGAATAGCCTTAACCTTATCGGGGTTAGGTTCTACCCCCGCGGGAGTCAAGAGGTGTCCGAGGAATTTACCGCGACTAGCCCCGAAGACGCACTTCAAGGGGTTCAACCTCATCTTGGACCTTCGCAGGGTGGCAAACGTTTCCTCCAAGTCCCGCAAGTGGGAATCAACACACTTACTCTTGACCATGAGGTCGTCCACGTAGACCTCCAGGTTCCTTCCCCTTTGATCTCGAAAGATTCGATCCATCATGCGTTGGTACGTTGCCCCTGCGTTCTTCAACCCGAAGGGCATCATCTTATAGCTGAAGCATCCCTCTCTTGTGATGAAGGAAACATCCTTGACATCAGGAGGGTGCATCCGGATCTGATGGTAACCTGAAAATGCATCTAAAAAACTCATAAGAGAAAAACCGACGGCTGAGTCCACCAGCGCGTCGATTCGAGGCAAGGGGTAGCAATCCTTGGGACATGATTTATTTAATAAAGAAAAATCAATACACATGCGCCATTTTCCTCCTCCCTTTTTTACCATTACCACGTTGGAGATCCAGCCTGGATACTGGATCTCTGAGATGAAGCCTGCGTCCAGGAGCTTTTTGACCTCCTCTCGGATGGGGACTTCTAGCTTGGTGGCGATGGCCCTCATCTTTTGGCGTATGGGGCGGGCTCGGGGGTCCAGGTTCAAGCGATGACAGGCCACGTCCGCGTCGATGCCCGGCATGTCTGCCGCGCTCCAAGCGAAGATGTCGACGTTGCTTTGGATGCAGGCTCGCATCCGCTCCTGATCCTCGAGGCTCAAGCCTCCGCTGATCCGAACCCTTTGCACCTCCCCCGCTCTTGTAAGCACCTCCATCTCCACCACTTCTTCGGCCGGCTCCAGCCCCGACCGCTCCCAACTTACCCTTGCCTCTTCCTGCTCAAACTCGAGCTCCTCTCCCCCAACCTCATCAACTTCCATCGCCTCCTCCAGGCTCTCCCCCTGTCTCTGCTCTTCTTCATCCGTCTCTCCTCTCGCCTCTCCTAGGCCAATCTCCTCCTCCTCCGCCATCTCCTCAACAGCCTCCATCGCCTCTCCCAGGCTTATCTCCCCTTCCTCAACCCCTTCCTGCTCAGCCATCTCCTTCTCCAACTCCTCTGCCTCCGCCATCCACGACACGGTGTTAACCGCCGTCACGTAGTACATTGCCTTGCCATCTTCGGATCCCCCCTGATCCTAACCTGCACCCCTCCATTGTTGAACTTGAGGCATTGGTGGTATGAGGAGGGCACGCAGCGAAAGGCGCTGATGAGGGGACGTCCAAAGATGGCATTGTAACTACTCGGGGCGTCTACGATCACGAACCGACAGTTCCGTGAGACGCCCCCAAGCCTCACATGCAGGCCCACTCCCCCTTCCACTTCTTTCCTTTCTCCGGAGAAACCAAAAAGCGGTCCATCAGAAGCCAGGACCCTTTTTCCTTCCACCCTCATCTCGTCGAAGGCCTTCTTGAAGATCACGTTCACCGAGCTCCCTTTATCCACCAATATCCGGGAGACGATGTAGTTTTCTACCGCTGTCTGGATCACAAGCGCGTCGCAGAACGGATCCTCGTAGTCTGGCATATCCGCGGATGAGAAGGTGATCTTCTCCTCTGGGGGGGAGCCAGGGAGGTTGAGGCGACCCCTCGGCGGAACATGGTTTGAAGGCTCCCCTTGCGGGTTGCCTCGATCCCCACTCCCCCATGGATCACTCTGATCCCTCCTCGGGTCCCCACGTCTACCCTGTCTTCACACCTGTCCTCAGCCTCTTCTCGCTGTACTTCGACGATCCTTACAGGCGGGTCTTGCCTTCCGGCCCCTCTGGCCCCTCTTATTTCCAGAAACTCTGGGCAGGTGGCCGTTGCGTGACCTTCCTCCTGATGGAAGTCACAATAGGGCAACGCCACCCTGCCCCCTCTTCCTTCTCCTCCTCCCCTTCTTCCGGCTCCCCGAATCCTTCCTCCTCTTCCTCTTCCCACCTCCATGGCCTCCTGCGGCGGTGGGAAATGACCCCTTGGTCCTTGTCGCCATCCTCCCTGCTCCAGCCTTCTTTGCTCCCGGAAGTTATCTCTTCCCTGAAGTCCTCCCTGGCCCTGGGGGCGACCCTCCTGAGGCCTCCAACCCAATCGGTTGTTCGGCTCCCTGGCCCCCCATGCTGCTGTCCCTGCCCTCGGGGCTCTTCTCTTCTCCTATCTTCCCTCGGCTCCCTTTGCTCCCTCTGCTCTCTCTGCCTTCCCACTACCGGCTCCTTCACATCATCCTCGGCCAACCTGGCCAGCTTCCTCGCAAACGCAGGGTTTGCCCTCTCAAAGTCTATCTCCTTCGCCGCCCTCTCCATGAGCTCCTCAAAAGAGAGAGGGGGCACCCTCTTCAACTCCATGCTGAAAAACCCTGGTCTCAGCCCCAAGGTGAAGGCAAGCATCAGCGCATACCCTGGGACCTCCTGGACCAAGAGAACCTCCTCTTGGAAACGGTCCACATAGTGACCCAGCGTCTCCTCCGGCTTCTGCCTCACTGCGAACAGGCACTCAGCCTCCTTCTTCCTTTTCTTCGAAGTTGAGAACCTCAACAGAAAACCCCTGCGCAGATCCTCAAAGCTGTAGATGGAACTCGCCGGCAACTGGTGGAACCAGTCCCTGGCCTTCTCTTTCAGAGTGATGGCAAAAAGCCTACACTTGAAGGCATCCGACATTTGTCTGATGGACACCACGTCCTCAAACCACTGCACGTGCTGAACCGGGTCATCCTTCCCAGTGTAGTAGGTCATATCCGGCTCCCGGAACCCCTCCGGCACTGGAGCCGAGACAATGAGCTCACTAAAAGGGGTCTCGCCTCCCGCCTGGCGAGAAGGCCCGTCTCGCGACCTCGGTTGGCTGGACCGATCCGCGAGACCATGCCCGGGGAAGAGTTCCCGCACCGTCGCCTCCTTCTCGCCCAGATCCGCCGGAAGCTCCTTCTCGGGACGCTGGCCTGGGAAAAGCTCCCGCGCGGCTACGTCCCTCTCGCCTGCCTCCACCGGGACCTCCTTCCCGGGGCGCTGCCCTGGAGCGTTCTCGCCTAACAGCGGAACCACCTCCACCGGAACCTGCGGCGTCTCCCACTCATTCCTTGCCGAGAAGGCCAAGCTGATCGTCTGCATGACTTCTCGCCTGAAGTCCTCGAACATCTTCTTCGTCGCATCGTCCACCCGGGTGGGGGATCCTCCTGCGCCTGATCCTTCACCTTCGCCTCCTGTCATGGGACTTAACTCGAGATTTTCTTACACCGACTGCTTCCACGCTCACCGCACCAGAACTGTTGAAGCCAAAAATGACCTCAACGAATGTTCACGAACCAAAGTGCAGCCGACGCCTACTTCTCTCAAATCTCGACCCCTGACTAGCTGCTAAGGTCCTAAAACAGACCCAAAGCCTCAGCTGGGAGGTCCCACCGCACACCCGGAAGATCTCTGAGAGCTTCCCCTCCAAAGCCAAACGCTGGGCTGGGAGCTCCTCAGAAGGCACTAGAGTTGGAGAGTAATGAGAGTCCGCCTTCCAAAGAGCCCCTATGGGTCTTTTTATAGTCTTCCTTTGGCCTGAAAATACTGAATACACCTGAAGGGTCTGCCAATAGCCAAATCCCGCTGTCCTCCCAAGGGTATTAGGGTAATTTTACCTCGGGATAATAATAAAATAATCTCCTCTGGACTCCGGGTCCCACCCCATGGGCCCACTTGGCGAGACCCCCGGCCTAGAAGGCTCTCGCTGGGCCCCCTCTAGGCCCGCCTTGGCGAGAGCTCCTGCTAGGAAGGTTCTCGCGCTAGGTAGTCATGATGCCATTGTGAATGAAGGTTCACCTAAGGCCTTCTCGCCTGCCCTGGGCGGGAGCTTTTCCTAAGGCGGGAGCTTCCGTGGTCAAGCCACCTGCTCTGGCCGGTCGACGATCTCTCCTGCCGGGAGCTCGACTAGCTGCGCTCGACTATCTGCCCTGGTTGGTCGACGATCTCTCCTGCCGGGAGCTCGACTATCTGCGCTCGACTATCTGCCCTGGTTTCCCCAGCTTTCGCCTGCCTTTGGCGGGAGCTCCTTCAGGGCGGAAGCTCCTCTAGCTTTGGACCCCAAGCTTGTCGTGGCGCGAACGATATCGCCCACCGCCAGGCGGGAGCCTTTAAGGACGAGAACTCCACCAGTATCCCTTAGGGTTAACCCAAGGCTAGCCTGAGGCTAGCCCAATCCCTCAGTGAAGTCTCCGGGTCCCACCCAACGAATATGGGGTTGTACACGCAACATAGGTAAAATTAGAAAAATAAATGTTTCACTAAGGAGTATTTTTTCCATTATTTATGGCACACGACATCGTGCATGAGGTTCAGCTGCGTCCTGATGCGACATAACACCTGCTGTTCCTGTCTCGATATTTTTTAGCATAATACAAAATTTAACCGAGATTGTAATAAAAGTTTTTTTAATTTTTTTTTTATAAAAATTATAATAATGTAGAAATAAAATTGAAAAGATGAATATTATACAGAAATATTTTTCCGTCTCTACATATATATACTATATATAAATGAAAAAGACAATTATGTGAAACATTAATATTTGTAATTAAAAAAATTTGTTTACAAAATTTTTAACTTTTAATGATTGTTTTTTATGTTTATTATTAAAATTAAAAATGTCATAATCACACTAATTTTTATTTAATTTTTATTTAATTTTGTATTCATTGTGATAACTTTTTTTGGAGAACTATGAAAGAGGATGTATTTATAAGAAAAAGATTGGCTGAGGATGATTCCAACAGAGGCTCAACAAAAGCTAGGTTCTTAATCTCTATTTTGCATAGTATGCTGAGCCTTTATAAAGTTGCTATCAAAGAATTTTTGTTTGGTGAGAGCAACGCATAGTAGGAGAAGGGTAGATTTGGCCGTAGGATTTTATTTATATTTGGATTTCAACGGCACAGATCCGGCCATATCTGATTCGGTTGTATCTGCAGTTATATCTGCTGGTACATGCAGTTATATCTGCAAAAGATACGTCTAAGATCTGACCGTAAAAATCAATCTCATATCAAGATCTCTCTATCAAAATCTTACGATAAATACACATCTCGCACCTATTTAAAAACACATTACTCATACCAAATTCAGACTCGCATTGAACGTTCCAAAATATTTTACGGGAACAAAGATGAACGGTCTATTATCACGTCGTGGCACACAAAACCCGTGCTGGCCGCGCACTAACGCTTCTGAATAATATATATATATAGATAAATTAATATTATTATTAATGCCGCCGGAGGAACGGTTGAGAGTACAACGCCAAATGGACTCACCGAGCGCGCGTTCCCAACCTGGCTGATGGGTCCACGTTTGAACGTAGTTAGGATGACTCGGCCCAACCCGTACCGGCCCGACCCGGCCCGGATGAATTGATGCCTTCAAATTTTACAAACCGTCCTTCTACAATACGAGGTTCAAGGCTCAAGCCCTGCCTCCTCCCGAGCGCGGTTGACGTCCCTCTTCCCGGCGAAGGGGAGCCCGCCCGGCTAATTTCGTCCTTCGCCGGCGCGTCGTCGATCGACGATTTTGGCCCCGGAAGCTTCTCCGTCAAGGTAGGGTATTGTCCTCTTCGCCGAATTCCTCCGGCTCCATCTTTTTTTTGCCTCTTTCATCCGTATCGCGAAAACGAATTTTCTCGATTTTAATATGTTGCTTATTTTCTCATTAGTTTATCGATTTCCTTGAATTTGGGTTACAAGTTCTATTCAATAATTTGATCTGTTCCCACTTAAGTGGAGATGAAAAATACTTGTGCGGTTGATTTATGAGCATCATCATGGAGATGAATGCGTCTTTCAAAGGCACGGAAGTTGAAATTAATCTGTATTTTCATGAACTTGTTTATTTGGACAATGGGTTTCGTATTGTTTCCAGCTATTGTCGCCAGTATATAAATGGAATTCATTATTCATTTGATACAAGATGCCTTCTTAGTTCTTTTGGGGATTCATTCACTCATTAAATGTATATTGAATATCTTTTCAGGAGAGTTGTTGAGGGTCCACTTCAAATTTTAAGAAATGGTAGTTTCAGATGATAAGGTTGTTCCCACAGGTTAACATGAAGTTCATCATATCCTTTTTATCATTTATTTTGGATTTGTTTTACTGAATGTAGGCATCCTATGCATGATTCTTTGAGATTGTAATGGGCAAGTTAAGTTAATCTCGAATTCAAATTCAGAAATTAATACTTAACTTGAGATCGACTTGACTTGAAATCAATTCTATTTCAAGTCAAATTCGAATCTTTTCGAGTTACTTTAATTGACTCGGAACAATTAAAAATTGTTGAAGTAGGGAATTGAGGTTCCACGATTCCACCCAAGCCATATTTTAAAGAAATTACAAAAAATAAGCGTAAATCATTAGTATTGATTATGTTATTGATATATGATATATATTCTAGTTTACTTAAAATAATTTTGAGTGAGCCAAGACTAACTGACTTAAAACAATTTGAGTCTATTATGAATCTCAAAATTAATTTGAATTTGCTGATTTTTATTTGAGTCAATTTTTTGAGCAACTTTCAATTTTTGATTATTTTATGTAGTGAAGATTTCTTCTTTTTTTATGTCATGGATCAATTTTTTGAGGATATTTATTTATTTTTATTGCTTTTTTTGTTCAAATGAAGTTGCCTACAAAACTATTACTTTATGTTGAATTATCAAGCCCTCTTTTGAAATCACCTTACAATCTTTGCAACAAGTTTTCTCTTTTCTTGTAATTTTTAAAAAAATCTATTTGTGATATGATTGTTCCACTTTTGTAAGTAACTGAATGCTCTTATCCTTTTTGCTATTGCAAGATTGTTGGATACTGTTGAAAGACGAGAAAAATTGAAATAGAAGCACATAACATTTATCCTCAAAGGGGCTATTTATAGGATTACAACAAGACTCATAACTATTGACTCAAGATGTAGGACTAAACCCACTCACTCCTAAAGACTCTAATGGACCGACATTGACATTTCCAACACTCCCCCTCAAGCTGAAAGGGGGATCCTTCAGCTTGGACACATCAAATAATGACAATGGAGGTAGGTGTTGCGGGACAAAACATTAGACGAGCCACCGGGGGAAATTCCAAATCGGGGAATCAAGCCGGGGACATAGCCACACACGACGCTTCCCACACACGACGCAGGACCCACACACGACACGGACTTTCTGAAACCAGTTAACCAACATCACCTACACACACAACATGCAAAAAGAGAGCGAAAGATGTTGAGCAAATCATTAAACGAGTGATCATGGATAATCCGTTGGGGATAATCTGCACAAAAAATGGTCCCTTACGACATAGTCCCGCACTGCACGGTCCCACACGACACAACTTGATGAGACTAGAACACCAACATCAGTTACGTCCCCAACACAAGACCAATAAAAATATATATGAGGAGACACATACGATATAAGTCTAGAGGTCATGTGGAACGAAAAAAAAAACTCGGGAAAGATCATTCGAGTCAGCTTCATCCCAACACTCCCCCTCACGTGGAATACATGCATGAAGACATAGACTACGCCTGGAGGCCGTGACGTATACTCCCCCTCACGTAGAACACGTGCATGAAGACAAAGATCACATAGAGACATAAATGAAGACAACACAACAACGCAACACAAAAAACATAAGAAATATAACATCAACACCATCGACGATAAGAAAAGCGGGCAGCAGGATCCATATCTTCGGTGAGTAGAGAGACTGAGCCAGAATAAGGCCTGGAGCCTGCTGTAGGAGAACAATAACGGCGAAAGAGCTCGACCAAAAAAGAGAGCACCGGGAGCACCCAAAAGCTCGATTGGAAGGTAAGAGGCTCAGAACAGTGGTAGGGCTCGACTAGAAAACATGGAGCAAGAGCCAGGATTCCGTGGAGAGTAGTAGGCGCAACAGCTAGACGAGAAGGAGAGCTCGACCGGATCAGGAAACACTGGATCTGTAGGATCATCGTTGTCGACAGAGGGAAGAACCAGCGGAATTGTCAATGTCCAGTGGAAGATGCAGCGAAATCGACGACGGGAGAAGAAGATGCAATCGAGCAGCAGCTCCAGATTCGACTGGAACGTCTTGGTCGGCTGGATCACGCGACAAGAAGAGGCACACCAACTCCCTCTAGAAACAGAATTGAGGGAGGAGAAGGGCGGCGGAAGCTGGAGCAGAGAACGACGAAAACGACAAAAACGACGAATGAGAGTAGGCGTCGAAGGGATTGAGCGCATGCAGGAACAGTGAAGACGTCCTCGTCGATGGGAATGGAGTCCACTCCCATCGATGGAATCAAACACTCATTCCATCGACAGGAGCGAGAGGGGAGCACAACAAAGGCTTTAGCAGCGCACGAGATTGATTCGAGAGGAAGCGGCGGAAGCAGCGCGAGTGGCTTACGGTAAAAGAAAATTAGGGTTTTCGATTTCTGGCTCTGATACCATGTTGAAAGAGGAGAAAAATTGAAATAGAAGTACATAACATTTGATGCAACCCGATACCAAGCTAAAGACTTAGCAGTGGCCTTCCCGAGAGAGCGGAGACTTTGATAGTTAATTCTCTACTCAAGACGATTCGCCTCAAATTTCTTAGCGTAGGCTCCAAGCGTGTGTTTAACTACTACGCAAACAGACAACTCAAACAAGCGACAAAGTTCGTGCTAAATTTGATGGAAATAACGATAGTAAAAGCCGTTAGAAAATGCAAGCGCTAACAATTCAATCAGATAAATTAATTTGCATGAGTAGATGTTAACAACAGGGGGCAAAAGGGTATACCTGCGGGGATTTCCTAGGCAGAGGAGTTTCCACGCGTGTTGGGACAGTAGGCTGGTTGGGGAGGACGGTTTTGGATTGGGTGGTGGTTGGACGGGGATACTGTGAAAACCGGAGGTTGGTGAGGTGGCTGGATGGGCCCATGGTTTTCGTGGCTGTTGCGGGTAGGAGAAACAGGGAATAGGAAAGGAGGATTCGGGAAGCTGGCGGAAGGGGACGTGATCGGTGCTGGGGGCCGAAGTTCCAAGCGACAAGCACATCAGAGAAGGTGGAGGCGCGAAAGGGAGGAGCCGGGGAAAGGTCAGGAAAAATGGGTCGATGTCGACCGACCTTTCGAGGGGTGCTGGGGTTCATTGGACTGCGCTTGGGGGACGACAAGCTCGTCGGATCCGGAGGCTGGAGGGCCGCCGGGTCTCGATCGATTCCAGGGCAGCGGTGCCGAAACGGGAAGGGGAGAAGGCGAGCGGTCTGGAGCTGGGCGATGGCCTGCTGGACAGAAACCGTGAGAGAAGACAATTTGTCCCTCTCCGTTTCTTTTTTTCCAGCCGCCTTTTAAAGGTCTGATGGGATGGGTTTTAATATGAGGAATAAAAAGTTACTGTAATTAAAAATGACAGTTTCAACTGGAAGCACGAGAGGGGGTTACAATTTCTTTAAAAAAGAGTTCAATAATAAGGATTAAAGAAGAGGGGTTTTGAAACTCATGAGGTTTTTTTTAAAAATTTAAAACTCCCCATATCAATTATGAATTAATTTGAATTAATTAATCCAGACTTGCTAGTCACTTCATGCAATTAAACAAAATATTATCGCGCCTGTATCCTAACATCTTAGACTACAAGACCTATTTATCAATGGTCGTGCTGGCCGGTCAAACCAACAAGCCTTAACAAAAATGAAAAGTGTGATGCAACGACGATAACACACGCACGACTACAACACACATATGACGATAACAAAAGTACTTTAAAAGAAAACATCCACGCACAAAAAATGAGCATAGCTCATCCGGATGAGATCACAGATGCATCAATTCCCCCGGGATTGAAATGACTCGACCCCGTCGAGAATTGACAAAAACTTGCAATAACAAGATCAGGCCGGAGACGACGAAGCTCGACGGCGCTTATCCATGAACTGTCTGATATATTCCAGCCTTTCCATGAAACAAGGTATCATTGATATGCACCAGTGTGCGTCTGAAACTCACGAACATCCAACACCTGCTCAATCTCCTCAATGGTGGGTGTAGATGAGGCTAAAGTTAGCTGTGGAGTGGAAGATGGTACGGGAGCAGGTGGATTAAGGTTAGCAATATTAAAGATTGGAGAAGTTCCAAATTAAAGATTGCAGAAGTTCCAAATTCAGCGGGTAAGTCTAAAAGATAAACATTTGTGCTAGGACACTTTTTAACCTGAAATGAGCCAAAACGTCGTTGTTGTAGCTTGTGATAGGTGCCCACGAGAAATCTCTCCTTCCTGAAAAAAACAAAACCCAATCTCCTTCTGAGAAATACAACTCGCGACGATATTTATCCGCTGCATCCTTGTATTTTTTCAGAAGAGGCTCGCAACTGTTAGTAATTAATTTATTCAAAGATTTTAAATGATCAATATAAGTTAGCGCATCAAAAGAGGTACGTTCAAAAGAAGGAAGAGAATGATGATCGAGTAATAATGAGATAGGGTAGCCATAGACTACCTCAAATGGAGATTTAGTAGTAGAACGGTTCTTTGAGCTACTATAAGCAAATTCTGCTTGCGGAATAACTAAATCCCATTGCTTCAGATGCTCTCCCGCTAGACATCTAAGAAAATCGCCCAAGTTTCGATTCTATCTTTGTCTGCCCATCCGTTTGCGGATGATAGACGTTATTAAATTCTAGCTTGGTCCCACGTTTCCCCCATAAAATTTTCCAAAAATAACTCAAAAATCGAGTGTCACGATCGGAAGTGAAAGAGCGGGAAATCCCGTATAACCGTACGATCTCCCGATAAAAAGATCAGCGATGTGTGTGACATTGGTCGTTTTTTCACAAGGAATAAAATGAGACATTTTTGAAAATCGGTCAACCACGACGAAGATCGAGTCTACCCTTCGTTTGGTTCGGGGTAAGCCTACAACAAAGTTCATTGAGACTTCGTCCCAAGATCGTTCAGGAACGAAAAGAGGGGTGTAAAAGCCGATATTTTGTGCGTTCTCTTTAAACAGTTGACAGGTAGTGCAAGTCCTAACGAGATTGATAACATCCTCCTTCATTTCAGGCCAATAAAATTGGGTGTTTGCGAGGTCTAGGAGTTTATTTTGCCCAACATGACCTCCTAATCCAAAAGAATGAAGCTCTTTTAACAACGAATCTCTATGTGGCCCTTCACAAATACTAAGGCAAGTCTCTTTAAATAAAAAAAAACATCACTCAAAATATATTTCGTAGTGAGGTCAGTACCACTAAATTGACACGCGGCCCAAATCTCGCCGAAATATAGATCAGAAGGATAGAGGTCCTTTTGTGTATCTAAGTCGAGGATATGCGGTTGAAGAGTGACTAAGACATGCGACCTACGGCTAAGCGTGTCTGCTACTCTTTTCGAAACACTGGGCTTATGTTTTAGATGAAAGGTATATTCCTAAAGAAAAGCTGTCCACTTGGCATGCCTACGCACCTCCTTTTGAGAGTTCAAATGTCGAAGGGCATCATGGTCAGTATTAAGGATGAATTCACGTTGAATTAAATAATGACGCTAATGACGAAGGGCTTGGACGATGACGTAGAATTCTAAATCGCATGTGGAATAACGAGTTTTGACTTCATTCAACTTCTCTCTAAAAAAAGCGACGGGCCGTCCCTCTTGACTTAAGACTGCCCATATTCCAATAATTGAGGCGTCACAATCCACCTCAAAGATTTTCTCGAAGTCTGAAGCGCTAGCACGAGAGCACTAGTCAACTTTTCTTTGATAAGAGAAAAGGCACGCTCTGCTTCGTCCGTCCAAAAAAAAAGACCCTTTTTAAGACAGTCGGTCACATGCGAAATGAGAGTGCTGAAATTCCTAATAAATTCTCGATAAAACGAGGCTAAACCATGGAAACCGCGAGCTTCAGTGATAGTCTTTGGACTAGACCACACTTTAACTGCTTGGATCTTTTCTGGATCAACCTTAATTCCATTGGCCGACACAATATACCCTAAGAAGTTCAAACTATCGGTCAAAAATACGCACTTCTTAAGGTTCACACAAAGCTGGTTTTCTAAAAGGATCTGAAGGACCTGACACAAGTGCACGAGATGTTTGTCGAGGTTGTCGCTGTAAACTAAGATGTCATCGAAATAAACAACCACACAAACTCCCATCAAAGGACGGAAAACTTGATGCATAAGTCGCATAAAGGTACTAGGGGCGCGTTGGAGAGGCCAAAAGGCATCACAAGCCACTCGTAGAGTCCTTCCCTGTTTTGAAAGCAGGCTTCCACTCATCCCCAGGTCGGATCCGGATTTGCTGGTAGCCGTTTTTGAGATCAATCTTGGAGAAAACCTTGGACCCACTGAGCATGTCGAGCATATCATCCAATCGAGGGATCGAAAAATGATACCTAGTGATAATTTTGTTGATGACTCGACTATCTACGCGCATACGCCACGTTCCATCCTTCTTAGGGACGAGGAGTGCAGGAACAACGCAGGGTCTCATACTCTCCGTAATATAACCCTTTTTGATTAGGTCAGTGACTTAATGGTGGAGCTCCTCGTGCTTTTTAGGACTCATACGATAGTGTAGTAAATGAGGTAGACTAGCACCCGGTATAAGATTAATACATTGTTGTATATCACACATGGGAGGAAGATGATCTTGTAGCTCCTCATGCTTGATAGAAGAAAACTCAGAAATAAGAGGGCGCACTAAACTTGGAATCTCCATAGACCCTCGAATGGAATCTAGACCAACTAAAATATAAACAACTTCACTCGCCTTCATCTCCTTCTGGAATCGGGGACCAAAAAGTAACATGTGGGTTGAAGGAAAGAAAATTGCAGCAATAGGAGAAGTCGTGCTACTACTAAATGGGGAATGTTCCAAGGGTTTAGGCAAGGGCCCGCTCTTCTTGGGGAAGAAGAACGATCTTGCGCCCACCATTCAAAAGTGTACGAGTTCCTCGTTCCGTCATGAACTACATACCTATCAAACTGCCACGAACGCCCTAAAAAGATGTGGCAAACCTCCATGGTCGCAACGTGACACCAAACAGAATCCTGGTATGATGTCCCTATGGAAACTCGATTAAACACCAATGTGTGACTGTAATAGTCACAGAATTAGTGACCCAAGACAAACTGTATGATTTTCCTAGAGGTTGGGTTTTAAGTTTAAGATTCTCTACCATGCGCCGCGACATAAGATTTTCCATGCTCTCGCTGTCAATAATGATGAAGCAAAATGGCTCCTGAATGCGTGCGGTCATACAAAAAATATTATGCCTCAACCATTCATTCTCTATGGAAATTTTGGGGGTAAGGAGACTATGCTGCATGATACAAACTAGGTGCTCCGCATGCTCTCCTTCTACTTTGACTTCGTCCGCGATGTTCAGATCTGGTTGGGAGTCCATAAAGAAGACTCCGTACTTAGACTCCTAATCTTCCTCAGATTCAACCACAGCTACAAACTATCTACGAGGGCATTCCGAGGACTTGTGTCCTGATTCCATGCACTTAAAACACCGAAAAGTTCCTGGGTTGGGTCGGGAACCCATAACCTTAGTATAGGTAGAGGGCGGAGTGGGGGCACTAGTGGACCCAAGAGGGTGACCCTGACTGAGGGGTTTGGGTGAGTTCGTGTTAGGAAGTCTTTCAGAAATCTTAGGGCCGGAAGCTTTCTTCTATAACGATGTTTCTACACGACGGGCCCTACTGGAGATCTCCCCTAGGTCTCGAAAGTCATGAAGCTCTACTTGCTCTCGGATGACAAAACGCAGACTATTCAGATAGCGATACGCAGTCATATCGTCCTCCTCTCGGATATCTAACCTGGACTGGAGGACAAGAAACTCGTTGGTATAGTCGTCCACTGAGAGTTTTTCCTGTCGTAGGTTGTTGATGCAACCCGCGTCACCTCGTTTTTTTATCGCACATGTGTTTTATTATTATAGTGCACACTTTTGTGTATTTTTTGAATATTGTGTAGCGTAGAGTTGTATTGCGCGTGTTATGAGCGCTTGTGTTAATTTTGTATCGCGCACGCTTTCGCGCAATTTTTGTTTGGCTCGTTGGTGTAACCGGCCAACGAGACCTTAAATGCATAGTTCTGGTATTTTAGGAGATAGGTTAATTAGGGCAAGCTAGAAATAATTAATTATAATTTATAAGTTTTGAAAATATAATTCCCTTTGAGAGCCCTATTTAAAATTACTTTTACTTTGGCCCACTTGAAAGCCCATTCCCAAAAGCCCACTAAATCCTACATGAAACCCTAAATCCATCCTTTAAAAACAAACCCCCTAACCCTAATGGTGGTTGGAAATAGAACTGAACGGTGGATTTTCTCTCGGTTTAGTTCCGTCCAGCGCCGCACAGCCCGAAGCCGCAATTCCTTCACTGTTCCTGCTCGACGGAAGCCCGATACCGCCTCCTTCCCACATCTCCTCTTCCCGTCAGAGCCTCCAACGACCCAGCCCGCGCCGTCCAGCACTCCGCTCCATCTTGGCGCCACCAGGGAAACCCTCTCCCGCCGCCATTACTGCCGCCTGAAGCTCCAGTGTTCATCTTCCCCGACGAAGCCGTCTCCTGAAGCTCCGTATGCCGCCGACAAGGTCACTAGAGCTCTCCTTGGGCGCCGTCGACCTCTCCCGCACCCTACTCCAACAGATCCGACAAGCCTCCAACGTTCTTCTCCTCTGCCGAGCCTCTTTCTTCCGTGCAGCCATCCTGCGAATTCATCCAACCTTATCTGTAACCGCTGGGTAGTCCACTCTTGAAAATTCTTCACCTTCCAGTGGATTCTGCCGATATACCTCTCTAGACTCCATCTGTCAGTTACATTTTATGCCTAAAATTAAAATGAATAGTTATTATTGAGAGCTTGCCTAGGTTAATTTCATCTCCTCATTACCATTTATTTCCAAGCACGTGCATGCCACCACTTTATTTCTGCGTCTGTGGAATTATGACTTGTGATGTTATTATGTTTGTGCGGTAGTCTTGCGTTCGCAAGCGACGTTCTGACCGTTTAATTCGTTAAAATAGCCCGCGAAGTGCCCTCGCGCCCACAATATTTTAAAAGATCGCATTTTATAATTTTTTAAAAACTACACCCCCACTTAGGTTACATCAGTTGTGGAATTTGCGATATAAGTTTTGAAGATAATCCGAGGGAACATATTGCTTCCACAACTGGTTTTTAAATTCGACCCAAGTCGTGATCGGGGACAAACCCAAGGTGAGACGAGTACGCTCTAATTGGACCCACCAGATTAGTGCTGGGCCCTTAAGCCGAAGGGTGGTATACTCGACTTGGCGATTCAAAGGCATCCGTTTCCAAGCCATGAATTGTTCCATACGCTCGCACCAATCTAGGTATCTTCGGGTTCTACTCGGCCTTCTAAGTCTCCTACATCCAACTTGACGCCCGTATCCCATCGTAGCTGGTTTTGGGGTTCAAGTGATTGCGACAAGGGTTCATCCTCCGTAGGGTTTGGTGGAGGTTCCTGATTTAGACCTAGGTGTCTAGCGGCTTCGTGATTGTTGACGGAAGTTCGTAACCCATTCATGACTTGTGTAACATCACCCACTTGGACGGTGAGTGTTTCAACCATTTACATGAGGTTGCCCATGCGTTGATTCAAGTCATCGACGCTCTCCTTGATTTTGCCCACTCCGCTCTCCATTTTTTTAAAAATGAAAACTTAATTTTTAATATTTTTAAAAAAAAGGAAAACAAGAGATAATTTTTTTTTTGAAAATACCTTAAAGAAAATTTTTTGAACAAAAACCAAAATAAACAGATTAATTTTTTTTTGTTTTTCTTTTGGACAAAACCAAAATTAATCAGGATTGACCGATTCATGATAGGAGTGAATTGATTCCCTCTAATACCAAATTGATGCAACCCGGTACCGAGCTAATTATCTACTCAAGACGATTCAACTCGAATCTCTTAGCGTAGGCTCCAAGCGCGCGTTTAACTACTACGCAAGCAGACAACTCAAACAAGCGACAAAGTTCGTGCTAAATTTGAAGGAAATAACGATAGTAAAAGCCGTTAGAAAATGCAAGCGCTAACAATTCGATCAGATAAATTAATTGCATGAGTAGATGTTAACAGCAGGGAGCAGAAGGATATACCTGCGTGGATTTCCTAGGCAGAGGAGTTTCCACGGGTGTTGGGATAGCAGGTTGGCTGGGGAGGACGGTTTTGGGTTGGGCGGTGGCTGGACGAGGATACTGTGGAAACTGGAGGTTGGGGAGGTGGCTGGACGGGCCTATGGTTTTTTGGCTGTTGCAGGTAGGAGAAATGGAGAATGGGAATGGAGGGTTCGGGAAGCTGGCGGACGGGGAGGTGAGCGGTGCTGGGGGCCGAAGTTCCAAGCGACGAGCATGTCGGAGAAGGTGGAGGCGCGACAGGGCGGAGCCGGGGAAAGGTCGGGAAAAATGGGTCGATGTCGACCGACCTTTTGAGGGGCGTTGGGCTTCGCTGGACGTCGCTCAGGGGACGGATGGCTCATTGGATCTGGAGGCTGGAGGTCCGCCGGGTCTCGATCGATTCCAAGGCGGCGGTGCTGAAACGGGAAGGGGAGAAGGCGGGCGGTCGGGAGCTGGGCGATGGCCTGCTGGACAGAAACCGTGAGAGAAGACAATTTGCCCCTCTCCGTTTCTTTTTTCCAGTTCCCTTTCAAAGGTCTGATGGGATGAGTTTTAATAAGAGGAATAAAAAGTTACGGTAATTAAAAGTGATGGTTTCAACTGGAGGCACAAGAGGGGGGTTACAATTTCATTAAAAAAAGGCTTCAATAATAAGGATTAAAGGAAAGGAGTTTTGGAAGCTCAAGAGGTTTTTTATTTATTTTAAAGCTCCCCATATCAATTTTGAATTAATTAATCCAGACTTGTTAGTCACTTCATGCAATTAAATAAAATATTATCACGTCTGCATCCTAATGCCTCAGACTACCGGACCTGTTTATTAATGGTCATGCTGGCCGGTCAAACCAACAAGCCTTAACAAAAATGAAAAGTGTGATACAACGACGACTACAACACACGTACGACTACAACACACATATGACGATAACAAAAGTACTTTAAAACAAAACACACACACAAAACGAGCATAGCTCATCCGGATGCGACCACTGATGCCTCAACATTCATCCTCAAAGGGGCTATTTATAAGATTACAACAAGACTCATAACTACTGACTCAAGATGTGAGAGTAAATCCACTCACTCCTAAAGACTCTAGTAGGCTGACATTGACATTTCCAACAGATACAAAGAGATCAAATATAACCTTTTCAATTATGTGTCTATCTCCTATCAGCATGAATTTTCACGCTGGATGATTGTAGGGAATGTGACTTTAGTGCCTTAAGGAAACTCTAGTGAATGAATGTAAGTGTAGTGTCATAGGAATCTAGAATGATGCGATGCACAAGCAATTGTCCAAAGATTTATTACAATAAATTCAGAAATTGGTAAAGAATATCACAAATTATTACGAGCAAGATTAGACGTTGGAGAATCAAGCAAGATATAGTTGAATTAAAGTAGATAATGCTTTAGTTAATTATCAAGAGCATAAGCCCCTCAAATAGAACAAGCCGTGGACAAATAAATACGAATTAACATCCAAATTTATATGGTTGTTCACTAAATATGCAACAAGAAAAATATTAACTTCAAAATATTAACTTGCACAAGTATTTGGACTGAACAACAGTTCTGAGTTGGAACAATTTTGATTTCAGGATGCTGGGAGGTAGAAGGAACGTTAATGGTCTTAAGAGGGATTGGAGGGGATCTTGGCTGTTGAAGGAAGGCTGTTTGGAGGAGTAGAAGCCTGGCCTGCTTGCAGAATAGTGGGAAATAGGGTGCTGGAGGTCCTTGGTAGTGGCTGGGCGGGTGCAGGTGGTTTGAAATGTGCAGGGGGTGGTGGCTGAATGTATTAGGGACTGTGTAGGCATGGTGTGTGGGATTAGGAAAAGCAGTTACCTTGGATTCGACCACCCAAGGATTTATGAAATCAACACCGCTGGAAGACCGCGAGTACCTAGAAATTCTGCCCAAGTACTGCGATGCCTGAAAATAAGCTCTCAGACCCCTATTTATCAATTTAAAGGTTATTATGGACTGTCTAGATTGTTCAAAATTTCAACCCATAATAATGTATGAAGTAAAAAATACAAAAAATAATAAAATACATAGAAATACCCGATTGTCACCCTAAACACGACCATAAGCTTGGATCGTCCATAGAACAATCCTAACTCTGTCTTCTATGTACCTGGACCTGTGTGAGTTCCGATAAGGGTCGATTCGTTCGCGATCTCTGATCCCATTAAATTCTCTCATAGCCCATTATACTAGAACGTGTAGATTTATTTAAGTCACCACCAATTGTTATCATTTTTTACTTGGGCATACATTATAGTAGTTTATTTATAATTGTTAGAAAAGCCCATGTAAAGGGGCCCATATAGCTCATGTATTTGTTTATTTTTCTCTTTCTCTTCTTTAGTCACACATCATGTATAGAACTCTCTTCTCTCTTTCTCCCTCCTATAAATATGTATTCATACTTTGTATTTAAATAGAGAAAGTATTTACAAATTTGAGTTTTCTCCACATAGTATCAGAGGGACTCGGTCTTTCCTTGCGGTTAGTTTTCTGCTAACCGCCCGACCTTCCTCTGTTTGCGCTAGGCGCGGTCTGTGTTTTTCTAACCGGACGGCCTTCCCTTCTCGCGCAAGGCGTGCGGCTAGGATTTCTCTACCCGCCTCTCTTCCCCTCCTCCTATCCCGTGGCCTCCACCTTCTTTCTCTCTACTCTATATCCTTTTATAGGAGTTTCTCTCGCTAGTGGGACCCTCTCCCACTTCCTCTCTACCCGCGCGGTTTCCTCTCTACCCGCGCGGTTTCCTCTCTACCCGCGCGGTTTGTTTCTCTCTTCCCGCAACGAGCTCCCCTCTTAGCTCGCGGCCTCTCCTTTTTTCTTCTTCTTTCGGGCGGCTTCCTCGCTAACCGCGCAGCTTCCTCTCTTCCCGCGGCGATTTCCGCACTTGGTCGTGGCATCTTCCCCCTGCCGCTGGTGTACTCACTTTGACCGTGCGGACTTCTTGTGTCCGACTTCTTTCTCGTGCGTCCTTCGGGTCGGTTAGTCGCAACGGTCTCCCTAACCGCTCCGGGCTTAGCATCATGGTCGCGGCTTCTTGCCGCTGGTGGCTTATCACCAAGACCGTGCAGCCTCCCCGGTTTGCATTCTGTCCGCTCGACCTCTTCTGGTTGCTATCTCTTCTGCTCTAGCCGCTGCCTTGGTACTGTACGTCTTCTCGTACGGCCTATCTGCTGTCTGATTCTGGTCTTCCCGTGCTGTCTCCCCGTCTATCCGCTGCTTAACCTCTCGGCGGTCCAGTCCTCTGCCCGCCTGGTCATGGGGTCCTCTATTAACTCTGCCGAACCGACGGCTTCATCTGCTAACCACCCAATTCTTGCCCCCGAAATCCGTGATGAATTGCGGATTGTAAGAAATGGACAAAGAGCTGAATAAACAGCAAACTTTATTGCTCAAAAAAGATAAAGATTACATAGGTATGCCCCCTTATTTATAGAAACCGGGGGAGGTGAGAGAATACAACCCACAATGTGGGATTAAATACAACCCGCGCGGCTTATGCGGTTTGACAATGTCAAACCGCACATATACAAAATAATAACAAACCACCTAATTACAACAAGGGGAAACCGCCAGACCACCAGGGAAGACCGCTGGGTAAGCGCCAGACCGCAACTACGAGTAGCCACCAGGCCGCAGTTGCGGCTAAGCTTCAGACCGTTCCAGCGGGTTGCCACCAGATCGCAACTGCGGGTTGCCACCAGACCGCAGTTGCGACAAACCATCAGTCCGCTGGGCAAGCTGCCAGACGGCTGGGAAAGCCGCCAGACCGCAATTGCGGGTAGACACCAGGCCGCAGTTGCGGCTAAACACCAGACCGCCGATGCTGTTAATAGCCTGCCCACTGCTGCGGCTATCCTCCTGACCGCCAGCTGAGAATCATCATCAGACCGCCACTGCTAACCGCCAGACCTTCCGAACAGCAAGCCGCCCAACTTGCCTGTAAATCGCCAATCTCTAACACTCCCCCTCAAGCTGGAGCGTATATGTCAATCATGCCCAGCTTGCTACAAATATCTGAAGTGGAAACTGGTTTCGTGAAGAAGTCTGTCAGTTCTTTATCAGAAGTGACAACGAGAATACATATCTGATTCTTCAACACCTCTTCCCTAATGAAATGACAATCCACCTCAATGCGCTTTGTCCTCTCATGAAAGACATGATTTTTTGATATGTAAATGACGGCTTTGTTATCACAGAACATAGGAAGATGGGTGATCATAGACTTCTCCCAAGTCGAGCATAAGCGCTCGTAACCATTTCAACTCACAGGTAGTTGAAGCCATGCTCCTGTACTATGCTTCAGCACTCGACCTTGAAACCACAGTCTGCTTTTTGCTTTTCCAACTAACAAGGTTCCCTCCTACAAATGTGCAAAAACCAGATGTAGACTTTCTATCCTCCTTGTTATCAGCATAGCTGACATCAGAATACACTTCAATCTTCAGGTGACCATTTTTCTGAAACAACAATCCCTTTCCTGGAGACCCTTTCACATACTCCAGAATCTTCATGACAAACCGAAGATGACACTCTCTAGGATTCTGCATAAACTGACTGACATTCCCAACTGCATAACAGATATCTGGTCTAGTAACAGTCAGATATATGAGTTTGCCTACAGGACGTCTGTACACAGTAAAATCTGGAAGAAGAGAAGAATCTTCATTCTACCCTTTATCATGTCCAACTGCCATCGGGCAACGAGCAGGTTTCGTGTCAAGAAGACCAGTTTCTTTTAAGAGATCTAGCGCATACTTTCGCTATGAGAGAACCACCGAACTCCTCTTTTGGGAAATCTCAATTCCCAGAAAGTACTTCGGAGTTCCCATATCCTTAGTCACAAAGTGTTGTCGAAGATGTCGTTTGGCTAGATAAATACCTTCTTTATCATCACCAATCAAAAGAATATCATCTACATAGACCGCAAGAACCACAAGACTGTTAGTGGTCTTGCGTATAAACAGAGAATGATCAACAGAGCTTCGATTGAACCCAATAAGAGAAACAACTCCACTGAACTTATCAAACCAAGCTCGTGGACTCTGCTTTAAGCCATAGATCGCCTTCCGAAGCTTGCAAACCTGAGACTCCCCCTGAGCAACATACCCCGGAGGTTGCTCAATGTAAACCACTTCTTGCAAATCGCCATAGAGGAAGACATTTTTCACATCTAACTGTGACATCTCCCAATCTCGATTAACGGCTACAGAGAAGAGAACACGTATGGTGCTAATGCGAGCAACAAGGGAAAAATTATCAAAGAAGTCGACCCCATATGTCTGAGTAAATCCTTTGGCCATGATCCTTGCCTTATAGCGATCAACTGAGCCATCTGGAAGATAATTGACCACAAAGACCCATCGACAACCAACCACATCAATTCCCAGAGGTGGGGGGATAAGAGTCCAAGTCCCTCTCTCAGTTAATGTATGCATTTCCTCATCCATAGCAGCTTTCCACGGAGGACTAGCAAGAGTCTCTTGATACGTTGCCGGGATCACATTAGAAGAAATTGCAAGAGCAAAACGCCTGTCATTCGGGGAAAGTTGAGCATAGGAGACAACAACATCAATAGGATGCTTAGTGCATTGTCGAACACCCTTGCGCAGAGCAATGAGAAGATCAATGTCACTGCCGACTGGAGGAGACGATGCACTGTCAGAAGAAAGAAGAGGTCCTGAAACAGGCACAAAAGGCTCCATGGGCAACACAACAAGCTCCAGAGAAAGAAATGGATCAACAGGAGCAGGTGTAGAAAGAGCTGGCTCCGGCAGAGGAGCCGAGAGAACTGGCTCTGGCGGAGGTGCCGAGAGAATAGGCAGAGAAGAAGAAGAAGTATCAGAGGGCAAGAGAGATGAAGCAGGAGAGAAATATGTTGTATCTTCAAAAAAGGTAACATCAGCTGAAACATATTGTTTGCGCAGAAGAGGATCAAAACAACGATAACCCTTCTGCGTTGGACAATAGCCAATGAAGATACACTTAACATAACGAGGAGAAAGTTTGTCACGAGCAGAAGAAGGTATGTGAACAAACACTGCATATCCAAAAACCTTAAGAGGTAACGGAAATGGCTCGGCCGAGGGATATAAAATGGAAAAAGGAGTCTTGCCCTTGAAGAACAGATGAGGGTATCCGATTAATGAGATAACAGGATAGAAAAATGACATGACCCCAATAGGACCGAGAAACATTCATTTGTAACAGAAGGCTGCGAGCAACATCCAAGAGATGACGATTCTTGCGTTCAGTAACGCCATTCTGTTGAAAGGTATAGGGGCAAGAAGTTTGATGAATCAAACCATGATTTGCACAAAAATAACAAAAAAGTCGGCTGACGTACTCCTTGACATTATCAGTACGAAGAACTTGAATATGCACTTGAAACTGTGTCAAGATCTCATGATAAAAGGCAGTAAACACAGTATAAAGTTCAGAACAATCTTTCAGGAGATACAACCAAGTACACCTGGAGAAATCATCAATGAAAGTGACAAAGTATAAGCTACCTCTTCCAACAGTGGCCAGAGGAGCAGGACCCCAGATGTCAGAATGAACTATTTCAAAAGGACGAGAAGAACTACGTCCCGTTCGTGCTGGGAAAGAAGAGCGATGATCTTTGCCATACTGATAAGCTTCACAATTCAAAGGGGAATCGTCTTGAGGAAGATGTGGAAGAAGTTGGTGGATGAGGCGAGAAGGAGGGTGGTCAAGACGACGATGCCATTGCTGAAAAGAGAAAGAAGCAAAAAAAGCAACATCGTGGTCAAGAAAGAAGAGGCCACCACTGGCAGGCCCAGTAGCAATCATAGCTTTGGAGACATAATCAGAGAAAGAGCAAGTGATACCCGTAAAAGTAACCGTGCAATTTAACCGAGTGCAAAGAGCATGGACAGAGAATAAATTGCACGGGAAAGAAGAGACATAAAGAGTGTCTTCTAGCAGCAAAGACGGAGAGAGACGCACAGTGCCAACACCATGCACAGGAGCAGAAGTCCCATCAGCAATAACAACAGGAGACGACCTGGTTTGTTCAAGCAAAGAGGAGAACAAACGAGAGTTGTCAGTCATGTGACAAGTGACACCAGAGTCATAAGCCACTTATCAGAGGAGGCCACAAGAGCACGAGTAGTAGAAGAGAGAAGGGAAACCATCCGAAAGAAGAAGCCGGAAAGCAGACAAACTAACTGCACGGTTAGAAACAAGCCGACACAAACAACAAAGAAGAAAGAGAGACTAAGGAGACCACCCGGTCAAAGTGACACACCAGCGGCAAGAAAGAAGCCGCGACCAAAAGGCGGGAAGAAAGGAAGAAATCGGAAGAAACTGGACTAAGATGCGGAACCCGCAACAGTTAGAGAAACCACATCGAGAAAAGAAAGGAGGAGGAGAAGCACGCAGACAAGGAAATTACGGGAGAAGAAAAAGAAGCAAGGGATGACAGGGAGGGAAATCGCGCGGACAGAACAGAAGCCGCGCGAACAAGGAAAAAACAAGCCGCCCGGTCTCAGTGTCAACACACCAGCAGCAGGAAAAATGCTGCGACCCAAAGGCGGAGAAGCCGCGCGAAAAGAAAGAAGAGAAAGAGACCGCGCGAACAAGGCGTAAATCGCACGACCAGAAGGAAACCACACGAACCAAAAATCGAGAACAAACCGCGAGAACAAACCGACCAAGAACAGGTCGCAGAAGGAGGCAGAGACCGCACGGTCACGGTGTCAACACACCAGCGGCAAGGAACAAGCCGCGACCAAAATGCGGACTCGCAGCAAAGAAGAGACAAGCGACTAACAAAGAAGCCGCGTCCAAGAAGAAGAGAAAAGAGCACGAGGCCGCCCGGTCAAGGCGACAATACACCAGCGGCAAGGAAGAAACCGCGACCGAAGGCGGAACTCGCAACAGAGAAGAAAAACTGCGCGAAGAGGAACCACGCGGTTAGTATGGGAAGCCGGGCAAACAGAAAAGCCCGGGAGAAAGCAAGTCGCAAGCAACAACGAGCAGCAAGGGAGGGAAGGGAAGGGAAAGAAGCCGGACAAACCGGAAGAAGCCGGACAAAGCCGGAAGAAGATACCGCGCGGTTAAACAAACAAACCGCGATCTTTCTGAAGCAAAGGATCGGTTCGCTCTGATATCCATATAAGAAATGGAAAAAGAGCTAAATAAACCGCAAACTTTATTGCTCAAAAAAGATAAAGATTACATAGGTATGGCCCCTTATATATAGAAACCGGGGGAGGTGAGAGAATACAACCCACGATATGAGATTAAATACAACTCCGTGCGGCTTATGCGGTTTGACAATGTCAAACCGCACATATACAAAATAATAACAAACCACCTAATTACAACAAGGGGAAACCGCCAGACCACCAGGGAAGACCGCTGGGTAAGCCGCCAGACCGCAACTGCGGGTAGCCACCAGGCCGCAGTTGCGGCTAAGCTTCAGACCGTTCCAGCGGGTTGCCACCAGACCGGTACTGCGGGTTGCCACCAGACCGCAGTTGCGGCAAACCATCAGTCCGCTGGGCAAGCTGCCAGACCGCTGGGAAAGCCGCCAGACCGCAATTGCGGGTAGACACCAGACCGCCGATGCTGTTAATAGCCTGCCCACTGCTGCGGCTATCCTCCTGACCGCCAGCTGAGAATCATCACCAGACCGCCACTGCTAGCCGCCAGACCTTCCGAACAGGCAAGCCGCCCGACTTGCCTGTAAACCGCCAATCTCTAACACGGATTACTACTATCTCTTTGACCGGGAAGAAGAACTTTACGGAGTGGGTGCACTCGGTTCGCCGTGTGCTTCAATCGAAAGGCTTTCTTCATTATTTGACCTAGTCCGCTCCCGTTCCTCCCACTGATGATTGGCTATGCAATGACGGTCGTGTCTAGACGTGGCTCCTCAACTCTCTGGATAGTGAACCATACCGCATGATCATGTATCATGAAACCTCCAAGGCCATGTGGGATGAGCTCCAGGCCCTTTATTCTGGCAAAGATAGTCTTCAACACCTCTACGACATCATCATTGATCTTCAGAATCTCGATGTTGGCTGGGCCTCCGACCTCACGTCCTTTGTTGCTCGCGCCAAGACTCTGTCGAAGCGTGGATTCAGCATCAACCTTCCACGCTGGATCTCGCTGCACAACGTGCTCAGAAAGAAGCTGCCGGTGTGGCCATGATGATGGCTCGTGTACCGCATCATCTTCAGAGCATTCGGGCACAAATTCTCTCCTTTGCGGCTACCCCATCCATATCTGATGTGTGTGCCATGTTGCTCAAGGTTTCGCCTCCTCCTGATTGTTCTGCTCCGTCACCGGCTCTCTTACAATAGGCTTCGGCGCCCTTACTATCTCTTCCCCCTCCTGCTCGTGGGGGACATTCTGGCTCCCGGGGCCGAGGTCGTGGAGCTCGGCCTCGACCAAAGTGTTCCTTCTGCGGGAAGGACGATCACCTTGAGGCTGTTTGCTTTCGGAAGCATGGGTTTCCCCCTCGCCCGCAGCCACTGTTGCTGCCACAGAATCCTCCGCTCGTACTGACCTTGAAGTGGTCCGCCTTTAGCTGCAACAACTCCATGGTTTGCTCAGTCGCCCACCTGCCTCGGTTGCTTCTGCTTCCTCCATCTCACATGAAGGTATCTCTTATCTCTCCAATAGTCCACGTTGGATAGTGGATTCCAGTACTACTCATCACATCACCTCTCCGCGACCACAACAATACCTGACTTCTCCTCATCCCAAGTGTATTACAGTGGCTAATGGGGACACTGTTCCTGTCTCCGGCTCGGCTGATATCCCTCTTACTTCATCTCTCTCTCTTCGCTCGGCTCTTCACGTTCCGGGCTCCTCATTTAATTTGCTTTCTGTTGGTCGCCTTACTTACTGATTTAAACTGCTCGGTAACCTTTACTTCTTCTTCTTTTCTGATACAGGATCAACGGACACGGACTATCATTGGTAAAGGGCGACTGCAGAACGGGCTCTACCTCCTTGATGACCCTCCAACTATCCTGTCTTCTGTCTCCTCCGTCGATTGCCATCGCCGTCTAGGGCATGCACCTTTACCTGTCCTCCAAAAGGCTCTTCCCGATGTATCTTTACCTTCTTTTCAGTGTGAAGCATGTATTTACGGCAAGCAGCCGCGTTCATCTTTCCCGTCTCATTGTACCCGGAGCACTGTTCCTTTTATTTTAGTACACTCCGATATTTGGGGACCGTACAAAGTTACTAACATTTCTGGTTATCGTTATTTCCTAACCTTTATTGATGATTACTCCCGAATAACATGACTCTACTTACTTCGTGATCGCTCCGAGCTTTCCCCGGGTCTTTCGGGCTTTCCTCCTTGAGACCCGCACGCAATTCTCCACAACTATCAAAACTATTCACACGGACAATGCCCGCGAATACACTGGCCACAAATTTGCAAACCTCTGCTCTGAATTCAGGGTTATTCACCAAACTTCATGTGCCTATACCCCGCAACAAAACGGAACCGCTGAACGTAAGAATCGACATCTCCTCGATATGGCTCGCTCTATCATGCTTCAGATGCAAGTTCCCAAATCTTATTGGAAGTTCTCCCTCTCCACGGCCTGTTACTTGATCAACCGTCTTCCTTCCCCCGTAATCCACAATGTCACTCCATTCAGTCTCATGTTCCCTTCTACTCCGCCATTCTCCCTTACCCCGCATCTTTGGATGCGTCTGCTATGTCCACACTCTTGGTCCATCCATGGACAAGTTGGATCCCCGGGCGGCCAAACATATCTTTGTTGGCTATTCCCGGACCCAAAAAGGCTACGTATTTTACTCTCCGGCTACTCGAAAAGTGACTGTATCTGCTGATGTGACCTTTCGGGAGGATCTCCCTTTCTTCTCTGCCTCAGATCCTACACCTCTACCACCAACGGTCGTACGTCCTGCCATTCTCGTTACCACTCCACCAACACGATTTCCTGACAAGGCTCCCCCTGTTTCCAAGCCACCTGTTATACATGTTTACACTCGTCGCCATCCTGCCTCCGTTGCCCCACTACAGTCGGCTTCGACCACTGACGCTCCGCATTCTGCTGATCCGACACCAGACTCTACCGCTCATCCCATGACAAACTATGTATCCTTACATCGCCTATCTCCACCCTTCCAAACTTTTGCCACTTCATTATTCCTCTATTTCTGTACCTAACACTGTGCAGGAGGCTCTCCAACATCCTGGCTGGAGGGCAGCCATGGAAGAAGAAATGACGACTCTCTAGGGCGAACCAGACCTGACACCTGGTACCTCTCCCCCCGGTCAGAGACCTGTTGGGTGTAAGTGGGTCTTTGTAATCAAACATGCTCAGGATGAGACGATGACCGTCTAAAGGCCCGCCTTGTGGCTCGTGGCTTCACCCAACATCACGGTCTTGATTACGAGGAAACCTTCTCTCCAGTAGCAAATCTTAACACCGTTCGTACCCTTCTCTCAGTGGCGGTTCATCGCCAATGGACGTTACACAAACTGGACATAAAAAATGCTTTTTTGAACGACGACCTCTAGGAAACAGTATACATGCAGCAACCTCCCGGGTTTGAGAACACGGGGGAGTCCCGAGTTTGTCATCTGAATAAGTCCATCTATGGTCTCAAACAATCTCCTCGGGCATGGTTTGACAAGTTCTATAAGGCTGTTCGGGAAGTCGGTTTTACTCGAAGTTCAGCAAATTTTTCCCTCTTTACACGACACCGAGCAACATGAACGGTTCTTCTGCTGGTATATGTTGATGACATCCTGATCACTGGAGACGATTCAAAGGGCATCCATGCGGTTAAACAACACCTTAGCTCGGTCTTCCAAACGAAAGATCTGGGTCACCTTCGGTACTTCCTTGGCCTTGAGATCGCAAGGCGACCAGATGGTCTTGTCCTGTCCCATAGAAAGTACTTCCTGGATCTTCTTCAAGATGCTGGTTACTCTGGATGCAAGCCTACTACTACTCCAATGGATGCAAATCATAAACTGTGTGCTCGCGCTTCCGATGCAGATCTTCCTCTTCAAAATCCGGAATACTATCGACGACCACGGTTGTCAGGATCGAGATCCTAGATGAGATCATTTTGAGGTAGGATTGGATCAGATAGTAGGTTAGGATCGAGGTTCGCTTTACAAAATCAGGATCGATTTACAACATCTGGATCGTAGGATCGTAAGATCCTATGATCCGGATTGCGATCCTGAAAACCTTGTCGATGACTTGTTGGGAAATTGATCTACCTAACAGTTACAAGGCCGATATATCCTTCGCTGTTGGAGTGGTCAACAGGTTTATGCATGCCCCACAAACTTCTCACCTTCAAGCCGTTGAGCGCATCCTCAGATACCTTAAAACCGCTCCGGGTCAAGGATTGGTCTACACGACCTCATCTTCTACTCCAAGATTAGTTGCATATTCTGATGCTTATTATGCTGGTTCCTTGGATGATCGTCGATCAACCAATGGTTTTTGTACCCTACTTTGGAGGTCATCTCATTACCTGACGAAGTAAGAAGCAAACAATTGTGGCTCGATCCTCAGCAGAAGCAGAATACCGATCAATGACGTCGGTTGTCTCTGAGCTAACTTGACTTGAAAGTCTTCTTGTCGACCTCGGGGTAAAACTTCCCTCACCTGCCCTCCTGCTATGTGACAGCCAAGCAGCTATACACATTGCAAAGAATCCAGTTTTCCATGAGAGAACGAAGCATATTGAAGTAGACTGTCATTTTATCCGGGAAAAAGTTCAAATGAAGAAGATAGAATTAAAGCATGTTCCGGGCACTGAACAAGTTGCTGATATCCTCACAAAGGCTCTACCAAATACCCTATTCTATCAGTTTTTGTCCAAGCTTGGTGCATATGACTTGTACGCTCCAGCTTGCGGGGGAGTGTTAGAAAAGCCATGTAAAGGGGCTCATATAGCCCATGTATTTGTTTATTTTTCTCTTTCTCTTCTTTACTCCCACATCATGTATAGGACTCTCTTCTCTCTTTCTCCTTTCTATAAATATGTATTCATACTTTGTATTTAGATATAGAGTAAAGTATTTACAAGTATGAGTTTTCTCCACAATAATTTTAACTCATCATTTAAAGTAACTTTAGGAGCATAAGCCTTTTTCAGATATATAATAAACTCATTGTTAATTATCTTAATAACAATCATCCTGCCACTAAGTTTATCATATCAGTATTATTTTATTTTAATTGTTTATCTCCTTATATCCCGATCTCATTCCTTTTATTAACTTTCTGAACATACAATAGTTTATAATCATCCTCAATATCCTTGGATTTTCTCATATCCACTTTGTCTCTCGTAAAGCAGCCGTACTTATTCTTCGTTAAGTAGTTAGTCGACCAATTCTTCGATCTTTGCATTTAAAGCCCCCAAATTCAATGTAGCAAATCTAATCCTAATACCATCTATCATTCATAATTAAATTTTTTATTAGTATAATGTTATGGGCAATGTGCCCATACAGTTATCCTATTATCAAGTCATATGTTGTTCTCTTTATTATATTATAGAATCGTATGCTGTTCTCTTTATTATATGTTATTATTAGTGTATGTCGGGCTATTTATGGTAATGCCCGTGTATGTTCTATTTGAGGGACCATTGGGGTCTTGTATGGGGTATGAATGAAAGAATTCTAATTCTTGTGCCCTTGTTATAAGATATTTGGTGGCTCTCTCCTCTAACGACCAATCCCGCTTAAGCAGTCGCGGTCAAGGCTCCATTGGATCTCCGTCATCTTCTCCTCCTCCGACCACTTCTACTAGGCCTATAACATCTTGGTATCAAAGCTAGGCTCGCTATTTCCACCCCCTGTGGGATCATCTTCCCCGCGCTGATTCGACGACGACGACCACCTCTACTCATGCTTCTTGCTTCTTCGACAACCATCGCCAGCCACACTCGACGACTCCGACGCCGTCGCTTCCTATCGCCATCTACCTGCATCATCGTCGACGAAGCCGTTGTTTCCAACCCGTCAACACACACACGAATTTTCCCCATTCTATCGAGTATCGACCCACCCCCTGCGGAATTCTTCTCCCAGAAAATGTCGCACCTCCATGCCATTTCCCTCTTAGTGTTCAGTTTTCGCTCCAATCCTGCTGTTTGAGCCCCGAGCCTTCAAAAACTGTCAGTCATCGATCCCATCCCTGCAACTCGAGCCCCGTGCGGTTCACCTTCCGCCGAACTTGCTTGATTTTCTCGAGCCCACCGCACAATAGCCTACGCCTCTAATCTCATTGAGCCCTAACAACTTATTATTATTATCCTTCATATATCTGACTGCCTATTCACATCAAACACCCACACCGTCTCATTTCCACCTGTCATGCACACTAATTGGGACTTCATTTATTCCACTGCTTCCAAGGCAAGGGAGAAAGGCTTGGAGCATAATTATTTGTGTCACCCTTGGGCGACGACGCGACTCTCGTAGCAACTCCCAACCAACATCTTTAGAGGAATCTAGTCGTCCCGTCACCCGCTCCATCTCTCGTGCTATTTCAATCTGCAATATGGGCGACACAAGATTTCATGGCTGCTCTCCAAGGATTCATGATGTCCATAGAGGCCTGCCTTCGGGAAGCCGAAACACGTCATCAGGATGACATGAACGCCATCATCATCAAGCTTAATGAGCTGACAACCACCTTTCTTGTTGTTATTACCCCACCTACGGATCACGCCAATAACAGTCAGGCGCCACCACCACTTATCCGCCACGAGCCACCGACTTTCATCCGCCCGAAAGCAGCTATTCTGCCGCATTATACTAGGTTGAAATTCCCAACCTATGACAAAAAATTGATCCATTGGGCTGGCTCACCAAATGTGAGCAATTCTTTGGCCACAAACAAACTCCGACAACAGAACAAATTTATCTAGCATCCTTCCACATGCACGAGTCCACTCTATTGTGGGCTTCTCGTCTCCTTACCGAGCAGCCGAATTTGATGTGGGAAGACTTCAAGCGATTTTTTTGGCGCATGTCCCTCTTGTGCTAGATACGCAGGTCGCCATTTTCACCGCCGGACTTTGCGACTGCCTGCGACTGGATGTCGAATTTGAGGCCCCTCCAAACTTAGTGGCTGTTATGAGTTTGGACAGGCTCTGCGATTGTTGCCTCCGGCTAGCACAAGAGGCCCACCCGCTTACTAATAACATCATTCAATAGGGCTGTATCGAGGGTCCTCCAGCCCCACCTTTCCTCCGATTATCTCGGCCGAGATGTTGTAATGACACGCCCATGGATTATGTTGTAATTGCGACAAGCAGTTCACTCGCAGACACAAATACAACAAGATTTTCTACCGGCATGTTGAAGACTGACGACGAGGGCGTCAGATGAAGTTGCACCACTGTTGACCTCTCTTGAGCTTGAGACCGTGCTCATTTTGAACGACGGGAGTGATGTTATGGCCTTATGGGCAACATGCCCATAAAGTTATCTTATTATCAAGTCATATGTTGTTCTCTTTATTATATTATCAAGTCGTATGTTGTGCTCTTTATTATATGTTATTATTAGTGTGTGTCAGGTTATTTACGGTAACGCCCCTGTATGTTCTATTTAAGGAACCCTTGGGGTCTTGTATGAGGTATGAATGAAAGAATTCTAGTTCTTGTCCCCTTGTTGTGAGATATTTGGTAGGCTCTCTCCTATAACAAGTAACTCGACTTAGGCAGCAGCGGTCAAGACTCCATTGTATCTCCGCCATCTTCCCCGCCTCCGACCACTCCTTCGGTCACCACTCCTAGTAGGCCCATAACATCTTATCAAGAGCGCCTTATCAAGGGGGTTGCGGGTTCAAGAGCCTGCCTCAACAACCTGCTGCTGTTGAGAAACATTTGTGGATAGTATGGTTGGGGTGCAGCCTGGATGACCAGGATTGCCAGATTGACACTGGTGAGATCTAGTTAGGGTCTTTATGTGGTTCTATCCTGGGTCGTTAACAAAAAGTGCACTTCTGATGTTATGGGCCGCTCGTTCAGGTTTTGAACCCCGGTCGAGCCACATAACAGGGCTGCAGCCCGCACACCCCAACCCATCACCGCACGTGTTCTCGGCACTGCAGGTTGTTGAGGTCGGGTCTCGAACCCTTTACCTCCTTGATGGAAGGTTTGGAGATCTAGAGGCTTTTTCAACGAAGGGGTTTGGATCTCTTGGTGTGAAATTTTTATATTCATTTTAAAGATTTTGGCATGGTTTTGAACGCCTAGAGATTTGCTTGGTAGGGAATGGTGTGAAAAAGGTGTAACTGAGGGATTTATATTTCTTTGTTGGAGGTTTTGATATTTATTTAAAGGTTTTGGCATGGTTTTAGAGGCGGTAAGTGTGATGTAAAAGGAATTATTAAGGGATTTGGACTTTAAAGACATAAAATGGTGTCATTATTACAACATAGTAGCATCAATGATGTGAGATAAGAAGTTTCAATATTTAGTTTCCATTAACTTCTTTGGTCATTTATGTTCCTCACAAACACAGTTAAGGAGTGCGGATTAATTTTTGACGCAGTGTTGAAAATGAGAGTGGAATCTAATAAATGCAAACTAGGTGTAGTGCTGGGGAAATCAAACTCTAGGATGTTGCATGTATTCAATGAGTGATCAAAATATTTAGTAAAACAATTGACCAATAATCAAATGCGAAGAGGGATGCTCGATAGTGGTATGTAGTGCTACTCGGGTGGGGGTGTGGGGTGAATGAGGGTGAGAGGGGCTTCCGGTGGTGGTTGTTTGGGGATGTACACGAGATGTGGGGTAGTCGGCCGATGATGGACCATGCTGGAGGGGCGGGCTGCTGCAGGATTGGAGGGGTTGGAAGGGGTGGCAACAGTCACAAGAGATGGAGGGGCTCAGGTAGGAGGCAGATTGTGGATGGGATGATAAGTTAGCAATGGACATGCCTTGAATTGTGTGGGTGGCGGGCTTGGAAGATGTTTGGCAGAAGCTGGATGGAGGGATGTTTGGGACGGCTGGATGGAAGGATGTTGTCGGCAGCTGGATGGAGGGATGTTTGCGCGTTTGGATGGAGGGATGTTGGCGGCGGCGAGTTGGAAGGCAGCCTGGACAGAGGCGGGCTGTGGAGGGGAGTTAAGGCTGATGTTGAGCGGCAGCTAAGTTTGGGAAGAGACAAGGAAATGTAAGAAACCAAGGTGTTGGCACTTTGGCTTCCATGGAGTCCGCACCATGAGCGATCACCGGATTCTGGAATGAAATCTCCAAAATTTGCAATTAAAAATTAAACCTACTTAGTGCACCCATCGCGGACGGCTATGATTGGTTGTTAACGATAAGTGCCTGATCTCCATAAATAATACATCAATAAATTAAAAAATGCATAGAAATGTTCAAATGGTGCTTCAGCTGAAACCACAAACTTGGATTGTCCTGATGACGATCCGATCAATGCCTCATGTGAGAATAAATACGTGTTGGTCCCATTGGGAGATGGCCCATGCTCGAAGTGTGATCTCCGTCATAATGCCAATTAACTGTTGAAGTCCATGATTTTGATGTATTAGAAGAATTATAAGCAATTGAAGTGCCACTAATATGGCTAAATATTCTTACTACCTTCATAATCAACTATGAAAATCTTTTGATCGTCCATTTGCATCATCCCCAAATTAATTACCCAGCATGCAAAAATAATCCTCTTAATTATTTTGACTTGATTTAGTAAGCAGTAACTTTCTTAGGATGATACCATAATTTTATTAGCTTTTGTTGTGGCCTTGTGGCTTTAATAAAAATTTGTTCGCTTATTGGCTTACTGGTTACACAAAGAAAGTTGTAGATCAACATTTCTGGGTCGTACCTTATTGCTAGTCATTAAGTGAGAGCATCTAACAGGATGTGAAAACAAAATTGCAACAAGTTGAAATTAGTAACCATTTTATATATGCAGGGAAAAATTCCATTTGTTGAGATCTGAGAAAAATTATCTTGCCCGAAGGTTCTGTATATTTGTGCTTTCGTCATTTACTACTTGGACGAGGACTCCAATTGTTTGTTCCTGTAATGGTAAACATTTATGGAAATTCGGAGACTTAGCAAGCGGTGTTTGAGCAAAAATTTAGATATGATTGCTAGTTCTCTTTCAAATCAGATATCTCTTGTATGAAAATCTACTGATTTGCTATTTTAAGATTTGATTGTTTGCTTAGATGGATTCATATTAAAAGATAAAATAATACCTTGGTGTGATAGTTTTAGGTATCTTAGATCTATTATATGGAAAATGTGTTTATAGATGATGATATATCTTGTAAAGTTAAGGCCAAATGCTTAAAAAGGGAGAATTACCTTGAGAGTACTATGTGATGAGAGGATATTATGGAATCCTCAAGTTTATTTTTATAAGATTGAATTTAGGTAGCAATGTCGTATGGATCTTAGTGTTAGGTAGTAAAAAAGTTGTTGAGATCTAAGTTGAGCACAATAAACATTATAATGATAAGATAAATGTGTGACAATACTAGAAGGATGTCATGGGCCCACGCTTTGGGTGAACATATCGACGCCGTACTCTGCCGTCTGCCGCATGGTTACTTTTAATTCCGTTTGGTTATGTTTTTTTCTGCATTTTTTAATTTCCTTTAATATTATCTCACATGTAGTATGCCAGGTGAAGGGCGAAAAATTATAATGTTCGAACTATGTTGGGGGCCCTTACATGTACGACAATGACAACAAGCTCGCGTCAGAGGGTCGGTTGGCTTGGAATGAAAGCAAAGAATTATTATCCTCTTCCTCTCTCCCTTTCTCTCTACCCCTCCCCTTTCTTTTCAAAAACCCCTCTCTCGGGAAACCCTACCGCCGAGCTCGGCTGGAGCTGTTCTCCCTCCGTGAACCGCCGGCCTTCTCTCCTCCGCCAAGCTTTTTCTTCCTATTTGAATCATAGCTCCTCCAGGTTCTAAGAAGGGGAATGCCAATCCCTTGAGAGATTTCCCTTTTGCTCGTCCACCTACCCGATCTCAATTCAGAGCCCATAACAACTTGGTATCAGAGGAAGGTTTGGCGCCCTCGACGACACCATCTCGTATCCGCCTTTGCAGCCATCGATCTACGCCGATCGGTGCCGTCTGACCTCGCCAAGCTCGCCATTCGACCTGGCCGCGCCTGCGCGGCCAATTTTTCACTACTGTCACGCTCGCCCTCTGACGCGAGCTTGTTGTCATTGTCGTACATGTTGAACCCTCCCGCGACGATGGAGGACGGGAGTCTCACCATGAATCAGACGGTTGACATGTTTCAAGCCATGATGAGTACGCAGAATCTGAAGATGGATGCCATTAATGCCTGGCTCAACTCCATGCAAGCCCCTGCTAGGCTCACTTCCGGTTCCTCTTTGGATCCGCCACCGCCGCACCACTGCCTTGATGCTGCAAGTTCCCAACAGGAGGGCAGTGGAGTCCCTCGCTATGTCAAGATGGACTTTTCGATTTTTGAAGGCCACGAGGATCCCCTCACGTGGCTCACACGTTGCGATTCTTCTTCAACAATCAACGAACTCCATTAGACGTCCGGCTTGGCTTTGCTTCTTTCCATCCCATGGGACGTGCACAGCTTTGGTTCACACAATTTTAATAGGAACGATCACATTTGACTTGGGAGGAATCCAAGGCAGCTTGCACTTTTCGATTCGAACATCCGTTGCGGGGCAATCCGCTTGGCGATCTTATTTCCCTTAAGCAAATGTGCACCATTGATTAATATTTGGAGCATTTCCAAGTCTTTGTAGCCTGTGCACCCACAATTCTCTCGGAACAAGTGCCCATTTTTATCGTGGGTATTCATGAACGTTTGCGGTTTGACATGGAATTTCAAGCCCATGCACCGAGTTTGTGAACACCGAGTATTGCGGCTCCCAGGGGCCGTCGGCCTTGTGTCCTCTCAAGGGTGGAGACTCGAGCCATCCTCCTTTTCGCTATAAACTGTCTAACACCGAGATGGTGGTCCGTCGTTCTAAGGGATTGCGTCTTAACTGTGATGACCTATTTGGGCCAATACATCAGTGCAAACGAATATTCTGGGTCGAAGTGGATGACCCTTCTGATGATGATGAAGAGGACGAATAATTGGGAGTACCAAAACTCTCCCTCCATGCCATTGAGGAGATGCCGGAAGACCACGCGATTTAGATGTTCATCATTCTTGGGTGCCAAACTTTACTGACTCTCATGGACTCGGGCAACACCCACAACTTTATTTGCCAGGAGACGACGTCTCATCTACAACTTCTAGTGTCACCTCACAACAGGGTGCATAGTTCTGTGGCCACTGGACAACTTATGTAGTGTCCAGGTGTTTGTTGTCGCGTGCCAATCGTGGTGGAGGGATATCACCCCCAGGTCGACATGTTTGTAGTAGATTTGTGTGTTTGATGTGGAGTTGAGAGTCTGTTGGCTCTGCACTCTGGGGCCTCTGACTTGGGATTTTGACCGCCTGACCATGCATTGGTATTTGGATTCCAACTTGATTGGGTGGCAGGGACATGACCTAACATTCGAGCTATCTTCCTTCCTCGCACAGACTACCTTCCCCCAGGTTTTGCCCTCTACCGTAGAAGCGCTGCCCCTAGACCTTCAAGTTCTTCTCTAGGAATTCCGCAACACATTCATTCCCTTGGTGGGTCTTCCTCCGGGCCGCAGCCAGGATCACCGCATCTATTATCTTCCTGACACTCCCCCGATTATTGCACGGCCCTACCACAACCTTTTCCATCAAAGGGATGAAATTGAAAGGCTATGCAATGCCATGCTCCAACAAGGACTCATTCACCACAACATCTTCCCTTTTTCATCGCCCATTCTCTTAGTGCACAGAAGGGATGATTATTGGCATCTCTGTGGACTATCGAGAGCTAAATGCCCGGACGGTCAAGGATAAATTCCCTATCCCGGTGGTGGAGTAACTTTTGGATAAATTGCATGAAGCTTGTTTTTTTCCAAACTGGACTTATTTTCTGGATATCAAGTGCGGATGGCTACTGCGGATGTTGAGAAGATCTCCTTTTGCACTCATCACTGTCATTTCGAATGGTTGGTGATGCCCTTTGGCTTAACCAATGCGCCGTCCACCTTTCAAGCCCTTATGAATGAGATATTCCAACCCCTCCGTAAATCCATGCTTGTTTTCTTTGACGATATCTTGATCTACAACAAGTCATGGGACGAGCACTTACACCACCTCCACATTGTTCTACTTCTACATCTGGTTGCCTTCCACTGCCTGGTTCTCAAGACCCAAAAATGCTTTTTTGGTACAACTAGCGCGACTTACTTAGGATATGTGGTGCACGCTCTTGGAGTTTTGACCGATCTGAAGAAACTCCAAGGAGTGGAAGTTTGGCCCATTCCGCAATCTCTGACCAACCTACGTAGATTCCTTGGTCTCACCGGATACTATCGTCACTTCATTAAGGATTACAAAATCATGACCGAACCTTTAGTAGTACTCCTTCAGAAGAATTCCTTTACATGGAGTGACGCCGCCACAGTTTTTTTTCAAAAGGCCTTGATGTTAGTCCCGGTCTTTCAACTTCCAAATTTTTCCCTCGAGTTCTAGGTGAAATGCGACGCCTCGGGGCAAGGTTACGGTGCCGTGTTACAGCAGGAAGGACATCCCATTGCCTATTTCAGTCACTAAATAATCCTCCATCAGAAGTTGTCTGCCCTTGAGCAAGTGTTGATTGGCCTAAGCCAAGGTCGTTCAACATTGGCAGCCATACTGGCGTAGATTTGTGATCCACACCGACCATTTCAGCCTGAAATATCTCCTGGAATAGCGCTTCTCTACAGTGTCGCAACAACGTTAGGTGAGCAATATTCTTGGCTTTGATTCTCATGTGGAGTATATGGAGGGCATCTTGAACCGCCATCAACGCATTGTCTCTCCATGAGCATACCATCGAGTCCGCCCTCTTGGCCATTTCCGTTCCCACCGCCAATCTACTTGCCACTCTGCGCTGCGAGATCCACTTATACCCTGGTTTATCTGGGCTACTTCGCCGTATCAAGGAGGACCTTATACCTTCTCCAAGATCAACATCTCATGGAGGTTTCCTACAACAAGGGCCACCACAAGATTTCCTTCATTGTCGACGATTGTGGTTGGTTGAAACGCAAGCCATATCGCTAGATTTCAACCTCTAGGCCGCCTCCTAACAAATTGAGACCCAAATATTATGGTCCCTTCCGGATTATCCAACGCACTGGTGAGGTGGCCTATCAACTTCAACTTCCTTCGGAGGCTCGCATTCATGTTGTCTTTCACGTTTCTTAGCTCAAGCCATTTGTGGGCACTCCTCCTTCGGCTCCCTTGGTTGTTCTTCCACCACAACTTGAGGACAAGCTGTCTTCCGACAGGGAAAGAGATGTTATGGGCCCATGCTTCGGGCGAACATATCAATGCCGTATTATTTTTAATTTCGTTTCATTATGTTTTGTTACTGCAACTTTTAATTTCCACTAATATTATCTCACATGTAGTATGCCCAGGTGAGGGCGCAAAATTATCATGGTTGAACTATGTTTGGGGCCCTTACATGTGGGGCCCAGTTGACGCAAAATTATTATCCTCTTCCTATTCTCTCTTCCTCTCTCTTCTCTACCTCCTCCCCTTTCTTTTCAAAAACCATTTTCTCCGAAAAACCTAACGCCAAACTCGACGGGAGTTGTTCTCCTTTCGTGAACCACTGACCTTCTCTTCGTCGACAAGCTTTTTTTCCTCTTGGAATCATAGCTCCTCCAGGTTCTAAGAAGGGGGACACTAATCCCTCGAGGGCCTCGACGAATTTCCCTTTTGCCCGTCCACTTATCCGATCTCAATCCGGTGCCCATAACAAAGGATAAATGAAATAATAATTATATTAAAAGTGCAATGATAGTGACATTTATTGAAGATAATATAATGAAAATAGACTTTGGGTTCGGACATGTTCAACTAAGAAATGATATCCACAGATTAGATGGATAAATAGAAGTAATGTTGAAGGATTAAGAAGGTGAAGGGGTAGACCTAAGATAACACGGTTGTCAACATGATAATTTGGTTTAACACCAGATGCCACTTAACTAGAATGTTTCAAAAATGAGTGTTACGGAGGAAAATATAATTCATGAGTAAAAGAGGGGTCCTCCTCTATATATAGAGGAGGATTACATAACACGCAATAAAATAATATATCGTAACACTCCCCCTCAAGTTGGACGTGAGATATTAATCATGCCCAACTTGATTACAATCCTATCAAAGTTACTTCCATGCAAACCCTTTGTGAGAATATCCGCAAGTTGCCTTTCTGAGGGAACAAAAGGAGTACACACGACTCCTTTTTCGATGTTTTCTTTGATGAAATGACGGTCCACCTCAATGTGCTTGGTCCGGTCATGTTGAACTGGATTGTGGGCAATGCTAATAGCGGCTTTATTGTCACAATATAGCCGGATTGGTGTCTCGTCCACAAGGCCTAAGTCACTCATCAAGGAACGTAACCAAAGGCCTTCACATACGCCGTGTGCCATAGCTCGGAATTCTGCTTCGGCACTTGAACGAGCCACTACCTGCTGTTTTTTACTTCTCCAAGTGACTAGATTCCCACCAATTAGGGAACAATACCCGGAAGTTGATCTCCGATCATCAATGGACCCAGCCCAATCTGCATCAGTGTAAACCTCAATATCCAGGCAAGAGTTAGGAGAGAAAAGGATCCCACTCCCCGGAGAAGATTTAAGATAACGAAGGATCCGATGGGCAGCATCAACATGGTTGGTCTTTGGAGCATGCATGAACTGGCTGATAACACCAACTGCGTAGGAAATGTCAGGGCGAGTATGTGAGAGGTAAATCAGTCTTCCAACTAGTCTCTGAAATGCTGGAACATCATCAATGGACTTTCCATCTTTCCCCAATTTGTGATTAGCTTCAATCGGGGTGTTGACAGGCTTACAACCACTCATCCCTATTTTTTTAAGGAGGTCCAAGGTATACTTTCTCTGCGAAATAAAGATCCCGTGATTAGACCTGGCCACCTCAATTCCCAAAAAGTATCTAAGTTTTCCCAGGTCCTTGACCTCAAACTCACTTGCCAATTTTTGTTTCAGGATCTTGATTTCTTCCACATCATTGCCAGTGATCACGATGTCATCAACATAGACAATGAGAATCGTGAGTTGGGTGGCCCTCTTCTTGATGAACAAGGTATGATCCGCATTACTCTGGTGATATCCAAATGAGACCATAGCTTTGTGGAATCTTCCAAACCAAGCACGGGGAGACTGTTTCAGGCCATATAGGGCCTTCTTTAATTTGCACACCTTCCCTTCAGAGCCGCTAGATATAAGACCTGGGGGAAGGGTCATATACACTTCCTCATCAAGGTTCCCATGGAGAAATGCATTTTTAACATCAAGTTGACAAAGGTCCCACCCTTTGCAGGCAGCGCAGGATAATAGCACCCTGATAGTGTTCATCTTAGCTACTGGGGCAAAGGTTTCCTGGTAATCCACCCCGAAGGTCTGGGTATAGCCACGTGCCACCAACCGTGCTTTACATCTTTCAATCACTCCCTGAGGATTCTGTTTAACCGTGAACACCCATTTGCACCCAACGGTCTTTTTCCCAAAAGGAAGCTGCACCAAATCCCAGGTGTGGTTCTTCTCAAGGGCCATCATTTCCTCAAGCATTGCCCCTTTCCACTCAGGGATCCCAATAGCTTCCTGCCAGGACGAGGGTATAGTGATGGAAGCCAGGGAAGATATAAAGGTCTTGTGGGCAGTGGAGAATGAGTCATAAGACACATAATTTGAGAGTGGATGCTTAGTGCAAGATCTGATACCTTTTCGGAGAGCAATGGGAGCATCAGATGAACCCGATTCCGGATCCAATGATTGATCTGGTCGAATGGCGTGGTCTTGTGTGCTTGGCCCTTTGGACCGCCGAGAGTACACCTGCAAGGAAGGCACACCCGGGCAGATGGGTGGAGGAGGCACATATGAGCTCACTTCCCGAGGTAAAGACTCCCCCTGAAGTGAGGGATAATAAGGTGGAGGAACCGGTAAGGGAGTAGTAGGGGAAGGAGCAGAGGTGGTGTCAGCTGTAGGGGCATAATATGACTCATACTCATGGAAAGTAACATCCATGGAAACAAATACCTTCCGGGTAGGAGGGTGAAAGCATTTGTAGCCCTTTTGCGTCGCAGAATAACCAATGAAGACACAACGGAGGGCCCACTGGTCAAGTTTAGAAGGGCGAGGATGATGAATATGAACAAAGCAGACACACCCAAACACCTTAGGAGGAAGTGTCGAGGGTGTGAGGTGTAGAGCACCCAGAGGGGTATCATTCCCAAGGACGGGCGTGGGCATGCGATTAATAAGGAAGGCCGCGGTAAGGACAGCATCACCCCAGTAGTATTTAGGAAGATGCATGGTGGATAAAAGACAACGGGCAACCTCCAACAGATGTCGGTTTTTTTCGCTCGGCAACACCGTTCTGAGCGGGAGAATAGGGACAAGTAGTTTGGTGGAGAATACCGTGATCGGCAAGGTAGTGAGAAAAGTGGGAATCGATATATTCCCGACCGTTGTCACTACGGAGAATTTGGATGTTTGTGTGAAATTGAGTGGAGACCATTTTATGAAATCGTTGAAAAGTAGGAAAAACATCATTTTTGTTCTTGAGCAGATACAACCAGGTGGTATGAGAAAAACAATCAATAAATGAAACAAACCAAGCACAGCCAGAAATAGATTGAACAGGAGAAGGTCCCCAAACATCAGTATGAATAACAGAAAAAGGAACAGAACTAGGTAAAGAAACATGACTGAAAGCATGATGCTTATGTTTACTAGTAGTACACACATCGCATAAAAAGGAATTAAGAACAGTAGTAGAAACATGCGGAAACAACAATCGCATCACAAAAATAGAGGGGTGGCCCAGCCGACAATGCTGAGAATAGAGCGGATGAGAAGAAGCAGATAGAAGAGCCCGAGGTGGTGTCGCCGTTCCAGAGTCAAGTACATAAAGACCATTGACCAAGCTACCAGAGCCAATCACCTTCCCCGTCGTCAGGTCCTGAAAAACACAAGAGGAAGGAAGAAATGTGACCGAGCAATTCATAGAGTTTGTTAAATGACTAATGGACAGTAAATTGCGGGTAAAACTGGGCACATGAAGGACCGAAGACAAGAGGAGGGAGGAACATGAGATGGAACCCTTGCCGGCAATGGAGGAGAGGGAACCATCAGCAATACTCACCTTATCCCGGCCAGACAGGGGAGTATAAGAAACAAAACCTGAGGCGGAGCCGGTCATGTGATCAGTTGCCCCAGAATCAATAATCCACTGCGGAGAGGTCAAGGACTCAGCAGAGTGCGCACCGGGAGGCCCAGTGTGAGCATAAGTAGAGGAGGATAAGGCAGCCGGCTCGGTCGTGAGACCCTGCATCATACGACGGAGAGCAAGCATCTCTTCCGCCGAGAAGGAGCCAGTAACAGCATAGGGATCAGGTCCAGAGGAGACGTCCACAGAAGCATCAGTGAGATGAGCCGAGCGAGGAGAGGTATGGCGACTGGAAGTCCTGCCAGAACCTCGGCCGCCACGAGTGGCACCACCCCTTGGTGGCGGGAAACCATGGAGCCGAAAGCAAGTATCTCTGGTATGACGATTCTTCCCACAGTAATCACAGACCAGGTGATCTTTGTCAGGACCTCTCATCTTAGCATCACGGGGCGGACGAACACCAAGTATGGAAGAACCAGCAACAAGAGCAGAACTCTCCGGAAGGGAGTCAGGAACCAAAGACTGTCGACGATCAAACTCCTGCTGCACAAGACTGTAGACCTCAGGAAGGGATGGAAGCAAAGTACGACCCAAAATCTGAACACTGATCTGGTCAAAGTCCCGATGAAGCCCATGAAGAAACTCAAAAATCCGATTGCGCTCCTCCCGGGCACGAACCATGGCTTCATCAACCGGACTGGTGAAAACGAGCGGATCAAAGTGATCGTACTCCTGGTATAACTGAGTAAACTTCAAGTAGTATACAGACGGAGGGCGGTCACTTTGGCGAAGTAAGGAGATCCGGCGGCGCAGCTGAAAGATCTGAGCAGCATTGCCCCGCCGAGAGTAAGTAGCCTCAGCACGTCTCCAAATATCAGCAGCGGTGTCAAGAAACAAGTAGTTGCGAGCAAGAGCCTCCTGCATAGAGTTGGTAAGCCATGACATAACAAGAGAGTTTTCCGAATCCCAAGTAATCCATTCAGGAGACGACGTCGCTGGAGCCGGAATCTGACCAGTGACATAACCGAAGAGACGGCGGCTCTTGAGTGCCAAAGTAATGGACCGAGACCAGGACAGATAATTAGAGTCATCCAAACGAATAGAGGTGATTTGAGGCGTATTTTGATCATGGCCACCACGGAGAGGGGCCGACAGAACGGGTACCGCGGCGACGGGAGGAGTGGCCGAATCTGAGATGTCAGACATCGTGGCTCGAGAATAGAAATCTGGAGACCACTAGGGGATCCGCAAAAAACTGTCTAGGAGGGGCATACCCGCATCAAACCGAGGAGGGGAATAGAAATCCACCCCATAAATCTCTGGAGGATGAAACGGCACCGGAGAAGGGCAGAAAAAAGGCAATCAATGCATTGAAGGCCGGTGCCGGAAGTAATCACTGGAAGCAGCGCAGAGGAGACGCCGGAACGCGCGACGCGCAGAGGAGGTCGCTGGAACTCGCGACCTGGAACGCCGGAGGCGCTGGAGCGCGGGATGCGCGACGCGCAGAGCGGAGGAGCAGCGGAGGAGCAGCGGCGTGCGGTCGAGCGTGAGCGGCGGCGTGCGGTCGAGCGTGAGCGGCGGCGAGCGGTCGAGCGGGCGCGAGCGAGAGGAGAAACAGCGGGCGGGTGCGGGGAGGACGAGCGCCGACACGAGCGGCTAGGGCATCGGGCGAACCTCTGATACCATGTTACGGAGGAAAATATAATTCATATGAGTAAAAGAGGGGTCCTCCTCTATATATAGAGGAGGATTACATAACACGCAATAAAATAACATATCGTAACAATGAGGATTCATCAATTGACTCTAAATAGTTGGATAAGGTTATTGATTAATATGATTATGTTACCTGAGGGAGAAAACACTTGTACTAAAGGAAATAACAGATTCAATCACGAGATATGCTCGTGCCCACTTCAGAAGGTTGGTTCCTCCTAGAAACCCTCTCCAAATGAGAGATCCAAACCTAAATGTTCAAAAAATAAATCTAACACTCCCATGCCACCACCTTATATAGGGAGGGGGTGGGGACTTGCCTAACGTTGTTGCGGCACTGTAAGTTACACGCGCACTCCCATGCCGAATTCATGGCATAGTAAGTTACGCACGCGTGCGTAACAATATACCCCGCCAAAAATAGACCTTGACCCCAAGGTTGAAGTGCCGCACGCCATCTAGTTGTGATGTGCCCGCGGGTGGGCTCCCGCAGAGTTGCCCGGAGCTCCGTCCGGTAGTGCATCTGTGATCATTAGGGCGTCAAAGTCAACCATGCCGATTCTGTCCAAGTCGTCCCCGATGAGGGCCCGAAACTCCTTGACAGGACAATTATGATTAGGCGAGCAGGGTTGCTTGCAATGGTAGTACAGACCCTTGTTCTGCAAGTCATTGCACTCTTAGTTGGAAAGGCAGTGAGTAGGGATATGACGGTTGTTGCGTGGAGACATATTGGTTGGTCGAGTGATAAGACTTTGCAAGAAGAAGGGAGATCTAGGGGAGATTTAGAGAGGAAAAGAAGAAGAATTAGGGTTAGGAAGAGAGAAAGAGGAAATACCTTGAGAATACTAGTGCATGCCATTCAAGAGGGAGCCCCGGGTTTATTAATACATGGGGCTCGAGGGGGCCGGCCGGCCCCCCCACTTGGGGACTGAACCGGGTCGGTTTAGTCCCCCCTTGGCTCCTTCATAGGTTGGGGGCTGAACCGGATGGTTCAATCCCGTTGTTTAGCCTCCGTTCTTTTGGTCGCTGAGTGTACGTCTGCCCTTGAAATTGTAGCGGATGTGGCGGCATAACATTCCCTCCCCCTTCAAGCGCCAACTTGTCCTCAAGTGGGAAATCCGGAAACGCCTCGCGAAACTCCAAGAAGTCAACCCAAGAATTATGTTCGGCGTCATGTGCGCCCACTTGACGAGTACCTCGAGCCGGTACTCGGCACCCCGCTGCTTCCATTTGGTCAACAGAATCGCCTCCGGAGAAGGCCGCAATTCGCCGCTGCTAGTAGCCTCTGGAAGAGTAGGACTGATCGGAGTTGAATTCCCGAGCTTCTTCTTCAATAAGGAGACATGGAACGTCGGATGGATTCGAGAACCCTCCGGAAGAGCGAGAGTATAAGCCACGGGCCCCACCCGGCGGAGGATACGGAACGGGCCATAGTATTTCGGTGCCAGTTTCTGGTTGGTCCGCCGAGAGACCGATAACTGTCGATATGGTTGGAGTTTAAGGAAGACCTCATCGCCCACCGCAAACTCCCGCTCGGTACGATGTTTGTCGGCCTGAATCTTCATGCGATCTTGGGCGATGCGTAAGTTCTCCCGGAGTAAAGATAAAGTCCGGTCGCGATCCAGTAACATCCGGTCGACCGCGGGCAGAGCGGTGCTGGCTGGCTCATAAGAACTCAAAGTAGGCGGGGTGCGGCCGTAGACCACCTCAAAAGGGGTGAGCTTGCTGGCCGTATGAAAAGATGTATTGTAGCAGTACTCCGCCCAATGGAGCCACCGAGTCCACGAGCGTGGCTCATCCATGACAAAACACCGCAAATAGGTTTCAACCCCACGGTTGAGGACCTCCGTCTTCCCGTCTGTCTGGGGGTGGTGGGCCGTGCTCATGCGGAGGGAAGTCCCCTGTAGTCGAAACAGCTCCTGCCAGAAATTGCCCACAAAGACGAGGTCTCTGTCTGATATGATAGCGCTTGGAATTCCGTGAAGTCTGACAATCTCCTTGGCAAAAACTTCAGCAACTGTTTCTCCCGTGTACGGATGGCTCATAGCAATGAAGTGTCCGTATTTGGACAACTTGTCAACCACGACCAAAATGACGGATTTGCCCCGAGACTTGGGCAGGCCGTCAATGAAATCCATAAACATAGTGTCCCAAATCTGACGGGGAATCTCCAACGGTGTCAGTAGCCCGGCGGGAGAGGTAGTCTCGTACTTCTGTCGCTGGCAGATCTCGCATTCACGTACAAACCGCTGAACATCTCGCCGCAGCCCTTTCCAAAAAACATTCGCCCGGACCCGTTGTAAGGTACGCAGGATGCCGGCGTGTCTGCCGGTGGGTGAGGCGTGAAACTCCTGCATCATAACCTTCCGCCAGGCCGACGTTGCAGGGAGGACTACCCGGCCCTGATGGTAAAGCCTATCTCCCTGCAAGTTATAGCCGGCCTCAGTAGGCTCCCCCGTCGCAGTGCTTCAATGATGGCTCGAAGATCCGGATCCTGCTGAACTTCTGCCTGTATCTCTTCCAGTGACTCAATCACTGGTCCTGAAATATGGGACAAGGAACTCTCTGGTAGGCAGGAGAGTGCGTTAGCCACCACATTTTCCTTCCCCTGCTTATACACAATCTCATAATCGTATCCCAACAACTTTGTCAACCACTTCTGCTGCAACGGTGAGACTAATCTCTGCTCCAAAAAATGTTTCAGGCTCTGGTGATCTGTACGGATCTAGAAGTGTCGTCCCAAGAGATAAGGCCGCCACAAGGTGACCGCATGAAGGATGACTAACATCTCCTTCTCGTACGTCGAAAGGCCCAGTGTCCGGGGTGCCAACGCCTTGCTGAAGTAGGCCAAGGGTCGGCCCTCCTTTATCAACACGACTCCAATACCGACCCCCGAAGCATCGGCCTCCACTATGAACGTCTTGGAGAAATCTGGAAGCGCCAGAACCGGGGTAGTAGTCATAGCCGTCTTCAGAGACTGGAAGGCGACCTCTGCCTCTGAACTCCAGTGGAAAGCGTCTTTCTGCAACAGCTGAGTGAGGGGGCGGGCTATCTTTCCATCGTCCTTCACGAACCGCCGATAGTACCCTGTCAGCCCGAGAAAACCCCTCAAAGCCCGGACCGTCGTGGGAGGTGGCCAATCTACCATGCTTGCGATCTTCTTTGGGTCAGCTTGTACCCCGTGTGCGGACACCAGGTGTCCCAAGTACTCAACCTCCGGCTGCCCAAACGAGCACTTGGACCGCTTGGCGTACAGCTTGTGATCCCTCAATATGGTGAGGACGGTGCAGACGTGCTCCAGGTGATCCTCCCAACTCCTGCTGTAGATAAGTATATCGTCAAAGAAAACTAGCACATACCTTCGAAGAAGAGGGCGGAATATCTCATTCATGACTGCCTGGAAGGTCGAGGGTGCGTTGGCCAACCCAAATGGCATCACCAAGAACTCATAGTGACCATCGTGGGTACGGAAGGCCGTCTTGTGGACGTCTTCCTCCTTCATGCGAATCTGATGGTAGCCGGACCGGAGATCCAATTGGTGAATAAGTGTGCTCCGTGTAGCTCATCCAGCAACTCCTCGATCATAGGAATGGGAAATTTGTCCTTGATGGTGGAACTGTTAAGCCCCCGGTAATCCACGCAAAATCTCCACGAACCGTCTTTCTTCTTCACCAGTATGATCGGGGAAGAGAAAGCACTAGTACTGGGACGTATAATACCAGAAGTCAGCATCTCGCGCACGCTGCGCTCTATCTCAATCTTCTGAATATGGGGGTAGCGGTAAGGCCGGATGTTGGTGGGGTCCGTCCCAACCTTCAACTGGATCTGATGGTCCCGGAAGCGGGACGGTGGAAGGGAGCTTGGCTCCTGGAAAACGTCATCGTACTGTCCCAAAAGTGCTTGTATCTGCTCTGGCTCCGCGCTAGCCTCCGATCCCACGGGTGTCACCCCCAGAATCATGGCTACTGCCCCGCCTTTCTCCTCCAGTCTATGCAAACCCCTGAGTGAGATCTCCTTGAGTGGAGACGTCCTGATGCCCTGCAAACAGTGGTCCTGGCCCTGCTGAGTAAACTCCAACGTCATCCTGTCCCAATCCGTGGTCACCCGCCGTAGCTGCCGGAGCCACTGCACTCCCAAAACCATATCCGAGCCTCGAATGGGGAGAAGGTAGACGTCGGTGTGGCAGATGTATCCCGGCATCCGCAGCTCGGCCCCTTCAGGACCCCTTCACATCGCAACTTGCTCCCATCCGCAACCATGACCTGGAAGGCGGCCTCCCGATCAATTGGAAGCCCCGCCTTGAGAGCCACATCGGGGTCAATGAAATTGTGGGTGCTCCCACTATCAACTAGTATAGTCACCCGCTCCTGGCCAATCGCCCCTGCGATCCGTAAAGTGAGGGGAGCTGTGCACCCTGCCATCGCCTGAAGAGATATTCCAAACTCCGCAAGATCCAGATCATCCTCAACGGAGTCACCAGTAGTGTCTTCTTCGCCGTCCTCGTTCCGCAGCATGAAGACTTGGACCTTCTGACACCGATGCCCCGGAACGAATTTCTCATCACACTTGAAACACAACCCCTTGTCCTTTCTGGCCTGTAGCTCCTGCCACATCAACCTCGTCACAGTGGGACAGCCCCCGACCGGTGGTTCCCTCCTGGTTACGTCTGTCACCGTAGGTGCCCGTCCTGTCGTCCGAGTCTTCTGCCGATTGTACCGCTCCTCCTGTATCCTGGCCAGGCTGATGGCGTGACTCAGACTGCGTGGCATGTAGGCGTGGACCTCGTCTCTCAAATGGTCCTTCAGTCCGAATACGAAACAGCTCAGCATCGCCCTCTCTTCCCAATTGACCCGGTTGGCCAACTGTTCGAATTCTGTCCGGTACTCTGTGACTGATCCTTTTTGCCGCAGCTTTTGTAACATAGCCTCTACATCTTCGTACTCTAGAGGCCCGAAACGAGCCGAGAAGGACTCCACAAACTCCTCTCAAGGTGCGTAATTACGTCCCCTCAGAAACCACTTGGTCCACTGGAAAGCGTCCTCCTCCAGGTGGAAAGACGCCAATTGGACCCACTGCCCCTCCGGAATCTCTTGGTACTTGAAGAAAAGCTCAGCCTTCTGTATCCACTCTAAGGCGTTGCCGCCTTTGAACTTAGGGAAGTTCATACGTGTCAGTTTGGGCTGCATGTATGGTCGTGGTTCTGCATGTGCTGGTTGGTAAGGTTGCGCTGGGGCCGCTGCGGGCCCGGGCCGTCCCCGGTCCATGCCGTAGCCTCCTTGTTGCCCTCCACCCCATGGGTTGCCATTTCCATATTCCGCCGGTCCTCCGTAGAGCGAAGGTATCGGTAGAATGCCCTCCACACCTCCGATTGGGACCGCATTCGCTCCAGTCGGTCGAAAAGGGGCCGCTCCCTGCCCCGGACCCCGCCAAGAGGGGCCAGCCTGCGTTCCGGGTCCGTTCCAGGCTGATTGGGCGCCGAACGGCCCGCTCGGTGCCGTCAGCCCTTCCGGCGGCCTCCAGCCGCCTGGTCGGCGGTAGCCGGCCTCCGTCGGCCCTCTGACGATCCCTCCAGGGCCCCCGTACCCTTCCTGCGCCGATCCAGCCGTGCGGTTGGCGTAGGCGCCGATCCGCGTACGATCGGTGTCCGCCGATCCCGCAACAGAGAACCCGCCTCCTGTAGACCCAGATCCGGCCCCCTGCTGCACTCCTCTTCCGATTCCAGTGCCATTCTGCGCAAGAGGATGGTAGGATGCCTCCATTTCGGATCCTTCCACCGCGGGGTTTTTTCCTTTCAGATTTTGTGCAAGTAGGGTTTTGATCTCCTCCATGCGCGCATCCAAGCGATCCTCTAGAATTTTTTGGGAGGATTTCACTTGTTCTTCGAGCGCCGTCATCGTGTCCGACAACCCTACATAGTTCTCCTCGAGGGATGCGAGCCGCGCGGTTTCGGCTTCTGAGCGTGTCACCATCGTCGCAGGAAGATGCTCTGATACCAAATGATAAGACTTTGCAAGAAGAAGGGAGACCTAGGGGAGATTTAGAGAGGAAAAGAAGAAGAATTAGGGTTAGGAAGAGAGAAAGAGGAAATACCTTGAGAATACTAGTGCATGCCATTCAAGAGGGAGCCCCGAGTTTATTAATACCTGGGGCTCGAGGGGGCCGGCCGGCCCGCCCACTTGGGAACTGAACCGGGTCGGTTCAGTCCCCCCTTGGCTCCTTCATAGGTTGGGGCTGAACCGGATGGTTCAACCCCGTTGTTTAGCCTCCGTTCTTTTGGTCGCCGAGTGTACGTCTGCCCTTGAAATTGTAGCGGATGCGGCGGCATAACATCGAGGTAGATGAGGTGGCGTTGGTGGAGGTTTAGACGGGGGAGGAAAATATGGTTGGTATGGAGGGTTGGAAGGAGGCGATGAGAAAGGAGGGTCCCCGAACGTTGCCATGAATTCGAATTGCACTAGTGGGGAGATGTCCATCGCTTGATTGACAGTTAACAATTGTAGGTGCGGAGGCAGGCTCGGATGTGTGGTTATAAGCCGTGCATGAAGTAGGCCAGAGTAGCAGTGATCATACCACTGTATGAGGGCCTTCGTGAGAGCTGTCCAGGTGAGGTCGGGAGAGGACTGGCGGAGCCAGTAGACCTAATAGAAGGCGGATCCCTTCATGTCGATAATTGTTGTGGAGACCATGCCGAAAATTGTGTCGTGGAATCCTAGGGCAAAGATAGCAGTAGGCCTGAGTTTTGGCCGAGTTGCAGGTTGTGGAGCATGGTCATAATTGACGTGAACTGCTCTGCTTGGGCCTCGAGACGAGAGTTGATGGTGGTGAGGGTGTATTTGAGGGCTTCCACACGGGATTCCATCCAGGCCTTCGACACAAAGAAGAGTGCACAAGAGCTGGAGGTCCGCAGGAGAGCGCCTGAGTCGGCGGAGGGGCGCTAGCTGTCGGAAGATCGCTGCAGAAGGAATGAAGCTGGTCTGATAGCAGAATGGATCTGGCGCTATCGTCTGGATCGTCGAGGGACTCCACGCGGAAAGGTAGCAGACGAGCAGATCTGTTACAGACTAGCACTGTAGATGAGCGCTCTACCGATGAAAACGATCGTTGTGGTTGACCAGATGCTGGAGCGAGAGCTGAAACAGGGAAGATGGAAGCTCGACAACGTCGTGTCATTGTTGACAGACGGCCCAAAACAGGGAATATGGAAGCTAGCAATAGAGACAACCATATATGGACGGTGTAGCCGACGTAGGCGTGAGTGAGAGCCGGATCTGGCAGAGAAGTCAATGAAGAAGAGGGCTGGATCGAGCGCAAATGTGGACGATGACGAGGTCTGGATCGAGCGCTGAAGTTGACGTAAGCAAAGGTAGTAGACTAAACTCGACGACACGCTATGCAGGCGGGGCGGTGAGGTCGGATCAATGTTATCTGAAGGAGAAAACACTTGTACTAAAGAAAATAACGTATACAATTAAGAGGTATGCTCGTGCCCACTTCAGGAGGCTGATTCCTCCTAGAAGCCCTCTCCAAATGAGAGATCCAAATCTAAATGATCAAACGATAAATCTTAACACTCACATGCCACCTCCTTATATAGGGGGGGGGGGGGGGGGCTCACATACAATTTACCCTAATGCATACAAATAACAATACAAAATACAATAGTAAGTTACGCGTGGGTGCGTGACAGATTATGATGATGACACATTTTTACATCTAATTGGTTGAGTTCCTGCCCTTTACAAACTGGAGGATAGAAAGACTCTAATTGAGTTTATGTTGGCAACTAGCACCAAGGTTCCTGATAGTTAATTCTAGGGGTTTATGTGCACCCTCTGGCAACTAGGCTAGGTTTGCATCTTTCCGTAATTCCATGTGAGTTATGCTTAACAAAGGACGCCCATTTACATATAACTGCCTTCTTCCATCTAGGAAAAGGAAAAAAGTCCCATGTAGAGTTTTTTTTCAAGAGTTCCATCTCCTCAATCATCGCCTGTTTCTATTCTTGACGACCAAGTTCATCCTGTCGGGATAAGGAATAGAAGTTGAGGCTAGGGAAAACACAAAAGCCTTATGTGAAATGATGAAAGGGTCATATGAAACATAATGAGATATATGGTGTTGGGTCCAGCTCTTTTGAGAGCAGCGGGAAGATCAACAAACTTTGAAGGCAGTTTTGGTGATTTCATAATAGTCGTGGGCTGTGCTTGTGTGTATGTTCTCTTAGTATAGACTTGCAATTGTTTGGTCTCGTATGAATAGTCTTCCCTTGATCATATGTTTTAATAGGAGGACTGGAGTTGGAGGGTCATTGGCCGGAGGAATAGGTAATGGAGGTGTAAACAAATTCACTTTCTCAGGTAGAGACTCCCCCTGAAGAGGTCCCATAGAAAGGATGAAATTCATCGAAGGTGAGATTCATAGTAATTAAGGTCTTCTGTGTATGAGGGCCATAGGTCGAAGGAATTGGTAATTGAGGTGTAAACAAATTCACTTTCTCATGTAGAGGCTTCCCCTGAAGAGGTTCCATAAAAATGGTGAGATTCATCGAAGGTGAGATCCATAGTAATTAAGCCATTAAGGTCTTCTGTGTATGAGACAAAGTAACAGATGTCGGATGTCGGGTTCATATAGGTTTGTGTTTGAAATATCGTATATCGGATTGCGAGGAATATATTCGGGATTTTTATCATCAGATTTTAATACTTAAATACATTTATTTATATATATACACATTTTTTAATAAATATGTATAATTGCACATATAATGTATGTTTATAAAATGCATAATAAACATGTAATAATATGATTATAATGATGTAATTGTTGGTTATGAGTAAATTTGGTATTAATTACTCATATCCCTCATCACATCGCACCATACACGTCACTAGCAGACTATGAAGCACTGATACTTCCTTGAGGGTCACATACGCGTATCGGTTATGTATCTGGTACCGGTACGTACCCGATACTCAGCGAATACACTTTTACTTTAGTCTGTAGATACACTTGAACTTGCAGATCGTTCTGCATATTTTGATAGGAGTATTGCTTTTTTAAGTAAACAAAAGACTTTGCGTGTCATTTAGAAAAGAAAAAATTGTGACTTATAAATGTAACTAGCAGTGTTTGTTTATTATAGTAACAAAATGTGCTTCAGATTTAAGTATCTTTTTTCATTGTAACTATTAAGAATTTGATTATTAAATTTCACAGAGACTTCTGCACACAGAAATCACAGAGACTTCTATACACATAAATCACAAAAACTCCTGTACACAGAAATCACAGAGACTCCTATGCACAGAAATCACAGAAACTTCTGTACACAGAAATCACACGAGACTTCTGCACACAGAAATCACACGGACTTCTGCACACAGAAATCACACGGACTTCTGCACACAGAAATCACACGGACTTCTGCACACAGAAATCACACGGACTTCTGCACACAGAAATCACACGGACTTCTGCACACAGAAATCACACGGACTTCTGCACACAGAAATCACACGGACTTCTGCACACAGAAATCACACGGACTTCTGCACACAGAAATCACACGGACTTCTGCACACAGAAATCACACGGACTTCTGCACACAGAAATCACACGGACTTCTGCACACAGAAATCACACGGACTTCTGCACACAGAAATCACACGGACTTCTGCACACAGAAATCACACGGACTTCTGCACACAGAAATCACACGGACTTCTGCACACAGAAATCACACGGACTTCTGCACACAGAAATCACACGGACTTCTGCACACAGAAATCACACGGACTTCTGCACACAGAAATCACACGGACTTCTGCACACAGAAATCACACGGACTTCTGCACACAGAAATCACACGGACTTCTGCACACAGAAATCACACGGACTTCTGCACACAGAAATCACCACGGATTTCTGCTCACAGAAATCACACGGACTTCCGCACACAGAAATTACACGGCCTTCTGCACACACACGGACTTCTGCACACAGAAATCACACGGACTTCTGTACACAGAAATCACACGAACTTCTGCACACAGAAATCACACGGACTTCTGCACACAGAAATCACACGGACTTCTGCACACAGAAATCACACGGCTTCTGCACACAGAAATCACGGACTTCTGCACACAGAAATCACACGGACTTCTGCACACAGAAATCACACGGACTTGGCACACAGAAATCACACGGACTTCTGCACACAGAAATCACACGGACTTGTGCACACAGAAGTCACACGGACTTCTGCACACAGAAATCACACGGACTTCTGCACACAGAAGTCACACGGACTTCTGCACACAGAAATCACACGGACTTCTGCACACAGAAATCACACGGACTTCTGCACACAGAAATCACACGGACTTCTGCACACAGAAATCACACGGACTTCTGCACACAGAAATCACACGGACTTCTGCACACAGAAATCACACGGACTTCTGCACACAGAAATCACACGGACTTCTGCACACAGAAATCACACGGACTTCTGCACACAGAAATCACACGGACTTCTGCACACAGATATCACACGGACTTCTGCACACAGATATCACACGGACTTCTGCACACAGATATCACACGGACTTCTGCACACAGATATCACACGGACTTCTGCACACAGATATCACACAGACTTCTGTACACAGAAATCACTCCTTTAATATTTAATGTCCTATTTAATTTAATTTGATTTTGCTCGTTTAATGTTTGGTTATTACTTATTATGATTAGGCTTTATCATTTTCGGATGTCTCAATCATAGTTTCCTAGTATAATTTGATTTATAATTGCATTTGTGATATATACATATATATTTATTATATTTAATACAACGTATCTCGCCGTACGGCCCGTACCCGTATCCTCTTTTTTGAATTTTGTCGTGCTGTCGTACTGGATACGTATCGTACCCGGTACCCGTACTTCATAGCCAGCATGTCACTCCCACAGATTTCAAAGCACCAATCAAATAGAATCTAAAATCCACATTCGCAACCTGCTAGCCCGCTTCTCGATGCATTACACATGCTCCTTAGCAGGGAGGCACATGCCACCCTTTAAGAAACTTTCTCATGATGCCTCCGAGAGGGTGAACTAGCCGATATGCTCATCTTGCCCGCCTACCCGCCCATCTCACTTCTCTTTCTCTCTCGACGAGTGCCACATGGCTTCCTTGCTCTCCCCTCGCTCTTCTTTCCTCTCACGTCATGCGACAAATGCTAGAAACCGCAGGAAAACTTTATTTCTATCTTGCATGATTTTTTTTCTAAAAACAATAGTTTACTCCTAGAAATACTGATACAAGTAAAAATATTGAAATTATGGTTTGGACTTGTTTTCCTACAGGACTATTTATAGGATAATTCAAAAGGAGAGGGTAAATATAAATCTCAAATGAGTAAATATGATGATATCCAAATCTATCATTTTATATGTAGAGCAGATTTAATTTTATTAATGTGATAGGATATAATTCAAGTTTGTAGGGGTTGAATTTGATCCATTTATTGACAGTAATTTTATCTGAATTTAATTTGAATGAAGAATCATTTTGTTTCTTGTTCGAATCAAGTTTACGGTCTAAATAGGCAAAGTATTTTGGCTAAACTTTTAGTCAAACTGTCCATTTAGTTAACAGTTTTTTTGTAACTAATTCATAGGAAAAAACTATCAAATACAATTAAGTTCAATTAGATAATTCGATTATTTGAAAAAAATATTTATTTTAGTTTGAATACGAATGGACAATTGCACTGGACTAGAAATGCAAATATACAGACTCGCGAGATAAGCTTGCTGTCATGCATACAGATCTCTACTCCTACCACGAGACATATCTGGAGCATATCAACTCTATATGGGACTCGATTGACACGACACCGAACTCAATATGTCCAGGAATTTGACGACAATATAAATTGAAAGCCTAATGTGGGGCGTAGGCTTAAGAAGCCCCCTCCAAGGAATCCCAGCTGTCTTCCACACATATCCAATGGATATTGGAGCTATTATCTTGAGGAGGGAGGACATTCATTAAGGAGATCTTGAAAATCCCTCTTCTTCTTCCTCCGCTTCTCTTGAAGAAGCCCTAAAATCTATTGTCAGAGGAAGCAGAGGAACTTTCCAAAGGAGCTCTTTGCATTCATACAAGGAAAGAAGGATGTGAAAGTGCAGGGAAGTTTTGACCCAAACTAACAACATGCTAAAGGATTCGTCAACTGACTACACTACTCATTTCTTCAAATCTAGAGGAGTTTCCATACTATAAATTTATTGTGGCTCTTAAATTTTATTTTACCTTTCTTTAATCCATCATATGTATGTTGTAATTCATCTTGGATATAGAAGATTAGATTGTTGATATTCTAGCGTTGGAGAAATCGGCCTACTTTGAAACATAAATGTTAATTTGACCTAGGGTAGGTGAAATCATTCTACTTTGTAGTTTGACCTCGGGTCAGTGAACTCTTTCTAGTTTGAGACCTTTACATTAGTTTGACCTAGACTTGGTGAAATCATCCTATTTTAGGATGTCTAAGTTACTATGACCTAGTGACAATGAAATTTGCCTGTGCGATGACTAGGTTGGTTAACCCTGGGTTTCTACCAAATCCAATAATTTCTTAGTTTGTTGAAATCTTGCCTGAAACCAGCCTATGCTGGTCGCAAGCCCAGATGAAAAATGGTCAGGGTTGTGTTAGGTAGATGACCAACGTAAAATTTAGTCACCCTTATGAATATGGATCATTTGAGAAATTGTGCAAAAGGTAGGTTGTTCCCCCTAAGGAACGCGTTGCATGGTCCGAATGCGGCGTCTTGGCAAGGACCGCTGCATCTCCAGGACTTGGGTGTAGTGTTAAATATGCAAGAGTCCTCGTCATATGATTCCGAATGCGACGTCTTGGCAAGAACCGCTGCACCTCTAAGAGGTCTTGAGTGTAGTATTAAATAGGCAAAAATCCTCACATATTAAGTGTCATAGGGAAGTATGTTGTAGGAATTGTGAATGACTTAGATTTGAAAGTTGGAATATAGGCACGCTAACGGGGAAAACAACAGAAGTAGTGCATACGATGATTAGGAGAATGATAAATATTTTATGTCTGCAAGAAACTAGATGAATGAACGAAAAAGCTAAAATTTTAGATTATTTAGGTTTTAAATTATGTTACACAAGAAAAAATAAAACAAGCAGTGAAGTATGTATTATTGTGTATACTACTTGGAGGGATGCAGTTGTTGGGGTAAGTAAAAATGTGATAGAATGTTAGCTCTTAAATTGGTCATAAGAAATGATACTATTAATGTGATCAGTGCTTACGTGCCACAAGTAAGATTAAGTAAAGCTATTAAAGTGCAATTTTTGGGAAAACATAGATGATTTAGTAAGTGAAATCCCACAAAAGAGAAGATTTTTATAGGGGGAGACTTAAGTGGACATATATGGAAGAAAATCGTTAATTATACAGTAATTCATGAAGGATTTAAATATGAAGAAAAAATGAAGGACGAAGCATTTTAGACTTTGTCGTAGCACATGAGCTAATTGTGACAAATAAGCTTTTCATAAAGAGGGAAAAACTTTTAATTATATTTAAAAATGAATCAGATAAGTCACAAATTGATTATTTATGACTCACAAAATGAGTAAAATGATTTGTAAGAATTGCAAAGTCATACTTGAAGAAAGTTTGACAATACAACATAAGTTAGCAGTGTTAGACATACAAATTAAATATAATAAATTTAAGACAAGAATAAAAATATTCTCAAAAATCCAATGGTGGAACTCGAAGATGAAAAAACAGGTTGCTTTCAAGACAACAATTATGGAACAACTAGTTGATGACTCTTATGTTGATCCTAGTATCTCATGAGAAGTTATGTTTTCACATTTAATGATAAGTGAAAAGAACGTACTTGGAGTATCAAAAAGTTATATGTCCCCCAAATAAAGAATCTTGGTGGTTGAAAGGGCAAGTGCAAGACAAAGTGAGGGCAAAGAGGGACAACTTATAAATCACTCTATGCTTGTAGGAATAATGAAAACTTAGCAAGTATAAAGTTACTAAAAAAGAAGCTAAACATGAAATAAGTAAAACAAGAAGTCAAGCTTATGAAAATTTTTATAAGCGACTAGATACCCTCGAGCTAGAGAAAGAAAGACATGAGATTTAAGTCAGATAAAATGCATAGAGAATGAAACAGATACAATTTTGACGGATGATGTGGATAATAAAGAGCGATGAAAAATATACTTTTATCAACTTTATATTGAAACAAAAAACAATGAATTGAACTTGGGACATTTATGTAAATCGAATGAGTATAAGAACATAAATTTTTATCATAAAATTCAAATATCAGAGAAAAATAATGCTCTAAAAAAGATTAAAAATGAAAAGGCGGTCGAGACAGACGATATATCCATCGAAGTATGAAAATGTTTAAGGAATAAAGAAATTTTGTGGCTTATATATTTTTTCAATAAGATATTGAAGTCAAATAAGATGTCAGACCAATGAAGAGAAAATATCTTGATACCTTTGTATAAGAACATAAAAGATTTACAAAATTGTGTTAATTACAGAGGAATCAAATTGATGAGTCATACCATGAAATTATGAGAATGAGTAATTGGAAGAGGAGTAAGACTGGAGACTAATATCTCAGATAATTAATTTGGATTCATGCCAGGGAGGTCAACCATGGAAGCTATATACATCTCTTGAGGAGACTCATTGACAACTACCGATAAAGAAAATAAGAGTTGCATATGCTGTCTATAGATCTTGAGAAGGCTTATAATAGAGTTTCAAGAGAGATCTTATGGAGTGTCTTAGAAAAGAAAGGTGTAAATGTATCATACATTGACATAATCAAAGATATGTATATAAATTCAGTGCCAAGGGTGAGGACATCTAGTTGATTAATACAAGAATTCCCTATCACTGTTGTTGGCTTACATCAAGGTTCATCTTTAAGCCCTTATCTCTTTACCCTTATCTTTGATGAGCTCACCGGACATCCAATAAGCAATACCTTGGTGTTTATTGTTTGCGAATGATATCGTTTTGGTTGATGAGACGCGCGACTGGGCGCGAGGATGTAAACGCAAAACTTGAATCTTTGCGAGACACTTTAGAAAAGAAGGGTTTTAGATTGAGCAGGGTAAAGACGGAGTATATGGAGCTTATATTTAGCAGTGCAAGAAGGATGAATGACTTCGTTATTAAGTTGGGTGATCAAGATATTTCCCGTAGTAATTGTTTTAAATATCTTGGATCGATAGTTTAAAAAGACGGAGGTATTGGTAAAGATGTGACACGAAATCCAGGCAGGTTTGTTGAAGTGGAGAGGCGCGTCAGAGATCTTATGTGATTGTAAAGTACCGTTAAAACTTAAGGGCAAGTTTTATCATACTGCAATTAGACCAGTGATGCTCTATGGTTCTGAGTGTTGGGCAGTGAATTGTGTACATGAGCAAAAAATAGGACTTGCGGAGATGAGAATGTTTAGGTAGATGTGTGGGCACACGAGATTGGATAAAATTAGGAATAAATGTATCAGGAATATGACAGAGTAGCACCAATTGTAGAGAAGATGCGAGAAGCTCGACTAAGATGGTTTGGACACGTACAAAGGAGACCATTAGAGGCACCTATTAGGCATTGTGAGAGTCTAGTCACTAGGCATGTTAAACGAGAGAGGGGTAGACCAATAAAGACTTGGAATGAAACTATAAGGAAAGACATGATGTACTTAGGCATTAGTGACAAAAGATAGGGCACAATGACGACCAATATGTTACGTGTCCTAGATTGAGAGCGCGTGCACGGAGGAAGAAGAGGGAAGTCCACGAGGGAGGAGGGGGAAACCTTCTTGGAGCCAGGCGGAGCAATGGTGGCCGACGGGGCTTGCGACTTGCGATGGTGGAGCGGACAGCGGAATCACGCGGGATATCGCGATGCGGGAGACGGTTCAGCTTGCGGCTAGGGCAAATTTGGCGGAATAAAGAACGGTAGATTGAGAGAAAGAACTAGCGAGAGGAAGAGAGAATTTAAAAAAATTAAAATACTTCTTTGCTTACTTAGGTTTGGCTCACACCCGCATATAAATAGTCCATCAAAATGCCCCCTCCTTGAGCTTAGACACGGAGGTTCAAATACACATACTAAAACATAAAACTAGAACTAGATAAAAGTCCGCGACATGCGCGACCAAGGCGGGACCATAACATCTCCACTCCGCCCGACGACAAGCTTGCCCTCAAGCTTGATCTGTTGTGATGGTTGGCGTCGAATCCCCCGTGTAGGTGTCAGCATCCCGTTCATCAGCCGGTTCGTCAACCTCCAACCAGAAGATACGCTTGCATCGATGTCCACGGAAAAATGGCTTGTCGCAGTTGTAACAGAGGCCCTTGGCACGACGATCACTCATCTCCTGTGGCGACAACCGACGAATAGTAGCAGGGCGGTCGACATTGCAGTTCGGGCAAGGAGACTAGCTGTGGCCGATGGCTGAGGGCACAAAACACAACTGTTTCCCTCAGTGTCCTGGTGATGTAGAGAGGGCGATCCAAAAGCAAATGCTTCTCGCAAATGCGATCCAAACTCATTGCAGTGGTCAGATCTGTGGGTGCCTGAAATTTCACGTCCATGCGGAGGCGCTTATGGAGTCCTGTCGTAAAGATGGACACCTACTGTGTCGGAAGAACGAAGGTAGTGTGGGCCAGGTGGACTTGGAACTGTTCAAGATACTCGTCGATTGGACCGGCCTGCCGGAGGGAAATGAGATCCCCCAAGGTATTGCTGTGTAGGGGTGGGCCGAAGCGGAGGGTGCAGTTCACCTTGAAATCTTTGCACGATAGGTCATAGGAGTGGTTTCTCCCATTGCAGTTGGGAAAACCAAAGTTGCGCGGGGCCATCAGGTAGAAGGCATCAATATTAAGCCACTCTTCCCAAGGGGTGCGCTGGTGGGCGAAGAACTGCTTGCAACAAGAGAGCTAGGCTAAGGGGTTTTCGTGGCCGTCGAATATTGGAAAGTCCAGGCGCAAGTATCGTGGCACCCCGTTACCCTCGTGCCTCGGGGGGTAAAACTCCGCCAGGGTTGGCAGAATCAGTGCCTCGCACGAGGAGCCCGTTGCCGGTTGGGCCGTTCGGTTACCCGCTAGTTGGGTGGTGACGGCGGCAATGAGGGTGTTGTTGTTTTCTACTGGGAACTTGGCGAGAGACTCAAAAATTTGCGAGAGGGAGGGCTGGTTGGCCATTGCGTGGGACGAAATTTGTGGATTGTCGGCGTCGGGGGGGAATGGAGGTAGGAGGGACCGGCGGAGGAAGTAGCCCGGTAGAAGTAGCGAGCAAGGGGCTCCCGTCGATGGAGGAGTCGAGAAGGATGCGCTGGGGAGTAGGGCTGGCAACAAGCGACCTGGGCAAGGCCAGGCGGGGCGGCGCAGGTCTGGACGGAGCCACCGATTGGGCCTGAGTAGTCCGGTGCGGATCCCCCCCACTCCACTGGTGGAGCTCGGTTGGAGCGGTCCTGGTCGGGCTGGAGGAGGTCGGGGCGGAAACAGGGGTCGGGCGGAGCTCTGTCGGTGCAGATGGGCTGGAGCAGTTCGGGCGGAGCCGACGGTCAATCCGGAGTTTCGGCGGAAGGTAGGAGAGTTCCCTCAATACCAAGTTATTACGTTCCCTAGATTGAGAGCGCGTGCACGGAGGAAGAGGAGGGAAGTCCACGAGGAAGGAGGGGGAAACCTTCTTGGAGCCGGGCGGAGTAATGGTGGCCGGCGGGGCTTGCGGCTTGCGATGGCGGAGCGGACGGCGGAATCGCGCTGGATATCGCGATGCGGGAGACGGTTCGGCTTGCGGCTAGGGCAAACCCGGCGGAATAAAGAATGGTAGAGAGAGAGAACTCATGAGAGGAAGAGAGAATAAAAAAAATGAAAATACTTCTTTGCTTACGTAGGCTTGGCTCACACCCGCATATAAATAGTCCATCAAAATGCCCCCTCCTTGGGCTTAGACACGGAGGTTCAAATACGCATACTAAAACATAAAAATAAAACTAGATAAAAGTCCGCGACATGCGCTTCCAAGGCGGGACCATAACACAATGATCCATATGTACGACTCACTATAGTGAGATAAAGGCTTGAGTGTTGTTGTTGAATTCTTGCTTGATGCAATGACAGAAGGAAATTAGTTATGTGAAATTGTGGGGTTATGCAGTTAGAAAATATAAGAGTGTCTTTGGTGAATTATTTAATAGTCTTTCATTCAATTGTCCTATTAAAGACTTCTCATTATTGAAGCCACACATTTAGGAATTTACTGGAAGACATACTGTTATGGGCCTCGAGCACCGGGCCTAGTTATCTATTGTTATCTTTATTGTTGTCTTTAGTAGGTGTTATCATTGTGGTAAGGACCTAGAGCACCCCCTTGTTATTTATTATTGTTGTCTTTAGTAAGTGTTATTATTGTTGCTTGTCTTTTAGTACGTTTGTAAGCCTATATAAAGACATGAGTATGTTTGGATATTATCATAAATGAAAGATATCTATTTCCTCAAACCCTAAAGAGATTTTGGTAGCTCCTCCACCTGAGCAAGCCCCGCTTAGACAACTGCGATTCCGGCTCAACAATATCCCCTCTACCTCGGGCCATCACTCCGCCGAGCACGTAACACATACCCAGTCCTTATGATCAGCGCAAAACAAAATAATCACTAATGCATAACCAGAGATGTGTAGGCAATGCATAAATTTTTAAAATTTTTAAATTTGTTATGCCAGATGTCTTTGAACAAATATTTTGGTTCTTTTTCTCAGGTTAGATCATACTTTTATTGGGATTATTAAGATGCAATTTCTCTAATGTATGGATGAGATTGATGCTGCACAAGTGTTATTTTTTGTTTTATCATTTTCATGTGAAGTGTAGATTTGAAACCTACATGTATCCACCAATCTTATACACAAGTTTACCACGTTTGAGCTGTTACATAGCCATATTCGAACACTAACTGCATTCTGTTGAGAGAAAATCAACTTAAAACTCATTCTTCATTCCTGATTTCTAATCGTATCGGTGTTCTTTCCAGCATTGGACACATCTTCTAGTGCTGTAAGCGCTTCCAGAGAAAATGGAAAGTCTCATGAGATTATCACGGTGCAAAATTTGAATGAGTTTCTTAACTTTTATCCAAAGAATCAGCTTTTACATACAATTCTTCACAAAGAAAATAAGCGACTTAATTTATCAAAATGCAAAGCAAGTGTTGAGTTATCCAAGTCAACTCTCAGATGCAAGGAGCTTGAATCAATGAAGAACTCAAGCCATTCTACTTCCAGAAATAGTCAATCAAGTAAAAAACAACCAAGAAAGTGTGACAATCCTGTTCGGCTTTCTATCACAGAATGCTCAGATCATGCAAGGATTTTGTATTGTGAGAATTCTGCTTGCAAGGCCATTCTGAGTTCAGAGGACAGATTTTGTAGAAAATGCTCTTGTTCCATTTGCCATCTTTATGATGACAACATGGATCCCACCCAATGGCTGGTTTGCACAGCTGAGTCTGGAGATGGATATTTGTGTGGAGTGTCTTGTCACATCGAGTGCGCTCTTCAGCAGAAAAGAACAGGTGTAGTTGATCATGGCCAATTCATGCAGCTTGATGGTAGTTACTGCTGTGCTTCATGTGGGAAGGTATCTGGCATAATTGAGTAAGTTTATTTTTTCTTTCGTACCAATACTTCATGTTTCTCTCCATTTGGAGGCCATTTCATGTTTTCTTGTTGGTATTGGTGTAGCATGTGCAAGTAAGGTCAGTTTGTTTCACGAGGCAACAATACTCACCATTCTTCGCCGTGCCTCGTGTGAGGCGATAGTACCTCCGACAATTGCTGGAGGCCTGCCAGTAAAATCCCCCTCTCAGTTGCAGCAAGGGATATTACCATATTGCAATGTAGTCTAATGTTATTTATTTGTGACTTTGCAATAGCCAACAATCTCTTGCTGTAACCGTGCAGAGGATTTTAACGGCATGCCTCCAGCGATCGCGCTGTGTACTGTTGCTGAGTGTGCATGGGGGATCGCGTGCATGACTGCTCGCTAACTTTGCTAAAATATAGTTTGATTCTAATTATTATGATATTTATTAATATTCAACATAGTTAAATAACTTTGCTAACTTAGATTTTGTTGCTTGCTCTACATTTAAGACATCATTGGGAGCTTGAAACTTGGTGGGTTCGGATTTCAAAACCTTTTTCTATATTAATATCGTAGGATTTATTTATGGTGTTACATTTTAGTTCAGATTTTAAGACCAATTCTAATCATGCTAATTAAAAAAAAGAATAATTCTAATCATACTAATTAAAAAATAAAATAATTTTGGTCATTCCGAGCTTTTTCAACATTTTTTACTTTCTCAGTCTTTCAATAAGGTTGCATATATTAGGTGTTGGGTTCATGTCTGTTTGAGTTTGAAATGTATAATAACAGATTACAAGGATATTCTAGGTGTTAAAGCCCAAAATAGTAAGGCCCACATTTGGGCCCATGTTTCGCTATTTCCCTCCTTTCTTATTTGTCCCACATCTCCTATGGAGTGTTTTGTGCTCCTTTGTTGTATAAATATACATGTGATGTAGACCACGATTCTTGGTTCGATTTTAAACATATAAATTTAAGTTCTTTTATAATTAGGGAGCGCAAGAGAGACTTTTAGGACAACCGTAAGTGACAATCAACCTTAGGATCACACACGCGCATTAAAAACCAAGATTCAAGCGTAATTAACGACACACAATGAATTATCCACGAACATCAAAGAAACGAACAATAGAGAGTTTTGAATTAAGGACAAAGCGGTCTAAGTTAATTAAAGGCAAACTCTAATTTTAAAACCAAATAAATATTAAGCATAATTTTACTCTAACAAAATATGAGCCGGTAATTGGCGAGAGGTATACCTGCGGACGACGAGTGTGGTATCAGGATCAATCAAAACAAGGGGCAAATGAGGTGGGGATGTATGAAAATGTTTGTATGTAAATGGTTCAAACACGGGTTCGACGGGCTGGATGTGATAGAACCGAATAGGCCCTAGTCGATTCTGCCAGGAAATTAAAGGTGGATGCACAAAGGGAATGACTCTCGACATGGGTGGTGGTTGCACGAAGGGAATGGATCTCGATTTGGCTGGTGGTTGCACAAAGGGTTTGGAGGAAGTTGGCGACGTTTGTCAAGTGCCTGAGACTAGCAGTCGTTTCTGATGCAGACTCTGTCGAGAGTGACGACAGACGAGCGGGGCTCGCCGATGAGCAGATCCGGAGGGAAATACTTCGCCGGATTCAGAGGGGATCTCTAGAGGAAGCTTGAGCTTTGAAGAGGGCATATGGTCGACGGGGAGGAGAACAGACGAAGGATTTGCAAGGTGTCGGGTTGGACGATCGAAACAGAGATGAAATTCTTTGTTTCAGTTTTGTCCAAGCTCTTTCTTTGGAGGGGTTCAAGCTTTAAATAGCATATAGGAATTTTTGGATTTTAGGTAAGTTACCAAAAGGAAATGATTTTTTTTAGGTAGGAGATTTAAGGATCAAATATGGGGATTTCAAAGATTTCTCCTTTTACTAATTTCCATCATAAAGGAATTCCGAAAATTGAAATTAATGCCAAATTTTAAATATGCTTAAATATTTCTATTTTTGTTGTGTTTGCCTTAATTAACTTATTACCTAATTTGATGATTTTTTTAATTAAGGCTCTTACTGGGAGATCACTCCAATAAGTCATAACAACGAGCGTGGGTGATACAAAATAAATGAGACATGCATGATATGGAATAATGTGTTTTAAAATAGAGGTATGCGAGTGAAATGAAAACATAATGCGATGATGTGACGCATGTTGCATCAACATGTATATTGTACCATTTAAAACAAATTAAAATAGAAAATTTTATGTGGTACCAAAGCAGGCTGAATATTTTTCATGCAATATTCTACTATAGTGTGTCCTTGTTCACCCACCTTCCTGCCTTCGCATGAGCTCCAATGCTTGTCCGCGAGATCTTCCCACAATTCTGCCTGCCTCTGCGAATTCGTGCCCTCTACTTTTCTTTCTAATGGTCGAGCTCTGGCAATCACAAGCATTCCAAATTGATACAAACCGAGAGCTCGAATTGGAGTTTCATTCGCTTAATCACCTTCAACGTTTGAACTTTCAATAAGTCGTTAGTTGTTGTTTGAGAATGAAACTCTCTAATGTTTATGCATTGAACCGAGGCGCTATCTTTACACCCACAAGATTAATTATATATAATAATTTATGAGTAAGGCCTCGTTTGGCTCGTTGACCGGGCGGCGCGGATTTCATCCGCGGCGTGGTACACGCGGCACCGAAGAAATCTGCGCATTTTTTGCGGTTATTAGCGGCGGGGCGGATCCCTACCTCCAGCTGCGGCCCCGGACAAATGCGCGGAACCCATGGTCAGGTAGTGTCGTTCGTGCGGCCGGTGCGGATCCGCCCCGCCAAACGGGGCCTAAAATGACAATTAAAAATGACAACAATATTCGAGGCAAGCTTATAGATAATTAACTGGATGGTATAAGATTTAACTAATAGGTGGAGCAAGAGGAGGGAGAAGTTTACTAAAACATAAGCAAAGTTACGACAAGGACCAGATCACCTTAAGTTCAATTGCACGGATGTTTTAAGCCTGCTATTGGCAAGGGATTTGTTAATGAAGAGGCCATAGTCAACGAAAACTAGACTGTTGGCGGCAATGAGCTTCTTTTCGCCAGAGAATATGGCCGGAGTCGACAACGCCCTGAAGGAGTCAAACTCCATCGACGTGTTAGGGTGGCGGAGGATGAGATATGATACCAAGTTGTTATGATCATTCCTGTCACGACGTCAAGGCGAACCAAGGCGAGCGTCAGGCACCTGGACACTTAGGCGACAAGGCAGACGTCTAAGCAGCAATAAGGCGAGTAAGTCGCAAGACAACAACTTAATATAAAAAAAATCTAATGCAGACTATAGACAACGGTTATTATAGTAACCATTGTCTATAACAGAACATTAAAAAACAGTTATTATAATAACCGTTGCCTAAAGTTTCATTTTTTTAATTTGACAGATTGTTTACCAACACACAGCCATACAGATTATTACTTCATAGCAGTTCGCAGTAAGCAGTAAGCACAGATTCTGATATCATGATATCTCAAATTCTCAATTCTCAATATATTTATATCATTATGCAATAAACAACTAAACACACAAGTTCTGAATCTTCTGATATCATGAATTCATGATATCTTCATATCTCAACACATTTATATCATGAAGTAGCAAACACAAAGGTTTCGATATCATGAATTCATAATATCTCAATTCTTAATACATTCATACCATGAAGCAGTAAGAAAAAATAATGTCACTAAATACAGACTTCAGAGAAAGAAATAACAAAAAAGTGAACACAAAAATATCATAATATAGTATTATGGTCAAATCCAAAATGTCTTCATCATACAAAATAACATATTAGCATGAATATTGTTTTTAACATAAATTTTAAATAATCATAAAAGATCAAATAGAATCATCATCTAGTAAGTCGTCATTGACATTGCATGTGTTTGGTTGGTTTGAGGTACTCGTTATTTGCCTATAATTATCATCAATATCTTCCTCATCATTGACAAATCCAAAATGATCTAAATCTTTATCCCCTTCAGCTATTAGTTGAAGATTAGCTCCAGCTCCACTTCATAAATTTCGAGCTCCAGTTCCAATAGCTCTCTCTACAACTTCTCATGTGAGATTATCATTATCAAAAATTAGAACATCATCTGGTTTGTTCATTATCCACTCACTACTTCAATCTAGCTCATCATGCACTAAGGAGTTGTAATTTCTTCTTTTTTCACGTCTTTCTTGGAATCGTGCTTGTAGACGACGATTATATTGGATGTATACAAGATCATTAAGCTTTTGATGCTCAAATCTATTTTTTTTCTGTGTGAATCTGAATCAAAATAATTGCAAATTTATTAGTAGACATAAAAATATTAAATTTTATATTGAATATTTATATACTTACAAACTCAAAAGTACTTCAGTTGCGCTCACAACTAGAAGAAGAATAACATAAGCTAAGTGCCTAAGTATGCGCAATGCTACCTTTGTAAGCTCAACATTCGATCCTCCATGTGCATCCCACCAATCTACTATTTATTTAAGACAAATATAAATTATTTAACATATAAATAATTTAAGAAAAAATAAAAACGTAATCAATACTTGGATTTAAGGTGGTTCGTTGTCTAATAACCATAGACTTTCCAAAACTATTTCTAGATGCTTTGTAGTTAGTACTTTGCTCTGCAATCCTGTCTTGCAATTCTTAATCGAGTACTAGTCTTGCAATAACATCATTGAAAACACCTTGAAAGTTCACATCATCATTATGTTTTTCCTCGTATTCAAAATATTTGCTTAGATTTAGAAACAAAACCGCATATACAATTTTTGTTTCATTTGATTGTTCACCTATTTTCAGCAATCTCAATAATCTTTTTAAATAATCTTTCTTTATTATCAAAATGTTCTTTGATCTTTTGTTTAGCTTCTTCCATTGCCACATATATTTCAGACATAGCTGTATTTCATCTCCATCTACTAATCGTAAAACGACAATCAATTTCTTTCCTCCTTTTAGACAATCTCTTACTCCATTTCAAAAAACAGTTGAAAGTATTATTTCAACTTGTTTTCCGGCTTCAGTTTTTGCAAATTAGCGGCATTCCACGAATGCGATACAAAGAATAATTTTAGCTTCTCCTTATGCTTAAACACACTTTGTAGAGTAAGGAATGATGTTGCAAATCTAGTCACCGAATGCCTCACTAGATCACCACCTATAGTAACCCTTGCTGCATCAAGTAAACGAGTATGCCTGTAGATTAAATTTATAATCATCCTTGTCTTTCTTATCACCATTTTATTTTGTTGTAGCTTGCTTTTATCCTCTAGCATGAGATCAATGCAATGAGCTGCACAAGGAGTCCATAACAATGTGGGTCTTTTCTCTATTAAAATTTTACCAGCTGTCTTGTAATTGGAAGCATTGTCAGTCATCATTTGCATATAACATAACTTTGTATATATCGAAAGTTGTAGACTTTTAAACTTGAAATATGAAAGTTAGTGTAACAAAATTTTTTTTCTGAACAACACACTCTGCTCCTATTTCTCTAATTTTACTATCAAACAACTCTGATAACATTGTAGCATCTTGAATATTATCGGATGCATCTATGAAACCCATAAAATAGGTTCTTTCTGGACAGTTGACTAGGAAATTGATCAAATGTCTCCCTCTCCTGTCTGTCCAACCATCTGACATAAAAGTGCAAACCTATCTCCTCTAGTACACTTGATACTTTGTATTCATCTTCTTAACTTTATCTTTTATATTCCATAACAAAATGACTCTTAAATTATGATAACTAGGGCCTTTATAACCAGACTCATACTGTCTAATTGTTTCAAACATTTTTTCAAAACTTCATGTCTTTGCAACATTAAATAGAATTCACATTCATAGAATCAATCAACAACATAACTATCAATTTTTTTTTCTCTTCAGGGGATCTAAAACATCTCTCAATAGTAGTTTGTGCTGAACCTTTAACACGTCTATGATCAACTACATCTTCAGGAGCACGACTCACATAAGCATCTATATGAGCCTTTTTTTGTGGCAAGTGGATTACTTTTCTCTTTTTGGCACTTATCCCAGAACTTGAGACAAATGAAGATTTAGCTGTAGATAATGTCGGGAATACATTATGTGTTCTTGTTGACTCCCTTTATTGTTTACTCTCATTATCATCATCAGCAGTCAAATGCACCTTATCTTTTTTTTATCATTTAAAGCTGAATAAATCTCAGCTGCTATTTTAGATGCAGCCTTAAATACTTTGATACATCTCCATACCCATCACATAAGTGTTGCTTCAACCTTTTGATACCACCTTTAATCAATCTATCACATAAATTATATTTAACTGTATTTTTATTTTTTAGGTCGGGCCAATGCTCATACTTCCATTCATGATCCTTTGACTTTGCTTTTTCTTTTAAGATTTGTTTTTGGATCAAGATCATTGCTATCAATGGATGGAGCAAGACTGTTGTTGTTTTGATCTTCCATTCTTCACAAACAAGACCTATAAAATGCAGAGTTAGGTCAGACTAATGAAATAACCAGTTATTCTTAAGCTAAAGAAATCATTACATGAGGTATACAAGTGTAGACCTATTAAATGAACTGCAATCTGCAATTATTCTACACAATGAACAATTTAAAGATCATTTAAAGAATAAAAAATTAAAGACCATGCTTATTTACAAGACCATGTTCATTTTTCTACTTCTACACAAGTATGAAGTAAGTCAAGTTACTCAATGTGTTACATAAATAGATCTGTAATAAAAAAATTATTTGTCAATCATTAATCATGTAGCACAATTAGTGATTATATAATCACAAATCTTATTTCGAATATTATTAATTTTCTCCTGCAAAAATTGCGTCACTTCATCATAGATCTGCAATAAAAAAAATATTTGTTAAAATCAATTCAATATAATTATTATCATTTACTAATATACATGCACTTAACTTACCAATGATGACATTGACATACTTCTAAGAGCATCAATTATGTCAATCATGTAGCACATGATATAATACCCATATTGAATATTATCTGGTTGTTTTGAGCACTAAAAAATAAATAATTGGTAAATATTTTAATTACAAATTTTTAAATATTAAAAAAATTACAATACATATATTCATATAGGCTATAACTTACCGGCTTTCACTTAAAATCCTTTGGTTTGTGAAAACTGGTATGCCGATCCTTTGCCAAATCCTTAAATGCTCTTTATAAAATAAAAAAAAAAAGTTTATAGTCAAATCTAAATTCCAAATAGGAAAATAATTAATTAATAAACTTACTTTGTAATGACATTTTTAATATCATCACGAATGTCAAGATTTAGGGGATCAAACTAATAAACTGTATTATTATTGTAATCAATAATAGCCAACATCCAATGTTCTCTGTGAAACAAATAAAATAATTAATAACTTAATTAGAAAAAAATAATAATCTTTGATACTTCATACTTACAATTTATGATATGACAAAAATAATAAAGAATCGGATTGAAGTTGACTAAGCCTGATTTTTAGATCTTCAATTCATGATTTTGAATGTTCTTTTGCATAATGTTACGCCCCCGGATGGAGCCTGCCTATTTGGGCGTCAATACGCACGCAGGCAGAAAGAGAAGACAAGTGACAACGAGGCTGAACCAACCGGTTCAGCCCCCTCTCTGATACCGGCGGGTTGGGGCTGAACTACCCGGTTCAGCTCCATATGTGGGGGGGCTGACCGACCTCCTTTTGGCCCCGGGTATAAATATCCTCGGGGCTGTTCTCCATGATTCATCATGAAAGTACAAGGTTTTCTTCTCCTCCATCCTCTAACCCTAGTTTCTATATCTCCTCTCTAGATCTCTTTCTCCCTCTCTCGTTCTCTTAACATTTGGTGTCAGAGGCTCGCTCCTCCGCCATGGTTACCACACGGACGCAAGAGGAAATCAATCGATTGGAAACCCTAGAAGAAAACTACGTTGGATTGACGAACTCAGTGACCGCCATCGAGAAAAATATGAGGGCTTCCATGCAGCGATTGGAAGAACGATTTGACGCTTGGATGGATGAAATCAAGGCGTTGCTAGCGCAAAATCTGAAGGGGAAAGCGACAGCGGACGAAGAAACCGGGGAATCACCACACTCCGGACTGGAAATGGCGGGATCACACCCGTCTGTCCTGACGGGAGGGGAGGCAGCGTCCGCGATAGGTCAGGGCCGCGACACGGGCGGTTGGCAGACAACAGCCGACGACCGGTTCCGCTTGAACCCGCTGGGAGCGGGATTGTCCCAGGGTGGAACCGGGGACCCGTTCACGGGCTGTGTTCCATGACAGCTTGTCAGCGAAGAGCAAGGAGGGATCGGGCGACCCCCAGGGTAGACCGTGTTCCTTCCGGGGGGGAACGGGAGGGATTCTCCCTTATCCGCGAGGTTACGAGCCGCAAGGAGGCTTCGGGGCCGGCGTTCCGTGGGGTGGCCAACATCCTCCGTTGGGGGGAATGCATCAACACGGATATCCGGGCGATTATCCCGAACCCAGGGAGCAAAGGAGACCAGCATGCTATGGACATGCGCATGGGTGACACGGACAGGCCGCTCTGCGGCATACATCCCCCAAAATTAACTCGCATGAATTTTTTAAATTCAACCGGGGGGGGGGGGCGTTGGAGTGGGTGCAGAAAACAAAGCTTTTCTTCAGTTATCAATATGTGCCGAAAGGGCAATAGGTGCAGCTCGCATCGTTCCACCTTGAAGACGATGCTTTTCAGTGGACGCAGCGGTTTTTGCGAGGCCGGAACTATGTACTGTGGGCATAATTTGTGGAGGGCTTTACGACCCGATTCGGGTCCTTAAAGTACGAGGATTTTGAGGCTCTCCTCCAAAAATTGCTGCAGAAGCTGACGGTGATGGAGTATCGCACGGAATTTGAAAAATTGGTGAATAGGGTGCATTAGGAAGAAAGGGCGCTGCTTAGCTGTTTTGTCTCGGGACTCAAGGGGCACCTTCGCGATGAGGTGCAAGCACACATGCCCTGCAACCTAAATCATGCCATCACCTTAGCCCGCATTCAGGAAGAATGCTTCAACAGACAACGTATTCGCACCTCCGGGAGGCCGACAGCGGCTCCAGCAGGCGTAAAAAGGGAAACTTCGACGGGTGGCAAACCGACTGTGACTCGGCTCTCATGGGCTGAACTACAAGCCAGAAAGGAGAAGAGCCCATGCTTCAACTGCGACGACAAGTTCACACCGGGACATAAATTCCAGAAGATACAAGTCTTTATGCTTCATAAGGATACAGGAGACGGGTGCCCTCCCGAACCGGAGTGGGACGAGGACTTAGACTTGACGGAGTTCGGCGTGCCCTTACAAGCGATGGAGGGATGCAACACCCCTCTCACAATGAGGATGGCAGAGAAAGTCAGCCAGGAGAGGGTGACAATTCTGGTGGATAGCGGGAGTACTCATAACTTCATTCATCCGGATATGACACATAAGGTGGGGTACGAGATCGATCGAGCAACTGCATTTCATGTTATGGTGGCCGATGAGAGCAAACTTCAATGCGAAGTATGAAAGGAGTGGAGTTGCGGATACATGGGTACTCAGGATGCACGAACATCTATCTCATACCCTTCAGAGGGTCAGACGTGATGCTTGGGATACAGTGGCTGCAACAGCTGCGAATGGTGACCTTCAACTGGTACCAGATGACGATGGAATTCCTCTAGCAGGGACATCAGTATTGTCTGGGCAGCCTCAAATCGTCTCCGCTGAAGGAGATATCCTCTCGCCGCCTGGAGCGACTGGGGGAGCAGGGTAGTATGATGACAATGATTATGGAGATTATAACGACTTCCGGAGCGGCCACAAGACATCAAGTTCATTAAATAAGGATTGGAATTCAGTATAAAATTCATGGATAGATCGCTCCTCCTGATTTAATTGGAGCAACTTCTTCAGCAGGTCGCATATTCGAGATTTGTTATTGGTATTTGAATACATAAGAGTTAATCAGTCTCACACATTCTTGACTGTAGAGCAATTAACAACTCACGGAGAGAGCTACAGCCACACATGAGGGATACAAGATTAACGACAGAACAAAAGAATACAAGATATTAGAACAATCAAAGAACACTTCAAACTTTATTGCTTAGAAATATTGGTTCAGACTGAGATGCATCAGCCCATTACACTGAACCCTTTTTTATAGTTGTCCCTCGAGGGGATAACTTACATCACACGCTATCTTATCTTATAAGATAAGATTCCTTTCTTACAATACATGTTATAAGATAAGAAAGGAATCTTATCGTGTATTATAAGATAAGATAAGATAAGATTCCTTTCTTACATCACACGTTATCATATTGTGTATTGTAAGAAATGAATCTTATCTTATAAGATAAGATAGCGTGTGATGTAAGTTATCCCCTCGAGGGACAGTTATAAATAAGAGTCCAGTATAATGGGCTGAGGCATCTCAGTCTGAACAAATATTTCTAAGCAATAAAGTTTGAAGTGTTATTTGAGTGTTCTAATATCTTCTTGTATTCTCTTGTTCTGTCGTTAATCTTGTATCCCTCCTATGTGATTGTACCTCTTTCCGTGAGTTGCAAATTTGATATTAGAGGGATGGAAGCTTAAAAAACTTCCTCTTATTTCTCTTGATGATATAAGGGTGTACATGATTTGTTCATGTTGGCTTGCATTTAGTTGAGAATAGTATGTTCTGTGGTTGACCTTCTTTAGGGACCCTCCACGTCAGAAATCTTATACCAAAACTTGTGGCAAAATTCTTCGTGAACAATTCGAAGTTGTGGCCCTTGAAGCTGCTAGGTGTGTGGCTATGGGTATATGCTCAGATTTTCGCAAGAATTAGTAACAGTTGTATAATTTAGTATGATAACAAACCACCTTGACACCGAAGGTGATTCCTGAGAAATAAGGCCTCTTACATCTATGGTAAATTCACAACCCGTTACCCACTCATCTTCCTTTTTTTACCCTCAAAATTTTTATAGTTCATCTTCTACCTCAACAAATTCTGATTTGCTCTATAAAGTTGACTACCTTATTGAAGATAGTCGAATTCCCGTAACAGACCTCCCTTTGTTAAACCCATATAAAACCTTCACCAAAAAACATCATCCAATTTCTCGAGTCTTCCGACAGACTCTCACTTCCAATAAGACACTCGTTGCAAAAGAACTCGTCCTAGCCTTGAGGCTTGAACAAGTACCGATTCCTGCTATAGAAGCGGAACAAATATTTCTTATACGATTTGATGAGGCGCTGCTTGGACAATGAAAGACCCACGGTTATTCCCACATACATTTCAGAGCTCTGAGAATGGCTCTCACTTTGCACACAAGGAAGAGACTCCCAGTAATAGCTCGATTAGCTCTTCTGGACACAAGATTTCAACAATACAGTCATGCTTGTATCGCAACTGTCCAGACTACCTTGAATGCTGACACTGTATTTATAACACTATTTCCAAACTTCAACTTGAGATTTGATGATTCCCATATCTATAACAACCTTAATGTCCAGCTTCAGATTGTTGGAGCACCCCAAGTTACGGGGACATATGCCGTAACACTGCACTACCAAATGACTTATCAGGTCCAAAATCATTCCTTCGAGTTAAGTATTTCTCAAGACACTGATGAAGCGCTCTACTTGAAAATTGACTCTCGCTCGGGCTCCTCATGCGTCCACATCCCAAAGCAACTTCTGAAAGATGAGCCTATTAAACTTCTCCCTGAATCATGAGTCATGCACTATGGAAAAATACGAAGCAATAACCGGCCGATCCACTTTGCTAAGTCTTCATTTATCAGAAAGAGACGTCGCGGTAGAAATTGTGTTCATTGGCGAAGACCCCGCATCTAGCACGAACCCTATCTTCACCTCGGAGCTAAACATGATTAAAGAAAAGAGATTCAGGCTTAATGCGCCCATCCTTTCCTTCAGGTCCAATGGATTGTCTGTCTATCAATTTCAAGACGAAGATGACCATCAATACTTTGACGTCTGTTCGTGTGTTAAATACAAAGAAGATGACTATGATACAGATGATCTATCCAGAAGGAGAAAGAACAAACGAAAGTCAACATAACGACTATTTAATGAACATTTTGAAAAAGGAGATCCAACAGTTGGATTGCTAGGAGAACAATCTGGAAAATTTGACTATTATGTCATTTATCCTAAAAATTCAGAAATCAACATGCTCCAGCCGACCTCTTACCAAGATGATTTCCCTTCGATGAAGATAGAACTTTCCATACTTGGAAGATCAAAAATCCAACTTTCAAAAATTTTGATAGAACAACAAAGCATGTATCTCATGCCGAAGCTACGTTAAATTGGTAGTCTGAAAATGTCGTGGCCCAAAACAAAGTTTAAAACAAATAGTGGCAAGTCAACAAACCATAGAGAAAAGGCTCGACTTCGGGCTTTCGACAATCACCAGAGTTACAATGCAACTCCAAGATGAGATAACGGTTGTGCATCATGAACTACTCAAATTGGTTAGTACCGTCTGTTTTAATTCACTGCTTCTGGCCCAAAAGGAGGCGGAGTTAAAAGGTCTAAAAGTCCAACTGTATTATCTCCAAACCCAAAAACAATTCCACTCATCAGTATATTATGAAGCTCTATCTTACTCTTCTTATTTACCTCCACTCACAACATATTCTCAACCGTTATCCACTCTCTCCCCGTTTGATCACAATCCTTTCAATAGTGCAGTTTTCCTCTCGAAAATGCGCTATGAGACACCTTAGTCTTCAAAACGAAAATCAGAGAAATATTCATTCAAAGAATCTTCACCATAAGAGTTGCCCGCAACTCAACCATCTTTTCAGCTCATGGTTGACAATCTATCTACTCATTATTAAAGTAAATAACTACACAACCACAAATTGCAAAACACCCACCACCCATACAAGAGAAGTACTCTGAAGATTCATATATCGATGACATGGCCCTTAACATTCTAATGACAGATCCACCTACCGAAGACACTACTGTTGAAGATGAAGAAGCACATGACCCTGGTCAAGCACCCCATCAAGGACCGGAGCAATCTGGCCAATTCCAAAATGACCCATCAAGCGGTTTTTCATTTGACAACATCCCACCATCAAAATGACGAGACAGAATCTATAAAATGCATGATTGGTGCACTGCCGAGTTGCTACAGCCTGGAGTAACAATGCCCGCTGTCACAGATAAATTTATGTCAAAGTTTCATGGCAGATTAAGGCAGTGGTGGATTACTCTTAGAGCATACATACAACAAATGGTCAAACAAAGCCCAAATATGGATGCCCTGATCATGCTTATCCACAACGAATTCTTGGGAGCAAGGGATCACTATACAACTCAAGCTAGAGAGGAATACTTGAGCATGGGGTGCTGTTCGTATAAAAGAAAAGACCTAGAAGACCATTATGAGAAGATGTCAAAAAGATTTTATGCGATCAATGGGATTGACGACGTCAATTTAAAGCAAACTTTCCTAAATTCGCTTCCAGAATCTCTTAGAAATGAAACATCTCGACTCCTTCAAGTAAAAAACATCTATATTAGCATACATCTATTGGTGAGCTCTACCAGAATGTGTTACTCTCGCTTGAAAAGTTGTGCAACCAAAAGAGGTTTCTGAAGCAAATTGAGGACCAAAGTAAAAACTTTGGCTCGGCTTGTGATCGTCATGATCTCCAGATCAAGTGTGGCAAAGACAAATTTTTTATGTGCAACAAGAGAAAAAAGGACAAATCTTTCACACGTAGAAGAGATGGAGGAAAAGATTATTTTTTCTAAAAAGAACAAGAAGAAATAGAGATTTCTCAGAAAGAAGAAATAGAGATTTCTCAGAAAGAAGAAATGAAGCACAAAATTTTCAATGTGCTATATATGCAGAAAGAATGAACATTTTGCAAAAGAATGTCCTGACAAAGTAAAGCTGTCACTTAAAACCGAAAACCGAATTGGAACCACAAAAAACCAGACCGAACCGTTCGCAAATTGTTCGGGTTCCGGTCTGAATTTGGAACCGTGAACAACATTAATCCGGGTGTGGTTCTTACATTTTATTATCCGTACCGGAACCAGAATCGCAACATTCAAGTCTTATGCGGTTTCAAGATTTTTAGATCCGATCCGAACCAGACCGAAGTAGAACCGAACCACAACCCGTTTATTATTATTATTATTATCTTATAATTTATCTATAATATTTATACTTACTATCACGAGTGAAGCTGATGCAGTTTGAACTCAAACCGCAATTGCATTAAAGAGAGTCGATTTTGGACCGAACGAACTTCACCGCATAAAAATCATATGGTATGGTTTGACATTGGTGCGGTTTGGAGTCAATTTTTTGCAGTGCACTTTTGATTTTTATACAGTTATATAATATATTTTCAATTTAACTTACATATTTTTTTGAAATATTTTATTTTAAAAATATAGAAGACAACTACTATTTATTAGTAATCATGAAAGACAACTAATTATTAGAGCTGTCACTTAAAACCGAAAACCAAAAACCGAACTGGGATTGAACCGGAACCATAAAGAACCAAATCGAACCGTTCGCGAATTATATGGGTTCTGGCTAGAATTTTGGAACCGTGAACAACATTGGTGTGAGTGTGGTTCTTTCATTTTATTATCCGGGCCGGAACCGCATTCGCAACATCAAAGTCTCAAGCGGTTACATGATTTTTAGACCCGATCCGAACCGGATCGAAGCAGAACCGAACCGCAACCCGTTTAATATTATTAATATTATTATTTTTTATAATATTTTTTATTATTTACATTATTATAACATTGCTATTTTTTATAATCTATATTTAATATCTATACTTATTATTATTGGTGAAACTAGTGCGATTTAAACCCAAATCGCAATCGCCCCCAAGGATGTCGGATTTAGACTGAACAAAATGACACACATATTTTTCTGAAATATTTTTTTATATAATATAGAGGGTGCAGTTTAAAATCAGTGGGGTCTGGTGCAGTTTAAAGTTTTACCCGCATACTTTTTTGAATTTTTTTTTTCTCCACAACCAAACTGTTTGGAACGGTTTAAAATCGGCGCGGTCCGTCGCAATTATGTAATTTTGCGATTTCGTTTTTTAACTTTTCACCTTACTTACTATATTATATAAAAAAGTTCTTTCGCTTAGTATAACGCAAAATTCTTGCGTCTGGCCCCAAATTTCGAATTCCCTCTTGCAAAAAAGTTGAATGGGTTAACTTTTCTCTTCTGGTTTTTTATTTCTGACCACCCCCATTAATTCAGAGAAATTTGATTTTGATATTTGTTGGAACCACATGGAACCGAACCGAACCGCATGGAACCGGACCGAACCGTTAATGACCGGTTTGGTTTTGGTTCTTGTTGAACCGTAACTGGAACCGTTTACACGACAGTTCCAAAATTATGTTGGAAACGGAACCAGAACCGCAACCGACCCAACCAAATAAGATTTTGTTTCTAATTTGAAGAACCGTTCTCTTAGCGGTTCAGTTCATGGTTTTAGGAGAACCAGAACCAAACCAGAACCGTGACAGCTCTACTAATTATAGCCGGTTGTTACGGTTGAGCATGTCGACGAGACGTGCGCAAGCCAACTAGAATTCATGACAGGTCTACGCGCGTAAAAAGACGATTGATATTATCCCACCGATCGTTGAAAAGACCGTCGAGAAGTGCGCAACATAGTTATTTCTATTTCGATGTTGTTTTGAGTTTTACTATTTGCAGCCCGCTTTTATTTCATTTCGCCAAGTTTGATTTTGGTTTTAGTTGGGATCGATTGGAACCAGATCGAACCGCATGGAACCGGACCGAATCGTTAGTGGTCGGTTTGGTTTTGGTTCTTGTTGAACCGCAACCGGAACCGTTGACACGACGGTTCCAAAAATTAAACTGGAACCGGAACCAGAACCGGTCAAACTAAATAAAGTTTTGGTTCTAATTTGAAGAATCGTTACCTTAGTGGTTCGATTCATGATTTTAGTAGAATTGGAACCGAACCGGAATCGTGACAGCTCTATGACAAAGAGATGAGTTTACGACTCATTGCGAAACTCTCTCAAGTTGAGGATGTAGACAACGACGACATTGAGTCACTCTTTTCTATAGACGATGAAGTTGGGTCAGACACAATTCTCTCCCTGGGACCAGGTCTATCAGACTCATCTGTTGAATCTGACGAAGATATCGTTCTTTTTGATAATATTTATACCACCACGACCAGCGACAACGTTTTTTGTCAACCAACACTTTTTGCAAAGATCTACATTTTCACAGGAAAATAGGATAAACCTATTCCGGTGATAGCATTCTTTGATACTGGAGCCGCATCCTCTATCATGAAGTCAAACATCTTGCCAAAAGAATGCTGGAATTCTTGCCACAGATCATTCCGAGTAGCCAACGACGACCTTTTCACGATCACTTTGATCGGTAAACCCATCAATATCCAACTCTTCCTAGGATATATTATTAGACATCAAGTTTATGGATCAGAACCCCTGCCAAAGATCTGCTTATTGGGTTTGACATTTTGCACTTGCTAAAGCGGATTACATGAAACAAAGAAAGATTAAGATATAAAAATCATCTATTACCATGGACAAAGACTCTACATTTTTACCCAATTGAAATTCTAAGCGCCATCAAAGATGACATTGCCCACACCTCGTGCACCGGATCACATACAAAATTTCTACAAAAGTGCGATAACCCTTTTTGGAAGAATTCTCAATTCTTCGTTTCCCTGCCATTTAAGAGGAATGAAGATATTAACCCCACAAAGACAAGTTACAAAGGTATAAATCCAGACCATTATGCACTTGCTATAAAAGAAGTTTACCAACTGCAAAAAAAAGGTTAATCGAACCCACGAAATCACAATGAGCCTGTGAAGTCTTTTACGTGAACAAAAGGACTGAGCAGGCTGGAGGAAAGATGAGACTGGTAATTAACTACCAACCTCTTAACCATTTTCTTGAAATGATAAGTTCCCTCTACCAAAGAGAGAAGTGGTTCAAAAACTCCCACTGGAAAAAATATTTTCCAAGTTGGATTTTAAAACGAGTTTCTTGCAGCTAAGAATTCACCCCAGTGAAAGACAAAAAACTAGTTTCGGCATCACCGCAAGACACTGTCATTGAACCGTTATAACTTTCAGACTAAAACCAGCCCCTTCATTATTCCAGAAGGCGATGCCAAAAATTTTAAAGCCCATCATAGAAAATGCTTTGGTCTATATTGATGACATCTTACTATTCTCTTCAGATATTGGTTTCCATCATGTCCTACTATGTCAGTTTCATGACTTGGTCAAATTATATGACATTATGTTATATGAAAGAAAGATGATTATTGGAAAATCTGATATTCACTTCTTGGGTACATTATGTTATAAGGATATGCTTCTGTTCGCGGACTCCATTGAGACTATTTCCTTCAAGCCGTAGTTTTTTGCGCCAAAAACTTGTGTTTCCAAAGAAGATAAGCTACTTTAGGAGTTGTTTATGCCTCTGCTGGCATGGATGGATATCAACTCGGGTGATATACTGAAGGAGTTGTCCTTTGTCAAATATGACATCTTACTATTCTCTTCAGATATTGGTTTCCATCATGTCCTACTATGTCAGTTTCATGACTTAGTCAAATTATATGACATTATGTTATACGAAAGAAAGATGATTATTGGAAAATCTGATATTCATTTCTTGGGTACATTATGTTATAAAGATATGCTTCTGTTCGCGGACTCCATTGAGACTATTTCCTTCAGGCCGTAGTTTTTTGCGCCAAAAACTGGTGTTTCCAAAGAAGATAAGCTACTTTAGGAGTTGTTTATGCCTCTGCTGGCATGGATGGATATCAACTCGGCTGATATACTGAAGGAGTTGTCCTTTGTCAAATATGATGTCGAATGGACAGATTTCGATAAAGTACTATAGAACCATATAGGCTTCCACAGGAAAATCATAATAAAAATTTTCCCTACATTCGAGTATGGTTAGAAAAGGAAAACTGTGATGTAAGGGAAAACTGGCTAGAGGACATTCACTTAGGCCGTATTGCCTAATGTATAATTTTTGAAAAATGAGCAGACAGTGTAGAGATCTTTTGTGGAGGACGGAATGTAGTAATTTTGCTCTAATATGTACTGGAAGGTCCATCGACTGAAAATAGTAGATGACTGGGAACACTACAGATATCGTCCGCTGAGTTCGGGATAACAAATCCGGGAGGAAATTATGTTTGCCCTTGATGTGTTGGACTTCAAATTTCCACTGAGAGAACCAATTTGCTTATCACAGAAGTTGGGATTGGGGCAACATCTTTTGTTTAAATTGTAGCATTTTTGGAAATGCCGACATATTCATTTCAATGAGGAAGTGCTGCCCGATAAGATGAAATTGAAACTTTTCAATACCCCTTTTGACGGCTAGGATTTCCTTATAGGCGGAGTGATAATGAAGCTCTCCATTCTTGAAAGCCCCACTTTTGTATCTGTGGATTTGACGTTTTCCATTTAATTCTTCAAGTAGTATGGCGCCCCAAAATTTATCGCTAGCATTAGTCTGAAGGATTCTCTTGCCCGATGATGGAATTTTGAGTGGGGGCAGGTCTTTTGTTAGCGACTTTAATTTTTTAACTGCTTTAGTACACACTTCATTCCATGACAGCATTTCTTTCCTAAGTAGATTAGTGTGAGAGGAGTCCTGAGTTTGGCCAGATCATGAATAAATTCTGTCATATAATTCACAATGCCCAAGAATTGTTGGACCTGCTTAAATGTTAAGTCCTCGTCCGGAAAATGATCTAATTGAATTTCAATGTGTAGTTGGAGCTGGTATTGACTATCTGATATATGTATACCCAAGAAGTCAATGTCGGATTTTCCAATAATCATCTTTCTTTCGGATAACATAATATCATATAATTTGACCAAGTCATGAAACTGAGAGAGTAGGACATGATCGGAACCAATATCTGAAGAGAACAGTAAGATGTCATCAATATAGACCAAAGCTTTTTCCATGATGGGCTGGAAAATTTTTGTCATCGCCTTCTGGAATAATGAAGGGGCTGGTTTTAGTCCGAAGGCTACGATGATTCAATGATAGTGTCTTTTGGTGATGCAAAAACCAGTTTTTTGTCTTTCATTGGGGTGAATTCCTAGCTGCCAGAAACTCGTTTTAAAATCGAACTTGGAAAATATTTTTGCACGTGAGAGTTTTTGAAATATGACTTCTCTCTTTGGTAGAAGGAACTTATCATTTCAAGAAAATGGTTAAGAGACTGGTAGTTAATTACCAGTCTCATCTTTCCTCCAGCATGCTCCGTCCTTTTGTTCACGTAAAAGGCTTCACAGACCCATTGTGATTTTGTGGGTTCGATTAACCTTTTTTTTTGCAGTTGGTCAACTTCTTTTATAACAAGTGCATAATGGTCTGGATTCATACCTTTGTGACTTGCCTTTGTGGGGTTAATATCTTCATTCCTCTTAAATGACAGAGAGACGAATAATTGAGGATTCTTCCAAAAAGGATGATCGCACTTTTGTAGGAATTCTGTATGTGATTCGGCGCAGGAGGTGCGGGCAATGTCATCTCTGATGGGGCTTAGAATTTCAATTGGGTAGAGATGTAGAGTTTTTGTCCATAATAATTGATGATTTTTATATCTTAATTCTTCTTTGTTCCATGTAATTCACATTAGCAAGTCCAGAATGTCAAATCCAATAAGCAGATCTTTGGCACGGTGTTCTGATCAATAAACTTGATGTCTAATAATATATCCTGTGAAGAGTTAGATATTGATGAGTTTACCGATCAGAGTGATCGTGAAGAGGTCGTTGTTGGCTGCTCGGAATGATCTGTAGCAGGAATTCCAACATTCTTTTGGTAGGATGTTTGGCTTCATAATGGAGGATGCGGCTCCAGTATCAAAGAATGCTATACCGGAATAGGTTTATCCTATTTTCCTGTGAAAATGTGGATCTTTGCAAAAGAGGTTGGTTGACAAAGAAAGTTGTCGCTTGTCGTGGTGGTATAAATATTATCAAAAAGAACGATATCTTCATCAGATTCAACTGTTGAGTTTGATAGATCTGCTCCTAGGGACAGAATTGTGTCTGACCCAGCTTCATCGTCTATAGAAAAGAGTGACTCAATGTCGTCGTTGTCTACATCCTCAACTTGAGAGAGTTTCGCAATGAGTTGCGAGCTTCTCTCTTTGTCAGGACATTCTTTTATAAAATGTCGATTCTTTCTGCATATATAGCACATTGAAGATTTTGTGTTTCTTTTCTTATTTTTGAGAAATCTTCATTTCTTCTGGTTCTTTTTAGTGAAATAATCTTTTTCTCCATCTCTTCTGTTGAAGCCGGGAAAATTCCCCACTCCAAAAATTAGATCAAGGCAGCCTAAGGTTACCGGCTCAACGGATAGACTCGACGGTTAGTGGGCTAAAACATGAAAGTCACCGAACAAACTGGACCCCAGGCGCTGCGGTAGGGAGGTCCCACCACGTACCCGAAAGCTTGGAAAAAGCAACCCCTCCATAACCAAGAGTGGCCGAGCAGGGTACGAGGGAGACTAGCTGGTAACTAAGTCGCAGCGATTAAAGGATAGTCGCTAGGTCGCGACCTGGTCTCTGAGAAAAAGGAATTCACGGGCTAAGCTAGCGTCCAAGAAAAGAGTCTGAGATCTCGGCAAGATTCAAAAGTCTCTCTCCTCGTACCCCTGAGGTCCTATTTATAAGGGAATCCAAAGGGAAGGGGGGGGGGTCTTATTTATAGCTCCACCCCTCGTCTACTAGGCGACTTCCTAGAGGAACTCGCATGGCTCGGCGAGTATCATGCCTAGTCGCCTACCTGGCGAGTATGCGAGGGGAGCTCACCATACTCGCCCAGGCCTTCTGCTGCGTGGCGCGTTAACTCTGACTTCTGTCTTGACTTGCTGACTTTGACTTCTGCTGACCTGGCTCTGGAGGGGTCCACGCTCGACGAATATGAGTTGTACACAATCCCCGCTCTTTTCGAGCGACGTAGGAACTCGGAAAGAAACATCCAACGCTTATTCAACGAGCTGCTTGGCCGAGTATCTGGGTTGCTCGCCCTTGATGGACGCCTGCTGAACTCTATAAATAGGGGGGGCTGGTCTGAGGCACACATTATGAGCTCGCACGCGATGTCGAAGTCTACCGAGAAGCTTACCAAGCCAGCCTTGCCGCGCTGTCCGGATTCTTCGAGCCTTCGAGGCCTAAAAGGTCGCGAGAGGACGAAGTTGCTGCCGATATGCCTCCTGCCAAGAAGAAAAAACTGAAGAAGTTGAAGAAGAAACTCGCTTCTAAGGCCGACAACCCGCCCCCTCTGGCGGAGAAAGTCGTAACCCCGGCCAAGAAAGTCGCAACCCCGGCCGACCAGCCCGAACCTTCGACTAGCACCCAATAGCTCCTCGAGGATCTCGGGCTGGGAGACATTCCCGAGTCCTCCATCTCCGACATCTGCTCTTCTCGCCAGCTACTTCCGTTCCGGAAGTTGCTGGGTCACCACCCCAACTGCAGGCAGATCTCGCTGCCGCGCAAGGTCACAAACTTGCCGATCTTCGTAGAAGTTCGTTGATCACCCTGTTCTCATACTAACTCGTCCTTGTATCTGCAGCTCCCCCAACGACTACTTCAGGCGAGATTTTGGATGTCGCCCCGCTGCGAGGAGTTCCGCTGATCGCACACGAAGCTCGGCCTCCGCTGCGGATCGCGCACACCGTCCGGATCAACCTCGGCTCCAAGGGGTCAGAAAAACAAGTCTTCCGGCGACTAAGGAAGGTCCTCCGGCGACCAAGACCTCACAGTCCGGGACGGGCAAGGTCCCTCCTCCTTCGGTTACTTCGACGCTGCCGGCGTCGAGCACTCCATCCACCTCTGGTCAAAACCATGCTGCCGGCGGCGAGCATCCCTTTGCCGCTGCCACCTCCTCCGGCCAAACCACAAAAACCGAAAACCGCGCCCACGTTGCCACCGCCTCCTCCGGCGAGCTCGCAATGACCGGTGGCGAGCACGACGTTGCCCCCGCCGCCTCCTTTGCCTTCGAGCGGCGAACAACACCCCGAGCTCTGCCCGGACACCTCGGTCCCTCGGATCCCGTCGGAAGGCTCGGCGCGAGATCCGGAAAGAAGGCGCCCCAACTACTTCCCGCCGAGGAACGGAAGTCGCGACCTTGGTGGTCGCGGCCAGGAGCAGCCTGCCAAGCGCCCTGGCGGCTCGTCATCAGGCCCGCGAGAACCAGCTCGCCGCAGTCCTTCCCCTCGGCGGTCTCCCTCTCCTCGGCAAGGTAGCTCGCACTACTGCTGATTTGACTGTTGTTGCCGACTGCTTAGCTGATTTGGTGACTTTCCTCTGCTTTTACAGGTCGCCCGTCCACTCCCGGAGGTGCATCGACGCCCTTGGGCTCTCTGGGAAGGAATACCGCCATGCCGCTGCTCTCGCTTACATCGAGCTGGAGGTCAAGTTCGACCAGCTCGTCATCTGCGAACCTCTTCGCCGAATCTCGGCACTGGAGGTGAGGATGACGAAGATGGAAGAGCTGCAAGAAAGTCTAGTGGCCTACGAGGCCCGCTTCCACATGATCCAGGAGATGGACAGACGGCTAGCGATGACAGAGCATCACGTCCATCTCTTCGGCGAGGAACTGGTCGGCATGCGCGCGAGCTTGGGGTCTGCCGGGCGGCTGGCGAGGATGGAAGAGCAACTGCGGCGAGACGACGACGCAATCGCGGTGGCCACCGAGCACTTTCGACGAGCTCGCGAGATGGGATGGGCTGGGCGACATCCACATCTTCCTGATCGAGGGCCTCCTCGGACTTAGATTTTTCCTTTTTCCTTTTTCGCTTGAACTCGCCTTCTGGCGATTATGCAAACGACTATTTGTTTGTAATAGGCGAGCTTGAATCTCGCGCAGATTCTGCGAGTTTGTTTTTGGTTGCTTTTGCCTATCCTTTCTGTGATGTCTTTGTTCCCGTGCAGGTTCTGGCGAGCTGGCGAGATTCTGTACAGCTTTGTGCGAGATAGGGCTCGTGACTAGGATAGATCTAACGGTTAGGACGCGACTTAGGTGGATACTCACCCGAGCACGAAATACACCCCCTGGCCTCTGCCTATAAATAGAAGGGGTAGATGAGACTTTAGTACGCTGTTGCCATTTCTATCTTTTGCTCGCGAGTAACTTCCTTTGCTTGCGTCTTCCTTCTCGTTCTAGCTCTACTCGCACTTCCTTTCTCGCATTCGCCACTCACTCAAGATGGTTGGATACGATGCCAGTGCTCGCCGACAGGCCCATGCGGCGAACTTTGCTGATGCGGTCTTCAAGAAGTCTGCCACCACGGAGCGAGATCTGGAAGATTTCCGCCAAAGACATCTTCCCGAGGGATACTCGGCCAGGCTCCCCGCCCGGAACGAGTGACTAAACACATATATCGAAGGTGGATTGGTCCTATCCCTTCGCCACTTTGAAGTCGGCCCGCGACTTCCATTGTGGCCCGAATATCGCCAAATCCTGCGATATTTCGGCATTGCGCCCGCCCAGATTAATCCCAACGGTGTGGCGATCATCATGAGCTTCCTTTGCTTCCTTCAGGAAGAGAGCATCGCGTTTGATCTTTCTGTCTTTCTAAAGATCTTCGTCTTTGCCGCGACCTCTGAGGGGGTCGTCTTCTTCAGCAGCCATGTCTGCACGCTGGTCGGGACGACGAACAAGGTCCACGGGTGGAGCAAGTTCCTGGTTCTCGTCACCGGCGACTTCGAAGGCGTGCTGGTCGAAGCTTTCCGCGGGCGATGATTCGACGTCATCCACTGGCGTATTAACGTAAATGTGCTCGACGAAGTCCTTCCCTGCGAAGGTATAAACTCGCGAGATTCCGACATACTCGCCAAAACATCTCTGATAGCTGCTTGATCATTGTGTTGACTACTCTTTGATCTGCAGAGGCTCGCGAGCTCCCGCAGAAGCCGCTTCCTCCGACAAAGGAAGTCGCGTCCTCGCGCCAAGAGCCTTCGAGCCTTCATGCCGAGGTGGAGGAGATCCCGCCGCAGAAGAAGCTCGCCTAGGGAAGGGCAAGGCCAAGTCTCCGGATCACCTGAGCAAGCGAGCAAGGGTTTCCCGCCAGCTGTTCGATGAGAGGGAGTCTCCCGCCGATGCCGGGGCGCCTTACTTCCACCCGAACTACAACCTCGGGCGAGGGGGTAAGGACGCCTACGGTTTCCCGCTGGTGTCATGGTCTGAGAGTGAGCATCGGGTATCGCTGAGCACCAACCTACCCGCCTGGTCGGAAGACTGGGAGGACAAGTGGAAGGCCTTCGATGTTGACTTCGCGCTTTACGGGCGAGCTGATGCTGAGTCAATGCTGGAGCTCAGCCCGGAGGTGCTCGCCCACCCGACTTCTCGCTTTATCCTGCGGACTGCGGAGCTCGGCCACTACACGACGAGGAAGCTCCTCGAGACGCAAGAGGCGTTGACGGTCGTCACGCAGAAGGCGATCCAGCTGGGGATGAAATCCGTCCGCTGGAAGGATTATGAGGTAAGTAGCCACCTTGGCGCGACTTAGTCATTTTTGTACTTGGAAAATCCTCTGACTGCTGGCTGATTGATCCTCGCAGGTCGCCAAGATCGAGATCGCAAAGAAGTTCTCCGAGCTCGAGCAAGAACTCGCCAATACTAAGGCCGAGCTGGAGGCTTCTCAAATTCGGGTTGCCGAGTTAGAAACTCGGCAGGCCATCGTCGAAGATCGCCCGGGTCCTTCCGATGCTTGCCCATCTGAGCCGCAGGAGGCAGCGTCCTCGCATGGGATGGGCAAGAAGATCCGCATGCATGGGGACGAGATGCCCGCTATCCGTCGCGGGATAGTGCGAGCATCTGGGGAAGCCGTTCTCGCCAAGCTGAGGATGGACGACTTCCTCAGCGCGGAGGCCGACCACTTGACGATTATGGACCTCATCCCGTTCCTTCTTGACGAGGAGTCGAACTCGCCCGATCGCGTCCTATCCTCGGCTTCTAGCTCCAGCGGAGAGAGCAGCGACAGCAGCGACGATGAGGATGACGACGAGGACGATGTCGCATGTTGACGTCGTTCATACTCGCGCCATCGTTGCTCGCACATACATAGTTGCTCCACTGTATACTCGCACATTGTTGCTCGCACCGCACTTTGAAGTGGGGACGACTCGTGAGGCAACTAGTCGTCCAGCAGGAGAGGAGCTCGTGCAGGGACTCAGACTACGGTAACTACACGGCTCGAGGACTTGCATCAGTGCTAAAGTAATTCGACCTGCTGCTTAGGAGGTGGTCAAAAGAATTAAACGCACCAGCATTTACGAGAACTTTAGGAAATTACAAAAAGATGATAACCTTCTTTATAAAGTTGGGAGGTCGGCGTCCAAACCTGCTCCTAACAGTTCCTCCAGTCTGAGGAGAGATGCAATCGGGGGTAGCTAGGCCGACATGCAAGGGGGGAGCTTATCTCGGCCATCAATGTAGGGGCTCGGTCTAACAAGGACGCTTAAATCCCGAGGCATCGTCCCATCGTCCGTCCTGAGCTATTTAGGAGAAACAGGTCGAAGGCCTGCGTCCCAATTCAATCATGGAGATCGTTTCCAGCTCTGCCATTTGATTACGGAAACTAGAAAACAAGCGAAGGGAAATGGTCCTCGGGGGGTCCTACTGGACACTCTCGAGTCCGCCATCTTTCCACGAACTTGCGTCTTCCAGAGCTTGGCAGGTTATCCCACCTTGGCAACAACAGAGACGCGTCCTGCTTTGCAAGACTAACAGTCGTTAAGAGCGGGTCTCCCTTCATCGAGTTTAGGAGGCTAACGTCTAGACCTGTTCCTGATAGTTCCTCCAGTCGGAGGAGAGACACAATCGGGGGTAGCTAGGCCAATATGCAAGAGGGGAGCTGATCTCAGTCGTCAATGCAGGGGTTCAGTCTTACAAGGACGCTTAAATCCCGAAGCATCGTCCCATCGTCCGTCCTGGGCTATTTATGAGAAACAGGTCGAAGGCTCGTTTCCTAAATCGATTGTGGGGTCGGAATTCACTGCTCCCCGCTATCTTGAAGCAAATCACAACATAAAGAAGACAACTCGCAACCTCCCGTGGCTCCGGGGGCGAGGAAATGTATACATTGAAATGTGATTTACAAGATTAATTACAAGTTACCGCCAAGGGTAAAACCTTTTCAGGTCATCCCCGCTCCAAGTACTTCATAGTTGCCCTCCTTCTTGGTCTTGTAGACGATAGCCACCAGAGGCTAGGGCTTCCTGGACGATGAAAGGTCCTTCCCAGTTGGGATGCAACTTGCCAACGACTGCTCCTCTTCCCGCGGCGTCCACCTTCTTCATGAACAGGTCTCCTGCGAGGAAATGTTTGAGGCAGACATTCTTGTCGAATTGTTTTGCCATGCGCCTTTTGATTTCCTCCTGGCGGATGGAGGCTAAGTCGCGAAGCTCTTCGATGTAGTCTAGCGAGAGCCTCTGGGTATCTTCATTTTCCAAGCGCCACTCCTCGCTTCCTGCTCCTGCTGCTACCACCCTCGGGCTCTGCACCTCGAACTCCACTGGGATGAGTGCCTCAGACCCGTGGGATAACTTGAAGGGTGTTTCCCCCGTGGCCGAGTTAGGAGTTGTTCTCAGAGCCCATAAGACCGAGGGGAGTTGCTAATTGCTATGCCCAATTGCCCTTCAGATTGGTAACTTTCTTCTTCAGGTGGTTGATGATCAGCTTGTTGGCGACTTCCACCTGTTTGTTGCTTCGAGGATGATGCACAGAGGCGAATCGAAGATCCGTCCCTAGCTGCTTGCAGAAGTCCTCCAGCTCCAAGCTGGCAAATTGCGGGCCGTTGTCGGTGACGATATCGAGAGGGATCCCGAACCTGCAAGTGATCTCCCCTCGGATAAAGTTCTTCACGATCTAAGAAGTGGTCTTGGCGAGGGCCTTTGCCTCGATCCACTTGGAGAAGTAGTCGATCATGACTAGAACGAACTTCCTTTGACCGCTAGCTTGGGGGAAGAGGCCAATCAGATCCATTCCCTAGATGGCGAAGGGTCAGGGAGCGGTGATTGAACGAAGATGCTGAGCTGGCTGCAACTGAAGGGGCGCGAAGACCTGACACTTTGAACACTTTTTCGAGAAAGCCTCAGCATCCCTTCGGATGGTCGGCCAGAAGTAGCCGTGCCTCAAAATTCTCTGCTCCAGAGTTTGAGTCCCTGAGTGGCTGCCACACTCTCCTGAATGGATTTCTTCCAAGACTCGAGGAATTTCAGCCTTTGACAGGCATCTGGCCAGGGGGCCTGAAATGGTCATGCGATAAAGCTCCCTTCCTGTAGCAGGTAATAGGCAGCCTTGAACCGGAATTTCCTCTGATCTCCTTCAATGGCAGGAAGTCGTCCCGTCGTTAAGAAAGTAACTAACGGGTCCTTCCACGAAGCTCTTTGATCGATCTCCATCATCTCCCCTTCCTCGATGGATGGTCGAAACAACTCAATCACTGTTCCTCCCGCCCGGGGGCCATACTTGGCAAAATAATCTGCCTCTAAATTCTCTTCTCGGGGCACGTGCTCGACGAAGAAGGATTGGAAAGCCTCCGATCTGACCCTTAACTTTTACCAAGTACTTCAGCAGGACGGGATCGCGCACCTCGAACTCTCCTCTGATCTGCGATGCGACCACCATCGAGTCGGTGAAGGCCTTGAGATCCTGGATCCCTAACTTCTTGGAGATACGCAAGCCTGCCACCATGACTTTGTACTCTGCCTGATTGTTCGTGACGTGGAAGAGGATCTCGGCGACTTGCTCGATCCTGGTTCCCTGTGGGTTACTAGCACCACTCCGGCTCCCACGAAACACTTGCCTGAAGCCCTGTCCACAAACATCATCCAAGAGACTGGGTTGGAAGAGCCTTCGTCTCCTCCTACCTCGACTGAGAAATCAGCCAGGAAGTCTGCCACTGCCTGAGCCTTGATCGCCACCCTCAGAGAGTAGGAAATGTCATATTCACTGAGCTCTACTGCCTACTTGGCTAACCTGCCAGAATGCTCCACTCCATCCAAGATACTGCGAAGCAGATGATCTGAGACGACCTTGATGGAGTGGACCTTAAAATACGGGCGGAGCCTACGAGCTGAAACCACCAAGGCAAAAACCAACTTTTCCAGGATAGGATACCTTGTCTCCGCCTACCGCAACACTCTACTCACATAGTAGATTTGTAGCTGCTTCCTGCCTTCCTCTCTGACCAACACTGAACTGACTGCTTCTGCTCCCACTCCCAGATAAAGGAGGTCTTCGCTTCCCTGTGGGTCTTGGAGGAGAGGAGCTTGAGTTAGCTGCTGCTTGAGCTTTCCAAAGGCCTCCTCACACTCCGCGGTCCACTCAAACTTCTGGTTGCCTTAGAGAATTTTGAAAAAAGGAGAGCACTTCTCCCCCGCTTTGGAGAGAAAGCGGCTAAGGACAGCCAACCTTTCGGTTAACCTCTGGACTTCCTTGGGATCCTTCGGGGATGCCATCTCCAGAATGGCCTTGACCTTGTCTGGGTTAGGCTCCACTAGGGGTGCAAGTTGAGTTGAGCCGGCTCGAAAGCTCGATGAACCGGCTAGAAAAAAGCTCGACTCGAGCTCGAGCCTGTGGAGCTCGAGCTCATCTAATGTTGTTCATGAGCTCGCGAGCCGGCTCGCGAGCTTTTTATTTATACATTTTAAGTATATATATATATATATAAATATATATAAAAAATAAGAAAATAAAGCTCGTGAGCTAAAAAGCTCGCGAGCAGCTCGAGCTCGAGCTCGATAAGTTGGCATTGAGATCGAGCTTGAGCTGTGATAAATGAGCTCGTCGAGCTCAAGCTCGAGCTCGAAATGAAGAGCTCGAGCTTGGAAATTTTGTCAAGCTCGACTCGAGCTCGACTTATTTGCACCCTTAGGCTCCACCCCTTTTGGAGTGAGGAGGTAACCTAAGAACTTCCCCCTTCCAGCCCCGAAGACGCACTTGGCCTGGTTGAGTCGCATCTTATACTTTCGCGGAGTGGCAAAGGTTTCCACCAGATCCTTTATGTGCTCCGCAACGCTCCTGCTTTTGACAAGGGGATCATCCACATACACCTCCAGATTCCGCCCCTTCTGCTCCTTGAAGACTTGATCCATCATCCTCTGGTAGGTTGCGCCCACATTCTTTAGCCCAAAGGGCATCATCTTATAGCTATAACAGCCGTCGCTGGTGATGAAAGAGACGTCGCGACAGTCAGGGGGGTGCATCTGGATCTGGTGATACCCTTAAAAAGCATCAAGGAAACTCATTACGGGAAACCCGACGGCTGAATCAACTAGCTCGTTGATTTGAGGCAAGGGGTAGCAATCCTTCGGGCAGACTTTATTTAACATAAAAAAATCAATACTTAAACGTCAGCCCCTTCCAGACTTCTTCACCATTACAATATTGGAGACCCAGCCTGGATACTGGATCTCCGAAACAAACCCCGCCTTCAGCAGCTTCTCAACCTCCTCTCAGATTGGCCCGGCCGGCACGGTGGCGCTCTTCCTCTGCTTTTGACAGACAGGGGCAATCTTGGGATCCAGGTTGAGGCGATGACAGGCAACATCAGCGTCAATCTCTGACATCTCTGCAGACACGCGGCCATCTCCAGCTTTCCCCCAGCGTCAGAGCTTCTCCGACCTTCAGCAGCCCCGTCTCTCCCCTCCGGGAGATCACCTCCAGGTCCTCAGCAGCCCTCAGGCCTTCCTCCCTCTCCAGCAGCTTCTCCAACCTCTCCGCGTCCTCCATTCAGCTGATGGTACTGACGACATTCAGGTAGCACTCCCTGACAGCTCTTGGATCGCCTCTGATCCTCACTTGGACATCTCCTCGGCAATACTTTAGGCACTGATGATAATACGATGGAACCGTCTTGAAGTAATTGATGAGGGGACACCCAAAGATGACGTTATTGCAGCTCGGCGCGTCGACGATGACAAAGTGACATTGGATAGAAGTGCCACCAAGGGTGACCAGAAGGTCCACTCCTCCTTCCATCTCTTTCTTCTCTCCTGAGATGACAAAGAGGGGTCCGTCCGCAGCTTGGACTCTGGACGCTTCCACCTGCAGTCCGACGAAGGTTCTCTTGAAAATGACGTTCACCAAACTGTCGTTATCTGCAAGGATTCGGTCGACGGTGAAGTCCTCGATGGCGTCCTGAATGACTAGGGCATCATGAAAGGGGTTCTCGTTCCCTAACATGTCTTCCTCGGAGAAGGTGATCTCATCCAACAACGGCGGAACTTGGGAGATCGAAGCGATGCTCTGAGTAGAGGCGACGCTCTTCCGATAGATCTAATGGAGGCTCCCCTTGCGGGAAGCTCCGATTCCGGCCCCGCCGTTGATCACTCCAACCTGCCCACCTCCTGGGCCGTGGATCACCTCTCCACGACCTCCTAGGTCGACCCGGTCTTCGTTCCTCCTCCTTACCGGAGCTTGGAATGCTACCGGTCTTGCTAGCGCTTCCTGCCTGGGCTGCTCCCTCTCTGCTGATCCAGCTTCCAACCTCCTCCTCGCCTCCCAAAACTCCGGGCAGGCCATCGTCCCATGCCCCTCTACTCGATGCAAGTCGCAGTAGAGGGGAATCTCCGCCTCCTGGCGCCTGGCCTGCTGCTCCCTCCGACGACGCTTATTGCCCCGTCGGACAATGACCATCACCTCTCCTCCAGCTCCTTTCCGTCCTCCTCCTTGTCGGCAATCGTTCCTCTCCTGCTGCTGCTGGAACCGCGACCTAGCAGGCTGCCTCCACTGGGGCCGATTCGCGGGGTGTTGGAATCGCCTCTCTTCTCCCCTCCTCTCCGGAGCCTCCACAGGCCTCATTTCTTCCTGCCTTCGAGGCCTCTCCTGCCTCCTCCACTCTTCCACCCTTTTGGGCTCTTCTCTCTTCCTCTGCTCCTCTCCTCCTCCGCTCTTCCCTTCTCCTCTCAACCTGCCTCTCCGACAACCTTCCAGCCCTCACCTCCGAAGGTCCTCCTCTCTCCTTGCCTAACGGCTCATCTCCATCCAGTCGTGCCAAGAAGTCCTTGTTCTTCTCCTTCCCCTGGACGAACGTATTCGCCCTCTCTACCATGTCATCAAAGGACCTCGGGGGTTTGGACCCCATCTCCATGCTGAAGAGACCCTGCTTCAGACCAAACTTTAGGGCCAGCATCAAAGTGAAGTTGTCCACCTCCTCTACCTCTAAGATCTCCTCCTGAAAACGGTCGATGTAGTGGCCAAGACTCTCGTGTTGCCCTTGAACGATCTTAAAGAGGGCAGTTGCCTTTTTCCTCTTCTTGGATGTCACGAACCTTGCCATAAGGCCCTGACGTAGATCCGCGAAGCAGTAGATGGAATCGATTGGCAACTGGTGGAACCAATCTCTCGCATTACCCTTGAAGGTGATCGAGAAGAACCTGCACTTGAAGGCGTCTGACATGTTACGGATGGACACCACGTCCTCAAACCATTGGATATGCCTGATCGGGTCATCTCTGCCGGAGTAGTAGGTGAGGACGGGCTCTCTGAACCCCTCGGGAACTGGGCTGCAAGGATCTCGTGACAGAAGGGGCTCCTCCCTCCCTGGCAGTGACGTGTTTCATCCTCGCTGGTATCATCCTCATACTCGCTCCCCTGGCGAGTATCTCGATACCTCGCCGACGGCTCTGGATCTCGGAACCTGATCCCTTGGCTACTCGCCGGGTAATGCCGCGACTGCATCGGTCGCTCCTCCTTCTCCCAAGCTCGCTCCTTCCCAGGTCGCCTCGGCGGCGCTTCCTCGTCCGACGATGTCATGCGACGGGGCAAGGTCGCCGTGACATCGCGACAAGGAGGGAGACCTGAGAGAATGGTCCTCTCGTTCCTCCTCGCAAACTCCTCGAAAGATGCTACAGTCATAAACTCGCCTCCTCGCGCCGAGTTACCGACTAACTCGCCCTGCTCGCCTGCACTCACCATCTCGCCTATTAGCGAAGCTTTAATTTCTCGATAGGTGATCCACTCTCAGCGCACCAAGTGTTGAAGCCGGGAAAATTCCTCACTCCAAAAATCAGATCAACGCAGCCTAAGGTTACCAGCTCAACGGATAGACTCGACGGTTAGCGGGCTAAAGCATGGAAGTCACCGAACAAACTGGACCCCAGGCGCTGCAGCAGGGAGGTCCCGCCACGTACCCGGAAGCTTGGAAAAAGCAACCCCTCCACAACAAGAGTGGTCGAGCAGGGTACGAGGGAGACTAGCTGGTAACTAAGTCGCGACGACTAAAGGATAGTCGCTAGGTCGCGACCTGGTCTCTGAGAAAAAGGAATTCACAGGCTAAGCTAGCGTCCAAGAAAAGAGTCTGAGATCTCGGCGAGATTCAAAAGTTTCACTCCTCGTACCCCTGGGGTCCTATTTATTGGGGAATCCAAAGGGAATGGGGGGGGGTCTTATTTATAACCCCACCCCTCAGCGACTAGACGACTTCCTGGAGGAACTCACACAGCTCGACGAGTATCATGCCTAGTCGCCTACCTGACGAGTATGCGAGGGGAGCTCGCCATACTCTCTGTTAAGCACTAACTAGGGAAAGAACTAAGGGAAGAACTAAGGGAAGAGGAAGTAGAGAGAGGAGTACCTTGATAATTCTTGCATAACCTCCAAAAGAGAGGGGTCCGGGTATTTATACCCCCGGGACCCAAGACCGGCCGACCAAGGGGGCCGGCCGGCCCCAATGGGGCTGAACCCAGCGTGGTTCAGCCCCCTTGAGCCAATATTTTAAAGAGGAGGGGGCTGAACCCATTGGTTCAGCCCCAATATTGCCATGCCCCTGCCGTTGCCGCCGTTTGTAATGTTGTCCGAATAATCTAGCCTCATCCGGGGCTTAACATTCCCTTCCCCATCAAAAGCCAGCTTGTCCCCAAGGTGGTAGTCGGGGTAAAGCTCCCGGAACTCCAGTAAATCGACCCAAGTATTGTGCTCCGCAGAGAGATCATTCCATTTGACTAACAGCTCTGGACAGTACGCCGTGCCACGACGTTTCCATTTGATCAACAATACATCTTCCGGAATCGGGCGAAGCTCGCCCCCACTAGTAGCCTCGGGCAAAACGGAAAAGACCGGAACAACATCACCCAACTTCCGCTTCAACAAGGAGACATGAAAGGTAGGATGGATCCGGGAGCTCGCGGGTAAAGCCAAGGTATACGCCACCGGACCGACCCGCCGCGTGATCCGAAATGGTCCATAGTAACGAGGTGCCAGTTTCTGATTTGTCCGCTGTGCCACCGACAACTGGCGATAAGGACGAAGTTTGAGGAAAACCTCATCCCCCACCTGGAACTCTCGCTCTGTGCGATGACGATCTGCCTGAGCCTTCATACGATCCTGTGCCGCCCGAAGATTCTCACGCAAGGTGGCGAGGGTCCGATCACGATCACGAAGCGCCCGATCAATTGTTGCAACTGCGGTACTGCCGGGCTCATAACTGCTCAAGGAAGGAGGTGGCCGCCCATAGACGACCTCAAAGGGCGTGAGTTTACTAGCCGAGTGATAAGAAGTGTTGAAGCAGTACTCCGCCCAATGTAACCAGCTAGTCCAGTTCCGCGGCTCATCCATGACAAAGCAGCGAAGGTAAGTCTCGACGCCCCGATTTAATACCTCTGTCTGGCCGTCAGTCTGAGGATGGTGGGCCGTGCTGAAACGTAAGGAAGTCCCCTGCAAGCGGAAGAGCTCTGTCCAAAATCGGCCAACAAAAGTAGGATCTCGATCGAAAATGATCGCCCGGGGAATCCCATGCAATCGAACAATCTCCCGAACAAATAAGGCCGCAACCGACTCCGCTGTGTAAGGATGGCTCAGAGCAAGGAAGTGCCCATACTTGGACAACTTGTCCACCACTACCAATATCACTGTTTTACCCTTCGACTTGGGCAGCCCGTCGATGAAGTCCATAGAAACCGTATCCCAGATCTGATGCGGAATCTCCAAGGGAGTGAGTAGGCCGGCCGGAGAAGTAGTCTCATATTTCTGCCGTTGGCACACCTCACACTTTTACACAAACTCCTGAATGTCACGGCGCATCCCCTTCCAAAACACGTTGGCCCGAGCCCGCTGAAGAGTGCGAAGAATGACGGCTGACCTCCTGTCGGCGACGAGTGAAACTCATGCATCATCACCGTCCGCCAAGCTGATTGAGCAGGAATGACCACTCGCCCTTGATGATACAGCCGGTCATTTTGTAAATGATAACCTGGGGATACCTCACGACCCTGCCGCAGGTCCTCCACAATAGCCCGTAACTCGGGATCTCGCTGCACCGCGTCCTGAATCTCATCCATCGAATCCAACTGAGGCCCGGAAATGTGTGCCAAGGCCCCCTCGGGTAAGCATGAGAGGGCGTCAGCCACCCGATTGTCCTTCCCGGGCCGATACTCGATCGCATAATCATATCCCAACAACCTGGTGACCCACTTTTGTTGTAGGGGGGACGAAATCCGCTGCTCCAAAAAATGCTTCAAGCTCTGATGATCGGTCCGTATCGTAAAGCGCCGCCCAAGTTGGTAGGGCCGCCATAGGGCCACCGCATGAATAACCGCCAGCATCTCCTTTTCATACACTGAGAGTCCCAGAGTTCGGGGAGCCAAAGCCTTACTGTAGAAGGCGATCGGCCGCCCCTCCTGCATCAAGACTGCCCCCACTCCCACGCCAGAAGCATCTGTCTCTACCACAAACTCTTTGGTGAAATCCGGAAGTGCCAGCACTGGAGTCGTCGTCATAGCCCTCTTGAGCGCCTGGAAGGCGGTCTCTGCCTCAGCGTGCCACTCGAAAGCATCCTTTTGTACCAGCTGTGTAAGCGGCCTAGCAATCTTCCCATAGTCCCGTACAAAGCGCCGGTAGTAACCAGTGAGGCCTAAGAACCCCCTCAACGCCCGAATGGTCAGAGGTCGTGGCCAAGAAAGCATACTCTCGATCTTCCGTGGGTCCGCCTTCACCCCGTCAACGGAAACTAGATGCCTCAAGTACTCCACCTCATGTTGTCCAAAAGAACACTTGGACCTCTTAGCATATAGCTGATGTTGCCGGAGAGTAGAGAAGACCTGAGCCACATGTCGTAGATGATCCTCCCAAGTAGCACTGTAGATCAGAATGTCGTCAAAAAAGATCAAGACGAAGCGTCGCAGGAATGGGCGAAAAATCTCATTCATATTGGCCTGAAAAGTAGACGGGCCCCCCGTTAATCCATTGGACATCACTAAGAACTCATAGTGACCGTCATGAGTCCTGAAGGCCGTCTTATGCACATCCTCCTCCTTCATCAGAATCTGATAGTAGCCAGACCGCAGGTCTAGCTTCGTGAACCGAGTCTCCCCATGCAACTCATCCAGCAGCTCCTCTATCACGGGAATCAGAAACTTATCCTTCACAGTAACACTGTTTAAGGCACGGTAGTCTACGCAAAAACGCCAAGATCCGTCTTTTTTTTAAACCAGAATAATCGGTGCAGAGAAGGAACTGGTACTAGGTCGTATGATACCTGCATCAAGCATCTCTTTCACATTGCGCTCAATCTCTGCCTTCTGGATGTAGGGATACCTATACGGACGGATGTTGGGCGGTTCAGCCCTAGTCCGTAGCACAATCTGATGATCACGGAATCGTGACGGTGGAAGTGTACTCGGCTCCTGGAAGATGTCATCATACTCCTCTACTAGCGCCCGCAACTGGTCCGGAACCTGTGTCGATCCTTCCTCGTCCGACATCACCCCCAACAGAATCGCCATCAAACTACTGGACTCCTCAAGCTGCTGCAAACTGCGAAGGGAGATCTCTTTAACCGGAGAAGATCTGAGCCCCGTCAAACAGAACTGTCGCCCGCCCTGCAAGAACTCCATCGTCATCTGATCCCAATCAAAAGTAACCCGCCGCAACTGCTGTAACCACTGCACTCCCAGTACCATATCTGAGCCCCGGATCGGTAAGAGGTAGACGTCCGTGCACCCCACATACCCCTGCATCTGAAGCTCTACCGCCTTCAACACTCCTTGGCACTGTAACTTGCTGCCATCCGCAACCATGACCTGGAACGCTGCTCCCGTGTCAATCCCCTGCCCCACCTTCTTTGCCACATCAGGGTGAATAAAGTTGTGAGTACTCCCACTGTCTACCAGAATCGTCACCCTCTCTCGCCGAATCCGTCCAGCCAACCGCATCGTAAGCGGAGGTGGATTGCATCCCTCCATGGCATGTAGGGAGACACCCAACTCCGTCAAGTCTAAGTCCCCCCCCAGACTCCAATTCCTCCTCCGGGAAAACGTCCTCCTCGAGCTGCTCCTCCTGATGCAACATAAAAACCTGTACCTTCTGGCACTTGTGACCGGGCACAAACTTCTCATCACAATTAAAGCATAAGCCCTTCTCCTTCCGAGCCGCCAACTCGCTCCAACACAACCGAGTCACCGTCGGTTTGGTACCCGTGGGTGGCTCCCGTCGTGCTGACGTGGTAGGGCCCAAAGCCGGTCTACTCGTGATACGTGCCCGCTGCCTGTTGAACCTTTCCTCCTGGATACGCGCCAACGTAATGACATGGTTCAAGGAACGTGGCATGAGTGCCTGCACCTCATTCCGAATATGCTCCTTAAGACCAGATATGAAACAGCTGTAGAGCGTCCTCTCCGGCCACTGAACCCGATTCGCCAACTTTTCGAACTCAGTACGATACTCCATAACCGACCCTTTTTGACGAAGCTTCTGAAGGAGGGCCTCAAAGTTCTCATACTCCAGTGGACCAAATCGGGCCGTAAATCCATCCACGAACTCCCCCCAAGGCACGTACTCCCGTCCCCGCAGGAACCACTGTGTCCATTGGAAGGCATCGTCCTTCAAATGGAAGGACGCTAGCTGCACCCACTGCCCTTCAGACACCTCCTGGTACTGGAAGAATAATTCAGCCTTTTGAATCCATTCCAAGGCGTCGCCGCCCTCGAACTCCGGAAAGTACATGCGAGTTAATCCGGGGGTCAAACGTTGTGTCCCTGGACCTCCGTCCCACCTTGCGTGTTCCCCATGCTCAAAACCTCCGTAGCCGTGCTGCTATCCCGCTCCCCAAGGCGGAGGTTGCGGCTGGCCGCCCCACCCTGGGCCAAACCCGGCCCCTCCTGGTGTCCCAAACCCGCGTGGAGGAGGGAGGAGCCCCCCCTTTGCTGTCCCGCCATGTCGGGTGGCCGTCGAAGCCCAAAAGGGTCATCCCCACCTCGGCGCCATTGTTCCGGGCCCGATCCGAGTTCGCCGAAGCCTGCTGCCGCGGATCCGGGCGGAAACTGCCCCGCCGGACCCCCATACACCGCTGCCGATCCCGCGGGAGGCCCGTAGGCCGCCGACGCCGCACCCCCTGTCGTCCCGTGCCACGCCGCGCCGGGCGGAGCCCCACCCGAAGGCCGCACGCCCGCGAGCCCTTCCGCAAGCCGCGCGGCGGCCGAACCCGCTGGATCGGCTCCCGATCCGGCCGAATCATCGCTGGCCGGGCCTTTCCCTTTCAGTAGGGTCTTCAACTCCTCCAACCGAGCCTCCAATCGCCCCTCCAAGGCCGCCATCGAATCGGTGAGGCCAACAACATTCTCCTCTAGGGTTTCAATCCGCGAGGACTCCTCTTGATTGCGAGTGTTCACCATTGAGAGAATCGAACTCCTCTGATACCAAATGTTAAACACTAACTAGGGAAAGAACTAAGAAAAGAACTAAGGGAAGAGGAAGTAGAGAGAGATTAGGGTTAGGGTTGAGAGAGAGAGAGAGATGAGTACCTTGATAATTCTTGCATAACCTCCAAAAGAGAGGGGTCCGGGTATTTATACCCCCGTGACCCAAGACCGGCCGACCAAGGGGGCCGGCCGGCCCCAATGGGGCTGAACCCAGCGTGGTTCAGCCCCCTTGAGCCAATATTTTAAAGAGGAGGGGGCTGAACCCATTGGTTCAGCCCCAATATTGCCATGCCCCTGCCGTTGCCGCCGTTTGTAATGTTGTCCGAATAATCTAGCCTCGTCCGGGGGCTTAACACTCTCCCAGGCCTTCTGCTGCGTGACGCGTTGACTCTGACTTCTGTCTTGACTTGCTGACTTTGACTTCTGCTGACCTGGCTCTGGAGGGGTCCACGCTCGACAAATATGGGTTGTACATCTTCTACATGTGAAAGGTCTGTCCTTTTTTATTTTGTTGCGCATACAAGATTTTTCTTTTCCACACTTGATCTGGAGGTCATGACGATCACAAGCCGACCCAAGATTTTTACTTTGTTCCTCGATTTGCTTGAGGAACCTCTTTTGGTTGCACAACTTTTCAAGCGAGAGTAACACATTCTGGTAGAGCTCACCAATAGATGTATGACTGATAGAGATGTTTTTTTTACTTGGAGGAGCCGAGATGTTTCATTTCCAAGAGGCTCTGGAAGCGATTTTAGGAAAGTTTGCTTTAAATTGACGTCGTCAATCCCATTGGTCGCATAAAATCTTTTTGACATCTTCTCATAATGGTCTTCTAGGTCTTTTCTTTTCTACGAGCAACACGTCATGCTCAAGTATTGCTCTCTAGCTTGAGTTATATAGTGATCCAATGCTCCAAAGAATTCGTTGTGGAATGCATGATCAGGACATCCATATTTGTGCTTTGTTTGACCATTTGTAGTCTGTATGCTCCAAGAGCAATCCACCACTGCCTTAGTCTGCCATGAAACTTTGACACACATCTGTCTGCGACACCAAACATTGTTACTCCAGGCTGTAGCAATTCGGCAGTGCACCAAACATGCATTTTATAGATTCTGTCCCGCCATTTTGATGGAGGGATGTTGTCAAATGAAAAGTCACTTGATGAGTCATTTTGGAATTGAACAGATTGTTCCGGACCTTGATGGGGTGCTTGACCAGTGTCATGTGCTTCATCTTCAACAGTAGGGTCTTCGGTAGGTGGATCCGCCATTAGAATGTTGAGGGACAGGTCCTCGATATCTGAATCTTCAGAGTACTCCTGTACGGGTGGTGGGTGTTTTGGATTCTGTGGTTGTGTAGTTATTGTCTTTAATAATGAGGAGATAGGATTGCCAACCATGAGCTGAGAAGACGGTTGAGTTGTGGGCAACTCTTGTGATGAAGATTTTTTAGATGAATATTTTTCTGATTTTCGTTTTGAAGACTGAGGTGTTTCATAGCACATTTTCGGGAGGAAAGCTGCATCATTGAAAGGATTGTGATCAAACAGGGAGAGAGTGGATAATGGTTAAGAATATGTTGGAAGTGGAGGTAAATAAGAGGAGTAAGATGATGCTTCATAATATCCTGATGAGTGTTATTGTTTTTGGGTTTGGAGAGAATGCAGTTGGAATTTTAGACCTCTTAACTCCGCCTCCTTTTGGGTCAGAAGCGGTGAATTGAAATAGACAATACTAACCAATTTGAGTAGTTCATGATGCACAACCGTTATCTCATCTTGGAGTTACATTGTGACTCTGGTGATTGTCGAAAGCTCGAAGTCGAGCATTTTCTCTATGGTTTGTTGACTTGCCGCTATTTGTTTTAAAACTTTGTTTTGTGCCACGATATTTTCAGAATGCCAATTTAACGTAGCTTCGACATAAGATATATGTTTTGTTGTTCCATCAGGATTTTTGGTAGTTGGGTTTTTGATCTTCCAGGTATAGGAAGTTCTATCTTCATCGAACTCCATTGGAGGTAATTCATCTTGGTAAGAGGTCGGCTGAAGCATGTTGATTTCTGGACTTTTAGGATAAAAGACACAATAGTCAAATTTTTCAGAATGTTCTTCTAGCAATCCAACTGTTGGATCTCCTTTTTCATAACGTTCTTTAAGCAATCATTGTGTTGACTTTCGTTTGTTCTTTCTCCTTCTGGGTAAATCATCTGTATCATAGTCATCTTCTTTACATTTAGCACACGAACAGACGTCAAAGTATTGATGGCCATCTTCGTCTTGAAATTGATAGACAGACAATCCATCGGACCTGAAGGAAAGGATGGGCGCATTAAGCCCGAATCCCTTTTAGTCAATCATGTGTAGCTCTGAGGTGATGATGGGGTTCGTGCTAGAAGAGAGGTCTTCGCCGTTGAACACAATTTTACCGCGCCGTCTTTCTTTCTGATAAATGAAGACTTGACAAAGTGGATCAGTTGGTTATTGCTTCGTATTTTTTCATACTGCGTGACCTATGATTCAAGGAGAAGTTTAATAAGCTCATCTTTCGAAAGTTTCTTTGGGATGTGGACGCATGAGGAGCCCGAGCGAGCGTCAATTTCCAAGTAGAGCGCTTCATCAGTGTCTTGTGAAATACTTTAGTCGAATGAATGATTTTGGACCCGATAAGCCATTTGGTAGTGCAGCGTTGCGACATATGTCTCTGCAACTTGGGGTGCTCAAACAATTTGAAGCTCAACGTTAAGATTGTTATAGATATGAGGATCATCAAGAATCAAGTTGAAGTTTGAAAATAGTGTTATAAATACAGTGCCAACATTCATGGTAGTTTAGACAGTTGCGATGCAAGCATGACTGTATAGTTGAAACCTTGTGTCCAGGAGAGCTAATCGATCTATCACTGGGAGTCCCTTCCTTGCGTGCAAAGTGAGAGCCATTCTCACAGCTCTGAAATGTATGTGAGAATAACCGCGAGCCTTCCATTGTCCAAGCTGCGCCTCATCCAATCGTATATGAAATATTTGTTCTGCTTCTGTAGCAGGAATCAATACTTGTTCAAGCCTCGAGGCTAGAATGAGTTCTTTTGCAGTGAGTGTCTTATTGGAAGTGAGAGCCTGTCAGAAGACTCGAGAAACTGGATGATGTTTTTTGGTAAAGATTTTATATAGGTTTAACAAGGGGAGGTCTGTTACGGGAATTCTACTATCTTCAGTAAGGTAGTCGACTTTATAGAACAACTCAGAATTTGTTGAGGTAGAAGATGAACTATAGGAATTTCGAGGGTAAGAAAAGGAAGATTAGCGGGTAACGAGTTGCGAATTTGCCATAGATGTAAGAGAACTTATGTCTCAGGAATTTTCTTCAGTGTTAAGGTGACTTGCTATCGTACTGAATGATACAACTGTTGTTATTCTTGCGAAAATCTGAGCATATACCCACAACTGCACACCTAACAGCTTCAAGGGCCACAACTCCTAATTGTTCACGAAGAATTTGGCCACAAGCTCTGGTGTAAGATTTCTGATATGGAGGGTCCCTAAAGAAGGGCAACCACAAAGCATACTATCCTCAATCAAATGCAAGCCAACATGAACAAATCATATGCACCCTTGGATCATCAAGAGAAATAAGGGGAAGTTTTTTAAGCTTCCATCCCTCTGAAATCAGATTTGCAACTCACGGAGAGAGGTACATCCACACAGGAGGGATACAAGATTAACAGTAGAACAAGAGAATACAAAAAGATCTTAGAACTCTTCAAACTTTATTGCTTAGAAATATTGATTCAGACTGAGATGTGTCAGCCCATTATACTAGACCCTTATTTATAGTTGTCTCTTGAGGGGATAACTTACATCGCATACTATCTTATCTTATAAGATAAGATTCTTTTCTTACGATACACGTTATTCTTTTATTGACTTCTACGACACACCAAAATAACTTTATATCACATCATACACTTTATATCACATCATTCCATTTATATCACATCTTATCTTAAGTAATAAGATTCCTTCTTCACTTCTACGACACGGCATAATAACTTTATATCACATCATATTTGAAAATATTGAAGATATTCTTTCATCCTTTTGGTATCAACTCGTCCTAGCCTCGAGTATGAAAGAATATTCCTCTGATATCTTAAGGGATAACTTACATTACCCGCTATCTTATCTTATAAGATAAGATTCCTTTTTTACAGTACACATTATTCTTTTATTGACTTTGACGACACACCAGAATAACTTTACTTTGTCACACCATACACTTTATATCACATCATACACTTTATATCACATTATACACTTTATATCACATCTTATCTTAAGCGATAAGATTTCTTCTTGACTTCTACGACACGCCATAATAACTTTATATCACATCACATTTGAGGATATTCTTTTATCTTTATGACTTTGACTTTTCGATCCATGGAATTAAAAAAAACGAAAGATACGATTCTTTTCAATTTCCCAGATGGGGTATTCTGAATCACCTGGCTGAGGAGGAAGATCGGTAAGATGTTTAGCTTTTCCCATGCCTTTCAAGTATACAAGAACAGTCTTCTTCCAAATTTGGAAGTTTTTTGGACCTTCTAGTTTCTCATCTGTGAGTCTAGTAGGAAAATGCATAGAACTATGCATAGAGTCCTCTATGATCCCTCTAGACCCATCATCAATCCTAGCTTGTTTTAGAGAATCTTTTTCCCACATCACCCACGACACCGATGCACACTTAGAAGGCTAAACCTGCAATGTAGAAATCGACAAAGACAGTCGGAACTGGATCCAGAAGAGAAGATGCAGCCGAATATGGATCCAGATGAGAAGATGCAGTCGGGAATCTAGGAAGACAGTCGGATCTGAAAGGCGGCTGATGCAGGATTCACTACCAGGAGACACTACCGAGAACGGCTGGACTGGATGGCAGGGCTGGATCCACCAGGGACGGACGCAGTGGCAGAAGATGCACGCGGCAAAAGGCACACACAGCAGACTACACATACGCAGGCGACGCACGCGGCAGGAGGGAAGATGATGCAGATGCACGCGACTAGAGACTCTCAAAGGGCGACGACGGAAGATCTCAACTAGTGGCCTCTGATACCATGTAAAACAACCGAGGAGGAGGAGAACCGAGTATCTCTTAATTCCGCGTAGTCCTAATCGTAGACGCCGCTTGAATATAAATATGAAGAGCCGAACCGAATGCAAGAGCTGAACCGGATGCAAGAGCTGAACCGGATGAATGAACTAAACCAAAAATAATTTCATAATCTAACAAGGTAAAATGAACTGAGGGTGGTCCAAAGTCACTGCTAAGATTTTTACGACCAAAGTGAATAAAAACTCATATCATGTCTATGTTACTGGCAAAAGCGGGACAACTATGATCATGTTCATTGTTGCGAAGATCGAGATCTTACTTAGGATCGGGAGGCATCCCTAAGATCGTAAAATGTAGGATCGACACGGATCGCAAGATCGTATTATAATAAAAATTAAAAAAATTATACACATTGGAAGAATTATTTTTATAAAACAAAAGCATCAGAAAAATGTAAAACAAAAACATGAGAAATATGTAACAATCAACATTCGATAAATATTAATATAAAAGACATTGTATAATGCATAGTTGCATATCATACCATCACATCAAAATATAATATTCCAAACAAACAAACTAAAAGTGTTCAATTCAACTTTAAATAAAATCAGTCAAGTCAAAATTCAAATTTTCCCCAAAAGTATCTTCCTCTCCTTCAACCATCACTTGCTCTTCTTCCTCTTCTACGGCTGCAGCAAGTTCTTCAATAAAATCAGGAGTATCCAACTCCGCTTCATTTGGAGCATCTACTTCATAAGTGTCCTCAAGATCATTCAGTTTGTCTTCATCTTCATCTTCAACAATCCACTCATCATCTGAAGAGATATCATCAAAATTGAAATTATCCGTACTCCTTTTTTTCATTTTGCCCAATCTTGAATTTGTCATCACAAAGATGACATCATTCATGGTCTTTTGCTTTAAGCGATTTCTTTTATTTGTGTGCACCTAAAAAAAATCAAATAAGTTAATATACATAACATAATTTAAATGCAACATATAAAAGATTTCTTATTTTTTAAATTATACCATTTCAAAGGCACTCTAGTTCCTCTCACATCCAGAGGAACTACATGTCAAGCTTAGCACACGAAGAACAAATTTTTGAAGCTCTGGATGTTCCTCCCCATATGAATCCCACCACGCCGCTGGAGTTTTGATATTAACTTCAGCTTTGGCAACTATTGATCCAAAAAATTGTCTCTTATTCTTAAAATCTTCAAGCTGGCTATCAATTTTTGTAATTTCATCTAGATTTTCCCCCGTCATTCTTTCTATACAGTCATATAATCCACATTTTACTTCATAATCAGCCTTAAATGTAAGACTGTAATGAAATTGGGTGTTCAAATAATAGCCAGCAACATGCAAGGGCTATGGAGTTTCTTGTCTCATCTTGCATCAATAACATCTCATATAGGTTGATAACTAAACAATGAAAAAAATTTAAATAATTTAAAATAAGACAAATAAATAATGCTACATTTTATTTAAAAACACTTGCTATTTTTGCACAGCATCAAAGGCCTGTGCAATTTTCTCTTTGGCCCTATTCATTTCCTCATTTATGATCACATGGCAGGCTTCTCATCTGCATCAACCAATCTAAGCACCTTCATCAATGGATATGCTCCCTTCAAGCAAATAACAATATTCTTCCAAAACTCCCTATCCATAATCACATCGTCAATTAATTTTCCATCTCTGGAAGCTGCAAACCGACTACCCTTCCATTCATCTGAGTTAAACATTCTTATCAATGTAGTTTCTTGTCATGAAGGCATCCTAGAGTTAAGTATGCAGTGACAAAGCAAGTCATTCCCGGCCTCACCAAATCTTTATCTTTTGTAAATTTTTTCAAGATCGATATGAGATTAGTTATAAAATAAATATATGTTGTAATTTTCCTCGCCTTTGGAATTGTCTCATGATGCACAACTATCTTCTTCTCCATATCCTCCAACATCAAGTCAATGTAGTGCGCGGCACAAGGTGTCCAATATAACTTTTTTCCTTTTATCCATCAACATTTCTCCGGCAGCTTTGTAGTTTGCAACATTATCTGTCACTACTTGGACAACATTATCTTCACCAACCTCCTCAATAATGTCATCGATCATCTTAAAGATCTTCTCTGTTGTTTTAGTCATATGAGAAACATCAATAGATTTGATGAAAACTGTTCCCATAAAGCTGTTTACTAAGAAATTTATGAGTGTTCTTCTTTTATCCGTCCACCCATCGGTCATTATTGTGCATCCCAACTTCTTCCAATGAACTCTATGTTCAGCAAGAGTCTTCATTGTCAAATCATACTGTTACTTCAGATATTTGACCCTAATTTCATGATAAGATGGTGGTTTGAAACTCAATCCATGTCTTGAAATAGACTCACACATCTTGTGGAATTCATCACTCTTTACCACATTAATCGGTATTGTGTTGTTGTAGATGAATGAGGCAATATCATTATATGCTTCCTCTCGCACCCCCTTTTTAAAAATGTTGTTAATTGTTGATTGTGTTTTTTCACTTCTCTTGAAAAAACTAGCAGAGTTTTTATCATCTATTTTCCTTTTCGCACTTCCACTTGACTCTTCTTCCGTAAGGACGATTGTTTTCTTCAATAGTCGATCTTGCAAACCAACTAGAATATCCCATAATTTCTTTTTCACATCTTCTGGCACGGCTCTACAAGCTCCAACATCTTTTTGTGTTCCCGCCAAATGATGTTTTAACCTATAGATCCCTCCGGTCACCACTTTCTCACAAAATTTGCATTTTATTTTCCTAACATCTCCCTCTACTGGAAAGCCATACTTCCATCCAACATCACTTCTAGATCCTGCAGCAGTCTTTTGCGTTCTAGATCCCATACGAGCATCAACACTGTTGCTCTCAGATGCACTATTCGAACCACCACTTGAAGCCATTTCTAAAACAATTAGTAGTGTTAAGTTATTAACAATTTAAAACAATTTGAACAAAATAGTAGAAAGGAACTCATTGGCCCATTGCTAGTGTTAACAATTTAAGAAACTCTATACCTAAAAACAATTTGATTTCTTTTAATAACGTTAACCATACATTACTTTTCAACAGAAAAAAAATCAATACACAATTAACAACAAATCATGCACAATAAACCAACCAAAATCAATTGAGTCAAAGAACCATAATTCCTAAATCTAGAACAACACATCTAGATTTATGTATGTGGAACCACAAAAAATTAAAGGATCTAGATAACTTCTGTTAGATAAACCCTAATAAATGATCTAGATTTATGTATATGTATTAACCATATTTCCTAAATCTGGAACCATAAGAAAATCTAGATAGCAATGAATCAAAATTTAAAATTAAATCTACATCATAAAGCCTAATAAAAGAATGTAGGATCTGAATAATCTGCAAGCAAACAAATCTACCAAGCAAAAAGAACAATAAGGAGAATAATCGGTTTAGGTGGGATCTGATATTATACCAGCCCAGAATAAAAACTTTCGAGTAGAGATTCTGCTACTGAGAACGAATGATGAAGAAATAGGTTAGGAGGATGGGGAAATCGAAGTATCGATAGTCGATCGTAGAACAACTATCGCCGATAAGGCCAGAAAAATGGAGCACCTGCAAAAAAAAACCAGTTAGAAGAAGAAGAAGACGACACCTGCTGCAGAAGACGCCGACACCTGCTGCGATGGATCGGGACCGGGATGACCTAGAACGATGGATTGGGAAGAATTAATGAGCGGTGGGATCGGGAAATTTACTTATGCCGAATTTTAGGATCGATGAGCCCGGCGATCCTACCGATTTACGATCTTACCTTGCGATCGTAACGATCTTAGTGTCCCGACGATCCCACGTAGAACGTGGATCAGTCACCTGTGTAAGATCGTAAGATCGGACGATCTTATAATCTAAATCGCGATCTTAAAAACGTTGATCATGTTAGGGTTTGCTTTTTCTCCCGTAAACTAAGGCTTTGTTTAGGCGCGCGGATTCATGCAGTCCGGCGAATGAGATCCATGTGGTTGCGACTGCCTCCCGTTTGGTGAAGCCACGACCGCGCGCCACTTACATTTCCCCAGATCTTCTGTGGAAATCTATCGCGCGGAGGCGTCTGCGGTCATGGTGGCCTCTGCGCGTATTTGCTCCACGGGAGATTCATGGAGCCAAACCAAACGCCTAAGGCTCTGTTTGGCGGGGCATTTTGGGAGTGGGGTGCTGCAGATTTTCGCACCGCCCCGCCCCGCCAAATGTATTTTTTGGGAAGGCAGTGTGAGTCACTGCCACTCCCAAATCAGAATAATTGGCGATTCTTGAGTTGTGAAAAATTATCGCAACTTGAAACAACACTACAAATACTATTCTTCCAAATGGTTTCATAATTTCTGTCACCACTCTGCAAAACAGCTGATTATTCCACCACTACTTCCTACCACTGCTTCTCCAGGCGCTGCATCTGAGCCAAACTGAGCCTAAGGCTCCGTTTAGGCTCTGTTTGGCTCCACGATTTCGCTCCATTTTGGCAAATTTTCACTGCCCCGCCAAACAACGAAAAGATGTACGACGGTGGAAGTCGCCACCGCTTGCAGGTCGCGGATTTTTGGCGTTCTTGAGGCGTGAAAATTTTTTACTACTCGTAAACCGCAGCAACTGCTGCTGGTCATTTCCGACATCGCTGCGGGCTGCGATTTGCGGAAATAGCGCGAGCCTCGTCATCCCCTAGCTTCGGCGTTTCTATTTTCGCCATCTTCTCAACGATTCAACGATTTTCTCCAGAGCAACTGTGATCGAAGACATGTATCGTGGAAGAAGGTAGAAAAGGGCGGAAGGGGAAATCGTTGCTTGCTAGTGGAGGAGACACTACTACTGTTTGGATTTTGATGGAGTTCTCTGTGATAGCTGCGGCGAGAGCTCTCTCTCCACTCTTAAGGTCTCAGAACTTCTCAATCTCTTCCTCTTTTTTATTGCAGATTAGAAAATAGAACAGATGCATGCCGTTTCCTTTCTTTCTTTTTGTTTACTCACAGTAATCTGTTCTTCAATTCTAGGGGTAATGGTTCAGCCTCTGAATAAGGGGAATGGTCATTTGTTTGCATGACAGCTCCGAACAATTGTTCTTGATTGTAGTAGGGCTAGAAAATTTTCAATGCGGGTGATCAATTTAAAAAATTGTACTGCACTGAAAACGCATTGAAAATGATGTTCTTCCAAATAGTTTCACGGATTCTGCCACCACTTTGCAAAACAATTGTTTATTTCACCATTGCTTCTCCAGTCGCTGCAGCTGAGCCAAACTTAGCCTAGTGTCGTTGGTCATGAACACAATGGTCGTGAACTGTGGTTTGTGAACGCCCAACCTCGGGTTTGTTTGACGGGGCGGATCCCGCGTGGTTGCTGCGGCTGCCCGTTTGGTGGGGCCGTGTCGGGCGGTGGCATCCTCCCTGCCTTCATATTTCTACAGATTTCTCGGAGAAATCTGCCGCGGGGAGGCCACTACGGTTGTTGTGGTCTCCGTGCGGATGGGCTCCACAGGACATCCGTGGGGCCAAACAACGCCCATGTCCCTAGAACCGTGCCCATGTTTAAATTCAAAATGAGTTTTTTTTTAAATAGCGCTTACAACCGTTGACATGCCAAAGGAGTGCAAACTTCTTGGAACTTTTGTCCAAACACACCGGAGCAAACGCCATGCCAAAGAGACTTGTAATATTCTAAGAATTGTTTAGTACTTCAGTTAGCAAATTGAAACTTGTAATAAATACTTGGAGATGTGTTAAAGCGGATTGCTTCTTGCAGGTGCTGGAAGAAGCAGTTAACCGTAGCAAAAGATGCTCAGCAAGTAGGCATCCTTTGCTATCGCCTATCTTTGAGTTACAGGCTTTTGAACGGCACTTCTAAGTTTAAAGAGTTGCATAAAATTGTCGAAGACATGATGAAACTTCTGGAGCCGGAAGTAGGCCTTGTGAATGGAGTCTCAGCCAGTATAGCTCGTGGAATCGTGAGCAGGCTTTCCGTGGCCAGTGATGTGCAAAACAAATGCTTTCTTGCGATCGAGAAAGCAGACGCATGTCTGAACCCCGTCGGTGGCTCGAATATAAATCACAGGGGTGGGCACAATTCAGCATCTTATTTCCAAATTATGGTTCTTTTCTTTTCCTTGTTATAATTCTGAAGCAATTGAGTTTCTCCTGCAGATTCTCTCCATTTTGAAGAAATATCGTGTTCTTCACTTGTAATTGTTTTGAATAAACAATTGCCATCAGAATCTGATGCCATTGATGGTTACAAGCTGTCATATCGCAAAAGTACAGAACAGATCTACAAGAAAGACTCCGTCCTCATCCCAAGATCTCAACTAAGAATTTTTGTTTCAAACCTTCAGCCATCCTCAGACTATGTTTTCAGAGTTAGTTCCTTCTCCGACGATAGAGAGTTGTGCTACACAGAATCAAAGTGCTCCACTAGGAGTGCAGAGAACACAAATGCCCAGTCGTCCATGTTTAAAGTCCGGAGTCTGGGAAGGGCCTTCGAACCAGTTTGGACGCACGAAGAATACGATGCAGAAGAAGAATCATATATAGGAAGTGGTGCATCAAAACCGATTAACACCGAAGAGGATCAACCGAAGGCCTCTGTGCCATGTCAGCTCGATTTGAATGTTGCCACCGTTCCCGATCTCAATGCTGACATTATGGAGTCCTCGCCGGAAGAAAACAGATGCTCGTTGGATAAAAATCGTCTTGAAAGTTCAAATGGAGGAGCCGGAGGATCCGTGCCAAATGGACATGTGGATGGTGGCGATGTTGACAGCACCCTGGTCAGCGCACCGCCGCCTGAATTCTCGTGTGGCTTAAGCCAGATGGACGACGACTACGAATACTGTGTTAAAGTGATAAGAAGGCTGGAGTGCTCGGGGCACATCCAGAAGGAGTTTCGCATGAAGTTTTTAACATGGTTCAGTTTGAGGGCAACGGAGCAGGAGCGGTGGGTGGTCATCACATTCATCCGAACCCTAATTGAGGAACCAAGTAGTTTGGCTGGGCAACTTCTTGATACTTTTTTGGAGACTGTTAACTGCAAGAGGCTAAGAAATGGCTTCTGCGTTAAGCTGTGGCACTGAAAAAATGGAAGGGATCAGAGTTTTTGGAGGAAGATCAGTTTGGTTGTTCACTAGCTGATGGTTTTGTAGGTTTCAGGAGTTCTTCCCTTTTGCATAATCTAGCCTTGTGTAGTATCTCTAATCATTTTCCTTTTTTTAATAGAAATTTCTGCAGCTAATTCGTCCCAGAAAGTTGGGGACAATGTTAACATTCGTTGCGTTGCCGCGCCGATAGCTGATTGATGATTTGTAATTTTGTACCATTATTTGATTATTATTATTATTATTATTGCTGTTTAAATTTATCATTGATTTGTTGTTTGCCTGTCCAATTTCTGTTTTCTGATAGAAGTTTTTTTAAAGTTTGGTTTATAAATTTTTTGTGCAATTAATATAAATTTTGGGCCGTAGGTTGAGTTTTGAGTTGGATGCTTAGGTTATAGCATGGTATCAGAGTAACTTAGACCCAACAACTAACTCTTGTGTCACTCATCAAAAAAGTTAGTGTATTCGAGGTCTGCGACTTTATATGCGAGAAGGCATGCTGAGAGTACTCTTATATTGGAAAACTAGTGTAATTCTGTGCATTTGATATAGATCTTGTCTGTCTGCATGTTCTAAATTGGTTTTGGGTTGCATGGTTAGGTTGAAAAGAGCAAGTGGTGGATGGAGAAAAGCCTCCAGGCATCTCCCACCTTCAGGCATCTTTCCTCCCCCTTCCTCCCCCGTGATTTTGGCGGCTTAGCACTGTTAAAACTTAAAATCGGCGGAGCTCTTTCTCCAGCCATGGACTCCGACCAGAGCTCCGCTACCCCCTCCTGTCGGAGCTCTGCTACCACCTCCCGCTGGAGAGAAGCCCCACCCCACCCCCGCCACCGAGAAGACTCCCCCTGCCCTCAACGCTGACGCAAAGCTCCGCCATCGCCACCCGATCTGGATCCAATTTGCCGGTGATGCAAGTCTAAGGTATGATTTTATTATTATGATTATTATTATATTATGATTATTAGTATTATTATTAATAAATTAAATTTATAATAAATATTAATTATAATCCATTTTAATTTATGTAATTATAATTTTAATTACATGTAACACAAACGTCACCGCTGTTTTACCAAAATGTTTGTCAATTCTGAACAGCCATGTCACCGTTGTTTTACCAAATTGTTTCTCCATTTTGTACAACTCCATTCCCACAGCCTCATTCTCACAACTCTATTCTCACAGCTCCTTTTGTCACCGCCACAGCCGAAACAAACTTACCCCAAGATGATAGCTTTTTAGGTAAAAGCACATGCAAAAAGAAATTGAATCTCACACCATAATTGTATAAATTCATTTGGGTCTTGGAAGACTTATTAGAGCTTTGGCTTAAGTATAAAATTATCGTGATCATCACGATCAAATATGTCAAATTATTTTATGACATTCAAATTTTATCATTTGTAATAACTCTATGTCGAAAATGGTGCATTATATTTTATCCTTTGTAATGAATCTAAAATCATTATAAAAAGATAAAATTGAATATCATAAAATAAATTAACTGATTTTATCAATTTTGATCTGTCTTTCTAATGTAAGGGACAATTTTGTAAACGGAGAAAACTTGGGGGAAGATAAATGTAATTTTGAAGGATAGGGGGTGCAACATGTACTTATGCAAACTCCTGGGGGAGGTCCGGGTAATTAATCCTCGAGCGGCCTTGGACTGCATATATTGTATATTAATATTCAATAACTCTGCTCGGCATCTCGCTCTCTTAATCTTGCTGCCCCTCTCTCTCTTCTCATAATTCTCATATTATATAATATATAATGTACCCATCTCTCTCTTTCTCTCTCTATCTCAACCCCCATTCTTTCGCCGCCCCCTCTATTATATATACCCCCTCTCTGTCTCTTGTATCTCCCCCCTCAATCTTCGGCTTAATATTATATAGCTTTTCTCTCTCATCGCACCACTCTCTCCCCTGATAATTACCCCCTATCTCTCTCTTTCTATGTCCCTGTATCTCTCCCCCATTCTTCCGCCGCCCCCTATTATTAATAGAGCAATGTTAAGTTCAAACCTATTTTCGCTATGTGCAAATCACGGTTAAGTGCAAACTTAAAAAATTTAAGTGCAAACCAAAATGTTAGATGCATACCAATTATATATAAAAAAAATTCAATCGTCCATAAGTCCATATTAGTTAATACAAATTCCATGATATTTAATACAAAAACTTAAGTCCCTTTTGACAAAAATTGATACTAAAATTTGAGTTCCAACACCATTGTGTGTTTTCAAGCAATCAACCTACATGAAAATAAAAAATTTATATTAGTATAGATAGCTCCGAAGTATACAATAATATATGTTAATTTTACGCACCATAACATTCAACACCCATAGTGTTAGACTTGATTCCAGTCGTAGTATAGAGACAAAAAACTGCAATTTACAATACAAAATATTTGGTGAAACTCTGTATGCTAGTGGAATGAATAATTTAACAAATTTTTGACAAACGCAACAAAGTAGTACCTTTAGAACTAATTTATGGCTTAATAACCTCCTCATTTGCAATAAAATTGTACCATTGCGCCACACTTTCTTACCAATATCTTCTCCAAATTGATATTAGTGGGGGTAATTTAAAACCTTCACGCACTTGCAGTTGCACGAAATGATTCTCATTTATAAACCCAATGTAAATTATCTTGTGAGGCAATGATGGTGGTGAATGCAACGGTAATAGTGTGAAAGACTGATATGCAGATAAGTGAACTAAAACAATATTATAACAAGAAGCAACCACCAATCCAATATCAGGCATTGACATCCACTTGTCCAATGGAGCTGGAGTTACAACACAATCCAGTGAGCTAAGTAACTCTGCTCTTCTATCTCTTCCAAATATGTCATCATACAAGGTTTCTTTGTGATGCAGTTACAAAGATAGCTCAATACGTACCTTTTGCCAATCTTGACCCATGCCCATAGCATTACTAACAACTCTATACCCACAGTGACCATCTGGAATTACATCAACCACATCTGTAATATACTCGGAGACATATGAAGGCATTTCCTTACGCACATTCTGTAGCAATCTGCTCTCTTTCGGTACCACCTTACATGTAGATCAGACTTTTGTCGTTCTGGTTGATACTTGCTCGGCCATCAATACATGCTCAAATAAGGATGGCTCACACTTTGTTGTTTTTGTGTCATCTCTAAACTTCTTATAGCTACCCCTCGGTCGATCCTTCAATGTCTTTGGTACCAAAGGCTCTAATGTTTGAGTTGTCGAGGGTTCCATAATTTCTCGTAATTTTTTCTTTATTTCTTGTTTTTGTAATGTTGTTGTACTCTTGTATCTTTTTAAGATTCCTTCCATTTCAATGTCAATTTCATTATCCGATTCATCTTCAACCTTAACGCTCTCATTATTTACGATATCTTGCAAAACTAACTGCTTCCAATGATTATGAACCATCCATAGTGGGAAAGAGTTTGATTGCTGCATATAAGGAAGTAAATCATGTGCACATGGTAAACCTAATGCATTTCTATTTTTATGTGTGCACTCACCAGCATCCGTACTACCAGATTTAACCAAAAGTTCTTTTTTTTTTTATCAACTCTAAAGCGGTAAAAGAAATCCGCCCAACAAGTTCAAAATACAAGGCACTACCAAACTCTCTATTCAACTGAATTGTGCTTTGGCCAAATGCACGTTTAATCTCCGTGTGCTGTAGAGTAATCATTTGATTAAAAGTTTTCCAAATAGTTGTAAGGTTGCCGATGGACACTTCAAGAAATCATTTTAGATGACTGTGTCCACTTTCTACACGATTAGTAGTTGAATTATCCAAATGCCAGAACATATCCACCCATGCAGAAACAAAGTATTCTTTATACGGCTCAATCCAAGTAGTAAGTACATAAGAGCATGCCTCCGGATATTTTGCATTGTACTCTTCTAACATAGTGTCAAGACGATGTTCAAATTCTTTATGTGTGTGCGCATCCACAATATTTTGCCATACAAGCAAAAACTTTTCCCCTTCCTTACCACTTTTGAAATATTTTTTGCATTTGGCCAAAATATTTCTACTAATGTGAACCTTGCATAGAATGTTTTTTGCTTTTGGAAATAAGACTGCAACAACATTCATAAGTGCAATTTCTCTATTAGTCACTATTACTTGTGGCAACAAATGTTCGTTAAAGAAAGTTCTGAAACAATCAAGAGCCCATACATAACTAGACTGTGTTTCATTTGAGATGAACGCAAAAGCCGAATAAAATGTTTGGTTGGTTGAGGTTACACCCACAATGCACAGCAAGGGCATTCGAAACCTGTTTGTCTTATAGGTACAGTCCATGATGAATACTGTAGGAAATATTTTGGTAAGTTGTATGGATATGGGGTGTGCAAAGAACAAACATTCCAAATTACCACTATCTTTTGCAACTTTATTAAAACTAACATATCCAGAGTCCGTAATACATTTATACAAAAACTGCATTTGTGTACCTCCTTGTAACTCTTTCAATTGCATTTTCACTCTCTCATTGTATATTGTGCGCAACACAGTTTTGTTGGAAGGATCTCTTTGTTTCAATGCTGTGAGTATTTTTCATGGCTTAACACCGGCTAAGTACATTTCAAGCACAACTGTTTGCTCATTCGAATCTAACCTTCCAGCATATGAGTGAGCTTCTAAGTGCACCAGCTCATGGTTGTGAACGCCGCATATAACTTCAAGGCTCCACTCATTTAAATATAAACCTTTTTGCCCTTTAATTGAGAACTTGCAACCACACCTTTTCGAGCTTGATTTTCTCTAATTTTTCCTAACCCATCCTTTATTACGTTGATTCTCCCGATAATGTCCAGCTCTGTCGCAACCAAGTATAACTCTGGATTTGAGTCTGCTTGTAAGTTTGTCTGCACTTTGTATAGTGATGACAAAACCCAAACTCGTAGCAATACTGCGTGCCCAATCCACCAAATCATCTTTGCTATAAAACATATTTGATGTAACAAAATATTTGCCAACATCAATTTCAAATTTGGGCTTTGCCTCTTCATAAGATAAAGAAAAAAATATCTTGCGTCAACAACAATATCTAAATAGTACACACGTTTTCAAAAATAAGGTTGACGAAGAGACGATACCTCCATCTAAAGGTGGTTGGGGAGAGTGTACATCGACGGACAATTCCCAATCATATGATTTGTTCTTCATTAACCTACAAAGATATGAAGTAAAGATCCAATGTTAATCATAAATCATATCTAGTTATGAATCTATAACAAAATCTGAAACTTAAGCAAAAAATTACCACTTATGTTTCAATCATTCAAGCTCAATAAATTGTTTGATAAACTTCATTAATCGTTGTGATTTAGTTTGTTTATCTTTTATAGATCAACCAAGTAACCAACACAGTAAAGCCATAATTCCTAATGACTTGTCTCAATATCAACATTGATCCTCAACTAATAATTGCACCCTAAATAGGAGATAATATCAACATATATCCCAGTATTGCAAACAGAAATGCAGTAGAACATAAGGAATGCAGTAGGTTAAAACATAAGGAAGATAATATATCAGATTATCCCTCTTCATAAGTTCTAACGCTTTTATTCCCCAACTGGATTCGTTCTAACGCTTTTATTCAAACAAACTCAGATTATCATACACAAACATAAGGAATGCAGTAGGTTAAAATGAATCCAGGAAAAAAACAGGACTCACCGGAACTCTAGACTGTAGTAGGTTAAAACGAATCCAGGAAAAAACAGGACTCACTGAACCCGGATTGCAGTAGATTAAAACGAATCCAGGAAAAACCCCCTTCTCTTCACCGGAACGACGACACCGGGCGGCGTTCTGGAAGGGGAGAACGGCGAACGGGGGTCGTGGGGAGGAGAACGGCTCACCAAGCGGCATTCAGGAGGTGGAGAACGACGAACGACAATGGGGGTCGCGGGGAGGAGAGCAGCTCGCAGGTGTTCGGGAGGTAGAGATCGGCGAACGGGCGCGAGCAAGAGGAAGAAGCAGGTCGACACTCGCAAGCTAGGGCACGAGCGCGGTTTGCACCGAAATGTCTTGAGAGAGGAGATTAAATGGTTTTTTTTTGGGTCTGCACAGTCATATACGGTTTGCATTTAACATTGCTCTATTAATATTACATAGCTACAACCCCCTTTCTCTCTCTCCCACTCACTTTCTCTCCTCCTTGCCTCTTCGTGGTCCTGTCTCCTCTCTTTTCCTTTCTCTCTCTCCCTCTCTTTCTCGGATCCGGATTTTCTGGAGTTCAGGAGGAGCTCCACCGATCCAACGGGCGAGAACTCCTGAACTCCGTCAATCGTATGGTTAAAAAAATTTCAGCAATAAAAGACAAAAAAATCTAAAGTTAAAATAATTTTAAATCTAAAAACACGTGGGTTCTCGCGCATTGGAGAGAAATCCAACGCGCGAGATCTTCCCAACTCCACCTTGGAGTTGTCCGTACAAAACTCTAGGGGATCTGGATCCCTCTTTCTCGCTCACTCCAATCTCTCACTCTCTGTAGTTGTAGGAGATCTAGGTTTATTTTGTTTTGCCAGCAGATAAGATCGGATGGCTATTAAATTTCATGCCTGAAAATAACTAATGAGATTGCTTAAATCACTTTTAAATTCATAGCATTCATATTTTCTTATAAGTATATATATATATGATTTGAAATATATAAGCTCAAGTTTTTTTAAGTGTAAAAATTTGAGTTGGTTCTCTCATAATACACGTCGAAATTAGACAAATAATATATGCATTTTATAGCCAAGAACGAGATCTACAACTTTCATGTTGAACTTTTTTCCAAAATTTGCAAGTTTTAGACGGAATCTTGCCCGAAAAGTTGCTGGGTGGAATTTTGAAATTTATTATTATTATTATTATATTAATTTCGAGCCAACAACCTTTCAGACAAGATTCCGGCCAAACCGTGCAAATTTTGAAAGAATGTTCAACATGAAAGTTTTAGATCTCGTTCTTGGCTACAAAATGCATACATTATTTGCCTAATTCCATCATGTATTGTGGGAGAATCAGCTCAAGATTTTGTAGGCTTAAAAAAATTTGAGATTATATATATATATATATATATATATATATATATACATACATATATATATGTAGGGGATGTATCATGTGCGGGCAAACAGGCGTACGGACAAGGGTCAAGGAGGCTCCAAATTAAAAAGTGATCAACATTAAAGTTGTAGATCTCGACGATCCGAACAACTTTCATGTTGATCACTTTTTGATTTGGAGCCTCCGTGACCTTCTATTTGGGACCCGAAAAATCTGGGCGGCGAAACTGCTACAGTAAGCCGAAAATTTTCCACTTTTCGGGGCCCAAATCGGCGGTCAAGGAGGCTCCAGATCAAAAAGTGATCAACATGAAAGTTGTAGATCTCGGCGATCCTAACAACTTTAATGTTGATCACTTTTTGATTTGGAGCCTCATTGACCCCCAAATCTCTAAGCCCGTACACCCGCACCTAAGCTAGCCCGCATATGATATGCATTCATATATGTATATATATATAGTATGCATATATATATATGTATACATATACATATATATGTATAGATATACATATATATGTATATATATACATACAAGTGACAGGCACGGGCCTTCGACCCTGAGGACATTCGGCGGGGTTGCGACAATCGGCGGGGTGCGACATTCGGCGGGGTGTGACATTTGCCGGGATGCGACATTCGTCGGTAGTGCGACATTCGCCGGTGGTGCGACATTTGTTGTGGGGACGACATTTGTTGTGGCGGCGACATTTGTCGTGGGCGGCGACATTTGTCGTGGGCGGCGACATTTGTCATGGGCGGCAACATTTGTCGTGGACAGTACCCGCCCCTATGACCTCGCGCGACAGTACCCGACCGACGACGGCGGCTCCGCCCGCTCCCGGCGGGCTCCGCCCGACCCGCAACATATACATATGAGTATTCAAAATGACCGTAAAAAAATATAAATAAAGAATACAAATTTTATTTTGTAAAACAAATTATATTTTAATGTTAAAACATTAATTTTTCTCTTGTTATTCCTAGCTAGAGACAATAGGTTTAGGGTATCTAGTACTTTTATTTTTTGTATTTTAATATTGTAAAGTTTTGTAATTACCTAAAAGGATATTGTTTTTATAATATACTAATATAAAGTTTGGTATAATTGTGTAATTATGAATACAACTATAAGGGTAATATAGGAACATCAAGCAATGTTTCACCAAAGAGTTGTTTTCGTGTAATAGTAGATATATATATACACACACACACGAGTGCATGACACGGGGCTCCGCCCCTATGACCACGCGCCACAGTACCCGGCCGGCGACGACGGGCTCCACCTGGCCGCGGCGGGCTCCGCCCGCCCCCTGATGACAGTACCCCAGTGGACTTCGCCCGCCTCCGGCCCTCGTGCCCGCACGACAGTACCTGGCCCATGGCGGTGGGCTTCGGCCCCCCGGCCAGCCCCGCATCGCGCTTTGCCCGCCCACCCCCAAAGCGTTGAAATAAAAACTAAAAAATAAGAGTGCCCGATCAAGTTAATTAAGATTAATTAAGTTTATTCATTTAAGTTAATTAAATTCATTAAGTTATTAATATTAACATATAAAGTGCCCGCCGCTTTTTATATATAAATATTTTAGAGTGCTGTTATTAGCAAACTCACTTTCGTAGCAAAACAGGAAAAATAGATTCAGTCATTTTTTGCATTTTTTTCTCTCCCCAAAATTACTACTAGCAAACCAATATTGCTTTTTGACAATTTTTTAAATTTTGAATTTCAAGCCTCAAATATTTCTCATTTGAAAAAGTGATCAACATGAAAGTTGTAGATCTCATCGAGATCTACAACTTTCATGTTGATCATTTTTTGATTTTAAGCCGTTTAGGCCTCCAATTTGGGCCCTAAAAAGACATGCACGGAACGTACAGATTTTCGGCGTGACTTTTTTCAGGGCCCAAATCGGGGGTCTAAACGGCTTCAAATCAAAAAGTGTTAAGCATGAAAGTTGTAGATCTCATCGAGATTTGTAGATCTCGTTGAGATCTACAACTTTCATGTTGAACACTTTTTGATTTGAAACCGTTTATGCCCTCGATTTGACCCCCGAAAATGTCATGCTGTGGCGTCCGTACATATGTACGACGTAACTTTTTTCAGAGGCCAAATCGGTGGTCTAAAGTGCTTCAAATCAAAAAGTGTTCAACATGAAAATTGTAGATCTCGTCGAGATCTACAACTTTAATGTTGAACACTTCTCATGAAATTGTAGGTATAAGACGCAGTTCAAAATGACGTATATATTTTTATGTACACTTAACTCGTATATACAACACATCCTTATAGGAATTGAAAATCAAATATATTTCTAAACCAACCGATATTTTGTTTAAAAATTTTGGTGTAGATAATGATATTTTGTTGAAAAAATAGTTTTGGACATACTAAATATTTGCGGCATTTTGACTCATCTATAATACTAACATAAGTGGTTGAATGAATACATTTGAAATCATTTGTAATATCATAATATACAGCGGGTTATTTTGAAAAAATGAATGTTTTAAACAAAGTTTAATTTTTTTAAAAAAAAATTATGCTGGTTTGCTAGTAACAAAATGGTTTTCAAATAGCCATTTTGAAAAATGAGAGTTTGCTAATAGTAATGATTTGCTAGAAATCAAACTGGGTTTGCTAGTAACAGCACCCATATTTTAAGTTAAGTTCATTAATTTCAAGACTCAAGAGTGCGGCACGGATTTAAGTTAAATATTTAATTAAGTTCATTAATTAAATAGTGCGGCATAATTAAGAGTGCGGTGGGTTTATTTTTTGCCTCTGAATAGTCCCACATTGGAAGATGAACTGAGAATTTCGACTATATAATTAATGAAAAGCAGAGTTGGCTGTATTGAAAAGCAGTGAGTGGTGGCGGCTTATTAAGTGGGCGGCACATGCAGAGTGGGTTGTGTCTTAAGCAGCTTGTTTGGGGATAAATAGATTTTTAATTAAGATTTTCAAAATTTATAGGGGTAAAATTGTAACTACACTTTATAGGATAGGTGTCCTATGAAATTTATAGGTTTAGGTCGTCCCTCCTAGGTTTAGAAGGCCTACGAAAAAGTGGTGAGAGGGAGTGTGTTAGATTAGACGTCTGCAGAATAATGCCATTCAGATCGGACGGTCGAAATTACTCCAATGAATTTAAAATTCATGCATTCTATATTTCATTTATAGTGGTTTAGATATATATATATCAGAATAACATATATAAGCTCAAGTTTTTTTTAGCCTAAAAAAATTGGAGTTGTTTCTCCCACAATACCTGTCAGAATTATAGAAATAATGTATGCATTTTGTAGTCAAAAACGAGATCTACAACTTTCATGTTGAACATTTTTCCAAAATTTACACGGTTTGACCGGAATCTTGCCCGAAAGGTTGCTGACACGAAATGAATATAATAATAATAAATTTCAAAATTCGAGCCAGCAACCTTTCAAGCCTTATTCCGGCTAAACCGTGCAAATTTTGGAAAAATGTTCAACATGAAAGTTGTAGATCTCGTTCTTGCCTACAAAATGCATATATTATTTGTCTAATTTCGACATATATTATGGGAGAACCAACTCAAGTTTTTTTAACCTTAAAAAGCTTGAGTTTATATATTACAAAGCCATATATTAGAATAACATATATACATATATATACATATATATATATATATATATGTATATATATACATATATATATATATATATATATATATGTATATATATACATATATATATATATATATATATGTATATATATACATATATATATATATGTATATATATACGAGTGACAGGCACGAGCCTCCGGCCCGATGGCCACGCGCCACAGTACCCGGCCGGCGACGGCGGGCTTCGCCCGCCCCCCGGCGGGCTTCGCCCGCACCCAGACTTTTCGGGTCCCAAATCGAAGGTCAAGGAGGCTCCAAATCAAAAAGTGATCAACATGAAAGTTATTCGTCTCGCTGAGATCTACAACTTTCATGTTGACCACTTTTCGTTTTGGAGCCATTTTGACCCTCATATTGGGCCCCGAAAAACCTGATTTCCGTGCCTTTACTGTAGCAGTCTCGCTGCCCAGACTTTTCGGGTCCCAAATCGAAGGTCAAGGAGGCTCCAAATCAAAAAGTGATCAACATGAAAGTTGTTCGGATCGCCGAGATCTACAACTTTCATGTTGATCACTTTTCATTTTGGAGCAATCTTGACTCTCATATTGGGCCCCGAAAAATCTGATTTCCGTGCCTAAACAGGCGGGTGAACAGTTCACCCGCCTGTTTTAGTCCCACACCGTCCGTTCTTAGGATTTTTGCGGGTATATATTCAATATTCCTCATTTAGTATTTGAAGTAATGTGGGCTGGTTGACTTGCAGGCGGGCTTGCTTGCAGGTTTTTGCGGGATGGGCTTGTGGGTTGTTTGCGGGCTGGCCGGCTTGCGGGTCCGCCTATTTTTAAATTAATTCGCCTAGCTTTAGGACTCTCCAAGAGTAGGTTTAGGGCTGTCTTATAATAGGTTTAGGAGCCCTACAAAAAAAGCTGGAGAGAGGATTGATTTGATCGGACGGCATCTGAATTTTGCATTCATGATCCGACGGCTGAGATCACTCAAATGGTTTTTAAAAAGCATGGTTTAAAAACCATTTCATATTTCTTTATAATGGGTAAAGATATATATATATGTATATATATATATATATGTATATATATATATATATATATGTATATATATATATATATATATATATATATATATATATATGGGACTGATCCTGTGCGAACTGTTAAAGTACGCATAGTGAATCCATGCCGCTCGATCAACCCCTTCGTCTAAACATCCGACGGCCCCGCATAATCCATCGCCGGCGGCTTGTGGCCGGCGAGCCCACAGCCACCGACGAGCCCACGGCCGCCGACGGCGGTAGTGGATTAAGCGAGTTCTTACTGTGTGCACTGCTTCATGGCCACACTTGATCAATTGCTTATATATATATTGATGGGGTCAACCCCAATTTATAGGAAAATCGGATCCCACATAGCCAAACGTCCCTCTCCCCCCACTAAAGTCATGAGAGTTACACAGGTAACGCTGCTCCCGATACACGTAATAACTACCGCGGGTCGGATCGAGCGCGCGACCCAACCGCCGTCCCCCAACGGTGCTGGCCGGCCCAGGCCCGGCCCGACCATCTCCCTCTAATAGCCCGGAGACAGGCGGTCCTGCCACGGACGGCCTCCGTGAAGGATGGCCAAGGGCGCCCATCCTCGGGCGGCCTCGCTGCGGCCGACTAAGGCCGCCCCATCCCAGACCCCCATTCTCTCTTAATCCGCGAAGGCCAGCTAAGGTCGCCCATCCTAGGCAGCCTCGCCGTGGCCAGCTTCACAAAAGGGCAGCCAAGGCCGCCCGGATCCTGGCGGCCTCGCCGCGGCCAGCCCCACAAAGGGCCGGCCAAGGCCGCCCGATCTCGGCCGGCCTCGCCGCGGCCGACCCTACAAAGTGTCGCTCAAGGCCGCACGATCTCGGACGGCCTCCCCGCGACCACCCCTCGCGAGGGGCGGCCAAGGCTGCTCAGATCAAGGCGGCCTCTCCATGACCGGCCCCTGTGAGGGCTGCCTGAGGCCGCCCTCCCCCTGGCGACCTCTCCTCCCGGTACCCTCCGTGTGGAGGGGCAGCGTCCGGTCACCCGCGGCGGCGTCGACGGGCCGCCATTCTTCGCGGGCGGGCCTTCCCTCGGCCCGTGGGCGAGGTCGTCATTTCTCAAAAGTGGCGATTCGCGTGATCTTTTTCGAGAGATCCTATTGACCGGTCCGGTAGTTTTTAGGCAAAATTATCTCAACGCCCTTGTTAAAAACAATAAATAAGCCCAGTTCTACTTAAAAAGGGTCTTCTTTTTTCTGGTTCACTCTGTTTCACTCTCCCCTTCTCTCTACAGAAACTATGTCCAAGAACACCGCCACAAAGGCAATACAAGGTTCACGAGAATGCAAGATAAGAAGGAGATGCGTGAAGCCGCTTTCGCCGTCACGTTGACAACTCCGAAGGAAGGAAGCACCCACATTGTTGAAACCGGAAATCGGCTTCTGTGGAATTCGGGCCCTTAGGGGTGACCGCACACCTATTTATCCAAGTGAGCTCACTCAATCAAAAACTTAGGATTGGAGAATGACCCATGGCTACAGCACGAAGGTCCCACCATACACCCGAAAGATCTTAGAGCGCTTCCTCTCCTTAGTCAGTGCTTAGCTAAGGGTACCTCAAAGAGCGCTAAAAGACCAGGAAGATGAGAGAGCTTGCCTTCTAAGGTACCTCCTGTGGGTCTATTTATAAAATTCCAAACTTGGTCTGCTAACAGCACAACTCCGATATTCTATCAGACTATACACAGCCCGAAACGGTCTGCCAACAACGCAACTCCGCTGTTCTAAAAGGCCACTGACATGCCAACAAGGGAAAAATAGTAAAAGACACTACCGGGCGGGTGGTCCCTGAAAAGACCAATCGCCTGGGGCGGCGAGTGCTCGATGTGGTTGACACTCACCTCCCCCTACAAGGGTCCAAGGAGAGAGCAGATCTAATCATCCCACTCACCCATCACCTACCAAGTTCCAAGGGCGAGTGTGAGCCCAGGTACTCCACTCACCCTGCATTCTACTTCCCCCTGCCCAGGCGAGTCAGGAAAACTCTATGTCACTCGCTCCTTCGACTCGCCCGAGGCCTAGACCGAGCGTGTAGCACCCCAGTTTTCCAAACCTTGAATCTCTGGAAGCTACCGCGCGACGACGGTAGATATGGCCCGGCGGTAGCCTTATTTTGTCGGGTGTAGATGGCTCGACGAAAGCCGTTCATCGAGTGCTGAGAGGGCTATCGCTCGGCGGTAGTTAGTTACCAAGCAGTGATAACTCCATGGTTTGCGTCGAGAGCGTTGAGTTCTCGAGAAATGAGTTACCGCGCCGCGTTAGCCTTACTATCGGCGTTAGCGCGACTTTATTTTCTGTCCTGCGGCTCGGGAAGCTATCGCTAGGCATTAGCTAGCTACTGCTCGGCGATAGCTTGGCGTTGAGTGCGTTGAGAGGCAGGTGTTGAGTGGCTACCGCGCAACGTTAGTGCTACCGTTGGCTTTAGCATGACCTTATCTTCTTGGTCAAACTCTCGGGACGCTACTGCCCGGCGGTAGGTAGTTACCGCCCGACGATAGCGCGTAGAAGCAGTTGCGTCGTTTGACTTTTTAGATGTCTGATTTCACTTAGGATATGATCCTAAGGCCCAAGACTCTCCCTCTAGAGTGCTTATATAGGGCTGAGCGGGATTTATCCCTCATTCCTTCTCTTTTTGGAGTTGACTTAGGGTTTGGAAGAGAGAGTGGGAGGAGGAAGAAGAGAGCTTTCTTCCGCCATTGACGGAGCTTCGGAGCCCCGATCGTTGATCCGAGTTTAGATCCGTGGAGAGGGTTTGGAGGCACTCGTTTTGCAAGGCAAGGATTCCATGGGGAGGAAGACGGGTCGTAATGTAATGACATTTCTCCTCTTAGTATTAGGATGTGTGCATGCCATCTATTCTTTTCTTGCTTTCTTTCAAGCATTCTAGGCATCAGATCTCTCAAAAGAGAGGGATTCGGGTTTCCTTGGTTCAAGAGGAGCCATCAGGTCGATTGTGTCTATCCCCGACATGATTTTGCACTAGAAATCTTCTTCGTTAGTGGATTAGGCACTGTGGGTGAAGCCGTAGTCGCGACCATTAGTCCGACTTGGTGATGTTGCATAGCAAGCTTGAAGGATTTTGCTAGAAATCAGTTGCGGAAAGATGCCGTTTGTGATGCATGTCCCCCTTATTTCGCGAGTATGTGTAATCAGAACCGGACAAGGTTAGTTCTGTTGTGACGGTAGATGGTTTCCTTGGGGTACGGGAACGTTACAGTACGAACGGTGGATTAGGGAGGGAAAGGCTTGGGATTGCGTTGTGCTAAGGCGTTGTTTGTCTCTACGATCGGCTGGCTAGCCCGTGACGTGCAAGTCATGTGTGGAGAGTGTCCCAACGAGATAAGTCCCCTTCTGTGAAACTGACGAGGATGCCAAGCTTTGGACAAGCCCAGATGATACCAGCTGGGTCCCACCGGGTCTCCTTCGGTGGACGTGGTCCCGATATTGGAGTCGAGCCTGGGTCATCGCGAACGGGTGGGGTCTAATAAGGGTTCTTAGTATCGGTTGTTTTGTGTGTATGGCAGAATCCTTACGTGAGAAGTCAGAGCTTGCAGGCAAGCCCGGGTTTTGAGACCCACGAGCAGGTGGGCCGAGGCAAGAGTTCTGTGTGGAGGCATGTATGCCGTTAGGGGAAATTGGAAGTACCCTTGTGTTTGCGGCTTGAACGCCGATGGAGAAATTAGAAGTACCCGATTTGATGATGTTTTAGAAGCATACGCTCTAGGGTGACTTGGGTGAAGCCCAAGTGTGCAAACATGCTGCATAGTAGATCCCTTTTATTTCATGCTCAACATAGAAACATGTTTGTTGTATGAGACATCCAAATATGTTTTACTACTTTCAATGTACTTGTATATTTGCATATGATGTGCTTACCTACAGGGTGATGGAGTCCCCCGGGGTCCGCTAGGGACGACCGGGAGGAGACGTGTTGGTTACACAGTTGAGGTCAGTTTTTGCTGACTCGCGTTACAACCAATTTTTACAGGGTAAGTATCGCAAGAAGGAGCTAGCTCGCCGGACAAAAAGGCTTAAGCCTCATGAAGTGTTTCATGTTGTGTCATAGCTCTGTTTTGAGTAATTTATGCTTGTTGCACTATGAATCCGGCTTGCAAGCTGAGGTAGCCTAGGAGTGCTTATGCACGTTGACAATTGATTCTTGTTTGAGTCTTGGACTCTTATTTATTGTAAGGTCTTAAGGTCATGTTGATACTCATATGTTAGTGGATAACTTCTAGTCTTGCTTTTTGTTTTCGCTGTGTTTAGACTGAGTTTTGAGTTGGGTAATTTTTATATCATCTTATAATGCTTAAGTTGTGGCGTATGTATGTTGTGGGGCCCCGGCCGGACCCATATTATACCGTCATTGCAGGGGAGGTGTTACAATTTGGTATCAGAGCGAGGTTAGTGTCCAAGGTCAGGATTCGTGGTCGAATGTCATAATCGGATCACGTTAGGAAGTTATCCACATAGGAGTATCACGGGACCGTGAGTGTCCTAGTGTCTAAGTTTTGCGAATAGAGGCTGATTCTTGTTTTACCTTGCTTTTACTAAGGGTGCAAGCGATGAGGCAGGGATGTCGAGGCTGCGAGAGGAGCCTTCAGCGGACAGTGCTACTGCTCCAGGTCCGATAAGCATGGGGGTAACCCCTGCCGATTTATGTCACATGCTTGCAAAAGCAATGGTAGCGACCCAAGACACAGCGGTGGCGCAAGCCGTGACCCCTGTCGTGCAGGAAATGACTCATGTTACCTTGAATGCGACGCCGAACACACAAGACGGGGGAGCCAGGCAGGCAGAGCCTTTGGCAGAAAGAGTGGTGGTCGGACAGGGAGACCAACAGATGAAGTATTTCTTAAGCTTTAACCCTCCAACGTTTAAGGGAGTCGGCACACCAACCAATGCAAAGGACTGGTGGGCGAGAATTCAAGAATTGCTAAGGGCGACAGAGACGCCATAGGAGAAGTAATCGGAGTTTGCATCTTTCTTATTAGAAGGAGACGCTAAGCTGTGGTGGGTGAGCCATAACGGTCGCCAGTTCCCTGGACGCACCCCGTCCATAGAAGAGTTCGAGAATGCTTTCTTGAAGAAGTATATCCCATCGTCGACGAGGTTGGCCCTTCAGAGATAATTTCTGCACATGGTGCAGCGGGATAAGACGGTGAATGAGTACGTCCAGGAGTTCACTCGTTTGGGTCGATATGCTGGAACGACCATGACAGACGATGAAGAGAGGGACAACCTCTTTTATCATGGATTGAGAGAAAATCTGAGACAACCCCTCATAGCTATAAAGAATGCGGGCTTCAACGAGTTGATCGAGGCCACTAGGACGTTGGAGAGCGATATGGAGCGAACCCAACATCGGAAGGGTTTTGCAGCCAGACAGGGAGAAGGAAAGCCTTCTCAATCGCAAGGAAAATCTGAAGGAAGTAGGTGGAAAAATAAGCCCCATCCCTACAAGACTTGGGAGAAGAGTAGTACAATGTCGGGGGGGGGGGGTCGCTTCAAGGGACCACCATCGTGCTACAAGTGTGGCAAGCAAGACCACATAGCTCGTTTTTACACTGAGCAGGAGACAAGGCAAGAGCAGTCGGTGCGCTCCGGGTCCAGCACGGCGGAGAAGGGAAAGATGGCGGAGTCAAGTGCTTCACGTTTCCAACCCGTGCAGCCAAGAGATTATAACCTTGGGCAGCAGGAAGCGATCCGCCAACCCGATATGGTGACAGGTATGGGAAAGTTTAATTTTAACCTTTTGCTTTGGACTTTCAAAACCGTTTATGAGTGTCGCCTGTATTTTAGGCTTTGTGTTAGTTTCTGGTTACCCCGCTAGGGTATTGTTCGATACAGGAGCGTCACACTCTTTTCTTGCAGAAAGCTTTATCCAGATAATTGGAGTTGAGTCATTCTCGGCGGACATAGAGCTGAAGGTGCACATGACCAATGGGTCTTCCATGACAACCAGGGCGAAGGGACGCATTTGTTGGAGTCTAGGGGGAGTTGAATTCATGTTGGTAGCGGTAGTCCTACCGTTAGCTGAGTTCGATGTGATATTGGGGATGGACTGGCTTGCAGAGTAGCGTGCCAGTATTGAATGCTTATCTAAGGTGGTGACCCTGAGAAGCGAAGGACATGCAGAAGTTAAGTTTGAGGGCCTTAGTGGAGTGGTCTGTTCCCTGATTTCGTCCATGCAGTTGGTGCGGGCAGTTATCCAGGGAGGAGTATCTCTTGTAGCATTGTTGGAAGTTCGTCTCTCCAAGTTATCACTTGGAGAAGTGCCGGTAGTGGCATAATTCGAGGATGTGCTTCCTGAGGAGCTTCCTGGAGCACCTCATCGACGGGAGATTTATTTCTTGATTGAGTTAGTGCCAGAGGCTAGGCCGGTGTCACGTCCTCCTTTTAGGATGACACCAAAGGAGTTGGCCAAACTCAAGGTACAACTGCAGGAACTGTTGGAGCAAGGGTATATTATACCCAGTTCTTCTCCATGGAGCGCGCCAGTGCTTTTTGTGAAGAGGAAAGATGGTAGTATGCGATTGTGGATAGATTATCGAGAGTTGAATAAACTGACCGTCAAGAATAAGTATCCGATTCCATGGATAGATGACCTGTTCGACCAGTTGGTGGGGTCAGTGGTGTACTCTAAGTGGGACTTGAAGTCATGATACTATCAGTTGCGGATTTTAAATGAGGACATACCCAAGACGGCTTTTGGTATGAGGTATGGTGCCTTTGAGTTCTCGGTGATGCCGTTCGGGCTGACGAACGCACCATCTATATTCATAGATTTGATGAACCGAGTATTTCAAGAGTATTTAGACTCATTTGTGGTGGTCTTCATTGATGATATTTTGGTATACTCCAAATCAGAGGCGGATCATGAGACTCACTTGAGGGTAGTCTTGCAGGTGTTGAGAGAGAACCAGCTTTATGCAAAGTTCTCAAAATGCGAGTTCTGGTTAGAAAAGATAGCATTTTTGGGCCATGTGATTAGTGGTGATGGGGTGGCGGTGGATCCGGCAAAAGTTGAAGCCATCAGGGATTGGGCGATTTTGAGAACCATGGCGGAAGTCCGAAGTTTCCTTAGACTAGCCAGGTACTATAGAAGGTTTGTGAAAAACTTTTCGCGGATAGCTCTACCCCTCACTTCCCTGACTCGCAAGGACCAGAAGTTCGTATGGACTCAAGAGTGCAGTCAAGCATTTGATACCTTGAAGGAAAGGCTGATGACAGCTCTGATCCTAAGTCTTCCTAAAGGGACTGAAGGATTTCAGATTTTCAGTAACGCATCAGGATGCGGTTTAGGTTGCGTGTTAGTGCAACATGACAGTATGATAGCCTTTGGGTCTAGGAAGTTGAAACCTCATGAGAGGAATTACCCTGTCCATGACTTGGAGTTGGCGGCGGTAAATTTTGCGTTGAAATTATGGCGGCACTATGTGAATGGTGCGAAGGTGGAGATCTTCACAGACCACAAAAGCTTGAAGTATCTTCTGGATCAAAAGGATTTGAACATGCGGAAATGCAGATTGGTCGAGTTCCTTGGGGATTATGATGTGGCAATACAATATACGCCAGGAAAATACAACGTGGTGGTAGATGCCTTGAGTAGAAAGTTTTCTGGACAAGGGAATTGGATTGAAGCTCATGATAAGCAGTTGGTGCGAGACTTTGAGTCCCTCAGCATCGTTTGTGTAGCAAGAGACGAGTCTACCATGGCTCGGTTGAATTGGATTGATCGAGTTACAAAATGACTTATCCGATCGTGTTCAAGAAGCGACTAGTTTAGATGTAGAGTTCCAGCCATTTGTGGTGGAAGCTCAAAAGGGCGAAGGTAGCCCCTGGGAGATGATTGATGGGATCCTGAGGAAGGACGGAAGGATATGTGTACCGTAGTTCGGCAAGCTCCGTGAGGAGTTGATGTTTGAGGCTCATTTTACAAAGTACTCCATTCACCCGGGCAGTACAAAGATGTACTTGGATATGAAAAAATCCTTTTGGTGGCCTGGTTTGAAGTGGGATGTTGCTTTGTACTTGAGTCGATGCCAAACTTGCGCCTTAGTGAAGGCTGAGTGTCAGAAGCCGGGCGGGTTCCTGAATCTTCTTCCTATCCCCGAGTGAAAATTTAATGACATCTCCATGGACTTTGTGCATGGGTTACCTCGATCACAGTAGGTTAATGACGCGATTTGGGTGATCGTGGATCGCTTGACCAAAGTGTCTCATTTCATCCCAAATCGGAAAGAGGACAGCGTGGAGAAACTGGTAGAGTTGTATGTTCGCAACATTGTGCGACTGCATGGGATTCCTAAGAGTATCGTTAGTGATCACGATGGACGATTCACGTCCAAAGACTAGAGGTTGGTACAGAAGAGTCTGGGTACGAAGCTCAAATTCAGTACGACATTCCATCCTCAAATCGATGGACAAACAGAAATAATGAATCGTACAATGAAGTTTATGCTGAGGATGTGTACCCTCGATTTTGGAAAGAGGTGGGAAGATCACCTCTTCCTGGTGGAGTTTGCCTATAACAACAGGTACCAGGCAAGTATAAAGATGGCTCCATATGAAGCTTTGTATGGAAGGCGGTGTCGAACACCGATGTCTTGGGCAGAGGCAGGAGACATCAAAATTTTTGGAAAAGAGGTGGTGACTAATGCTTGTGAGTTGGTGCAGACCATTCAGGAGCGCATGAAGATTGCTTAGGATCGGAAAGCGAAGTATTTTAACGCTCGCCACAGGAACGTGAAGTTCACGGTAGGCGACTGGGTCTATCTAAAAATTAGGCCACTCAAAGGCGTTTCACAGATTCACTGACTAAAGAAGTTGAGTATGAGGTTTTTGGGGCCGTTCGAAATTACAGAACGCATTGGAGAAGCTGCTTACCGGTTAGCGTTGTCTGCAGAGCCTAGTGGATTACACGATGTCTTCCATGTCTCCGTCTTGAGGAAATCCATGGTGGAGGCAAGTGTTGTGGTCGAGTCGGCGATAATGTCGATAGAAGAGGACTTGGGGACGAAAGTCTGCCCAGTTAGCATAGAGGATTCGGAAGTTCGGCAGTTGCGGAACAAAGAGGTTAAGCTCGTAAAGGTGCAATGGGACAATTGCGGGCGAGACGAGTTCTCTTGGGAGCGTGAGCAAGCAATGCGGGATGACTTCCCAGAACTCTTTGCTTCAGGTATGCTTTTTGTTTGTGTGCGTACTAAATTTCGAGGACAAAATTCTTCTAAGGGGGGAGGAGTTGTAACACCTCAATATTCTAGACCTTGAATCTCTGGAAGCTACCCCACGATGATAGTAGCTATCGCCTGGCGGTAGCCTTGTTTCGTCGGGTGTAGATGGCTCGACGAAAGCTGTTCGTCGAGTGCTGAGAGGGCTATCGCTCGGCGGTAGTTTGTTACCACGAGGCGGTAACTCTAGGGTTTACGTTGAGAGCGTTGAGTTCTCGAGAAAGGATTTACCGCGCCGCGTTAGCCTTACCACCGACATTAGCGTGGCTTTATCTTCTATCCTGCGGCTCGGGAAGCTCTTGCTAGGCATTAGCTAGCTACCGCTCGGCGGTAGCTTGGCGTTGAGTGCGTTGAGAGGCAGGCATTGAGTGGCTACAACGCAAAGTTAGTACTACCACTGGTGTTAGCGTGGCCTTATCTTCTTGGCCGAACTCTCGAGACGCTACCGCCCGGCGTTACGTAGTTACCGCCCAGCGATAGCGCGCGGAAGCAGTTGCGTCATTTGGCTTTTTTGCCGTCCAATTTCACTTAGGATATGATCCTAATGCCCAAGACTCTCCCTCCAGAGTGCTTATATAGGGCTGAGCGGGATTTCTCCCTTATTCCTTCTCTTTTTGGAGTTGACTTAGGGTTTGGAAGAGAGTGGGAGGAGGAAGAAGAGAGTTTTCTTCCGCCATTGACGGAGCTTCGGAGCCCCAATCGTTGATCCGAGTCCAGATCCGTGGAGAAGACTTGGAGGCGCTCGTTTTCATCCATGCAAGGCAAGGATTCCATGGGGAGGAAGACGGGTCGTAAGGTAACGACATTTCTCCTCTGGGTTTTAGGATGTGTGCATGACATCTATTCTTTTCTTTCTTTTAAGCATTCTAGGCACCAGATCTCTCAAATGAGAGGGATTCGAGTTGCCTTGGTTCAAGAGGAGCCACCTGGTCGATTGTGTCCATCCCCGACATGATTTTGCACTAGAAATCCACTTTGTTAGTAGATTAGGCATTGTGGGTGAAGCCATAGTCGCAACCGTTAGTCCGACTCGGTGATGTTGTATAGCGAGCCTTAAGGATTTTGCTAGAAATCCGTTGCGGAAAGATGCCATTTGTGATGCATGTCCCCCTTATTTTGCGCGAGTATGTGTAATCAGAACCGGACAAGGTTAGCTCCGTTGTGACGGTAGATGGCTTCCTTAGGACACGAGAACGTTACAGTACGAATGGTGGATTAGGGCAGGAAAGGCTTGAGATTGTGATGTACTAAGGCGTGGTTTGTCTCTACGGCCGGCTAGCTAGCCCGTGACGTGCAAGTCATGTGTGGAGAGTGTCCCGGCGAGACAAGTTCCCTTCTGTGAAACTGACGAGGATACCAAGCTTTGGACAAGCCCAGATGATACCGGCTGGGTCCCGCTGGATATCCTTCGGTAGATGTGGTCCCGATATTGGAGTCGGGCCTGGGTCATCGCGAACGGGTGGGGTCTAGCAAGGGTTCTTAGTATCAGTTGTTTTGTGTGTATGGCGGAATCCTGACGTGAGAAGCCAGAGCTTGCAGGCAATCCCGGGTTTTGCGACCCACGAGTGGGTGGGGCCGAGGCAAGAGTTCCGTGTGGCAGCTTGTATGCCGTTAGGAGAAATTTGAAGTACCCTTGTGTTTGCGGCTTGAACGCCGATGGGAAAATTCGAAGTACCCGATTTGATGATGTGTTAGGAGCGTACGCTCTAGGGTTCCTTGGTAGCCTAGGTGTGCATACATGCTGCATAGTATACCCCTTTTCTTTCATACTCAACATAGAAACATGTTTATTGTCTGAGACATCCAAACCTGTTTTTCTACTTTCAATATACTTGTATATTTGCATACGAAGTGCTGACCTGCAGGGTGATGGAGTGCCTCGGGGTCTGCTAGGACGGCTGAGAGGAGATGTGTTGGTTACACAGTTGAGGTCAGTCTTTGCTGACCCACGTTACAACCAATTTTTACAGGGCAAGGATCGCAAGTAGGAGCTAGCTCGCCGGCCAAAAAAGCCTAAGCCTCATGAAGTGTTTCATGTTGTGTCATAGCTCTATTTTGTGGAATTTTATGCTTGTTGCACTATGAATCCGGCTTGCAAGCCGAGGTGGCCTTGGAGTGCTTATGCACGTTGACAATTGATATTCTTGTTTGAGTCTTGGACTCTTATTTGTTGTAAGGCCTTATGGTCATGTTGATACTCATATGTTAGTGGATAACTTCTAGTCTTGCTTTCTGTTTCCACTGTGTTTAGATTGAGTTTTGAGTTGGGTAATTTTTATATCATCTTATAATGCTTAAGTTGTGACGTTTGTATGTTGTGGGGCCCCGGACTGACCCATATTATACGATCATTACAGAGGAGGTGTTACAACGCGTTACTTGGCTGGGCCTGCTCCTACCGACCCCACTCGCTGGACACAGGATTGTACACAATCCCCACTCTTTGCGAGATTGCCCCAAACTCGGAAAGAATCATCCAAACTCAGAAGATTGGCGAGTGCGGCAGGAGCAGGGAATCTTATGGTGGGATCCACCAACTGTTATATATATGCCTGACCGCCTGGGAGAACGTTACTGTCCCCCGTGGCTTTCTGATTCTAGCTACACCATGCCTCTTTCCAAGGAGTTCCAAGAGAGCCTCAACCGTGACAGGGAGCTCAATTCTGCTAGCGTTGCCGATCTTCGTACCTGGATCTCCCATCAGTCGCCGAGCAAATCATTGAGGGGAAAGCCCGCGAAGATGGATAGACTCGACCCAAAAGTCGGCGAGACCGTCCCCGACGACCTGCCCTCCATACCGGGTCGTGGGCTCGCCTCTTCCTCCACAAAGCTGGTATCTGGAGATTATTCCCATACTTATTGATTGCAGTTAGACAGCTACGGAATGACCCCTTCAGGTCTCTTTGCAGGACGATCAGTCTAAGGGGAAGGAGATCGATGATGCTCCTGCTGACCACGTTCCTTCCCAGCGAACCGATGGGGATACCCCCTTTGTGCGAGCAGAGTCTTCTCCTAAGGAATCGCACCCTCGAACCGCTATCGACGATCATACAAGAAGCCCGGGTAACCCATCTTACCCCAATGCATGTTCTCACTATCCTTCTGACCAGTACTTTTTTTAATTTTCAACTCCAACCTTTTGGACCACCGATCTGGGCTCGCTGTCGCAGAAATCGCTTGCTCGCAAACCATTGCGCGATCCTACTCCCGACCCCTCACTCGCGGGGGGGGGGGGGAGGCATTAGGGACATCCCTATCCCTGCCTTCGATCTGATCCCCTTCCCGGGCTCCATTCATCCGGGACACGGCAAGATGCTCGCCTCTCCTCTCGCTCAGCCCAACCAAGGACAACCGAGCTCTTCTCGCCAGCCACACCCCCAGTGGACATCCACCTCGCATGGTTGGTTGAAGCATTCACCACGTTTGAACCACGGATCGCATCTTACTTGGATTGTTATTATCGCGGGCCTTCCCGAGCAATCTGAAGCCGAAAAATCCTCCAACCCGAGACTCTACTCGCCACCTCCATCTCCCAACTCGCTAGAAGGCTTCTTGGATGTCTCGATCGACCCTGACGAGATGAGGAAGCGAACTGTTGGGGTCCTCAAGAAGTAAAAGTTCATGATGCATGTGGTAAAGGAGGAGAGGGCCATCAGCAAGCAGCGACTATGCGCGCTTGAGCAGGACTATGGGATGCTAGTAGGCAAGGTGAGGCAAGGATCAGGCAGCGAGATGACTTCTCCAAGACTAATCATGGACCGCATACAAGAGAACATGCGCCTTGTAAACTAAGACCTCGAGAGGATCCGCATGTTCAATAATCCTCGCCGACCACCGGGGACTGGGTTACAAGGCCAGAGTAGATGGAAAAGCTCCCTAGTTGAGCCTACCGACACTCACCCCCTGGGCCCCTCAGATCTCCCAGTGTATTGTAATAACTCCTTCCCCATGTTGTATTTTCCTTGAGGACACTCACATAGTTATGCTTAATAATTGTAATCATGTTCTATATTTGGTGCTTGCTGATCTCGCGTGACTGCAATGTTCTACTTTGAATCCAGCTTGCCTTTTGGTAGAATAGGTCACGGGGGGTTGGTGTCAAAGCTAGCCAGTTGGCCCCAGAGAGCTGCTCGACAAGCCCTAACATTTTATATAAATAGGACCCCCTCACCTACCCTTATCCCATCACATTTATTGTAATCACACCCTCTTGAATCAAACTTCTCGCCACCTGCACTCGCATGAATACTAGCCTGGATGGAAAGACGCAAGCCGACACCGATAGAAGGTCGAAATGCGCGAAATAGTTTACCGAGTATCCCTTCTTCGACGGGAATCCTTCGGAGCAGGAATATCTCGCATCATGGCAGATTATGTCCCCCCGGGGTTTACCGTGTGCTGGCCGGGGAGGGACAAGACGATCAACACCTTCCTCTCGGATGAGCTCTCCTTCCCCATCTCGCACTTCGAGGTGGAGCTGCATCTCCCTCTCTAGCCGGAGGTTCTCCAGGTTCTGAAGTACTTTGGGGCCATCCCCGCGCAGCTCAACCCCAACGCAATTGTCATGCTAGTGGCCTTCGCGAGCTTCCTTCCGAAGGAACGGATCGAGTTCAACCTTACCGTTTTCCGGAAGCTGTTCATCTATCGCGCCACCAACGATGGAGTCGCCTTCTTCGTCGGCTCGCAATTTAAGGTGCGCGAGACCGCCAATAAGAACCACCATTGGTTCACTAAATTTTTCTTCATCAAGGGCAATCTCGGTAACATCTCCTACTCGCCCATTCAACGGGGTGTGGAGACGTACCGGGCACTGACTGTATCAGGCGACGACGCCAACCTCCACCAATTTTTCCTCCACAATGATTTTAAGGTCGCCTTCTTGCGAAGGGGCCTCGACTCACTCCTGCTTGTTCTTCCTGGAGAAGGTATGCTTCCTACTCGCTTCACTTTGGACTCGCCAAGAAGTTGTTTTCTTTTTCTGATGAGGCTAAGTTTAGTCTCTGCAGGGGAGCGACAGATCCCAGAGCACCCTCCCTTCGCGGATTCGGGGCTGCATCCCGATCCACTCGCGTAGGAAAGGGTTGCTGCGGAGGTGTGCCGGAGGGAGTAGGAGTCCGCCGAACCTTCAAAGAGCCAGAAGCGGCCTGTCCCTGTCAGCTCATTCTCTCCTCGCCTCCCACTGCCGGGAAAGAGACTGAAGAAGGCGGTGATGTCCAAGGACAAGCACATTCAGCTCGACGCGTCGGAAAGGGAGCGAGGTGAGGGCGATCTCCCGGCATCCCCGGCTGTGGCAACATCCAAAACCAGCGAACCAGGACTGCCGAAGGCGCACCGCAACTTTGATCTCGGCGGGAAGGCGAAGGATCAGATCGGCGAGCCCATGGTTCTTTGTGACGAGAAGGCTCACCGAGTCTCCATGTCGTCTCTCCTCCCCTCCTGGTCCGAACGCTGACCTCCTAACCGGCATTCCTTCGCACTCTGCTTCAGGCTCTATGGTTGGGAGGATGCCGAGGTCTATGCTGACATGACCCTGCAGCGGCTCGCCCATGAGTGTACGCGAGCCCAAATGTATTCCGTGGAGCTTGCGCACATGTTTGTTCGCCGCGGCTTCACCCTCAACCGCAAGTGGTCTGATGCTGAGGAGGCTCGGGCTCTCGCCGCGGACGAGGTTTTGGACCAGAAGCACAAGCTTGAGATTGTGGAGAACCTCCTCGAGAAGAGCTCTGGCGGGGTGGTAAGCGTTGGTCATCCCTTCCCCATTTTCTTCAACTTGCGTAGCTTAATTGGATTTTGCCTTCCGACTCGCAGGATGCCGCGACCGCCGATCGCCTACGCACCAGCGTCACTGACCTTGAGGAAAGGAACAAGGAGTTGGTGGGGAAAAATAAACAGCTTCAAGTGGAGTTCACTCGCATGGTGGATTCCCTCCTTCCCTCTTCTCGCGGCGAGCCGACCAGTCAAGCCGCCACCTTCTTGACGCTGCCGCTGCCGGTGATGGGCGAGAGAGAGGGAGGGGAGAGAGAAAGAGAGAGGGGAGGAGATCGAGAGCAAGGCGGCGTCGCCAGCACGAGTGGATGTGGCAGCCGGGGATGAGGTGGGAGGTGCTCGATTTCGGCCTTGGGTTGTTGTGGGAGTTGCTGTAGAGGGGAGAACATCTCTGAGGATGTGATCTTGAGGTGACCGGCCATGGCTGCTTGGAGGGACGAGCTCGGGAGCTTGGAGGTGGCCGGACATGGTTGTTGGAGAGAGAGCAAGAGGTGGCCGACCATGGTTATTAGAGAGTTTGGCGGAAAGCTCGCCGTCGACTTTCAGTTAATTAACTTATATACCTAAAACTTATGACATATTAATTAATTTATAATTAACTTATATTTATTATAAGTTAATACTTAAATTAACTGATAATAAGTTAATAAATTATAACTTATAATTATTACTTATTAAATTATAAATTATACTTATAAATAATTAATTAATTACAATAAAAAAAATTATAAATTTAAAATTCTCCAATATACGAGCTTCTTCGCTCGGGCTACGCTCGGGCTCGAAGCACTCGGGCGGCCTTCGGCCGCCTCCGCACGGGCTTCGCCTGTGCTTGATGCTCTGAGCGACCTTCGGCCGCATAGAAGCGGGCCCCACTTCCACGCAATTCACCGGTGTTGGAACACCCTATTACTAATTTTGACAAGAATTACTATGTTTTTAGGAAATCAGTTTGACCTAGATGTATAGTTGAAAAGGTCAAGTTAGAATGAGTCTAGGGCTTAGAACTTAGGTTTGAAGCTGCCCCCAGGACCATTCATTGTTCAAGACTTAGAGCTGAGGCAAAGATAGTTTTCGTCGAGCTCAGGTCGACGAAACGTCGAACTCCGTTCGACACTCTCTGAGCACAACTCTGCTAAGTCGTCGAACTCCGGTCGACGATCTTCGAGCTCAGATCGACGATCTGCCTTCAGCTTGTTTCCAAGTCGCTGAGCTCAGTTCGACGATTGTAGAGCTCAGGTCGACATTTTCTGTCTGATGTTCAATCCAATCTCTGAGCTCAGGTCGACAATCGTAGAGCTCAGATCGACGTTTTTCTGAGAGATCGACGACTTTGAGGATTCAAATTCAGTCAGCTTTTGGAATGTTTTTCAAATTCTCTCGGCATTTATTTCAAGAGATTTGCTAGCTATTTTCATTTATTCTGGAGCAAGTTTCAAGGGATTTCTCAGAGAATGTCTATTGGACTTTCCTCCTGAAGACAAAATATTTATGGAAGACATTTATTGACTGCTAACAGCTATCTTGGACAAAGGATCATCAGAGAATAAATCATCCTATAGCAGATCAAGAGAAATACAATCTATCTATCACTCAATATAGACATACACAGATAGTCAGAAAAACTCAGAGGAAAATCAAGTGATCAATCCTGAAGAGTTTGATTGAAAATTAGCATACTGTAAAGTGTTCATAGCTTCATCATCAAAGACTCCAGACAACTCACATTTCAGCCTCTGCTGAAATCATCTTCTGCTGGAGATCTGAAGCTTCTAGCAAAGCTCTCATCTCTACATCTCAGGGGGAGCTTTGACAACATAATCAATCCACTAAGTCTTCTCTCAGTGATTGAGACAGAGAAGACAACTTCACCTCTTCTTTTTTCTTTTCCTGCTGTAAAAAGGTTATCAAGACTCCCTTCAAAAGTTTTGATTCTGATTTTGAGAGCCTTATCAAAACTCAGTGGTGGCAAGACACCTGATCAAAAAATCTAGTTTGGTTTTTGAGCACCTTATCAAAAGCTCATTGGTGTCCAGGACACCTGATCAACTCATCCTGCAGTGGATTCCTACCAAGGGTGGTAGAAGAGTGGATGTACCCAGGTTTTTGGGGAACCACTATAGCTCCTTGTGTCTTCTGGTTTCTTGTGCATATTCTTTGTTGTGTGTTGTGGTTTTTATTTTACTGCTTTAATTTTATTTATACATCAAAGCACCTTACACATATACATAAATTAAGCCTTTACTGCTGTGCAATTTTAAATTGTAAATTTACTTTGAAATACTCTATTCACCCCCCCCCCCTCTAGAGTTAAGATAGAACTTACCCTCACTTTCAATTGGTATCAGAGGGAGGTTGGTTGTTTATACAGGCTAACACCTGAACCAAAAGATCCTTGATAAGATCAATATTTTTAGAGGGTTATTTTCATTATATTTAATTTTATATAAAGACATGGCACAGAACAAAGATTATTCAAGCACCAGGCCTCTAGTGTGCAATCTATCCAAGTTTGCACTTTGGAAAGCAAGGATTAGACTTTATATGAATTCTATTGATGAAGATATATTTAATTCTGTTTTGACAGTGTGCCCAAGTCCACCAGCAAACACAAGTACAAGTGCTGTTCCACCTCCTTCAGGAACAGATGCTGAAATAAAGAAGTGAAAGACTGCAGATGGCAAGGCCATGAATATCTTAGCTCAGACAATGTCTGATGAGATATTTCAGAAGGTAGCTGAATGTAACTTAGCCAAAGAAATTTGGGACAAACTTTCTGAGATTGTCTCAGGATCTGCTGATGAGAGAAAAGACAGAAGATCCCATCTCATATCCCAATATGAGAACTTCAAGAAAGGAGAAGCTGAGTTAGTTGCAGACATGTACAACAGACTAAGTCTGATTGTCAATGAGTTAAAGACTCTGGATAAAGAAATCTCATTGACTGAGCTGAATGACAAAATCCTAATATGTTTCCCCAGCACTTGAGATTCAAGAATCTGGCCAATCAAAGATGCTAGAAGTCTAAATGAGATTACCACTGAAGCTCTCCTGGGAAAGCTCAAATCTTATGAGCTGCTCATTAAAAATAGAGAAGAAGTCCAAAAGGCTACTTCTCTAGTCATTAGAAAGGAGAAGACCATAGCCTTCAAAGCTACAGAAGAGGAGCCTGAAGATAAAGCTACAGGAAATGATGAGCTTCTAAGTCTACTGGCCAAAAGATTCTACAAAATGGCCAGAAAAGACTTCAGAAAGAGATCATACAAGGGACATGATAAGCCAAGGTATAATAAATCAAATAACAACAAAGAAATTATATGTTTTGGTTGCAGGAAACCAGACCATATTGTGCCTGACTGTCCAGAAAACAAAAACAAGGACAAGAAAGATAGAAGAGAAAGAAGAAAGGAGAAAGACTTCAAGAAGAACACCTCAGAAAAACCCTCCTACAGCAAGAACACACATACAAGGAAGGGATTTGTTGCTGAGACATGGAGTGAAACTAAAGAGGATTCTGAAGACTCATCCAGCTCCAGTGATGATGAGGATGATGCTGATGAAAAGGAATTTTGCATGATGGCTATCAATGCCTCTCAAACAGATTCAGAAGCAGAAGAGTCAGAATCAGATTCAGAAGTTTAACTAGAAGAAGATCAGGTAATTAATTCATTTGATTTCAGTTCTGAGGACTTTAGACATGAGTTTAAAGTACTAGATCTGTTGGAGTCTGAGAAGGAAATCACTTCCCTCAGAAAACAACTGTCTGAGTATAGCACTTTAAAATCAGAGAACCTCAAACTCTCTGAAGAGTTAGAATGCTATAGGGAGGAGATAGCTTCACTGAAGAGTGAACTATCCAAGGCCAAGCAGTTTGAAGAATCCCTTAATGGGAGAAGCATCAAACTGATGGATATCACAAGCACAGTGAACTCTAGACTTAATAGTACACTGGGCTTGGGAGCTTCATCCAACCAGCCTATAGTTCTTACAACTCCAATCAAATTTATCTCTGATAAAGAGAAGGAAGTTGTAGAGGTAGCTAGGAAGAATGCAGATTTGTCAAAGAAAGATATAGTTCAACAGAATGCGTCGAACAGAGCTCGACGATCGTCGAACGGCGCTCGACGATCCAAGAAATGATCGTCGAACTCAGCTCGACGACACCTGAACTCTGAACTCCAGGACAGTCGATATTCGAACAGAGATCGACGATCTGACCCAAGATCGTCGACCTCAGCTCGACGATTGTCGAACAGAGATCAGGACTTTGAACAATCCTTCAAAGGTACATCTAGATTCAATCCTAGAAGTCCTACAACCCAAGGTTTCAACCCCTATATTGAATGGATAGTACCTCCTAGGAGATACCATCCTGAAGGTTATAAGAGTCAACCTGGGATGTCTTTCATTTCTGAATTTAAGGGATATCAACCTAGGCCCAAGGTAAACTGGGTCAAAAACATATAAGCTGTATATGTGCAGGTGAAGACCTATCCAACATCAAACCAGCCATGGTATCTGGATAGTGGGTGCTCAAATCACATGATAGGGAACAAGGACAACTTCACATCCTTTAAATCCAAGCTTGGACCCAAAGTAATCTTTGGTGATTCAAACTTTGGAACAACAAAAGGATATGGTGCAGTCCAAATTGGAACAGTCACCTTCAAGAAAGTAGCTTATGTTGAAGGACTCAAGCACAACTTGATAAGTATCAGTCAACTTTGTGATGAAGGATATCAAGTGACTTTCAACAAATCTATATGCAAGGTCAAGTCAGAGGACAACACAACTGTGTTGACAGGTAACAGAAAAGGTAACATTTACTTAGTAGATTTTCATTCATCTAAAGTAAATATTTGCCTATTCAATTCTATATCTAGACCTAATATTCTATGGCATAAGAGACTAGGACATATTAACCTTAGAACCATTGCTAGGCTATCCAAGGACAACCTTGTTAGAGGACTACCTTCTGGCCCCTACAAGAAGGAAGGACTTTGCAAGGCTTGTCAACTAGGCAAGCAAACTAAAAATAGTTTTAAGTCACTTAAAAAGAGTGATTCACCTAGGATTTTGTATCTGTTACACATGGATCTTTTTGGACCCATTACAGTACAAAGCCTAAGAGGGAAATCCTACACTTTAGTGGTTGTAGATGACTTCTCAAGATTCACATGGGTGTTCTTTCTGAGGAAAAAGTCTGATAACTTCAAATGTTTGACAGAGTTTCTCAAATGTATACAGAGTGAGTTCAACACTCATATTGCCCTGATCAAAAAAGTGATCATGGGACAGAGTTTGATTCTCTTCTTATGCAAGAGTTCTGTCAGAGTGAAGGGATCAGGTGTAACACCCCAAAACTTGGAAGGGGAATCGACGGCATCGTTTTAGCCAAGTTTGGGTTTTGGAGCAGGTGACACGGGCGTGTCAAAGGCGTGACACGGGCATGTCAGGGCATGGTCGACCGCGGAGCTTGTGGTCGACGTTTTGAGGGTCGACGTTCGTCGAGCTCGGGAACACGGCCTGGGACACGGGCGTGTCCCTGGCCGTATCCTTCTCGGGCTGTTTGCAGGATTTATTCTGCTAGGCGTGACATGGGTCACGACACGGCCGTGTCAGGTCTGACACGGGCATGTTGAAGGCCGTGTCTTTGGCCGTGTACTTCTCTGACTGGGAAGGTTGTTCGGTGGGGGGCGTGATACGGGTCTCGACACGGGCGTGTCAAAGGCGACACGGGCGTGTCGGAGGCCGTGTCAACGGCCGTGTGCTGGTTTTCGAATCGGTCGAGACGGTGAATGGTTGACACGGCCCTGCACACGGCCGTGTGCCAACCCGTGTTCGGCCCAGATTTTGTTATTTTGGGTTCCGATCGTGGCCGTCCGTTTCTTTGGTATGAGATCCAACGGTGGGGAGCCTCCCTGGGCGGTTTAAGGCCGGGAATAGGGTTTCAAACCCTCATTTTCCATTTGGATTTATCTCTCTTGATTCTAGAGAGAAGGGAGAGCAAGGAGGAGGAAGAAGGCCAAGTTCCGGCCGCCGGCGAAGCTTCGGAGGTCCGTTTCGCGAGCGGAGTTCAGATCCGCGAAGGTGGGAGCGTTGCGGTGGTTTTCAACCGAGCAAATCTTCTCCATGGCTAGGAAGAGGGGACGGAAGGTAACGACACTTCTCCTCTCGGTTTTTAGGATTTAGGATGCATGAATAGCATCCCCTTCCTTTCGTATTTTGAGCACTGAATCTCTCAAAAGAGAGGGATTCGTGTAGCCTAGGTTCAAGAGGAACCTCCGGGTTGAGTATGTTCATCCCGGCATGCTTTGCATTAGAGATCCGCTCCGTTAGCTGATTAGGCATTGTGGGTGAAGCCGTGGTCGCGACCGTTAGTCCGACCCGGTGATGTTGCATAGCGAGCTTCGGGGATTCAGTAGAAATCCGTTGCGGCAATACGCCGTTGTATGTATGTGTTTTCCCCCTTATATTTGAGTGAGTACTCGTGGTCGGAACCGGACAAGGTTAGCTCCGCGTTGTGCGGTAGATGGTTTCCTTGGAGCACGGGAAAGACACGGTGCGAATGGTGATTGGGGTGGGGAAACCTTTGTTTGTGCTGTGCAAAGGCGCGGTTATGTCTCCGTGGTCGGCTGGCTATCCCGTGACGCGCAAGTCATGTGGGGTAAGTGTCCCGGCGAGACTAGCCCCTTGTGTGGGACTGACGAGAATGTCGAGCGGAGGGCAAGCCCGGGCAATGTGGCCGTGAGCGGGTGGGGTCCAGCAAGGCTTCTTAGAATCGGTCAGTGTGAGACGGAACCCTGACGTGCGAAGTCAGAATGTGCGGGCAAGCCTGGGGTATATGACCCTTGTGCGGGTGGGGCCTTTGCGAGGTTCCGTGTGACGGCGTGTGTGCCGTTAGGGACATGGTGGTTCCCTTGTGTTTGCGGCTTTAAGCCAATGGGTAAACGGAAGTACCTAGTGTTTGATGTTGTGCTAGATGCATACGAGCTAGGGTGCCTTGGGTGAAACCCGGGTTGCATTCATGTTGCATAGTAGGCCCCTTTCACTTTGTACAAAACATAGAGAACATGTATGCTGTATGAGACATCCAAGCCTGTTTTACCGCTTTATTATATATACTCTTTTGGTATACGAAGTGCTAACTTGCAGGTGGAGTGGTACCCCGGGGTCCGTTAGGGACGGCCGGGAGGAGATGTGTTTGTTACACAGTAGAGGTCAGCCTTTGCTGACCCACGTTACTTCAAATCCTTACAGGGCAAGTATCGCATGCAGGAGCTAGCGCGCCGGGCGAAAATCCCTAAGCCTCATGAAGTGTTGCTGTGCTTGACTATTTTCTTTTCCTTGTTTTGTTGCTGTTGTTTGACTATGTCCGGCTTGCATGCCGAGGTAGCCTAGGGGTGCTTGACACTTTTTATATTTGGACTTATATTGTGTAAGGCCTTAAGGCCATTTGATACTTTTTTGTTAGTGGATAACTTCTGTCTGTTAGTGTTCTGTTTCCGCTGTGTTTGTCTGGAGTTTTGAGATTGGGTAGTTTTATATCATCTTTTAATACTAAAGCTGTGGCGTCCGTATGTTGTGGGGCCCCGGCCGGACCCATATTATATGGTCTTTACAGGGGAGGTGTTACAATTTGGTATCAGAGCCAGGTTCGCGTTCCAATGAGAAGTTTCGCAGTCGAAAGTATAAGTCGAGTCGCGTATAAGAAGTTATCCACATAGGAGTATCGCGGGACCATGAGTGTCCTTGTGTTCGAGTCTTGCGATTAGAGACTGATTTGTGTTTTCTTGCTTGTGTTTAGAGTGCAAGCAACGAGGCTGGGACCTCGAGGCCAAGAGAAGAGCTCTCGGCAAGTAGTGCGACTGCGCAAGGTCCGCTAGGGATGGGGGTCACACCGGCCGACTTCTGCCGTATGCTTGCAGAAGCGATGGTGGCGGCCCAAGCTCCAGCGACAGCACAGGTAGCAACTCCCGTTGCACAAGTAGCAACTCCTGCTACCCCGTACACGGCAGTGACCGTGCCGGTTGAGGAAGCCAGGCGGGCAGAGCCGCAGGCCGAGAGAGTGGTTGTCGGGCATGAGGACCGGCAAATGAAGTACTTTCTGAGTTTCCACCCTCCAACCTTCAAGGGAATCGGCACGCCCACAGATGCAGAGGATTGGTGGGTTAGAATTCAGGAGCTTCTGAGGGCGGCAGAGGCGCCAGATGAGAAAAAGGCAGAGTTCGCAGCCTTTATGTTGGAGGGAGATGCCAAGTTATGGTGGGTGAGCCACAGTGGCCGGCAGTTTCTAGGATGCACACCGTCCATCGAGGAGTTTGGGAATGCCTTCCTGAAGAAGTACATTCCCGCCTCAACGAGGTTAGCCCTCCAGAGGCAGTTTTTACATCTGGTGCAGCGAGACAAGTCAGTGGATGAGTATGTTCAGGAATTTACTCGCTTGAGTCATTATGCAGGGACGACCATGGCAGACGATGAAGAGAGGGACAATCTCTTCTATCATGGATTGAGGGAGAATCTAAGACAACCCCTCATATCGATGAAACGTGCGGGTTTCAACGAATTGGTGGAGGCTGCCCGAATTTTGGAGAGTGACATGGAGCGATCCCAGCGTCGCAAGGGTTTCACACCCAAACAGGGGGAGGAGAAGAAGCCTGCTCAGTCCCATGGAAAGGCGGAAGGGAGCCGATGGAAGAAGAAGCCTTCCCCATATAAGTCGGGCGAGAAAAGTAATTGGACGTCCGGAGGGTCACGCTCTAAGGGACCGCAGACGTGTTACAGTTGTGGCAAGCCAGGCCACATAGCAAGATTTTGTACCCAAGGGGGCGCTGAGCAAGAGCCAAGGCAGGAGCAGACCGTACGCTCCGGACCCAGTGCAGCAGAGAAGGGGAAGATGGCGGAGTCGAGTGCTTCCCGGTTTCAACCAGTGCATCCAAGGGCCTACAACCTTGGGCAGCAGGAAGCAATCCGCCAAATCGATGTGGTGACAGGTATGAGAGTTCAACCTGCACCGTAGATTTCTTCCTTTCAAGACTTTTTATGTTTGTTGCATGTGTGTAGGCTTTGTAGTGGTATCTGGGTACCCCGCTAGAGTACTTTTTGATACGGGAGCGTCGCACTCCTTCCTTGCGGAAAGTTTCACCCGGAGGATTGGAGTTGAGTCCTTCGCAACGGACTCAGAGTTGAAAGTGCGCATGCCCAATGGGTCATCTATGACAACTAGGGCTAAAGGGCGGATTTGTTGGAGTCTTGAGGGAGTCGACTTCATATTGGTAGCGACGATCTTGCCGTTGTCTGAGTTCGATGTGATTTTGGGGATGGATTGGCTAGCGGAGCAGCGTGCTAGTATCGACTGTTTGTCCAAAGTGGTAACCCTGAGGGGCGTGGGGCAAGCGGAAGTCAAGTTTGAGGTCTTGCATGGAGTGGCCTGTTCCCTAGTTTCGGCACTTCAACTAGTGCGAGCTGTTAACCAGGGGGTGTAGCTCTAGTAGCATTGTTGGAGGTTAGCCTTTCCGGGCTGTCTCTTGGAGAAGTGCCCGTGGTGTCGGAGTTTGGAGATGTTTTTCCTGAGGAGCTACCGGGAGCACCTCCTCGGCGGGAGATTGATTTCTCCATCGAGTTAGTGCCCGAGGTTAGACCGGTGTCACGTCCACCCTTTAGGATGGCACCAAAGGAGTTGGCCGAGCTCAAGGTTCAGTTGCAGGAGCTTTTGGAGCAAGGGTATATCAGACCCAGCTCTTCACCGTGGAGTGCGCCGGTGTTATTTGTAAAGAAGAAGGACGGTAGTATGCTATGTGCATAGACTACCGAGAGTTGAACAAATTGTCTGTCAAGAATAAGTATCCGATTCCTCGGATAGACGATCTCTTCGACCAGTTGGTGGGGTCGGTGGTGTACTCCAAGTTGGACTTGAAGTTCGGATATTATCAGTTGCGGATTCGTGACGAAGACATACCCAAGACCGCGTTTGGTACGAGGTATGGCCATTTTGAGTTCTCGGTGATGCCGTTCGGGCTGACGAACGCGCCGTCCATGTTCATGGACTTGATGAACCGAGTGTTTCGCGAATATTTGGGCTGGTTCGTAGTCGTCTTTATCGATGACATATTGGTGTATTCCAAGTCGGAAGCGGAGCATGAGTCGCACTTGCGGACAGTGTTGCAAGTATTGAGAGAGAACCAGCTTTATGCGAAGTTCTCCAAGTGCGAGTTCTGGTTGGAGAAAGTGGCATTTCTAGGCCATGTGATTAGTGGGGATGGGGTGGCGGTAGATCCAACGAAAGTAGAAGCCATCAGAGAGTGGCCTGTTTTGAGGACCGTGGCGGAAGTCCGAAGTTTTCTTGGACTAGTCGGGTACTACCGAAGGTTTGTGGAAAACTTTTCGCGGATAGCTCTACCCCTCACTTCACTAACTCGCAAGGATCAGAAGTTTGTATGGACTCAAGAGTGCAATTAGGCGTTTGAAACCCTGAAGGAAAGGCTAATGACGGCGCCGATCCTAAGTCTACCAAAGTGGACCGAAGGGTTCCAAATTTTCAGCGACGCATCCGGATACGGTTTAGGGTGCGTGTTGGTGCAGCATGGTAGTGTGATAGCTTTTGGGTCGAGGCAGCTGAAGCCTCATGAGAGAAATTACCCCGTCCATGATTTGGAGTTGGCGGCGGTAATTTTTGCTTTGAAGTTGTGGAGGCACTACGTTTATGGTGCAAAGGTAGAGATCTTCACGGACCACAAGAGTCTGAAGTATCTCCTAGATCAGAAGGACCTAAATATGCGGCAGCGCAGGTGGGTCGAGTTCCTTGGGGACTACGAGGTGGCGATTCAGTACGCGTCAGGGAAAGCCAATGTGGTGGCCAATGTTGTCAGGATCGCGATCCGGATCGTAGGATCGGACGATCCTACGATCCAGATCCTACATTTCGATCCGGATCTTAACCCGGATCGAAATCAGGGTGAGATCAAGCGGGATCGCGATCCGGATCGTGGAATCGGTAGGATCGCGATCCGCAAGCCCGATTCCACGATCCGGGCGGAATAGTTAAAAGGTGCGGGCTGAGCATTTCCTAATCCTATTTCCCCTCTCCTGACCCCGCATTTCCTAAACCCTATTTCCCCTCCCGACCCCGACGCTCCCTGCTGCTCCAGTGACGGCTCACGGCTCAGGTCCTCCTCCTCCTCCTCGGCTCAGGTCCTCCTCCTCCTCCTCGGCTTAGGTCCTCCTCCTCCTCCTCCTCCTCCTCCTCCTCCTTCTTCTTCTTCTAAACCCTATTTCCCCTCCCGACCCCGACGCTCCCTGCTCTTCTCCCTGCTCTTCTTCTTCTTCTTCCTTCTTCTTCTTCTTCTTCTAAACCCTATTTCCCCTGTTCTTCTTCTTCTAAACCCCGACGCTCGCTCCCTGTTCTTCTTCTTCTTCTTCTTCTTCTTATAATAGACTGATTTCTCTTCTTCGTACTTTTGTCATAGACTGATTTCTCTTCTTCGTACTTTTGTCATTTCTTAATAACTGGACTGATTTCTCTTCTTCTTACTTGTCATTTCTTAATGAATGTTCTTGAATGTCAGCTAGGGCAGAAATCAGTCCAAAAACTGGACTGATTTCTGCCCAGAAATCCTCCAGAAAACTGGATGATTTCCGGGCAGAAATCATCCAGATTTCTGGATGATTTCTGGGCAGAAATCATCCAGTTTTCTGGATGATTTCTGGGCAGAAATCATCCTGATTTCTGGATGATTTTTGCCCGGAAATCATCCAGAAATCTGGATGATTTCTGCTCTAGTCTGGATGATTACTGGCACTGTTATGCTCTACTTTCTTCTTTGTACTGCTATGCTATATTTTCTGGATGATTTCTGAACTCATGGGTTATATTTTCTGGACTGATTTTATTCTAGAAATGGGTTAATTTTTGTTAATATTTAGATGTCCACCTCGGGTTCTGGACCTTCTGGGTCAAATCCCATAAGCAAAAAGTCCAGAAAAAATGCATCCGGCTCTAGAAGTGATCCTGGGTGGGAGCATGGGATCGAAATAGACAGCACAACAAAAAAAGTACAATGTAAATATTGTCTGGTCATTAGATCCGGTGGAATATATAGGTTGAAACATCATCTAGCAGGGACAAAATTTAACTTGGAAGCCTGCACTAAAGTACCTGAAAAAGTGAGAAATCAATTTTTGAGCATTCTTCAAGCTCATGGAGAGGACGCTTTAAAGAAGAAAAGAGATATTGAGGAAGCAACAGTTGACTACGAAGCTGAGTTGGGGCAACTAAGAAAAACAAAGGGAAAAGAGTCAATGAATGCTTTTGTAAGAAAGACCAGTCAATCAACAATTGGAGCTATATTTAAAAAAGATGCACGCGAAAAAGCATGCCAACAAATTGCTCGTTTCTTCTACACAAGTGTAATTCCCTTCAATTATGTGAAGAATCCGGAATTCATAAGTATGGTTGAAGCGATCGGACAACATGGCCCCAGAATGAAACCTCCATCTTATAACGACATAAGAGTCAAATACCTGAAACAGGAGGTCGACCTAACTCTACAAAGATTAGAGGACTACAAGGCAAAATGGAGAACAGTTGGTTGCACAATTATGTCTGATGGATGGTCAGATAGAAAAAGAAGATCTATATGTAACTTTTTGGTAAATAGTCCCAAAGGTACAGTGTTCTTGTCTTCTATAGATACTTTTGACATTGCTAAGACCTCCGAAAAAGTTTTTCAAATGTTAGATGAGGTTGTGGAGAAGGTCGGGGAGGAAAACATTGTGCAAGTAGTAACTGATAATGCATCGAACTATAAGACGGCCGGTCATATGTTGATGGAGAAGAGAAAAAACTTATATTGGACACCATGTGCTGCCCACTGTATTGACTTGATGTTAGAAGATTTTGAAAAAAAATTTGAGCTGCATAAATCAACAATAGCAAAGGGTAGAAAAATAACAACATATATCTACTCTAGAACTTTGGTTCATGCTTGGTTACTTAAATTTACAAAGGGGAGAGAATTGATTCGACCTGCAGTGACCAGATTTGCAACTGCTTACTTGACATTGGGATGTCTTTCGAAGAACAAAGGTGGTTTGATGACAATGTTTACTTCTGTCAAATGGAAGTCTAGTAGATTTGCTGGTTCTAAGGAGGGAAAATTGATTCAAAAAATTGTTTTAAACACGGGGTGTTTTTGGTCTCATGTGACCATATGTTTGAAAGCAACATTTCCACTAATTAAGGTGCTTAGAATGGTTGACTCAGAAGGGCCTATGATGGGATTTATATATGAACAGATGGATAAAGCAAAGGAAAAAATTCAACTCAATTTTGATAACATCAAAAAAAAGTTAGTAAGTTGGTTATTTTGTATTTAAGTGTTTATAATATATGCAATTGTTATTTTATTTTTTTGTTTTGTGACAATGTACAATATTGTTTCTTATGCAGATATGAGCCAATATGGGTCATCATTGATAAGAGATGGTCAAGCCAACTTCATAGACCATTGCATGAGGCAGCATATTATTTAAATCCACATTATCACTTTAGCCCGAGTTTTAGAGCGGATGCAGAGGTTAAAATTGGCTTTTATAGTTGCCTCCAACGGATGATTCCAAACGAAGATGAGAGGACAAAGATAGATATTCAGATGGATGATTTCAAACACGCAAGAGGCTTATTTGGCTTAGACTCGGCAAAGGCAACTAGAAGTAAAAGAGCTCCAGGTAAAATATTTTAGTTTATTAATCATTTTGCATATTAAATAATTAATATCATTTTAATCAAGTACAAGTTTACAACATTGTATTTTATAGCTGATTGGTGGGATTCCTATGGTGACAATTGTCCGGAATTGAAAAAATTTGCTATTCGCATTCTAAGTTTGACATGTAGCTCTTCTGGATGTGAACGCAATTGGAGCGCATTTGAGATGGTGAGCTTCAAATAAAGAAATTGTTTGAATGATGAATAATATTTCTTATATTTGTATTCTTACTGTTTTTAATTGTCATGATATTTAATAGGTGCACTCCAAAAAAAGAAATCGTTTGCATCAAAAAAAAATGAACGATCTGGTTTTTGTGATGTACAACATGAGGTTAATGGAACGACAAGATAGAAGAGATATACAATTGAAGGAAAAGTTTTATAATTTCGAGGATATCCCTTCAGATGACGAATGGATCACGGAGAGGGAAGATCTAGTTCTTCCATGTAAGGGCAACTGGTTGGGGATCCTTCGCAGTACACATGAAATTTGTAGTGATGACAGTGTTGAAAAGAATGATGAAGAATCTACTAAAGAAGTAAATGAAGAAGGTAAGTTTTATAATTAATGAAGAATATTTGTAAAATTCAAGTTTTCACTATTAGTATCAAGTGTAAATAACTCGTTTAATTATCTTCTTCTTCTTATAGGTGGAGTCGAAGATCTGACCTTAAGGCGCAGTGATCTCGAAGTTACTGAGTATATTAGTGAAGGTGAATGGGATGACGATGAGGATGCCAGTGGTGGTGATGAGGAAGATGCGATTATTGCTGATGAAGATATGGTTGATGTGTCTGTTAATGATCTATTCTGATGATTTTCTAATAGACCATGGACCTCTTAGATTTGTTATTTTGTGTTAGACTTTTTTTTATTTCCTATTTGATATGTTGGAAAACTTCTATTTGATGTGACTGCTAATGATTTTTGTTTTTTGTTATATTTTATATTTCAAAATTAACGATCTACTAGCATTATTATCGTTTTAATTATAAACTTAAATTGGAAATTTGTCATGCAAGCTTGCAACAGTCCACGATTCCATCCTAGTCAAGTAGCTCCTGATGCTTCATCATTTGCTTCTGAGGTTAGATTATTAGACAATGTGATGATTTTTCTTTATGATTATCTCTCAGATTTATGTTTTCTCATTCGTAGGTTCATCTTCATAACTTGGTTACTGAAGATAGTTTGAAAAGGATGGGACAGTTATGACAAAAAAGTATACTCATCTTGGCTTTACAGTTGCTAAAGTAGAGTCAGAACTCAAAAGTTTCACTAGTACTCAGGTACATTTATAATTATAAATGTTTCTTTATTCATGTTCTTATTTTGCCTTAGCCTTAGAGTCAACCAATGAAAATTATTAACTATATAATTTTTTTATAAATTATTTGTGTAATTGTATGACTTCAAATTCATTTTTATTTTATAAGTCTGGCTTTATGAATGTAGTAGGATACTAGGATGTAGGATCTTACGATCCTCGATCCGATCCTACGATCCGATCCGATCCAACCCCTGAAACGATCCCACATAGGATCTCGATCCTGATAACCTTGGTGGTGGCAGATGCTTTGAGTAGGAAATACTCGGGGCAAGGAAATTGGATTGAAGCTAACGATGAGCGGTTAAGGCGGGACTGGGAGTCCCTTGGTTTGGAATGTGTGGCAAGAGGCGAGTTTAGCGTGGCTCGACTAAATTGGATTGAGATGCAGAGTGACTTATGCGATCGTATTCGGGAAGCGACCCGTGTAGATGCGGAGTTCCAACCTTTCGTGGAGGAAGCTCTAAAGGGCGAGGGTAGCGCCTGGGAGGTGGTTGATGGGATTCTGAGGAAGGGCGGAAGGATTTGTGTACCGCAGTTCGGCAAGCTCCGCGAGGAGTTGATGTTTGAGGCCCACTTCACTAAGTACTCCATTCACCCGGGTAGTACAAAGATGTACTTGGATTTGAAGAAGTCCTATTGGTGGCCTGGGATGAAGCGGGACGTAGCTTTGTGTGTGAGTCGGTGCCAAACATGTGCCTTGGTGAAGGCCGAGTGTCAGAAGCCGGGTGGGTTCTTGAAGCCTCTTCCAATCCCCGAATGGAAATTTGATGACATCTCCATGGATTTTGTGCATGGGTTGCCTAGATCGCAGCAGGGTAATGATGCCATTTGGGTGATTGTGGACCGCTTGACCAAAGTGGCACATTTCATCCCAAACCGGAAGGAGGACGGTGTGGAAAAGTTGGTGGAGTTATACGTCCGCAATATTGTACGACTTCATGGGATTCCGAAGAGTATAGTCAGCGACCGGGATGGACGTTTCACGTCTAAGGATTGGCGGTTGGTGCAGAAGAGCTTGGGCACAAAACTCAAGTTCAGTACGGCCTTTCATCCTCAAACCGATGGGCAAACTGAGAGAACGAACCGTACTTTGGAAGATATGCTAAGGATGTGTACTCTCGACTTCGGCAAGAAGTGGGAGGATCACCTCTTCATGGTGGAGTTTGCTTATAACAATAGTTACCAAGCTAGTATCAAGATGGCGCCATACGAAGCTCTATATGGGAGGCGGTGTCGAACACCGATGTCTTGGACAGAGGCGGGAGACACCAAGCTTTTGGGGAAAGAAGTGGTAGCCTACGCTAGTGAGCTAGTGCGGACCATCCAAGAGCGCATGAAGGTAGCTCAAGATCGGCAGTCGAAGTATTTCAATGCTCGCCACAGGCATGTGGAATTCGCTGTGGGCGACTGGGTGTATCTTAAGATCAAGCCGTTCAAAGGCATTTCGCGAATTCGCCGACTCAAGAAGCTGAGTCCGAGATTTTTGGGACCATTCAAGATCATCGAGCGAGTGGGAGAGGCAGCGTACCGGTTGGCGTTGTCCACAGAGCTAAGTGGATTGCATGACATTTTTCACGTCTCCGTCCTGAGGAAAGCTTTGTTAGAAGCCAGCGTGGTGATTGAGCCGACGGCGGTGCCGGTAGAGGAAGACTTGAGGACTCGAGTTTGTCCAATCGGGATAGAAGACTCAGAGGTTCGGCAATTGCGGAACAAGGAGGTCAGACTCGTAAAGGTCCGTTGGGACAACTGTGGCTGCGAGGAGCTCTCATGGGAGCGAGAGCAGGCCATGCTGGAGGAGTACCCCGAGCTTTTCTCCTCAAGTACCGTTTAGTTTTGTTTACCTTCCATGTTTTAAATTTCGGGACGAAATTCTTGTAAGGGGGGGGGGAGAATTGTAACACCCCAAAACTTGGAAGGGGAATCGACGGCGTCGTTTTAGCCAAGTTTGGGTTTTGGAGCAGGCGACACGGGTGTGTAAAGGGCGTGATACGGGCGTGTCAGGGCGTGGTCGACCGCGGAGCTTGTGGTCGACGTTTTGAGGGTCGACATTCGTCGAGCTCAGGAACACGGCCTGGGACACGAGCGTGTCCCTGGCCGTGTCCTTCTCGGGCTGTTTGCAGGATTTATTCTGCTAGGCATGACACGGGTCACGACGCAGCCGTGTCGGGTCTGACACGGGCGTGTCGAAGGCTGTGTCTTTGGCCGTGTCCTTATCTGACTGGGAAGGTTGGTCGGTGGGGGGCGTGACACGGGTCTCGACACGGGCGTGTCAAAGGCGACACGGGCATGTCGGAGGCCGTGTCAACGGCCGTGTGCTGGTTTTCAAATCGGTCGAGATGGCGAATGGTTGACACGGCCCTGCACACGGCCGTGTGCCAACCCGTGTTCGGCCCAGATTTTGTTATTTTGGGTTCCGATTGTGGCCGTCCGTTTCTTTGGTATGAGATCCAACGGTGGGGAGCCTCCCTGGGAGGTTTAAGGCCGGGAATAGGGTTTCAAACCCTCATTTTCCATTTGGCTTTATCTCTCTTGATTCTAGAGAGAAGGGAGAGCAAGGAGGAGGAAGAAGGCCAAGTTCCGGCCGCCGGCGAAGCTTCGGAGGTCCGTTTCGCGAGCGGAGTTCAGATCCGCGAAGGTGGGAGCGTTGCGGTGGTTTTCAACCGAGCAAATCTTCTCCATGGCGAGGAAGAGGGGACGGAAGGTAACGACACTTCTCCTCTCGGTTTTTAGGATTTAGGATGAATGAATAGCATCCCCTTCCTTTCGTATTTTGAGCACCGAATCTCTCAAATGAGAGGGATTCGTGTAGCCTAGGTTCAAGAGGAACCTCTGGGTTGAGTATGTTCATCCCGGCATGCTTTGCATTAGAGATCCGCTCCGTTAGCGGATTAGGCATTGTGGGTGAAGCCGTGGTCACGACCGTTAGTCCGACCCGGTGATGTTGCATAGCGAGCTTCGGGGATTCGGTAGAAATCTGTTGCGGTAATACGTCATTGTATGTATGCGTTTTCCCCCTTATATTTGAGTGAGTACTCGTGGTCGGAACCGGACAAGGTTAGCTCCGCGTTGTGAGGTAGATGGTTTCCTTGGAGCACGGGAAAGACACGGTGTGAATGGTGATTGGGGTGGGGAAACCTTTGTTTGTGCTGTGCAAAGGCGCGGCTATGTCTCCGTGGTCGGCTGGCTATCCCGTGACGCGCAAGTCATGTGGGATAAGTGTCCCGGCGAGACTAGCCCCTTGTGTGGGACTGACGAGAATGTCGAGCGGAGGGCAAGCCCGGGCAATGTGGCCGTGAGCGGGTGGGGTCCAGCAAAGCTTCTTAGAATCGGTCAGTGTGAGACGGAACCCTGACGTGCGAAGTCAGAATGTGCGGGCAAGCCCGGGGTATATGACCCTTGTGCGGGTGGGGCCTTTGCGAGGTTCCGTGTGACGGCGTGTGTGTCATTAGGGACATGGTGGTTCCCTTGTGTTTGCGGCTTTAAGCTAATGGGGAAACGGAAGTACCCAGTGTTTGATGTTGTACTAGTTGCATACGAGCTAGGGTGCCTTGGGTGAAACCCGGGTTGCATTCATGTTGCATAGTAGGCCCCTTTCACTTTGTACAAAACATAGAGAACATGTATGTTGTATGAGACATCCAAGCCTGTTTTACCGCTTTATTATATATACTCTTTTGGTATACGAAGTGCTAACTTGCAGGTGGAGTGGTACCCCGGGGTCCGTTAGGGACGGCTGGGAGGAGATGTGTTTGTTACACAGTAGAGGTCAGCCTTTGCTGACCCACGGTACTTCAAATCCTTACAGGGCAAGGATCGCATGCAGGAGCTAGCGCGCCGGGCGAAAAGCCCTAAGCCTCATGAAGTGTTGCTGTGCTTTACTATTTTCTTTTCCTTGTTTTGTTACTGTTGTTTGACTATGTCCGGCTTGCATGCCGAGGTAGCCTAGGGGTGCTTGGCACTTTTTATATTTGGACTTATATTATGTAAGGCCTTAAGATCATTTGATACTCTTTTGTTAGTGGATAACTTCTGTCTGTTAGTGTTCTGTTTCCGCTGTGTTTGTCTGGAGTTTTGAGATGGGGTAGTTTTATATCATCTTTTAATACTAAAGCTGTGGCGTCCGTATGTTGTGGGGCCCCGGCCGGACCCATATTATATGGTCTTTACAGGGGAGGTGTTACATCAGGCATACATTCTCAGCTCCTAGAAATCCTCAACAAAATGGGGTAGCAGAAAGGAAAAATAGAACCCTAATTGAATCTGCAACTACATTGTTGTCAGATGCTCACCTTCCTCTATCCTTTTGGGCTGAGGCAGTGAACACCTCCAACTATGTGCTGAATAGAAGTTTGATACATAAACTGAAGGGCAAGACTCCCTATGAATTACTCAAAGGGAAGAAACCTAAATTAGATTATTTCAAAAATTTTGGTTGCATTTGTTATATTCACAACAATGACAAGAGATATATAGCAAAATTTCAAGCAAAAGCTGATGAAGGAGTGTTTCTGGGATACTCCATGATCAGTAAGGCTTATAGGGTCTATAATAAAACTACTCTAAAAATAGAAGAATCTGTTCATATTTCTTTTAATGAAACTAATATGTCTTTCAAGGAGAAGAATGCTTCTACCATAGAACATTTGCAGGTACATTCTCTAGCTGAAGACTTGGACAGATTGCAAGTTACTAAAAAGGATGAAAGTAGTGAAGATGAAGAAGTTGCTCAACATCTGGAAGAAAATCTTCTTGAAGAGCCAGTTGCTGTTTCACAAGAGGAAATAACAACACAGGGTGGTGAACAATAACCACCCCCTGTTGATTTAGTAACATCAAGAGATCATCCAATCTCCCAAGTGATTGGAAACATCTCAGCTGGTGTGCAAACCAGAAATCAGGTCAACCAAAACCTGATGCACACTTGATTTCTCTCTCAAATTGAACCTCAATCCATTCAAGATGTAGAGCAAGATCCACACTGGATCATTGCTATGCAAGAGGAGTTGTATCAATTTGAAAGAAACAAAGTCTGGGAACTAGTGCTTAAGCCAAAGGATCATTCCATTGTTGGAACAAAATGGGTATTCAAAAGAAATTGGATGATCAAGGAATTATTGTAAGGAACAAGGCAAGGCTAGTTGCTCAAGGATATTCTTAAGAAGAGGGGATAGACTATGACCAGACCTTTGCACCAGTTGCAAGGTTAGAGTCCATAAGAATCTTCCTGGCTTATGCTGCTCACAAGGGATTCAAAGTCTACCAAATGGATGTGAAGAGTGTTTTTCTCAATGGGGAGATCAAAGAAGAAGTCTATGTCAGACAACCCCTAGGTTTTGTCTCTCCAACTCATCCTGATTATGTTTTCAAACTGCATAAAGCATTATATGGTCTAAAGCAAGCTCCTAGAGCATGGTATGAGACCCTAGCATGCTTTCTTCTGGAAAATGATTTTATTAGGGGGAGAGTAGACCAAACTCTTTTTATTAGAACCCATAAGTCCCATACCCTACTAGTACAAATTTATGTAGATAATATTATATTTGGTTCTACTGATTCAAACTTGTGCAAAAAGTTTTCCAAGCTTATGCACTCTAAATTTGAAATGAGTAGCATGAGTGAGCTATCCTTCTTCTTAGGATTGCAAGTCAAACAACATGCTGAAGGTATATTTATTTCTCAAACCAAGTATACAAAAGAACTGGTTAAAAAATTTGGTATGTCTGATGCATCATGTATGAAAACACCCATGCCTACCAATGCTGTATTGGATGCTGATGAACATGGGAAACCAGTTGATCAGACAACATATAGAGCAATGATTGGCTCTTTATTGTACCTTACAGCTAGTAGGTCTGATATAATGTTTGCTATATGTATATGTGCTAGATTCCAAGTTAGCCCTAGAGAGTCACACTTAACTTTAGTAAAGAGGATTCTTAGGTATGTTAAAAGCTGTCCAAATCTAGGCCTCTGGTATCCAAAAGATTCAGCATTTGACTTAACTGGATTCTCAGATGCTGATTATGCTGGATGCAGAATAGACAGGAAAAGCACCAGTGGAACTTGTCAGTTTCTTGGTGATAGACTTATCTCATGGTTTTGTAAGAAACAAACATCTGTTTCAACCTCAACTGCTGAAGCTGAATATATGGATGCAGGTAGTTGTTGTTCACAAATTTTGTGGATTCAAAATCAACTCCTACACTATGGTTACAACTTAGAGATGTCTAAAATATTTTGTGACAACGCCAGTGCAATTTCCATTGCACAAAATCCAGTCCTCCATTGTAGGACAAAACACATAGAAATTAGACATCATTTTCTAAGGGATAATGTTGAGAAAAATAAAATTGAACTTCAATATATCCCAACTGATTTGTAAAGGGGAGATATTTTCACCAAGCCTTTGGATGAAAAGAAACACAACTTCTTCCTCAATCAGTTAGGCATGTTAGATGGAGGAAGCCTAAAATAAATTACAAGATTTTGAAAAGCTAAAAACAGACCAAGATTAGGCTAAAAACTCATTTTTTTTGTGTTTGTGGGATAGTTTCTGTCTCTGAACTGCGCTCGACGTTTTCCACAGAAATCGTCGAACGTCCATCGACGGTTTCCCGAAAAACGTCGAACGGAGATCGACGCTTTCCCAAAACGTCGACCGGAGTTCAGAGCTTGTCAGATAGTTGTATACTATCTCTTTCAGGCCTTCGATCGTCGAACTGAGCTCGACGTTCTCTAGATCGTCGAGCTGAGATCTACGATGTTGAAGACCTTTCAGCTTCCCTTAGGAGCCCCGATCGTCGAACGGAGATCGACGATCCTTTCTTTTTCGCGTCGAACCCTAATATAAAATCATTTTTCGGCCGCCGTTCGTCGTTTATGCTTTCATACTCTCTGCAAATTTTTCTCTTTCCCTCCAAACTCTCTACACTTGGTCGTGTTTGTTGAATCTTTGCAGGTACAGATGGCAGTGTCGGTCGCTGCTCTTTCCAAAATGAAATTTGATACAGGTTTTGACATAAATATGAACTCCTTCGATGGCAGCGATTAGCGGTTCAAAGATATTTTGAATCTTTTCCGCGAACAACAGTTAGTTCAGTTGATGACCACCAGAATAAAGATTGCAGCAGATGAAATAAAGGAATGGATTTTTACTGCAACAACTGAGAATGAAAATACTATTGTCGGCACGATCAACGGGACTAAGGTACCATTGTCCCCTAATCTTGTGACAGAAGTATTCGCCTTAAGTACTGGGAATGACTCCATTGATTTGTCTGGAGAGGAATATGATTCGTTGTTAGATAGAATGGGTCACTCTGCTGTGAACCCTAATAAGCTTTTGAAAAAGAATCTATCAATTGAATTTCAATTTTTGGCTGATGTTTTGGGAAAAGTGCTTCTGGCAAAGCACTCAGCTCATGATACCATCTCAAGGTATCAGTTCTGCTTAATGGGAGCTATTGTTGACAAGAAACATTTGGATTGGGGGTCTATCTTCTTTGACTTGCTCAAGAAGAAAATCAACAATGGTTGTGTATTCTTTGGAAGGATTCTAGGGATTTTCTTTCATTCCAGGTGCCCTGATTTATTGGTTTCAAATGGTATGCACATCAATGCATCCAAAAGGCTCACCTGTGCCCTTTTCAGCAAATGGGACAGGCAGATTATCAACCCTAACAGGGCTGCTGCAGCAACATCTGCTTCAGGCACAAGGACTGCTTCAGTCTCTTCCCCTGCAGCAACACTTGCCCTCATTGAGAGACTGTCTGCCTCCTCCTCTGCTCCTCCTTCTCCTCCTCCTCCTATTGTTTCTGCCTTACCTTCCTCATCAACCATCCAATAAGCCATCTCCTCCCCCATCACAATTTCATCACCTATTTCTCCTCCTCCAGCCACCACCTCAGAACCATTACATCCTTTGTACTACTATCCATCCATTGACTCTTCCATACCATCTTTCACCATTATGGATGACTCCTTCATGGATGTTTCCCCCTCCTCACCTCTTGAGCCTCCATCATCCTCCTCTTACCAACGGCTCCTCAATGACATCCTTGATCAACCATCTTTCTCATCATCCATCTCCACACCTATATCATCTATCTCCACCATCCCAATATCTCAGCCATCCATCCCTCCATTCTCATCCTCACCTCATGCAGCCATTCCATTAGTTCCAACCACATCTTCCTTCACCTCTACTCAAGTATCCCTTGAGCAAGTGGATCTTTCTGGTCTGGCAGATAGGCTTTATGGGATACTGGCCCCTAAGCTGGTAGCCTTGCTGGAGACCTCCTTGGCTCCACTCCTAAACTCTATCCAGGAGCTATCTAACAGACTATCAGCTCTCTCCTCTCCTCAGGCAATTCCTTCATTAGGGTGCCTTGATCCAGCCCTGCCTGCATCAAGCCAGTGGGAGATGCCTCATGAAGGTCATGAAGCTGAAGAAGTGCATGCTGCTGCTGCTCCAGTTCCAATGTTTATAGTGGACCTCAGGTCACTGTTGAGTGATTTTGATTCTCTTCACAAAAGATTTTCACCAGTTCAGCAAGTTGAAGACCTTACTAAGGCCATTGTGCCTATTTTAGAATGTGATCTCAGTCTGATTGCATCTTATATCAACTCTTTTAAGGCTGTGGATGTTGTTGTTTCTGTTTGTACTGATGCTGCTGCTGATGTTATATCTGCTGGTTCTATAGACATTGAAATGCTGCCTGTTGATATGCCTGCTGTTATTGATAACTCTGCTGATGAAGAATTGGCCAAATTTTTGGAAGTGCAAGTATCTGAGACTCCTGCTATCTCATTTGCTCCTGTTGAGAGTACTGCTGAGATTTCTGCTGTTGTATCAACACCTCCTGCCCCTGTTGTTTCTGAGAAATCCAAAGTTCAAGAGGAATATATCAAAAGTATAGATGATTTGTATGACAGACCTCAAAGTTCTGAAAGTGATCAATTCAATACAGAATCTGATGATTCTTCTGGTACTATTGCAAAGAAAAGGAAAGCAAGAAGCAAGGCCATGATGAAGGTCCCTCCTGCTAAGGCCAATGATGCTAATGATATACCCTACTATATTCTACATGATTGCTAGATAACTGAACCATGGATGCAATATTCTAAAAACCAACTAAAGGCCATGAAGAAGAAAAGAAAGTTTGATAAGTATGAGAAAGGTTCATCCCAGTTTCAGCCTCCTCCTCCTCCTCCAGATTCAGGATCAGGTGGAGGCTCAGCTTCTCAAACCTCTGCTCCAAAGCAAAGCCCCTCCCAATCTTCACAAAGATATCATCCCAGAGGGCAATATCAAAGAGGTTATCAGTCCAGAAGGGGACAATACAGAGGTAATCAGAGAGATCACAGGATTCAATCAAGACATCAAAGGGAAGGACAAAGGCATTTTGACTCATCTCAAGGTCCTTTCCCTTATAAGCTCAGAGAAACTGTTGATGCAAGGACTACTGCTGCTTCAGAAACTTTTAATAGATATGAACCTGCAATCCCATTTGAAGATCCAGAGAACAATCCTTTATCTTGGACTGCTAGGATGAAAGAACTTGCTGCCTTAGATCAGTTGAAGAAGGCCAGAGAGCAAGGAAAAGACACCTCCAACATCACTACCTTGTCAGAGTAAAGAAAAGCAGAATTGGAAAGATATGCCTCAAGGAAGTTCTTTGACCTAGTTGATTACATGAAACTGCATCCTGAGGCTGTGGTTCCCAGAGCAATATCTCAAACCTCCTTAGGTGCAGAGGATGACAGAAGGTCAAAGAAAGAGGCTCTCAATACCAACAGGGAAATCTTGTTTAAGAAAGGAAGTGAAAAGAAGTGATCTCTGTAAGCAGACAGTTCATTCTTTTAAAAACTCTTGCTGATGTTCTATCTGAATGCTGCTATGCTGCTTGTTCTGCTTTGTTGCTTTAATTCTTTTTGCTTGTCTGTATTTGCTTTTGTATTTATTTCTGAGCTATGTAAATAGTAATCCTAACTCAAATAGGGGGAGATTGTTGGAACACCCTATTATTAATTTGGGCAAGGATCACTATGTTTTTAGGAAATCAGTTTGACCTAGATGTATAGTTGAAAAGGTCAAGTTAGAATGAGTCTAGGGCTTAGAACTTAGGTTTGAAGCTGCCCCCAGGACCATTCATTGTTCAAGACTTAGAGCTGAGGCAAAGACAGTTTTCGTCGAGCTCAGGTCGAAGAAACGTCAAACTCCGTTCGACGCTCTCTGAGCTCAACTCTGCTAAGTCGTCGAACTCCGGTCGACGATCTTCGAGCTCAGATCGACGATCTGCCTTCAGCTTGTTTCCAAGTCGCTGAGCTCAGTTCGACGATCGTAGAGCTCAGGTCGACGTTTTATGTCTGATGTTCAATCCAATCTCTGAGCTCAGGTCGATGATCGTAGAGCTCAGATCGATGTTTTTCTGAGAGATCGACGACTTTGAGGATTCAAATTCAGTCAGCTTTTGGAATGTTTTTCAAATTCTCTCAGCATTTATTTCAAGAGATTTGCTAGCCATTTTCATTTATTCTGGAGCAAGTTTCAAGGGATTTCTCAGAGAATGTCTATTGGACATTCCTCCTGAAGACAAAACATTTATGGAAGACATTTATTGACTGCTAACGGCTATCTTGGATAAAGGATCATCAGAGAATAAATCATCCTACAGCAGATCAAGAGAAAGACAATCTATCTATCACTCAATACAGACATACACAGATAGTCAGAAAAACTCAGAGGAAAATCAAGTGATCAATCCTGAAGAGTTTGATTGAAAATTAGCATACTGTAAAGTGTGCATAGCTTCATCATCAAAGACTCCAAACAACTCACATTTCAGCCTCTGCTGAAATCATCTTCTGCTGGAGATTTGAATCTTCTAGCAAAGCTCTCATCTCTGAACCATCTACATCTCAGGGGGAGCTTTGACAACACAATCAATCCACTAAGTCTTCTCTCAGTGATTGAGACAGAGAAGACAACTTCACCTCTTCCTTTTTCTTTTTTTGTTGTAAATGGGTTATCAAGACTCCCTTCAAAAGTTTTGATTCTGATTCTGAGAGGCTTGTCAAAACTCAGTGGTGGCAAGACACCTGATCAAAAAATCTAGTTTGGTTTTTGAGCACCTTATCAAAAGCTCATTGGTGCCCAGGACACCTGATCAACTCATCCTGCAGTGGATTCCTACCAAGGGTGGTAGAAGAGTGGATGTACCCAGGTTTTTGGGGAACCACTATAGCTCCTTGTGTCTTCTGGTTTCTTATGCATATTCTTTGCTGTGTGCTGTGGTTTTTATTTTACTGCTTTAGTTTTATTTCTACATCAAAGCACCTTACACCTATACATAAATTAAGCCTTTACTGCTGTGAAATTTTAAATTTTAAATTTACTTTAAAATACTCTATTCACCCCCCCCCTCTAGAGTTAAGATAGATCTTACCCTCACTTTCAACCGGCTCGGCGCCGCAATCGCCACTTGTTTCCGCGGATTTCACTGTCTCGGTGCCGCAACCGCCACTCGCGGACTCGCCCTATGATTGTTTGCATACGCACCACATGTCTGCGAGTGGTGGTTGTGGCGCCTAGCCGATGAAATGCGGGGATGCGAGTGGAGGTTGCGGCGCCGAGCTAGTAAATTGCGTGGAAGCGCAACCCGCTTCTATTCGGCTGAAGGCCGCTCGGAGCATCAAGCACGGGCGAAGCTATGTTCACATAATTTCCATTTTTTATACATTCCTGCTGGCTTGTTTGTTGACCAATGTCAACAATGTATTTATTTTTTTATTATTTTCAAGTATGGCGGAGGAGAGAGAGTGGCATTTATGGTGGTTGTTAGAGTTGGCCATGTGGCGCGTTTTTATGGGTTGGTGTTGCCTATATATATACATGGGCTTGTATAGTTTTTTTGGCTTGCTGAAAAATAGTAAGAAGATTCTTCCCCCTTCATTAACTCCCGCAGGAGAGAAGCAGCGAGAGAGAGAGAGAGGAATAGCGGGAGAGAGAGAGTTTGGCGAGAGAGAGAGAGAGAGAAAGAGATTGGCAGAGAGTGAGAGAGAGAAGAGCTAAAGAGATAGAGAGAGAGAATTTAAAGGCACAGGAGTTCCCGCAGGAACCTCCTCTCGCCCGCTGGACTCGCCGGCCCATCTCGCCGGAAGCTCTCACCGGCCCCGTCTCGCCGCCGAGAGGTGGTCTCGCCGGGAGTGGTGCTCATGCCATCTCGATCTCGCCGGAGGCCCTGCTCGCGGCTGCGTCTCGCCAGGACCCATCCCGCCTGGTGGATCATCTCGCCGGAAAGGCTCTCGCCTGCCAGCTGCTGGAGCTCGCGCCATCAACTCGCCGGAGTAGTGGTGGTCTCGTCGTGGTGGTGTGAAGCTCGCCGGAGGAACTCGCTGAAGACGTTGCGCCTCGCCGAGGGTGTTTTGACGTGGAAGAGGCGGAGGTCCAGGAAGCTTGCCGGAAGCTTCTCGCACAAAGCTCTCGCCGATTGGGCTCGCCGCAACAGTGTTCTCGTCGGAGTGGGTTTTTAGTGGAGTAGGCGCGCTATCGTTTCCAACAATTGGTATCAGAGGCCAGGTTGCGACCCTTGAAGTAGTTCGGAAGGTTTGAAGTGAGAAGAGATGGATACAGGAGGAGCGATGCCGGGGCAAGTCCCCAAGTTGACGAAGACCAACTGCGACAATTGGAGTATCCAGATGAAGGTCTTGCTCGCCTCGAAGGAGCTATGGGAAGTAGTCGAGGACGGCTATGAAGAGCCTGATACTGAAGCAGAGGCGGCATTGACCAACGCGCAGAGGACGGCGTTGAGGGAAGCGAGAAAGAAGGATAAGAAGGCGTTGTTCACGTTATACCAAGGAGTGGATGAAGCTACTTTTGAGAAGATCTCAGAAGCTGTGAGCTCAAAAGAAGCATGGGAGGTGTTGCAACGCTCCATGCAAGGAGTAGACAAGGCGAAGAAAGTGAAGCTGCAGTCCTTCCGGGGCGAGTATGAAATGTTGAGGATGCAGGCCATGGAGAAGGTCGGAGACTTTGTGACCCGTCTGCGGACGCTCACAAACGAGATGAAGAGAAATAGAGAGACGATAGATGATGTGAGTCTCATGGAGAAGCTCCTGAGGGCCATGTCAAGGAAGTTCCGACACGTGGTGGTGGCAATCGAGGAGTTGAAGGATCTCACCCAGATGACCGTAGATGAGCTTGTAGGCTCATTGCAAGCTCATGAGTACAGAATGAAGCAGGATGATGACGAAGCGAGTGTCTTGGGAAAAACACTCCAGACCCAGTTGAACTTTGGGGAAAGCTCAGGAAGAGGAAGCGGCCAGCGTGGCCGAGGTCACCAAGGCAGAGGCCGAGGTAGAAGAGGAGGTAGAGATCAAGGAAGGAACCAAGGTTTCCAAAGAGAGGCGGAGCGACCTCAAGGAGGTTAGCAAGAAGAAGAGGAAGAGGAAGAGGCCGAGGAAGAGGCTGAGGAGATATGTCTCAAGTACAGTGTTACAACTGTAACAAATTTGGGCATATGAGCTATGACTGCTGGGCTCCCAGGAAGAGAGAAGAAGCCAACCATTATGTGGAGGCTAGGAATAATGGGAACAATGCTGGGGGTGGAGACCCAATGATGTTCTTAACCTACCGAGGCGTGGAAGAAGGAAGGAATGAAGTGTGGTGCCTGGACACAGGGGCGAGCAACCACATGTGTGGAGATAAGGAGATGTTCTCTAACCTTGAACCCAGCGGGGGTGAAGTTAGCTTCGGGGATGCTTCGAAGATTTCTTTGGAAGGAAAGGGCCTGGTTGTAGTGAAACTGAACGGGGAGAGAGTACACCTAAATGATGTGTACTACGTGCTAGGGTTGAAGACCAACATCTTAAGCATTGGGCAGTTAGTGGAGAGAGGCTACTGCGTGCAGATGAAGGATGGGTCTCTGGCAATGAAGAATGATCAAGGGAAGGAGGTAGTGAAGGTGAAGATGACGGCAAACCGTCTCTTCACGCTGAAGATGGATGCTCAAGAGACGGCTTATCTCGCGAGAACAAAAGAAGAGGAAGAAGCATGGCTATGACATCATAGGATGGGCCATTTGGGCTTCACAGGGTTTAAGCTGCTATCCCACTCCAAGATGGTGGCGGATCTTCCTATGATCTCCCCTCCGCAGAAGGTGTGTTAGGCGTGCACGATGGGGAAGCTCAAGAGGCAGACATTCGAAGGAGGAAAGTCCTGGAGAGCAAGGCGGCAACTTGAACTGGTTCACTCGGACATTGCTTGTCCGTTTGAGACCACCTCAATAGGCGGAAGCAAGTACTACATCACATTCACGGATGACTATAGTCGGAAGTATTGGGTGTATTTTCTGAAAGAGAAGTCTGAGGCCCTTGAAAAGTTCAGGGAGTTCAAAGCGATGTCCGAGAAGGAGAGTGGGCAACCATTGAAGGTGCTTAGGACAGATCGAGGTGGGGAGTACACCTCGAGGCTGTTCGATAGTTTCTGCAAGGAGAATGGGATATCACACCAGTTGACGGCGGCGTACTCACCGCAGCAGAACGGAGTGGCAGAGAGGAAGAATCTCACCATCATGAACATGGCGAGGAGCATGGTGAAGGAGAAGGGGCTACCGAAGATGTTCTGGGCGGAAGGAGTGCAATGTGTGGTGTATCTACTGAACAGATGCCCCACAAAGAGTGTGAATTTCATGACGCCGTTTGAAGCATGGAGCGGCTAGAAGCCGAGTGTGAAGCACCTAAGGGTCTTCGGGTGTGTAGCTCATTCTCACATCCCGGACCAGAGGAGGAAGAAGCTCAATGATAGGAGCGAGAAGTGCATCTTCATGGGCTATGCTCCGGAGAGCAAAGCGTACAAGTTTTACAACCCGGTGACTGGGAAAGCCATAGTCTCAAGAGATGTGGTGTTTGAAGAAGCCAGCTACTGGAGCTGGGATGAGGAGACAAGGAACATGAAGGTGATGTTCTTTGAAGATGAGGAAGAAGGTGGTCATGAAGCGGAAGCTGAGGTTGGTGGAGCTGAGCCACCATCACCACCGAGTGGAAGTTCAGGGGGAGCTTCTACTCCCTACTCAAGAGGAGCAAGCACGAGTGGAGGAATTTCTAGTGGAGCGAGCACTAGCAGAAGCAACTATGATGGTCCTCAACCTAGGATGATGAGGTTGGAGGAGATTTACGAAGATACGGCACCGACACTTAACAATTTCTCTTTATATTGTTTGTTGGCAGATTGTGAGCCGCACTCCTACGACGAAGCTGCCCAGGAGAGATCTTGGAGGACGGCGATGGATGTCGAGATAGCCTCCATAAAGAAGAATGACACTTGGAAGCTGGTTGATCCACCCGCAGGCCACAAACCCCTCGGGGTGAAGTGGGTCTACAAAGTAAAGAAGAACAAGGATGGAGCTGTGGAGAAGCACAAGGCTAGGCTCGTGGTGAAGGGCTACAGGCAAGTTCAAGGAGTGGACTACGACGAGGTCTATGCCCCAGTAGCGAGGATTGACACCATCAGGTTGATCATCGCACTGGCAGCTCATTATGGGTGGACAATCATGCAAATGGATGCGGTGGCGGCGTACTTGAATGGCTACTTGGAGGAGGATGTGTACATCGAGCAGCCTCCGGGGTATGTTGTAAAGGGCCAGGAGAAGAAGGTGTGTAAGTTGAGAAAAGCACTGTACGGGCTGAAGCAAGGGGCAAGAGCTTGGAATGGGAGGATAGATACATTCCTCCAAAAGCATGGCTACGTGAAGTGCCCATATGAGTATGCTCTTTACATGAAGGTGGAGAAGAACGGGGATATCATGATCCTATGCCTATACGTGGATGACATGGTATTCACCGGGAGCAACCCTGCGATGTTAGAAGAATTCAAGAGGCTGATGAAGGAGGAGTTCAAGATGACGGACTTGGGAAAGTTGAGCTACTTCTTGGGAGTTGAGGTACAACAGAGAGAAGATGGGATCTTCATCGCGCAGAAGAAGTACGCGGAGGAGATCTTGAAGAAGTTTAGGATGGAGAATAGCAAGCCTATCTCCACTCCTGCTGATCCCGGAACGAAGTTGAGGAAGGACTCGAAGGAGGAAGGAGTTGACCCAACCATGTTCAAGAGTCTGGTTGGGAGTCTAAGGTATCTGACTTTCACCAGACCGGACATCATGTATGCGGTTGGGGTCGTGAGCAGGTACATGGAAGAGCCCAAGCAGGACCACTTCACTGCGGCGAAGAGGATCCTGAGGTACGTGAACGGGACCCGGGACCATGGCTTGATGTATTCATCTGCGGGAGAGTTGAAGCTAGTCGGCTACTCGGATAGCGACTATGGAGGAGATGTGAACGACCGGAAGAGCACTTCCGGGTATGCGTTCAACATGGGAACCACGGCGTTCTCATGGAGTTCTAAGAAGCAGGTTACTATAGCCTTATCATCTTGCGAGGCTGAGTACATCGCGGCGACAGCATGCGCCTGCCAAGCCATCTGGCTAAGGAACCTTCTGGAGGAACTGCATCATGTGCAGGATGGCCCAACGACAGTGTTAGTGGATAACATGTCGGCCATCCAGCTCGCAAAGAACCCAGTGTTGCATGGGAGGAGCAAGCATATCGAGACCCGATATCATTTCCTCCGTGAACAAGTGGAGCAGAAGACAGTGGAGGTGGTGTATTGCCCAACCGGAGAGCAGGTTGCGGACATCTTCACTAAGACATTGAAAGTAGAGACGTTCTTGAAGTTGAAGAGCAAACTCGGCATGGTCTGTCAAGTTTGAGGGGTAGTTTGCTGGCTTGTTTGTTGACAAATGTCAACAATGTATTTATTTTTTTATTATTGTCAAGTATGGCGGAGGAGAGAGAGTGGCATTTATGGTGGTTGTTAGAGTTGGCCACGTGGCGCGTTTTTATGGGTTGGTGTTGCCTATATATATACATGGGCTTGTATAGTTTTTTTGGCTTGCTGAAAAATAGTAAGAAGATTCTTCCCCCTTCATTAACTCCCGCAGGAGAGAAGCAGCGAGAGAGAGAGAGGAATAGAGGGAGAGAGAGAGTTTGGCGAGAGAGAGAGACATAAAGAGATTGGCAGAGAGTGAGAGAGAGAAGAGCTAAAGAGATAGAGAGAGAGAGAATTTAAAGGCACAGGAGTTCCCGCAGGAACCTCCTCTCGCTCGCTGGACTCGCCGGCCCATCTCGCCGGAAGCTCTCACCGGCCCCGTCTCGCCGCCGAGAGGTGGTCTCGCCGGGAGTGGTGCTCACGCCATCTCGATCTCGCCGGAGGCCCTGCTCGCGGCTGCGTCTCGCCAGGACCCATCCCGCCTGGTGGATCATCTCGCCGGAAAGGCTCTCGCCTGCCAGCTGCTGGAGCTCGCGTCATCAACTCGCCGGAGTAGTGGTGGTCTCGCCGTGGTGGTGTGAAGCTCGCCGGAGGAACTCGCTGAAGACGTTGCGCCTCGTCGAGGGTGTTTTGACGTGGAAGAGGCGGAGGTCCAGGAAGCTCGCCGGAAGCTTCTCGCACGAAGCTCTCGCCGATTGGGCTCGCCGCAACAGTGTTCTCGTCGGAGTGGGTTTTTAGTGGAGTAGGCGCACTATCGTTTCCAACAATTCCATCTATGAAATATCATTTATATGGTAGTAAACTATTAAGAGCTATGTTCATCTCAACTTCACTTAGCCATCACTATGGACTACTCTATTCATGTACAGAAAAAAAAATTTACATTAGAAGGACAATAGCTGCACAGAAAAATCTACTCAATTATTCTCATTAGGAACACCAAAAACTTGTCATTAAACCTATTTTAGTCTCATTCGTGGTACCTTTGAGGTTCAAAGAAACCATTTGATCACTTTTGAGGGATTCTCAACCAGAGATTGATAGTAATTCAAAAGGTCCATCTCCCCTTTACATGAGAACGAGAAACGCTTCAGCAAATCGTAGAATAACCTGCATGCAGAATAATCCATGGATGTTTAAGCAGCTTGTGGAACAGAACTCGTTGCGAAGATTCTTTCACAAGTATCTGAGCATAACAAAAGTAGCTAAGATTAAGTTTAAAAAACAAAATTGAGAGGGCATGAGATGATCGGGTAAGTCTACCTGGCTTATCAAGTCCTTTGCGCCTGGAGATATTACGGGCACCCGGGGGAATTTCAGGTCAACTGCCATGATTTTGCATTCAAATTATTTGTACTTTAAAATGACATGCTAATCCATTGCATAAACGTATACCATTAAAAAATATGTACAAAATTCAGTAAATAAAGTTATAGATTGTTCCATTCCAAAGCATCATGGCATTAGTAAGGAGAATCATGGAATACACGCAAACCTTTGGAAGGTAGCAGAAGGTTTTCTGGCCTCAAAAGGCGGCACACCATAGAGGAACTCATAACACAGAACACCCAAGCTCCAAATGTCTACACCGGCATCATACTCTACACTCTCAGTTGTAAGTACACTCTCAAATGCATAAACAATAAACAAAGATATATGCAATAATTCCAGTATAAAACAAGCGAGATATGTAAAATCACGAAGACAAAAAGGAATGGATGGAAATTGTCAGTTTACCCATTTCAGGTGGCAAGTAATCTAAAGTGCCACACATTGTCTTCCTGCGATTAAAGGTGTGGATTGACCACCCAAAATCAGCAATCTTTATTTCTCCCTGTTCAAAAAAAAACATTCATCATAAGCATGAGGTGATATGAAAAAGCTACATATGAACATAAGATTAAAACATTAAACACCTGTTGTCCAAGCAGGAGATTCTGAAGTTTGAGATCCCTGTGAATAACATGCTTTCCATGCAAGTAAATAAGAGCTCGAGCAATTGATGCAATATACTGAAATCAACACAATTATAAAAAAAACTTAGAAAAAATTATATCTTCAAAATGCAGTAGTTTGAGATGTGTGACAAATTCATAAAATTGAAAATCAATAAGGCTCCTTTAATTTACGTGAAATTGGGGCCCTCGAATTAGAATTGGAGGTCCATTTTTATTGGAATTGAAACTCCAATTTCAATTCTAAAGTTTCAATTTCATCCAATTAAACAGCCCCTGAGAGTTCTTACCTTGGCTGAACGGTTCTCACTGAAATACTTGTACTTTTGGAGTTCTTTGTAGAGTTCTCCATTCGCAGCATATTCTAATACCAAAAAAAGCTTTGTCCAAAGTGCAAGAAAAGATTAAATTATACTATTTTTCAAATTTTCAACTAATTCAGTTCCAGTTTTTGTTGGTTTGTGCCTGATCATAGAAATACCCATATAGCCGCAATATATTTGGGTGTCTAAGATGACTCTGGATCTCTACTTCCCGGCGGACCTGATGCTCAAGCTGAAATTGCTCTATCTGGTTCTTCAAAAGAACTTTTATTGCCACAATGTGATTACTCTGCAATGCAGAACGAAATCATCTTAGACTCCATGTAATAAGAAATTCCAGAATAATATACGAATATCTAATCTGCTGAAGTTATTAAGAGGCATGCCTTCTTTTCTCTGGCCAAAAAAACTTGACCATAAGCTCCTTTTCCCAGTGACTTCCAACTTCAAAATCACTTAGAGTCCATCTCTTTTCCATAATTGAACTTTTCTACGGAGAGGTTCTATGCATAAGAAGCTTGGTTATACTTAAAATAAACGAAAAACATCATCAAAAGCACCTTTGTGCAGAGACGCCATAGAAGAATGAATAGTTACAAGTTTGTTGAGCTTAAAGAATTTCCATGAGAAGAGTTTGGTATACAACTAAAAGAAACATCCTATAAATATAATTTTTAACTGCTTATATTGTAGAGATTTAGATAAAGCTCAAGTACACCAAAATCAAAGAGAAAATATATTTTTGACAAGCAAGCTAATGCCAAATTACCTCATGGTCTCGAACATGCTGAAAAATTCGTGAAACATAACGAATTAGACACACAAGACGCATGAGTTGAAGTAGATTCACGAAGTCTAGCTGCGCCAATGATGAAAATCTATTGCTCTACATAAATAAGTAAAGCAAGAGCAGAAGATTCAAAAGAATTATTTGAAAATGCCTTGACGCTGCTATATTACCACCATGAGTATATAGCAGGTGCCCTAAATCAAGAGAATTAGAAACTAACTTTTTAAATACCCTGCAGATATATCAATCCTTGTATGATCTCCTCGTGTGAATATTTTTTATATCTCTTTATATTTTTTAGGCTCTGTTTGACATGGTGGTAGTGATCATCTATAATAATATAAACACAAACTCTCAGAGTTCTACGGTCCGAGCGTCGGTTGCATTTGAACGGACAAAATTAACCCTCCCCCCAGTTCGCCAGCTGCTGTTATTACCCCTCCCGCTCGCTGTCCTTCGTTGTTGTCTGCTTAAAAAAATTTGTTGTTGCCGCCACCGCCTTCTCGACGCCGCCGCCGCCGGTGATGGGGGAGAGAGAGAGGGAGGGGAGAGAGACAGAGAGGGGAGGAGATCGAGAGCCAGGCGGCATCGCAAGCTCGAGTGGACGTGGCAGCCGGGGATCTGAGAGGTGGGAGGTGCTCGATTTTGGCCTTTGGTTGCTAGAGTCGCCGTAGAGGGGAGAGCATCTCTGAGGATGTGATCTTGAGGTGGCTGGCCATGACTGCTTGGAGGAGGGAGGAGTTCCGGAGCTTGGAGGTGGTCGACCATAGCTGTCGAAGAGAGAGAGAGAGAGAGAGATAAATGTTGATAGATGTAATTCTGCCTTCCGCAATGCACCTGCATTAATATAAAGAGAGTCAACGTCAGTCAAGTCTAGAGTCAACATAAGTATTTTATTATAAGTAAATGTTATGCTGAATAGTCGTGTGTCTCCTCCAATAGTTTTATCTCCCGCCATCAGATGTGTCCATTACCGATAATAATTTTGACTCTTCAGTATGTTTGTTCATGTAAACTCCTATAAATAGGAGAAGTGTTAATCATTAAAATATAATAATAAAAAGGCAGAAAGGAATTGCTCTCCCGCTAGCCCCACTATTCTTAAAACATTCTTAGTTTAACAGTGGTATCAGAGGCCTGGGTTAAAAACTTGAGAAGGATCGTTTAGTCATTATTGCCATCAGTTGCACACTCTCCTCATTGAGAGGTAAGATTCCAAGATCTCTTGCATTTTATTAGTAACATCATATGGCAAGTAGCAATCAAAATTTTGCCTTATCACAAAACGGGATACCAATTTTTGATGGAGAATTTTATGAGTTTTGGTACATCCAAATGAAAACTCTTTTCCTTTCCCAAGGCTTATGGGATCTGGTAACTGAAGGATACACTTCACCGGGTCAAGAAGCTTTAAGCGACGCAGCTGCTTTAAGGAATCATCAGGAAAATATTAAAAAGGACTCAAAGGCACTGTTATACATTTTACAAGGTGTTACTAAAACCATATTTCCTCGTTTGATTACGGCAGCCACCTCTAAAGCAGCATGGGATCTATTACAGACGGAATTTAAAGGCACAGACAAATTAATGTCAATTAAGTTACAAGCTTCATGGAAGGAGTTTGACTGCCTTATAATGACAGAAACAGAAAAAATTGGTGAATTTTTCACACGGGCATCAAGGATAGTCAATCAAATCCGCAGCCTTGGTGATATTATAGAGGAGAAGAAAATAGTTTTAAAACTGTTACGCAGCCTTCCGTTAAAATTTGATCATATAGTTACAGCAATTGAAGAGTCGAAAGACTTGAATACTTATTCACTTGCTGAACTAATGGGCTCATTGCAAGCCCATGAGTCAAGGCTCAGAAGATTTGATGCACCTGTAGAACAAGCTCTAAAAAGCACTCTACAGATATCAGATCAAAAGAGTGAAAGTCAAAGACCCTGGAAGACACCTGCTAACAGAGGAAGGGGGAGAGGAAGAGGTAGTATGGCTGACAGTCGTACTGCCCAAATTTTTCCCCATCCCACATGCGTTATATGCAAAAAAACCAACCATGAAACCAAAAATTATTATTTCAGATGTAAGAGGTGTAGAAATCCTACACATAGTGATAAAAACTGTTGGTATAAAGAAGAGCTTAAAACTCAAGATGTAACTGCCGAAGCAAAATTTACCGTAGAGGAAGGTACTAACACAGCTCTCCTTGTCACACAGGAACTCATGACTCATACAGCCTTAACAGTTCAAAAGGCCGTACCTGTTACTGATGAAATGTGGTATATTGATAGTGGTTGTTCTAACCACATGACCTTTCATAAGACAGCCTTTACTTCCCTCAATCTAAAGCAGAAGTCCAAGGTAATGTTAGGAGATGGTAAATCACAAACAGTTGAAGGAAATGGTACTGTTGCTGTTATGTCCACTCATGGTACTCAAAAGTTAATTCATGATGTTCAATATGTTCCAAGTCTAACACACAATCTATTGAGTGTGGGGCAACTAATAGAAGGAGGCTACAAGGTTATATTCGAAGAAAGATTGTGCAAAATAATCGAACCTTTATCTTCCACGGTAGCATTCATGGTTCAAATGGCACCCAACAGAGTATTTTCCATCAACTTTCAAAGGAACACGACACTGGCGCTTGCTGCCCCTAAACTAGAAGAAATTCAGTTATGGCACTTAAGGTATGGGCACGTGAATTTTCAAAAGCTTTCTCAACTAAGCAAAGATTCATTGGTGTCAGGTTTACCAAGACTAAAATTCAACCAACAAACCTGTAAGGATTGCTCCAAAAATAAAATGCAAAGGCTTCCATTTCCAAAAAAACCGCGTGGCGTGCTGAAAAACCACTTCAACTTGTCCATATTGATTTATGGGGACCCGCAACTAAGGAATCTCTGTCAGGCAAAAGGTATTTCTTACTTATAGTAGATGATTATACACGTTTTATGTGGGTATACTTCTTATCCACTAAAGCTGAAGCCTTCATCAATTTCGTACATTTTAAAACACTCGCGGAAAACGAGTTTGACCTGAAAATAAAAAGAATAAGAAGTGACAGAGGAGGTGAATTCACAAGTAGTAACTTTAACAATTTTTGTGTTGAAAACGGCATCTCCCGTCAACTGACTGTACCAAACTCACCACAACAGAACGGAGTCGTAGAGAGAAGAAACCGAACTGTGGTAGAAATGGCCAAGTGTATGCTAAATCACAAAAATATGCCCAGGAGTTTTTGGGCAGAAGCAGTATATACAGCAGTCTATATCATTAATAGAAGTTCCACTAAAGCCCTGCTAAATGTTACCCCTTTTGAGGCACTTTATAATATTAAACCTGATGTGCAGCATTTCAAAGTTTTTGGCAGCATTGTATATTACTTGCACCCACAAGATAACAAAGACAAATTGGAAACTAAAGCAGAAAAATCAATACTCATTGGATACAGTCGAGAGTCAAAAGGATATAGACTCTGGGACCCAATAAAACGCAAGCTGGTAATTGCACGTAATGTTGTATTCGATGAGTTAGATGAATGGAACTGGGAAGAGCAGGATCAGAGACTTAACCATTCGAAACAATCATCCCTTGGTCACCCTGAGGTTGCTAAAGAACCTAATGAGGCGTCCTTCAATGAGGTTACTAATCAAGAGTTCATTGAGCCATCCTTCAATGAAGTTCCTGATCGAGGTTCTATTCAGCCATCACTCACGGTGCCATCAGACTGTTCTAACTCTCCAACTGAAGCCGGCAGCAGCGACTCTTGGTTTTCAGACTCTCATCTCCCAAAAATATAGACGGGTAAGTGACATTTATCGCAGTTGCGATCTTTCCCTTTTCACAATTGAACCACAGTCATTCCAGGAAGCAGCTAAACAAACCCCTTGGTTAGAAGCCATGAATATAAAATACAAGCTATAGAAGAAAAAATAATACCTGGGTCCCTTGTGGACAAGCCGCCCGATAGAGACATAATTGGTCTCAAATGGGTATATAAGTTAAAGCGAAATGCAGATGGCTCGATTAACAAGTACAAGGCTCGCCTCGTCGCAAAGGGATACTCACAAATGCCTGGAAGGGATTATACTGAAACTTTGCCGTCACTAGGATGGAAACACAACGACTTCTTTAGCCTTAGCAGCCCAAAGAAAACACCAAGTTCATCAACTCGATGTGAAATCAGCCTTTTTAATGGTGATTTACTAGAAGAAGTTTTTGTGGAACAACCACAGGATTCGTCATAGTGGGAAGAGAATCCCTAGTATATAAATTGAGAAAGGCGCTTATATGGTTGAAACAATCCCAAAGAGCATGGAATTATAAAATTGACACTTACTTAAGAAAGGAAGGATTCCTGAGGAGCCCAAGTGAAGCCACATTATATATCAAAACCTTCGATTCTGGAGATTACCTTGTGCTCAGCATATACGTGGACGATGTCATAATTACTGGAACAAATATTAGTCTAATTGAGTCCTTCAAATCAGCCATGAAAAGTGAGTATGAAATGGAGCGATTTGGGCTAATGAGTTATATCCTCGCCTACAAATTAAGCAATCTCCTGAAGGAATCAGCATATCACAACAAAGTTATCTACTGGACCTCCTCACAAGATCAGGAATGTTAAACTCTCAAGGCCAGTTAACACTCCAATTTCGACCAGTGAAAAACCAAGTGGGCAGGATGGAAGTAGTAAGGTTAATGCTGAACTTTATAGAAGCTTAGTCGGATCTCTAATGTACTTAACACATACCCGACCAGATATAGCATACGCAGTAAATGTAGCGTCCAGATTTATGTCAGAACCAAGTGTCAAACACCTTGAGGGCATCAAGCGCAAATTAAGATACTTGAATGGAACTCGAAACCTTGGACTGCTATTCAAAAGTGAAGAAGATGGTTTTAACCTTAAAGGGTACTCTGACAGTGATTGGGCAGGTAGTGTTGATGATCGTAAAAGCACAACAGGCTTCATCTTCTTCCTTGGAACAAAACCTATTTCATGGAATGCTAGTAAACAAAGGTGTGTTGCTCTGTCAACAGCCGAGTCCGAATATGTAGCATTAGGAGAAGCAGCTAAGGAGTGCGTTTGGTTGAAACGCCTAGTGGAAGAAATGAAAGAAATGAGAGAGGAACCCGTCAGTATTTTTGTAGACAATACCTCAGCTATTTCAATGGCAAAAAACCCGGTAATGCATAAGAGAACAAAACATGTAGAGATTCAGTATCACTACACCAGAGAACTTATAAAAGATGGAGAAATAGAGCTGGTATACTGCGGTACGAAGAATCAAGTAGCAGACTTCCTTACAAAGCCCCTTCAAGCAGAGGCCTTCCTGAAGCTGCGAACGAAAAGCGGGATCGCTGAAATAGCGGAAGTCATAATTAAAGGGGAGTGTTGATAGATGTAATTCTGCCTTTCGCAATGCACCTGCATTAATATAAAGAGAGTCAACGTCAGTCAAGTCTAGAGTCAACATAAGTATTTTATTATAAGTAAATGTTATGCTGAATAGTCGTGTGTCTCCTCCAATAGTTTTATCTCCCGCCATCAGATGTGTCCATTACCGATAATAATTTTGACTCTTCAGTATGTTTGTTCATGTAAACTCCTATAAATAGGAGAAGTGTTAATCATTAAAATATAATAATAAAAAGGCAGAAAGGAATTGCTCTCCCGCTAGCCCAACTATTCTTAAAACATTCTTAGTTTAACAATAAAGATCGAGAGAGGGAGAGATGGAGGTGGCCGGCCATGGCTGTTGGAGAAAGAGAGAGAAAGATGGAGGTGGCCAACCACGGTTGTTGGAGAGTTTGGCGGAAAGCTCGCCACCCACCTTCAGTTAACTAACTTATATACCTAATTTATAATTAACTTATATTTATTATAAGTTAATAGTTAAATTAACTGATAATAAGTTCATAAATTATAACTTATACTTATTATTTATTAAATTATAACTTATACTTATTAAATTATACTTATAAATAATAAATTAAAAAATAATTAATTACAAAAAAATTTTAAAAATTAAAATTCTCCAAGATACGAGCTCTTCGCACGGGCTATGCTCGTGCTCGAAGCTCTCGGGCGGGCTTCCGGCCGCATCCAGCGGGCTTCGCCCGCCTCCGCACGGGCTTCGCCCGCCTCCGCACGGGCTTCGCCCGTGCTTGATGCTTCGAGCGGCTATCGGCCGCATAGAAGCGGTTTGTGCATATTTGGACAATTAACGGGTTCAGAGGCTTAACGGGTCGTGTCGGGTACACGGTTAACCCATACCCGTAGTAACTCCTAAGGGTTTGCCTATTTATACCCACCTAGGGGCAACGGGTAGGGGATTCCACCTAGATCTCCATCCGGATGCTTCGAACAACGTTTTCAATCTCGAAGTAGTGCCCCTTTGTTCGTGCATCCCGTAACCGCTCCTTCCCATCGCTCGTTTTTTTTTCTCGAACAGGAGAAAAACCGCTAGATTTGCGAGGCAAAAACCAAGACCCGGCTGCTCCGTCGCTGTCATCGGAAGGGCCTCCGCCGGAAACGAAGGGCGTCGTCGGTCTTGATCGGGAAGGAGGAGAGGAAACCGCCGCCTGACTTTGTTTTCCCATCACCGCCATCATTCTCGCCAACGTCGCCGCTGAGATCTGGAAGAAGAAAGATTTCCCTCCGCGGCTCCGCCGCCTGGTTTTCGTGAAGAAAAAGCGAAAGGGAAAACTGCTGGTGATTGCATCGGGAAGGAAGAAGGAAGCGCCGCTGGTTCGCGATTTTTTGCCTCCGATTTTGTTCTGATCGGCTCAGGAGCCCTAGCCCCCGCCTGCATAGGGCCTCCGCCTGTACATGTTGTCTTCTGGCGCCGCTGTTCATCCAGATAGAGAACACGTGAAGAGGACCGGCCTGCAGTGTTTCTTTCAAGTTGCAGATCCAAAGTTGTTTTCAGCAAAACCTTGATTTTTCATTCTGATTATGGTGTTTACTGCATGAGTTTTTCCCCAGCAAATTATTGGTTTACAGTTTTCACCAATATTAGTTGCAGATCGTGATTCCTCTTTTGCTGGAGTTAAATTGAGATCAATTATTTTAGACAATAGCAGTACATTGCTTGAAAGTTTAACCTATCCAAAAGCTATTTCAGATTTTTTTTTTTGCAAATCTTTGGGAAAGAGAAGCCATAAACGATGATGAAGGGAACCAATTTCTCGTCTTCGGTGCTCATGATAAAGTTGGAAAAGTTCACGGCAACCGAGTTTACTGATTGGAAGCTGAATACCCAGTTCGGAATGAAGTACCTGAACGTGTTCTACACAGTTCAGTCTGATCGAGCTACTGTTATGGGGACTGAAGCGGAGACTCAGTGGATAGCTGATGAGGACTTCAGCCGCGACTACCTGCTGAACTGCCTTGTCCTCCAGCCTGGCGAAGACGTACATCAAGATGAAGACCGCCAAGGAAATCTGGAAACACTGGAGGAGCACTTCAGGCAAGAGGAGGATCTGTCCAAGGCGCACCTGGTAGACAAATTCCATTCCTTCATGTTCGACGAGGAGAAGGCGATTCTCCCTCAGGTATCGGATTTTGAAGCATTAGTAGATTCTTTACATAGTGAGAATATTTCTCTGCCAGACAGCTTTGTTACTGGCACGATTATTTTTAAACTGCCCTCTACGTGGTATAATTTCAAAACTAAAATGTACCGCAAAAAGATGCAGGTCGGTCTCAATGACCTCAAGCGATTTATTCGCATTGAGGATGAGAATAGGACTCGACACGCTTTAGAAACTGTTAGCAAGCAGAAGGCTGCGGCTAACATGGTTCTCAGTTCTAAACGCGTGCCGAACCCTAAGAGGACCAGACCCTCCCATGGTAGCTCCCAGGTTGTAGGCCCTAGCAAACGCGCTAAAAAGTTCAAGGGCAAGTGTTTTAACTGCAACAAGTGGGGGCACAGCGCATCTGACTGCAGGCTCTCTAAACGGGAAAGGACCAAAGCACCACAGGATGACAACCATGCCAATATGGTTAGCCTAGCTGAGTCTTCCGATTTTGTTGCAATGGTCGGAAACGCTAAGGCCAGCACGAAGTGGTACTTGGATTCGGGGGCAACGTACCACGTTTGCAACAATGCTGATCTTATAACAGGGCTCACTGCTGTAAAAGAGTCTGTTATAGTTGCAAAGGCGAGACAGCTGACGTCTTGAAGGTGGGGAATGCAACGCTACTGATACCTCAGGTAAGACTCTAACTCTACAAAAATGTTAAGTTCATCCTTCTCTAGCTCTTTAGTGTCTATAAGTTTATTATGTGATGCTGGTATGTCTTTTACTTTTTGTAGCGGTAGAGTAACACTGTCAGTTAACTCACACAATTTTGGATGTGCATACGTCCAAAATAGGATGTACCGACTAAGTCTAGCAAACGAGTTAGTTCAACAAGTTCAAACAAACTTAGTTAGCCCTAAGACTCTACATGAGAGACTAGGACACGTGAACTATAGGAAGATGTTCCAAATAGCTAGAACTCACCAGATCACATTAGACACTAAGTCACCGCCTGAGAAATGTGCGGTTACTAGGAGCACAATACCGCTAGAGCTTATACATTCCGATATATGTGACTTTAAAAGTTTTGTCACCCGAGGAGGAAGGAAGTATATGATCGCGTTTATAGATGATTGCTCTAGGTTTTGTCACATCTATATTCTTAAAACTAAAGATGAAACGTTTGAAAAATTCTGTTTTTTCAAAACTAGGGTGGAGAACCAACTAGACATGAGAATTAAGAGGTTTAGAAGTGATAGAGGAGGAGAATACATGTCCAGTGAGTTCCGGGGTTTCCTTGCCTCTCAAGGGATCATAGCAGAAACCACTGCTCCTTACTCACCCCAATCGAATGGTATAGCCGAGAGAAAGAATAGAACGTTAACAAAGATGTTGAATTCTATGCTCCTCACTGCTGACATGCCTACCGCCTATTGGGGAGAAGCAGTTTTAACTGCAAACAACATTCTGAACAAAGTACCTCATGCTAAGTTAGATGTCACACCCTACGAGCTTTGGTTTAAGAGACCCCCTACAATAACTAGACTTAAGACCTGGGGCTGCATAGCCTATGTCAGGGTCTCTGACCCTAGACGGTCTAAACTTGGACCTAGGACCAACACGTGTGTCTACTTAGGTTATGCTGAAGATAGTGCTGCAGATAGATTCTTAGACCTGTCTAATAATATAATTATTGAATCAAGGGATGCAGTGTTCTTTGAGGATAAGTTCCTTAAAGATAAAAACCTGACAATCCCAGGTATGCAAGTAACTATTACTGAGGAAGACCCTGAATCAGTACCGAGCACCTCCTATTCAGTCCCGGTAGACAGTAGTGTCCTAGAGTCTAGACGGACTTCGGTGAGAGAGCGAACTCCCAGAACCTTTGGTGGTGACTTTGTCACTTACCACGTTGAGGCCGATCCATCCACCTATAAGGATGCGATGAGATCAAGGGATTCACTACTCTGGAAAGAAGCCATTGATGAAGAGATGAATTTTCTTCTTCAGAACAACACCTGGACATTGTTGATAAGCCAAGAGGGGCTAAAACTATAGGGTGTAAGTGGGTTCTGAAAAAGAAACTCAATCCTGATGGTAGCATAGCTAAGTATAAAGCACGCCTGGTGGATAAAGGTTTCACACAAGTTAGTGGGGTGGATTACTTTGATGTATATTCACCAGTGTGTCACTTAGCAATCATTAGGATCCTACTTGCTATTGCGTCTATTGAGAACTTTATTGTTCAGCAAATGGATATTAAGACTACGTTCTTGAACGGAGATCTGACCGAAGAAATATACATGAGCCAACCTGAAGGCTTCATAGTAGAAGGTCACGAAAATAAGGTCTGTAAGTTGATCAAGTCGCTATACGGACTAAAACAAGCACCAAAATTATGGCATGAGAAGTTTGACTATAGTGTAAGGAACATGGGATTCATGTCAAGTCTCTCAGACAAATGTCTTTACATACGTCATAGATCGAACAAAGTCGCTGTAATATGCTTGTATGTGGATGATATGCTGATACTTGGTTCTGATCAATCCGTAGTGGATGACGTTAAGTCAGAACTAATGAAAGAGTTTAGCATAAAAGACCTAGGTGTAGCTGAGACTATCCTAGGCATGCAGGTGAGCTTTGGGAAAAATGGCATTTCCCTAAGTCAAAGCCACTATATAAAGTCCATGTTGGACACGTGGGGATACAGTGAACGTAGAGCAGTGGAGACATCTTACGATTACAATAATCGCTTGAAGCCCAATGATGGAGCTGCGATTCGACAGTCAGATTATGCTAAACTGATTGGTAGTCTCATGTATACTATGGTCTGCACAAGACCTGACATAGCCATTACGGTCGGCATGTTAAGCAGATTCACTAGTAATCCTAGCCAAGACCATTGGGATGCCCTCGATAGGCTGATGCGATACCTAAAGCACACTCAAACGTATGCTTTATGTTACCATGGTCATCATCCAGTTTTGGAAGGATATTCTGATGCATCATGGTGCTCAGAATTAAACGACAGCAAGTCCACTAGTGGATTTATATTCACACTAAGAGGAGCAGCTGTAGCCTGGAAGTCTAAGAGGCAATCATGTATTGCGCTATCTTCTATGGAATCCGAACTCTACGCTCTAGCTTCAGTGGGAGAAGAAGCAGAGTGGATAAGAGATTTGGTGATGGACATTCCATTGTCGAGCCTGAAGTTGAGTTCTGTTGCAGTTTACTGTGATAATCAGGCTACGAAAACGATTGCTACGAACACTTTGTTCAACAACAAAAGAAGGCAACTCAGGATGAAACAAGCCTGGTTGACCTCCCTTACGAGTCAAGGGATTGTGAACCTCGTTGATGTGATGTCAAAAGATAATGTTGCAGACGCCATGACAAATGGCTTAAATAGAGTTCTTACAATAAAAACATCGGGGGAGATGGGATTAAAGTTCATAGAAATATGAAACTTCCTCCAATGTTTATGTTTTCATAGCAAAAACCTATAGTCGCAACATTCAAGCATCTAATAACAGACTGAAAACCCCAAATATTTCTTGATGAAAGCCCAAGATGGTCAGATGCTAGTCATTCCACACCTGATGACTTAACATTTTTCTCGTTGTAAACTGATTTGAGAATTATTCAACTGAGAATAAAAAGTCGTTGCATGAGTTAATCTAACATTAGTGATCATAGCACATTATTCCACATTTGATAATGTTGCAAATAACGGTGTGTCAAGTCATATGACAAGGCACATAGTGGTCACTAATGAGTAAGATAACAACGTTTGATTTATTAAAATCAAAACTTGACTGGTCCTAGCTAGACTGGATAGAGATGCTGACAGTGTTACTTCACCACTGCTACAAGTACTAAGCTCATTTAGGTAGAGCTAGCTTACTTTGATACGTCACTGCATATGTTTATGAATTCATAGAGTCTGACTCATGAAATTCCTTGCAGGCACTGGTGAAGATGGAGGAGAGAAAGTGGATTTTGACATAGATGATGATGATCTACTCTCTGAGTAGAATTGTTACACGTTTATCTGTAGTCATTTTATTGTTTTCAATACTTATTTATTGTTGAGTAACACACTTTCTTTTGATGTATTATGTCATTGTTTTTAAAATTCATGTTTATAGTTTTCTTTAAAAACTGTGCTAACTCTTATGGAAATGTGTTAAGTCGGAAATTTATTTTAATATTCTCCACTTTCTGCACTCCGAAACGTATATGTTATTTGTAACAAATATAGGAGGTGATTGTTAGTGTATATTTGGACAATTAACGGGTTCAGAGGCTTAACGGGTCGTGTCGGTACATGGTTAACCCATACCCGTAGTAACTCCTAAGGGTTTGCCTATTTATACCCACCTAGGGCAACGGGTAGGGGATTCCACCTAGATCCCGATCCGGATGCTTCGAGCAACGTTTTCAAAAGCGGGTCCCATTTCCACGCAATTCACCGGCTAGGCGCCGCAACCGCCACTCACGTCCCCGTATTTCACCGGCTCGGCGCCACAACCGCCACTCCCGAACCCGCGGTGACGTATGATTGTTTGCATACACGTCGCGGGTCTGCGAGTGGCGGTTGCGGCGCCGAGCCGGTGAATTGCGTAGAAGCGGGACCCGCTTCTATTTTTTGAATGGATGATACATTTTCTAAATTTTATTTTTAAAATTCTTGCAAAATTTCTTCATCATCAATTGTATCAAACAATTCTTTCTCAATATAAGGAACCAAGCAATCATTCAACCATTCATTTCCTAATCTGTTGCGTAGACCTTTTTTAATCAAGCCCATTGTAAAAAATGATCTTTCAACTGTAGTCATTGCAACTCGTAATGTTAAACACACAGTCAATAGTACATAAACTTCAGGATAATTTATGTCCTTATATTTAACCATTTTTGACAAGTTCACTAAGTCCATTTAAATCTCAAAAATCTTCATGAATTGACACATCATAAAACCAATTTATTAGTTGACTGTCAAGTATTAAAAGAGTTTTTTCATTAAACTCTACCGGCTAAAAATGAGTCAACTCAATTAATTTATCCTTATGGAAAACAACAAATGAATCTTGGAGATTGAAGCAAACTATGTTTGAAATCAACTGGATATTATCATTATCAAAATGATCATTTAGCTCTTGGTATTGAGAGTCAATCACTGTGAAAAGAAGCTCAACCTTATAAAAATATAGATTAGACATCTTTTGAACCCCTCATTTGCTTCTTATAAGATGTAAGTAATTATCTTCCATCTTTGGAATCTCAATTTCATATTTTTCACAAAACACAGACGCTTCAGTGACCAATTATACAAAATCACTATCATTTCTTGTCTTAAAATCTTTTCTTTGTAATATTAACAAAACGCATGACATTTAATAGATTTTGATCTTTTCTTTGCAAAGCTTGAGATAACTCAAATGTAATCCCCAGTAAAATGCGGGGACGCGAGTGACGGTTGCGGCGCCGAGCCGGTGAATTGCATGGAAGCGGGACCATCTTCTATGCGGCCGAAGGCCGCTCGGAGCATCAACCACGAGCGAAGCCCGTGCGGAGGCGAGCGAACCTCGTCGGGATGCGGCCGAAGGCTGCCCGAGAGCTTCGAGCACGGGCGTAGCCCGTGCGAAGAAGCTCGTATCTTGGAGAATTTTTAATTTTTAATTTTTTTTATTATAATTAATTATTATTTAACTTATTATTTATAAGTATAATTTATTATTATTTAATAAGTATAAGTTATAATTTAATAAATAATAAGTATAAGTTATAATTTATTAAGTTAATTTAAGTATTAACTTATAATAAATATAAGTTAATTATAAATTAATTAATATGTCATAAGTCCTAGATATATAAGTTAATTAACTGAAGGCTGGCGGCGAGCTTTCTGCCAAACTCTCCAACAACCATGGCCGGCCACCTCCATCTCTCTCTCTCTCTTTCTCCAAAAGTCATGGCCGACCTCCTCTCTCTCTCTCTCTCTCTCTCCAACAGCCATGGTCTGCCACCTCTAAGCTCCCGAGCTCCTCCCTCCTCCAAGCAGCCATGGCCGACCACCTCAAGATCACATCCTCAGAGATGCTCTCCCCTCTACGGCGACTCCCACAGCAACCCAAGGCAGAAATCGAGCACCTCCCACCTCTCAGATCCCCGGCCGCCACGTCCACTCTAGCTGGCGACGCCGCCTGGCTCTTGATCTCCTCCCCTCTCTCTTTCTCTCTCCCCGATCACCGACGGCGGCGACAACAACAATTTTTTTAAGCAAGCAACAACGAAGGACGGCGAGCGGGAGGGGTAATAACATCAGCCGGCGAACTGGGGGGAGGAGTGATTTTGTCCGTTCAAATGTAACCGACGCTCGCATTGTAGAACTCAAGAGTTTGCGTTTATATTAGTATAGATATTTATGTGTATGTGTGTGATGATGTATTTTAGTACTTGTTACCTTCCAGTCTTGACCACCTATATAAGAATGATATGTAATGAATTTGGGCTAATTGAATGAAAAACAATCAGCAAAAAGATATCTTCTTCTTCCTTGGAATTTCTTCATCTCCTGTTTGTTTTCCTCTATTTCTGGTATCAGAAAAGGAGAGATTTCTCTCCGGCCATCTGAAATCCTTTTTGAGATCTCATCATATGGTCTCTTCCAGCTAACCAATTTCAGTTACTCAGTTCCAATATTTGAAGAAGCATATGATCAATGGAGAGTTCAAATGAGAATCCTCTTCATATCACAAGATCTTTGGGACTTGTTGCCGATAGGGCTCCCGAAGCCCCCTCCCAAAACCAAAGAGAAAGCAGCTTGAGATGCAGAAAATGAGAAAATGGATGCTAGAGCTCTCTTATACACATTCAATAAGGTGTTGAGAAGGCAATTTTTCCTCAATAGTTACTGCCCTCAGCAAAGGAAGCTTGAGGCATACTACAATGGAATATCACGGCTCAAAAAAGTCTCAGGAAGGAGTTTGAAATCCTCCCTGAAAGAAAGTGAGGATATTCAAATCTTTCTCAGTCGTGCTACAATCATCATAAATCAAATTTGAAGCCTTGGAAATGTAACTGAAGAAAACAAAATTATTTCAAAAATCTCACGTGGTCGCTGCTGTTGAAACCGAGAATTCGATCTCGATGGAGTTCACCCTTGGGGAATGGGTGATCGCGCACCTATTTCTCTCCTGCAAGAAAAACAACAAGGAAAAAGAACAGGGGACTGGATCAAGGGCCCGGCGCGGAGGACCCACAACACACCCGAAAGTTCTCTGAGCGCTTCCGCTCCTTAGCCAAATGTCGGGCTAAGGTACCTCAAAAAGCGCTAGAAGGTTAGGAGACAAGTGAGCATGCGTTCTGAGGTACCCCTTGAGTCATATTTATAGATTTCTGAAAACGACCTGCAAATAGCCAATCTTCGCTGTTCTAAACAGCTATGTGCAACCCAACTGGGTCTGCCAACAGCGTAACTCCGCTGTTCTAACTGGCTATGGGCAGGCCAGCGGGGGCAAAATGGTAAAAACACCTTGCTGGTCACTGGGACGGTAGCCCTCAACAATCCCTACTCGGCAGGGGCTGCGGGTGCTCGATGGAGGTGACACTTGTCGCCTATCCTCGACCTTGGGCGAGTACGGGCCCGTCCTGCCCTACTCGGACGACGCGGGCTTGTTGAATGGTTCGAACTCGGCGAGCGGCTCAGAGCTCGCCAAAGGGTCCAAAGCTCGACGAACAGTCCAAAGCTCGGCGAACAGCCTAGAGCTCGACGAACAGCCCAGAGCTCGATGAACAGCCCAGAGCTCGGCGAACAGCCCAGAACTCGACGAACAGCTCAGAGCTCGGCGAGTACGAGCTCGCCTCCCAAAAGAATCTCACCCCGCCTGAGCGAGCCAGAGACTGTCGAGCTCCCCCTTCTGCCAAGCTCGCCCAGGGACTCGGGCTACCCGATTTGGCCGGTCTTGCTCCTGCTGACCCACTCGCCTGATACGGGGTTGTACACAATCCCCGCTCTTTGCGAGGTTGGCACAAGCTTGGAAAGAAACATCCAATCCCACAGGATTCTACGAGTGTGGCAGGAGCCAGAGAATCTTTCGGCGGGATCCACTTGCAGCTATAAATATGCGCCTGCGTACTTGGGTGACCTTTTTCACTCCCCTCGCTCTGAATTTGCCGAGATGCCTTTCCCCAAGGAGCTCCAAGAGAGGCTTACGAAGGCTCGCGAGGTATCCTCTGCCCGCGTCGCCAGCCTAACCTCCGTTCCCCTTAACATCCCGTGGAGCGTCCCGGCCGAGTCTAATTCTGCCATGAGGGCGAAGACAGATGCAGAAGCGTCCGAGCGCGTCTTCCACGACTTGAAAATTACCCTGGAGCCTGAGACCGGCTCCTCTACCCTGCCTTCCCCTGGGAAGGAGGGGAATTTCATTGACCTCTGTGCCGATCCGGACTTCCAGGGTGGGGACGGCGAGGTCACCTCTCAGCAAGCCGCTATTCTTCCTGCCGACCCGCAGTTTAAGGCTCCGTAGGTTCGTCAACGCGACCCGTCCCCGCCCTTCGGGACTCTGGGGTTAAGCTCGCAAAGACCGGGCTCGCCAGCCCGCGTTCCCTTTTCTCAGCTCGCTGAGACTTCGGGGGAGGTTGCTGGAACTATCCCAGTGCCGGGCTTCAGCCTTCTTCCACCCAGAATACATCCTCTGGGCCGTGGTAAAAATCTGAAGATGCCTCCACCTTGCCTCTCCTTCGAGGCGTCGAGCTCTTCAGGTAATTCATCCTTTATTGGTCCTCCTCTGTAGTTCCCATGGTGTGCTCCCCCTTCACATTGTTGTTCTACTTTTGCAGCCTTCTTCAGTTAGTCGGAGGCCGACGAATCCCTGGAGCGAGCTCGCTACTCACCCCTTCCTTCCCCGAAGACCTTGGAGTCCTTCCTGGATGCCGAGCTGGGGGCCCCGAGCTGACGAAGTGAGGGATTGGGGTCCTCAAAAAGATGGTACGCGAGCTCCATCGGTTGCGGGAGGACAACGACGTGTTGTAGCGGGAGTGCACGTGGCTAGTAGGTGAGGCGAGGGAGGACCTAGCAGGCGAGGCGACGTCCCTATCACCGCTGCTGGAGGAGCTGGATGAGAACTTTCTGGCCGCCCGGGGATGCTTGAGGCGGATCCGCGAGCTCCGTAATTCGCGCCAACCTGTGGGGAAGGAGATGCGAATCGGGGGAGGTAGAGAACGGCCCCCCTGCCGGGCCTATCGCAACTCTCCTCCTGCCCCCTCAGCTGGCGCATGTACCGAACTTACAACTTTTTTGTTTATTCACATTTGATTTCTTTGAGCAATGTCCTCCCTGGATCTATAATAACTTAGAACATTTTTAGATTTTATTGTTTGTTGTTCGAATATGATATCCTTGTTTGGCACGTGATGGGACAGGTTTTGGGAGTCTGTGAGCTGGGTTAGGCGAGATGGATTAGGCGAGCTGGACCGATCGATCGGCTCGACCCTTGATCCCTTTTCCTATAAATAGGCCCCCTCACCTACCCCGACTTACTGCTTTTATTGCTTTCGTACCTTCCTCCCCTGCTCGCCTTCTTCCTACCCGTACTCCCTCCCTACACCTTCCGCGAGCATGGGTAAGACTAACCCTGATTCCGACGGTCGCTCCAAGTGCGCTCAACACTTCACTGACTACTATTTCTTTGAGGGGAACACGACAGAGGAGGAGTTCGTCGCGTTCAAAGCCGACTTCCTGCCTCCTGGCTTCGAGGCGCGCCGACCCGGGGAGGGCGACACCATCAACACTTTCTACCCCGAGGAGTTCGTCTTCCCTATCTCGCGTTTCGAGATGGGTTGTGCCTTCCGCTTTGGCCGAAAATCCGTCAGACCCTCAAGTACTTCAGCGCAGTGCCCGTGCAGCTGAACCCTAACTCCATCCCTATGATGGTGGCGTTCGCGAGCTTCCTCCGCCGGGAGCGAATAGAGTTTAACCTGACCGTGTTCAGGAAACTCTTCACTTACAAGGCGACCCCCGACGACGTAGCCTACTTCGGGGGCTCCTTTATCAAGGTTCACGAGATCGTGAACAAACATCACACTGGATGACCAAGATCGTCTTCATCAAGGGTGATCTCGACAACGTCCCCTACTCGCCGCAGTAAAAAGGCGAGGAGGTATACTGAAAGACTTGATTTCAAGAGCCTAAACACCTAGAGGGGGAATAGGTTCTAATTTTCTTTAAGAATTTTAGGCAATTAACTAGTTCTAACTAAGTACAAAAAATTCAATACATAGCACAATAATCACAACACAGTATACACCAGATTTATAGTGGTTCCCTAAGGTATGAGTGCATCCACTTTCCCCCTTCGTCTATCCAGTAGAGAACTTGATTCAGCCCAACTTCCTTCCACTTACTCAGATCCACAGATCTTACAACTCAGAACCAGATTGGTTCCTATAGCTCAGACTTATACAAGACTTACCTTAGATTCTGTTGGGGCTGCGGTCCGGAATCTCCCCCGCGCTGCGGTGCTATGCGGTAATGGCTTAACTGGCTACCCCGTGGATCCGCCCGAGGACCTTTGATATAAAGATTAGTGGCGCCGTCCTCCATCAGTCCGGGCTTTTGGTGCGAGTGGTTGCGCTAAGTCCTCTCAATTGGTATCAGAGGGAGGTTACGGGTTCGAAACCCCGGGGTCGTTTCCGGGGGGGGGGGATTGTTGGGGCTGCGGTCCGGAATCGCCCCTGCGCTGCGGTGCTATGCGGTAATGGCTTAACTGGCTGCCCCGTGGATCCGCCCGAGGACCTTTGATATAAAGATTAGTGGCGCCGTCCTCCATCAGTCCGGGCTTTTGGTGTGAGTGGTTGCGCTAAGTCCTCTCAGATTCTTCCCAAGAATCCTACCTCAGGCCTCAGCACTACCTCAGCCTTTATCACTAGGCTTACAACTCAGACATTCACAAGTCCTACACCTCAGGCTCTCAGCCCTACCTCAGCCTTTATAATTACAGGCTTACAATTCAGACCTTACAAAAGATCCTATAAGAAATTGAATGTTTTAAAGGGTACATAAATTTCACCAGATAGAACTATCTATTGGTGTGAGCTTCTTGATCAGTTTTTGAATAAAGTGAATCTTCAGATCCAACCTGATTTAGTTATTTCAAAGCTTATTGATTGAATAAAATAAGGTTGATCTTCACTTGATGTAGAAGTTGATCTTCAGATAGCTCCCTCCTTAGATTCAGAAATAGATCTGAATCTTTCTTGCAGACTGTTCAGGATCTGCCTCCTTCAGGGTTCCCCCTTTCTTATTGTTGAATTCTCTCACTGAATGATTCACTTTCTTCGTTCTTCTCTGGTTATCATGGATCAATCCTTTATATAGACTTTCTCAATGATTACCGGCTGATCTGGTTTGTAACAACCTTCTGACAGTTCTGACAAAGGTATCAGACCTGTTGGTTATGACAGATGTTGAGTCACCAGTCATGATAGTTGATTCTTCAAAGACTTTACAACTCAGCATGAACCACTCAGCAAACTGCTTCACATGTGTCGACACAATTAGACTAAGTGTCGACACAAGCCTTGATGATGTCGACACAACACTCAATGTGTAGACATAGTCATTCTTATGCTACTTGACACAGCTTCTGATTGTATGTGTTGACAGAAGTCATGTGTGTCGACACAACTACTCCTAGTCTCGACATAACTGATGCAGACTGAAAGTGCGAACAAGATCTATCTCAACTCTAGAGGGTGGTGAATAGAGTTTATTTAAAGTAAATTCACAATTTTAAACTAGTAAAACTTTTAAGATTTAACTTATATATAGGTGTAAGGTGCCTGCTATAGAATTAACAAGATAGTAAAAAGAAGAGCACAACACACAGCAAAGAAAACACACAAGCAAACCAGAGAACACAAGGAGCTATAGTGGTTCCCCAAAAACCTGGGTACATCCACTCTTCTACCACCCTTGGTAGGAATCCACTGCAGGAAGGGTTGATCAAGTGTCCTGGCACCAATGAGCTTTTGATAAGGTGCTCAAAAACCAAACTAGATTTTTTGATCAGGTGTCTTGCCACCACTGAGTTTTGACAAGGTTCTCAGAACCAGAATCAAAGCTTTTGAAGGGAGTTTTGAAAACCCTTTTACAGAGGGAAAGGGAAAAGAAAAAGAGAGAGTGAAGTTGTCTTCTCTGTCTCAATCAAAGAGAGAAGCACAAGTGGATTTGTGTTGTCAAAGCTCCCCCTGAGATGTTGACTAGATCAGGAGTGGAAGCTTTGCTTCAGGGTGATAGGTCTTCAGAAGCTTCAGATCTCCAGCAGAAGATGGTTTCAGCAGATACTGAAAGATGAGTTGTCTGGAGTCCTTGAGATGAAGCTAAGATCACTTTTTCAGTATGCCAAAATGTTCAACTGATTCTCCAGGGTTGATTACTTGAGTTTTCTTGTGTTGATCAGACTGTCCTGAGAATCACTTGTTCTTTTTCTTTCTTATCTGTGTATATCACAATCTTTGTCTCTATCTATGTATATGTATCTAAATCTGTGTGTTAGAGAAAACAAGAGAAGCAGCTTTTATTCTCTGAAGATCCTATGTCCAAGATAGCCGTTAATAGACATTAAATGCCTTCCATAAAGTTTTGTCTTCTAGAGGAAAGCCCAATAAAACATTCTCAAAAAGAATTCCTTGAAACTTGCTCCAGAATAAATGAAAACGGCTGGCAGATCTCTTGACATAAATGCTGAGAGAATTTGAAAAACATTCCAAAGTCTGACTGAATTTGAATCCTTAAAAACGTCGATCTCTCAGGAAAAATGTCGATCTGAGCTCGACGATCGTCGACCGGAGCTCAACGATTCAACAAAGTTGAGCTCAGAGAGCGTCGAACGGAGTTCGACTTTTCGTCGACCTAAGCTCGACGATAATTGTCTTTGCCTCAGCTTTAAGTCTGATTCCTTGAATGGTCCTGGGGGCAGCTTCAAACCTAAATTCTAAGCCCTAGACACATTCTAATGTTGACCTTTTTAACTATACATCTAGGTCAAACTGGATTCCTAAGACAAACATAGTGATCCTTGCCCAAATTAGTAATAGGGTGTTCCAACAATCTCCCCCTATTTGGGTTAGGATTACTATTTACATATTTCAGAAATAAAAACTACAAACAACATACTGAAGAGCAATAAACTAAAACAAAATAGCAGAGCAAGAAATCATAGCAGAAATCAAATGGAATTTCAGCAAATGTTCAGAGAGATTGTGCTGTCTGCTTACAGAAATTACTTCTTTTCACTTCCTTTCTTAAATATAATTTCTCTGTTAGGATTAAGGGCTTCCTTCTTTGACCTTCTATCATCATCTGCACCTAAGGAGGTTTGAGCTCTTGGCCTGGGAACCACAGCCTCAGGATGCAACTTCATGTAGTTCACTGGGTCAAAGAATTTTCTTGAAGAATACCTTTCCAGTTCAGCTTTTCTTTGATCTGATAGAGTAGTAATATTGGAGGTGTCTTTCCCTTGTTCTCTGGCTTTCTTCAACGGATCTAAGGCAGCCAGTTCTTTCATCCTTGCAGTCCATGACACTGGATTGTTCTCTGGATCTTCAAAAGGCACTGCAGGCTCATATCTATTTACAGTTTCTGATGCAATAGGAGTTCTAGTCTCAACTTTTTCTCTGAGTTTATAAGAGAAAGGACCTTGAGCAGAGTCCATGAGTCTTTGTCCTTCCCTTGCATGAAATCTATGTCCTCTTTGACTTCCTCTATACTGTCCCCCTCTGGACTGATAACCCCTTTGGTATTGCCCCCTAGGATGGTATCTTTGAGAGGACTGGGAGGAACTTTGCTTAGAAGCTGGGGTTTGAGAAGCTGAGCCTCCACCTGATCCTGAATCTGGAGGAGGAGGAGGAGGAGGCTGAAACCTAGAAGATCCTTTTTCATATTTATCTAATTTCCTTCTTTTCTTCATAGCTTTCACTTGATTTTTGGAATACTGCATCCAGGGCTCAGAGATAGGACAGTTATGCAGAATATAGTATGGAAGGTCATTTGAATCTTTAGCTTGAGCAGGAGGAACCTTCATCATGGCCTTGCTTCTGACCTTCCTTTTCTTGGCAATAGTATTAGAAGAATCATCAGATTCAGTTTGAAACTGATCACTGTCTGAACTTTGAGGTCTATCATATAAGTCATCAATACTCTTTATATACTTTTCTTGTTGTTTTACTTGATCAGGGGTCAGAGCAGGAGCAGCAGCAGCAGCAGAAATTTGAGCAACAACAGAGACAGAAGTTGGAGCAGTAGTAGAAGCAGATTCTTCCAGATATGTGGCAAGTTCTTTAGCAGCAGTATCCTCAACAACAGAAATCATGTCAATATCTTCTGATACAATTGTAGAAATAGCAGCAGCAGCAGAGATGGAAGCAACAACATCCACAGCCTTGAAAGAATTGATATATGAGGCAATTAGGCTGGGATCACATACAGAGATAGGCACAATGGCCTTAGTGAGGTCTTCAGCTTGATGCACTGGCAGAGAACTAAAATGAACAGAATCAAATATAGAAAGCAGACTCTGAAGGTCCACTACAAAAACAAGAGCAGGACTTGAACCTTCAGCAGCCTCAGGCACATCCAATGCTTCAAAAGGCATCTCCCCCTGCCTGGGTTCAGTGGAGACTGAATCAAGGCACCCAGATGAAGGGATTGCCTGGGAGGAGAGGAAGGAAGAGAACTTGGTAGACAGCTCCTGAACATGTTTCAGGAGTGGAGCTAAGGAGGTCTCTAATAGTGAGGTTAGCTTGGGGGCTAGCAATACATAGAGCTTGTCTGCCAGGGCTGAAAGATCTACATGCTCAAGATTGGCTTGAGCAGAGGTAGGAGTTGAAGAGACTGGGATGAAGGTTGCTGGAGCTGATGTAATGGAGAGTGTGGAGATAGGAGGTGTTGGGATGGATGGCTCTGAAGGAGGAATAGTAGAGATAGATGTTACTGAGGTGGATATGGATGAAATGGAAGAGACAAAGGATGGGGTGAAGGATGGTTGAGAAAGGATGTCTTGAAGAAGTTGTTGGTAAGAGGATGTAGAGGGAAGCTCAGGAGGAGTTGGAGGAGAATCATCCATGAAGGAGTCATCTATAAGAGAAAATGATGGAGTGGTGAAAGATGGATAAGAGAACAAAGGGTGGAATTGTTCTGAGGTAGAGGCTGGAGGAGGTGAAATGGGGAAGAGATTGTAATGGGGGATGAGATGATAGAGGTTGAGATTGGTGAAGAAGTTGAGGTGGTGACTGGGATAGAAACAGTTGGAGGAGGAGAAGAGGAAGCAGTCAATCCTTCTGTTGGGGCAGAGATCTGAGGAGTGACTGTAACAGTCCTGGTGCCTGAAGCAAGTGGTGCTGCAGCAGCCCTGCTGGGGTTGATGATCTGCCTGTCCCATCTGCTGAAGAGGGCATAGGTTAACCTCTTGGATGCATTGATGTACATCCCACTAGAGGTCAGCAGCTCAGGGCACCTGGAGTGCAGGTAAACCCCTAATATCCTCACATAGCTTACACAGCTTTTGTTCAGCTTCTTCTTGATCAGATTGAAAAAGATGGACCCCTAATCTAAATGTTTCTTGTCAACCAAAGCTCCCATTAAATAGAATTGGTATCTTGATATTGTATCATGGGCTGAGTGCTTTGCCAGAAGCACTTTACCAACCACATCAGCCAGAAATTGGAATTCAATGGAGAGGTTCTTTTTCAGTAGTTTGTTAGGGTTCACAGCAGTGTGACCCATTCTATCCAGCATAGAATCATACTCTTCTCCAGACAAATCTATGGAGTCATCTCCAGTACTAAGAAGGAAAACCTCTGTTAGAAGGGCGGCGGACAAAGGTACCTGAGTACCTTTGATTGAGCCGATTACAGAATCCTCATTCTTATTCATGGCGGTAAAACACCATTCCTTTATCTCTTCTGCTGCAATCTTCATTCGGGTGGACATGATCTGAAACAGTTGTTATTCTCGAAAAAGGTTGAGAATATCCTTGAATCTCTGATCACTTCCATCGAAAGAGTTCATATCAATATCGAAACCTGTATCAAATTTCATCTTTGAAATAGCAGCACTTGACACAGCCATCTGTACCTGCAAAGATGAAACAAACACGACTAAGTGTAGAAGGTTTGGAGGGAAAGAGAGAAGGTTGCAGAGAATATGAAAGCGTAACTGACGAGCGGCGGCCGAAAAATGATTTTATATTAGGGTTCGACGCGAAAAAGGAAGGATCGTCGATCTCCGTTCGACGATCAGGACTCCTGATGGAAGCTGAAAGGGCTACAATATCGTATATCTCAGTTCGACGATCTAGGGAGAATGTCGAGCTCAGGTCGACGATCGAAGGCCTGAAAGAGACGGTATACAACTATCTGACACGCTCTGAACTCAGGTCGACGTTTTAACGTCGATCTCCGTTCGACACTTTCTGGGAAAACGTCGAGCTCCGTTCGACGCTTTCTGGGGAAAACGTCGAGCGCAGTTCAGAGTCAGAAACTATCCTACAGACATAAAAAAGGTGAGTTTTTAGCCTAATCTTGGTCTGCTTTTAGCTTTTGAAAATCTTGTAATTTATTTTAGGCTTCCTCCATCTAACATGCCTAACTGATTGAGGAAGAAGTTGTGTTTCTTTTCATCCAAAGGCTTGGTGAAAATATTTCCCCTTTGCAAATCAGTTGGGATGTATTCAAGTTCAATTTTATTTTTCTCAACATTATCCCTTAGAAAATGATGCCTAATTTCTATGTGTTTTGTCCTACTATGGAGGACTGGATTTTGTGCAATGGAAATAGCACTGGTGTTATCACAAAATATTTTAGACTTCTCTAAGTTGTAACCATAGTCTAGGAGTTGGTTTTGTATCCACAATATTTGTGAACAACAACTGCCTGCAGCCATGTATTTAGCGTCAACAGTTGAGGTTGACACAGATGTTTGTTTCTTACAATACCATGAGACAAGTCTATCACCAATAAACTGACAAGTTTCACTGGTGCTTTTCTTGTCTATTCTGCATCCATCATAATCAGCATCCGAAAATCCAGTTAAGTCAAATGCTGAATCTTTTGGATACTAGAGTCCTAGATTTGGACAGCTTTTAACATACCTAAGAATCCTCTTTACTAAAGTTAAGTGTGACTCTCTAGGGCTGACTTAGAATCTAGCACATATACATGTAGCAAACATTATGTCAGGCCTACTGGCTGTAAGGTACAATAGAGAGCCAATCATTGCTCTATATGTTGTCTGATCAACTGGTTTCCCATGTTCATCAGCATCCAATACAGCATTGGTAGGCATGGGTGTTTTCATACATGATGCATCAGACATCCCAAATTTCTTAAACAATTCTTTTGCATATTTGGTTTGAGAAATAAATATGCCTTCAGCATGTTGTTTGACTTGCAATCCTAAGAAGAAGGATAGCTCACCCATGCTACTCATTTCAAATTTAGAGTGCATAAGCTTGGAAAACTTTTTGCACAAATTTGAATCAGTAGACCCAAATATAATATCATCTACATAAATTTGTACTAGTAGGGTATGAGACTTATGGGTTCTAATAAAAAGAGTTTGGTCTACTCTCCCCCTAACAAAATCATTCTTCAGCAGAAAGCATGCTAGAGTCTCATACCATGCTCTAGGAGCTTGCTTGAGACCATATAATGCTTTGTGAAGTTTAAAAACATAATCAGGATGGGTTAGAGAGATAAAACTTGGAGGTTGTCTGACATAGACTTCTTCTTTGATCTCCCCATTGAGAAAAGCACTCTTCACATCCATTTGATAGACTTTGAATCCCTTGTGAGCAGTATAAGCCAGGAAGATTCTTATGGCCTCTAACCTTGCAACAGGTGCAAAGGTCTGGTCATAGTCTATCCCCTTTTCTTGAGAATATCCTTGAGCAACTAGCCTTGCCTTGTTCCTTACAATAATTCCTTGATCATCCAGCTTATTTCTGAACACCCATTTTGTTCCAACAATTGAATGATTCTTTGGCTTAGCCACTAGTTCCCAAACTTTATTTATTTCAAATTGATGCAACTCCTCTTGCATTGCAATGATCCAGTGTGGATCTTGCTCTACATCTTGAATGGTTCGAGGTTCAATTTGAGAGAGAAAGCAAGTGTGCATCAGGTTTTGATTGACCTGATTTCTGGTTTGCACACCAGCTGAGATGTCGCCAATCACTTGGGAGATTGGATGATCTCTTGGTGTTACTAGATCAACAGGGGGTGTTGATTGTTCACCAACCTATGTTGTTGTTTCCTCTTGTGGGACAACAACTGGCTCTTCAAGAAGATTTTCTTCCAGATGTAGAGCAGCTTCTTCATCTTCACTACTTTCATCCTTTTGAGTGACTTGTAATTTGTCCAATTCTTCAGCTAGAGAATGCACCTGCAAATGTTCTATGGTAGAAGTATTCTTCTCCTTGAAAGACATATTAGTTTCATCAAAGGAAATGTGGACAGATTCTTCTATTTTTAGAGTAGTTTTATTATAAACCCTATAAGCTTTACTGATCATGGAGTATCCCAGAAACACTCCTTCATCAGCTTTTGCTTGAAATTTTACTAAATATTTCTTGTCATTATTGTGAATATAACAAGTGTAACCAAAAACTTTAAAATAGTCTACTTTAGGTTTCTTCCCTTTGAGCAATTCATAGGGAGTCTTGCCCTTCAGTTTATGTATTAGACTTCTATTCAACACATAATTGGAGGTGTTCACTGCCTCAGCCCAAAAGGATAGAGGTAGGTGAGCATCTGTCAATAATGTAGTTGCAGATTCAATAAGGGTTCTATTTTTCCTTTCAGCTACCCCATTTTGTTGAGGAGTTCTAGGAGCTGAGAAAGTATGCCTGATCCCTTCACTTTGACAGAACTCTTGCATGAGAAGAGAATCAAACTCTGTCCCATGATCACTTCTGATCAGGGCAATGCGAGTGTTGAACTCAATCTGAATGCATTTGAGAAACTCTGTCAAACACTTAAAGTTATCAGACTTCTTCCTCAGAAAGAATACCCATGTGAATCTTGAGAAGTCATCTACAACCACTAAAGTATAGGATTTCCCTCCTAAGCTTTGTACTGTAATGGGTCCAAAGAGATCCATGTGTAACAGATACAAAATCCTAGGTGAATCACTCTTGTTAATTGATTTAAAGCTATTTTTAGTTTGCTTGCCTAATTGACAAGCCTTATAGAGTCCTTCCTTCTTGTAGGGGCCAGAAGGCAGTCCTCTGACAAGGTTGTCCTTGGATAGCCTAACAATGGTTCTAAGGTTAACATGTCCTAGTCTCTTATGCCATTGAATATTAGGTCTAGATATGGAATTAAACAGGCAAATATCTACCTTATATGAATGAAAGTCTACTAAGTAAATATTACCTTTCCTGTTACCTGTCAACACAGTTGCGTTGTCTTCTGACTTGATCTTGCATATTTCTTTGTTGAAATTCACTTGATATCCTTCATCACACAGCTGACTAATGCTTATCAGGTTGTGCTTGAGTCCTTCAACATAGGCTACTTTCTTGAAGGTGACTGTCCCAATTTGGACTGCACCATATCCTTTTGTAGTTCCAAAGTTTGAATCACCAAAAATTACTTTGGGTCCAAGCTTGGCTTTAAAGGATGTGAAGTTGTCCTTATTCCCTGTCATGTGCTTTGAGCACCCACTATCCAGATACCATAGCTGGTTTGATGTTGGATAGGTCTTCACCTGCACATAAACAGCTTATACATTTTTGACCCAGTTAACCTTGGGCCTAGGTTGATATCCCTTAAATTCAGAAATAGAAGATATCCCAGGTTGATTCTTATAACCTTCAGGATGGTATCTCCTAGGAGGTATTATCCATTCAGTATAAGGATTAAAGCATTGGGATGAAGCACTTCTAGGATTGAATTGAGATTTGCCTCTAAAAGAAGGTTCAAAGCTCTGAACTCCGTTCGACGATCGTCGATCTGAGTTCGACGATCTTGGGTAAAATCGTCGAGCTCCGTTCGAAGATCGACTGTGAGAGAGTTCAGAGTTCAGGAATCGTTGAGCTGAGTTCGACGTTCCAGCCTGAGATCGTTGATCTCTGTTCGACGATCGTCGACCTCTGCTCGACGTTTTCTGTTGAACTTTGTTTTTCTTAGGTAGATCTGAATTCTTCCTAGCTACCTCTACAACACCCTTCCCTTTATCAGAAATAAATTTGATTGGGGTGGTTAATACTATGGGTTGGCTAGATGAAGAACCCAAGCCCAGTGTACGATTTAATCTTGAGTTCACTGTGCTTGTGATGTCCATTAATTTGATACTTCTCCCATTAAGGGATTCTTCAAATTGCTTGGCCTTGGATAGTTCACTTTTTAGTGAAGCTATCTCCTCTCTATAGCATTCTAACTCTTCAGAGAGTTTGAGGTTCTCTGATTTTAAAGTGCTATACTCAGATAGTTGTTTTCTGAGGGAAGTGATTTCCTTCTCAGACTCCAATAGATCTAGGCATAGTACTTTAAACTCATGTTTAAAGTCCTCAGAACTGAAATCAAAAGAATTGATTACCTGATCTTCCTCTAGTTGAGCTTCTGAATCTGATTCTGACTCTTCTGCTTCTGAATCTGTTTGGGAGGCATTGATAGCCATCATGTAGAATTCCTTTTCATCAGCATCATCCTCATCATCACTGGAGCTGGATGAGGCTTCAGAGTCCTCTTCAGTTTCACTCAATGTCTCAGCAACAAATCCCTTCCTTGTATGTTTGTTCTTGCTGGAGGAGGGTTTGTCTGAGATGTTCTTTCTGAAGTCTTTCTCCTTTCTTCTTTCTCTTCTATCTTTCTTGTCCTTGTTCTTGTTTTCTGGGCAGTCAGGCACAATATGGCCTGGTTTCCTGCAACCAAAACATATAATTTCTTTATTGTTATTTGATTTATCATACCTTGGTTTATCATGACCCTTGTATGATCTCTTTCTGAAGTCTTTTCTGGCCATCTTATATAATCTTTTGGCCAGTAGACTTAGGAGCTCATCATTTCATGTAGCTTTATCTTCAGGATCCTCTTCTGTAGTTTTGAAGGCTATGGTCTTCTCTTTCCTTGTGACTGGGGAGGTAGTCTTTTGTTCTTCTTCTCTATTTTTAATGAGCAGCTCATAAGATTTGAGCTTGCCCAGGATAGCTTCAGTGGTAATCTCATTTAGACTTCTGGCATCTTTGATTGGCCAGATTCTTGAATCCCAAGTGTTGGGGAAGCACATTAAGATTTTGTCATTCAGCTCAGTCAATGAGATTTCTTTATCCAGAGTCTTTAACTCATTGACAATCAGACTTAGTCTATTGTACATGTCAGCCACTGATTCAGCTTCTCCCTTTTTGAAATTCTCATATTGGCTTATAAGATGGGATCTCCTGTCTTTCCTTTCATCAACAGATCCTGAGATAATTTCAGAGAGCTTGTCCCAAATTCCTTTGGCTGAGTTGTATTCAGCTACCTTCTGAAATATCTCATCAGACATTGTCTGAGCTAAGATGTTCATGGTCTTAGCATCTGCAGTCTTCCACTTCTTTATTTCAGCATCTGTTCCTGAAGGAGGTGGAACAGCATTTGTACTTGAGCTTGCTGGTGGACTTGGGCACACTGTCAAAACAGAATTAAATATGTCTTCATCAATAGAGTTCATGTAAATTCTAATCCTTGCTTTCCAAAGTGCAAACTTGGATAGATTGAACACTAGAGGCCTGGTGCTTGCATAATCTTTGTTTTGTGCCATGTCTTTATATAAAATTAAATATAATGAAAATAACCCTCTTAAAAGATTGATCTTATCAAGGATCTTTTGGTTCAGGTGTTAGCCTGTATGAACAACCAACCTCCCTCTGATACCAATTGAAAGTGGGAACAAGATCTATCTCAACTCTAGAGGGGGGTGAATAGAGTTTATTTAAAGTAAATTCACAATTTTAAACTAGCAAAACTTTTAAGATTTAACTTATATATAGGTGTAAGGTGCCTGCTATAAAATTAACAAGACAGTAAAAAGAAGAGCACATCACACAGTAAAGAAAACACACAAGCAAACCAGAGAACACAAGGAGCTATAGTGGTTCCGCAAAAACCTGGGTACATCCACTCTTCTACCACCCTTGGTAGGAATCCACTGCAGGAAGGGTTGATCAGGTGTCCTGGCACCAATGAGCTTTTGATAAGGTGCTCAAAAACCAAACTAGATTTTTTGATCAGGTGTCTTGCCACCACTGAGTTTTGACAAGGTTCTCAGAACCAGAATCAAAGCTTTTGAAGGGAGTTTTGAAAACCCTTTTACAGAGGGAAAGGGAAAAGAAAAAGAGAGAGTGAAGTTGTCTTCTCTGTCTCAATCAAAGAGAGAAGCACAAGTGGATTTGTGTTGTCAAAGCTCCCCCTGAGATGTTGACTAGATCAGGAGTGGAAGCTTTGCTTCAGGGTGATAGGTCTTCAGAAGCTTCAGATCTCCAACAGAAGATGGTTTCAGCAGATGCTGAAAGATGAGTTGTCTGGAGTCCTTGAGATGAAGCTAAGATCACTTTTTTAGTATGCCAAAATGTTCAACTGATTCTCCAGGTTGATTACTTGAGTTTTCTTGTGTTGATCAGACTATCCTGAGAATCACTTGTTCTTTTTCTTTCTTATCTGTGTATATCACTATCTTTGTCTCTGTCTATGTATATGTATCTAAATCTGTGTGTTAGAGAAAACAAGAGAAGCAGCTTTTATTCTCTGAAGATCCTATGTCCAAGATAGCCGTTAACAGACATTAAATGCCTTCTATAAAGTTTTGTCTTCTAGAGGAAAGTCCAATAAAACATTCTCAAAAAGAATTCCTTGAAACTTGCTCCAGAATAAATGAAAACGGCTGGCAGATCTCTTGACATAAATGCTGAGAGAATTTGAAAAACATTCCAAAGTCTGACTGAATTTGAATCCTTAAAAACGTCGATCTCTCAGGAAAAACGTCGATCTGAGCTCGACGATCGTCGACCGGAGCTCGACGATTCAGCAAAGTTGAGTTTAGAGAGCGTCGAACGGAGTTCGACGTTTCGTCGACCTAAGCTCGACGATAATTATCTTTGCCTCAGCTTTAAGTCTGATTCCTTGAATGGTCCTGGGGGCAGCTTCAAACCTAAATTCTAAGCCCTAGACACATTCTAATGTTGACCTTTTTAACTATACATCTAGGTCAAACTGGATTCCTAAGACAAACATAGTGATCCTTGCCCAAATTAGTAATAGGGTGTTCCAACACAGACAGATGACATTGAGTGTATGTTCAGATGTCGTTGAGTGTGTGTCGACACAAGTCCTGTGTGTCGACACAAGTCCTGTGTGTCGACACAAGCCCTTCCGACTCAGTATAGTTGTTGTTGTTAGATGGCTTTGAGTGTTGTCAAGATGTCGTTGAGTGTGTGTCGACATAAGTCCTGTGTGTCGACACAAGCCCTTCAGACTCAGTATAGCTGTTGCTGATAGATGATGTTGAGTGTGTGTCGACACAAGTCATGTATGTCGACACAAACCTTCTTCAGGTGTCGACACAATTCCTGAGTGTCGACACATGCCTTTCTTATGGTGTCAACATAACTCCTGGGTGTCGACACATCTTCTGCTTCAGGTGTCGACACAATTCCTGCCTTAGGTGTCGACACAATTTTGGGTGTCGACACAACTTCTTCTTCTTCAGGTGTCGACACAATGCCTGGGTGTCGACACAGACATTTTTTCTAGTGTCGACACAACTTCTGGGTGTCGACACAACTTCTGGGTGTCGACACAATTCTTCACAAGTGTCGACACAACTTCTAGTTGTCGACAGAACTTTTGGATGTCGACACAATTCTTCACAAGTATTGACACTTGTACTTAGAGAATTTTCTTGCAAACTTTACACCTACACAATGAAACTTAAGCATCCCATCAAATACAAACTGATGTATATCATTGAGTAAGATAATGCTTCTCCAAATCTGGTACATATTTTTCAGTGTACCCAACATTCTCCCCCTATTTGGAGAAGTCATAACTTTTAGTCAAAGATATATATCACTCATAATAAAACACAAAAAAATAGATGTACATATATTTCACTGCAGGATAACAACTAATATCAATACTGAAACTGATTTCATTCTTTAATCAGAAAATTCTAGATTTACATATTTTTCTTTAGAACAATAAAAAACAAAAGATTACATTGTTCTAGACATTAGCCTATTTATCTTAAGATGGACTAGGCTCCTTAATTACAATTCATTTCCCAGATCTGATCTTAGCCTGCACAGTAGGTTCAATATCATCAGCTGGCTTCTTTCCTTTCAGATCCTTCTTCTTCAGTTCTTCATCCTTTATCCTTTGCCTTTCAAAATAGTGAAAAGGCTTTGGGAAGTACTTGCTAGGCTCCAGAGCATTAGCAGGTAACTTCTCAGCTTTTGCATTTCTCCTGTACTGAAGAATGGATTCTTGCCTGGCTTGACTTATTCCACTCTTGCTCAGAGTACCATTTACCCCTATCATAGGTCTTATCCTTCACAGCTTTCCAGGTAGTCAAAATAATATTCCTGGAAGTAGGGCTCCATTGCTCAAAATCAGGCTTCAACTCAGCCTATTCTCTGAACCTCTTCTTGGAAAGTTGTGCCTCCCTCTGAGCTTCCTGTGCAACTTCTGACATTTCTACTTTTTTAATGATAATGTTCTGTGCCTCATGTGGAGGACTATTCATTTGCTGAACTTCTTGTTGGACTATGTCAAAATCAGCTGGAGGGAAAATAACCTGTGCAACCTCTAGCTGATCCCCTTCAATGTAGGCAGGTTGAACACCAGACTCAGCTGTATTATCATCCTCGCATAGGGGTGGAAATATAAGTGTAGCTCTGATTGTGTTAGATACCTATTTTGCATGATCAGATCTAGCTTTGACAAACATTCCTCCCTCTTTATGACTTCTCTAGCTATATGATCCCTCAGATCATTCTTTTGAAACTTTATTTGATCAGCTAGATATTCTGTATCTTCTTTGTAGTAGGCTTTGAATTTAGTAAAGTAATCAGAAATAATTTGTTGAGAGGCTCCAATGGCTGTTTGGATAACAGTTAGATCTTCTTGTATTTGCTTTGATGTTTCAGTTTTCAAATCAGTAGAAATACTTCCCAGTTTTTGAGAATTTCTTCATGGGAGTCTTTGAGATTTTCATTTGACTTGAATTGATTTTCTAAGATATACCCTTGCTTGGTTATAATGTCCTCAACTTCAGTCTTTAGCAGCTGAAGTCTAAGTGTCCACATATTTCTCTAAGGACTGCCTTTGTTCATCCAATTTGACTTGCAGTTGGACCAGTAATGAACTGAAGTCCATGCTTGGAGCAGGTGGTGGAGTGACTGTTTGTAAGGCCTTTTTATAGCCTGTGCTCTTTTTCTTGATTGCAACCATCTTCTTTTTCTTAGCCATAGAGGCTTCCTCATCATCAGAGGGTTGTGATGAGCTTTCTATATCAAATATTTCCTTATTAGAAGGGGCATTCAGTAGCTCCTCCCCCTCAGTTCCTAGAAGTTCCTTTTCTACTTGTGACTGCTCCCCCTCAGTTCTTGTAGCTGGTAATTAGAAAACAGCTCTTCCATAGTTACGTCTTGCTGCATCTGTACAGGAGGAACAAGATTAGTTTGGAAAACAAAAGGTTCTCCTTGGACATCCAGATTTTTGTCTAGGGCCCTCTCTATAAAGGAGATACTTACTTGCTCATCTTGAGCTGTATCTTTCATCTGCACATCTTGTGCTTCCTTCTCAGCAATTTCCAGTGTTTCTTTATTTATGTATGATACAATGTCCATCACTGTATCAGCAGCATGCTCACTCTCTAGAGTTACTACAGCAATGCCTCCCCTTTGGGCAGGCAGCTCAGATAGTTCAGTGTCTTGTACTGCTGTTTCAGGGTGTTCTTCCCCTAGAGTGGAGGCTATCTGTTGCTCTGGGTGCTGAATGCTCTCTACTTGATCTTGAGCTTCTATTTGTTGATGGTTTTCATCTGAACTGAAGACTACCTCTTCTTCAGAATCACTAGAGGATTCTGCTTGTTGAACTATTTCTTTCTTCTTCTTATCCTTCTTGACATATTTTTGTGGAGTAAAAACCTCTTTGGTCAATACTCTATCCCATCTAGATAGAATCCTTACATCCATCCTCCTCATATGGTTGATTTTGGATCCCGGCAGTTGGTTTATAACATCTAGTATTATTGAAGATAGACATAAACTTAGGATCCTACCCAAATTTGGTTTCTTTACTCCTTCTTGAATCTTGTCAAATACTATTGATGCCCAGCCTATTTTTATAGTGAATATGACCCTTGTCATTAGATTGAATATGTAGACTGAAATTCTGTCATGTCCACCAGTCTTACACAGAATCACCTTGCCTACTATTTCAGACAGAAACTTTCCTTGGAAATTCATCCCTTTCCGGGTAATGGATGATCCAACTTTGGTATTAGGGTTAAGTCCGCACCAACTTAGTGCATCTTTTGTCATGGATGGAACTATTTCATCTTCATCCGTAATATTGGGAAGTTGGAGCGATTTCCTGATCATATTCAATGTCAGTTTTACTCTTGTATCCTGAACGGTGGTTTTGATCTTCTTTTCCTCATTATCCACATTTGTAGACGAGTAGAATTCCATTACTTCCTTTTTCCAAATTCTTGTTGGTTCCGAGACCAAGAACTCCAAACCATTTTCCGAAATTAGGGTAATTACACCCTGGATGTCCTGTGAAGCTGACAAGAATCCCCCACGAACCAGCTTATGACCTTCATTCACCTTGTCGTCTTGGTGGGGCGCCATTGACAAGAGAGAGAGAGAAATAAAAGAGGAGAGAAGTGAATATCTATGTCGACACAAGGTCTAGAGTCGAGAAATCTGAAGGCGTAGTCGACCAGATTTTGTCTCCCCCTATTTATAGTCTACTGGTAAAGGGTAGGTCAAAGGACGCACCTTACTTAGTAATAATACTTGTTGACATAGTTGTACATGCGTCGACATAAAAGACTTAGGTCTCGACAAAACTTATTTTTAGTCGACATGTCTATGTATCGACATATCTATGTGTCTACATACTTGTGTTAGTGTCGACACGGGCTGGTCATGTCTCGACATTATTGTGTCGACACCTATTCTTCTGTCGACACAGATACTGTTTCTGTGTCGACACATCCTTTTTCTTTGTCGACACAACATACTGAGTATGTCGACACAATTTGCTAGTGTCGACACAAACTTTGTACTTAGACAAATTTCCTGAGAAATTTTGTGCTTACATATTTTACTTAGGAATGCTTGTGCTTACCTACTCTAGGTTTAACATACCTAATTTAATTTTAAAATAATTGAATTTAGTTTCATCCAGAGGTTTTGTAAAAATATCAGCAATTTGATTATTTGGTTTCACAAATTCTAGACTAATATCTTCCTTCTCCACATGTTCTCTTATGAAATGAAACTTAATTTCTATATGCTTAGTTTTGCTGTGTGAAACATGATTTTTAGCAATAGAAATAACACTAGTAGAATCACAGAATAGTGGAATTCTACTTATCTTGATGTCATAGTCTTCAAGTTGATGCTTTATCCACATTAACTGTGCACAGCAGCTGCCTGCAGCTATATATTCTGACTCAGCAGTTGAGATAGCTACACTTGTTTGTTTTTTGCTGTTCCATGACACCAGCCTTCCACCTAGGAATTGACAAGTTCCTGTGGTACTCTTCCTGTCTTCTTTGCATCCTGCAAAGTCTGCATCTGAGAAGTCTGTTAATAAGAAATCTCTATTCTTAGGGTACCAAAGACCTAGATTAGATGCGCCCTTAAGATATCTCAAAATTCTCTTAACTGCAGTATAATGAGATTCCTTTGGGCAAGCTTAGTACCTAACACAGACACATGTAGCATACATAATGTCAGGTCTACTAGCAGTCAAGTAGAGTAGGGAGCCAATTATCCCTCTATACAAAGACTCATCAACAAGTTTCCCTATCTCATCTTTGCCTATAGGTATACTTGTTCTCATTGGATTTTTCATGGTGGAGGCTAAGTCCATTCCATATTTCTTAATCAACTCATGGTGAACTTAGACTTGGATATGGACAATCCATCATCAGTCTGTCTAACTTGAAGTCCCAAGAAGAACTTCAGCTCACCCATACTACTCATCTCAAACTTCCCTTGCATAAGTTTGGCAAACTTTCTACAAAGGTTATTTTCAGTAGATCCAAAGATAATATCATTAACATATATTTGGACTAGAATTATCTTGCCTTTAGATTCCCTAAAGAATAGAGTTTTGTCTATCTTTCCTCTAGAGAATTTATTCTCAATAAGAAAAGCAGAAAAGGTTTCATACCAAGTCCAAGGGGCTTATTTCAAACCATATAGAGCTTTCCTAAGCCTATATACATAATCAGGATAATGAGAATCTACAAAACCTAAGAGTTGTTCAACATAGACTTCCTCTTTTAAGTCACCATTCAGAAATGCTGACTTTACATCCATCTGATATACCTTGAACCCTTGATAGGCAGCATAGGCCAAGAACAACCTTATAGCCTCCAGCCTTGCCACTGGGGCAAAGGTTTGATCAAAGTCAATCCCTTCCTCTTGCATGTAGCCTTTTGCTACCAGCCTGGCCTTATTCTTGATTATGGTGTCATTCTCATCAAGTTTATTTCTGTAGATCCACTTGGTTCCTATCACATTGTGATCCATTGGTTTAGGAACCAGTTCCCAGACTTTACATCTTCTGAATTGATTCAGCTTTTCTTGCATAGCATCAATCCAGTTTGTATCTAGCATGGCCTCTTTAATCTTCTTGGGTTCTATCTGTGACAAGAAACTTGAACATAAAACTGTGTTCATGCTCTTGCTCCTGGTTAGTACACCTTGACTTGCATCATCAATGATTTGATGAGCTGGATGATCCTACAGGTTTCTTCTTGCCGGAGGAAATCTGCCAACCTCTTGGCCTTCTTCATTTTCCTCAACCTGATGCTCCTCATTGTCTTCTTCATCAAGTGAGTATTGTTCTCCCCCTGGACAGCATGCATCTTTTTTTTCATCCAGCATAGAAGGAACTTCTTCATTGATGGTCAGCTTGTCCAGCCTGTCTGTTAGACCTGTAGAACAAACTGAAGAGGTAGACAATTCACTGTTAATCAACTTAGACTCATCAAATACAACATGGACAGATTCTTCTACAACTTGGGTAGTCAAGTTGTAGATTCTGTATGCCCTACTATTATTGATGTACCCAACAAATATCCCTTCTAGGAATTTGGCAGCAAACTTAGTTTTGTAGTGCTTACCATTAACTAGGACATTACACTTGCTACCAAAGATTCTGAAGTAGGAAATATTTGGTTTTATGTCTTTCAAAATTTGATAGGGAGTCATCTTATGTTTCTTATTGATGTATGCTCTATTGAGTACATGACATGCAGTATTTACTGCCTCAGCCCAGAAGTAATCAGGGAGAGTAGTGTCATTAAGTAGTGTTCTACTTGCCTCACTCCATTTTGCTGGGGTGTTCTAGGTGAGGAGAACTCCTGATGAATCCCAAGTTCTTCACAGAACTTTGTCATACACTCAGACTGAAATTCAGTTCCATGGTCACTTCTGATTTTGACCACTGAATTGTTAAATTCATTCTGAATTTGTCTAATAAAGGACTGAAAAATAGTAGGGGTTTCATATTTCTGCCTCAAGAAGAAAACTCATGTGTATCTAGAATAGTCATCCATAATAACCAATGTGTATACTTTCCTACCAAGACTATGAACTGTCATAGGACCAAATAAATTCATATGCAAGAGATATAGACATCTCATTGAATCTTTGGTATCATGTGCATGGAAAGAGAACTTAGTCTGTTTGCCCTTTTGGAAAGCTGAACACACACCCTCTTTAATGCACTTGACTTGAGGACCATTCCTCACTAACCCCATGCTGAACAGCTGTCTTATTGACTTATAGTTCAGATGAGCTAGCCTCTTGTGCCATTTGACACATAGTGAAGATTTCTCACCTGCAACTAGACAAATGGGTGAGTTGTTAAACTCACAATCTAGGTTAAGACAATATACATTCCCTTTCCTAGTGCCAGTCAAAATGATCACTTGACCTCCTTATTTGACACTCCCCTTTGAGGAAAGAGATGTCATAACCTAGATCACTAAGTTGACTTATGCTAATCAGGTTATGTTTTAGACCATTCACATAAGCCACTTTAGTGATAGTAATTGAATCACTAAAAATGTTACCAAATTCTTTGATGATTCCTTTTTCTGATCCACCAAAGATTACTTTGGGTCCATTCTCTATGGGTATATAGTCCCTCAACATTCTTCTTATTCCAGTCATGTGTCTGGAACATCCACTATCCAAGTACCATATAGGGGTATAACCACTTGGATTCACCTACATCAAATAAAGAATCACTTATCCTTAGAACCCAAATTGTTATTAGGTCCTAGGTCCTTGTTAGTTTGAAATCCTGCAGCTGTTCTGACAGGTAAACTATTCTTGGTTTTAACACTTGTGTTGAACCAATAATCCATGACAAAGTGGTCCACCTTGCCACAATACCAACACTCAAATTATTGTACCTTCTTTTAGGTACAGACTTCACAACTTTGTTGCCAGCAATCCTGTTAAGTGTAGGTGCTGGAGTAGCAAACCCCAAGGATTCCTTAAGAACCTGATGAGTTTGCTTATAGAGTGGCCTATTGGTATATTTACCATTGCCAATGAAATCACTAAACTCATAGTGACCATGAGTAATACCATGATCATACCTGTTTATAGGTTGCATTACTTTCCTAAAGAAGATAGGGGGCTTTGAGACTAATGGTTGAACTGGGGCTTTGCCTTTTCTATGAGAATTGGTGGCCCTTGTTCTTTCTTTAAAGCCTAGACCTGTCTTTCCTTTTTAAGAAATGAAATTGTCTATTAAGGGCAAGACAGACTTTGGCTTAGAGAATTTAGCTACTAACTCCTTTTATTTCAGAAGTTTTGCCTCCAGATTCTTGATGTGATTTTCCTTAAAGGAGATTGTGCCCATTTGAATAATAGTTATGTTCTTCAGTTTGGCAACCTCATTCAATTTCAAATCCAACATCTTTGTTGAATCTGATGCAGCCTGCTTAAGAGATTCAATTTCCTTGGTCTGCTCTTTGACAAGAAACTTGCTCCTTTTTAGAGCTTGCAACAACATACCATACTCATTAATGAGTTGATGTACATCCCCCTCAGAATTAGAACCATCCACTTCTCTTAAAGTTGATGCTACTGATTCTGATCCAGTAAAATAATAAGAAGCTAAGGGAGAATAGTATACCTTACTTGGACTAGACTGATCCTGGCTCTGATCATTTTCTGATAGAGCCATCAACCCTCTAAATCAATAGTCTTCAACTCCATTTATGGAGTCCAGCATTTGTAGGAATTCTAATTCCCTAGAATCTTCTTCTGTAGAGAACAGCCCAACATATGCTTCTGCATTATCTTCTTCTCCTGATCCTAAAGATGAAGAGTCTGTCCAACTCTTCTGCTTATGAGCAACAAAAGATTTCTCCTTCTTGCCTTTCACTTGATGATTCTTCTTGTCCTTAAATTTAGTCCTCTTGTCAAGACAGTTAGCTATAACATGTCCAGGCCTGTTGTAGCAATAACAAGCAATCTTAGAATTAGTTTGTTTACTAGGTTTTGAGGCATTACTGTCCTCCTTGGGAGTCTTTTTTTTCTTGTAATACTCATCATTGGAGAAGGATGTTGATGGTCTAGTTCTCCATTTTTTTTCATGAACCTTTGAAACTGTCTTGTAAAGGCAGCAAAGTCCTTATCAGAGGTGTGGCTATCTGATGTGTTATTGTCAGGATTCTCTTCTTCTGCCTCAGCACTTCTTCTAGGTGGAGAATGAGACTTTCTCCTACCCTTTCTTGTGCTTTCAGCCTTGAATACTATTGACTTCTCTTTGAACTCAAACCTACTACTTTTCTCCTCCTCTTTTCTGACAGTGAGCTGCATTTTATAGGATAACAGATTTCCAAATAGTGGGGGTGGAGGTGTATCAACAAGCCTGGCCACCTCTATGATGACACATATCTTTGTGTCCCAGTCTTTTGTTAGTGATCTGAGAAACTTGTCATTCAATTCATATGTGCTGAAGACTCTTCCATAGGTCATCAGCTCATTTACTATCCTAAAGAACTTCTTGTAATATTCAACTATGCTGTCAGTCTTGGCTTGTATAAAGCTCTCATACTCTTGATTCAGCATAGATTTCATGTTCTCTCTAACTTCTTCTATTCCCTCCATGTAGACAATCAGGGTGTCCTATATTTCCTTAGAGGATTTATAGTGCACCAGATTCTGAAATGTGGCATCATCTATAGCACTTACAATAATGTTTTGTGCTTTTTTGTATAGTATTGCCAGGATGATCTCATCCTTAGTCATTTCAGAATAGCTCTTAGGGCTTTTAACATTTGCATCCAGAGCTGATACCTTCATTGGAATGAAGGGACCTTCTTGTACTGTGATGTAGATTCTTGGATCAGATGCTTCCATGAACAACCTATTGGGTACATTGGAAAATGTGTACCTGATTTGGAGAAGCCTCACTTAGCTCAATGATATACATCAAGGTATATTTGATGTTATTTTGAGTTTATATGTGCAGGTTAAGTATTGGCTAAAATGCAGGAAAAAGTTTTTAAGTCCATGTATCGACACTTAAGGAAGTCTGTGTCGACACTTGGAAAAGTTGTGTCGACACCTGAAGCAACTGTGTCGACATACAAAATTTATTAGACAACATCAACTGTGTCGACACCAGGAGGTAGTGTCGACACACAAAAATATTAGTCGACATCAACTGTGTCGACACCTGGAGGCAGTGTCGACACACAAATTCTGAGACAATATCAACTGTGTCGACACACAGGACTTGTGTCAACACTCAGCAGAGTTTAAACAATGATGATTGCTGTGTAGTGAAGAAGTGTCTATGTCGACACAAAAAGGCAGTGTCGACACATTCTACAGATGTAGTGTCAAGAAGCTGTGTCGACACCAAAGGAGTTATGTCGACATCACCAAAGCTTGTGTCGACACTTAATCTACTTGTGTCGACACATAATGACAATCAGTCTCTACGCTTTGCTGACAAAGACAAAGGTTCAAGAACTGACTGGAGACTTGACAACTGTGCATTCCAACAACTTTAATGAAGCTGTCAGACTTGTCAGAAGTTTGTTAGAAACCGGATCAGCCGGTTACCATGGATTAAGTCTATATATATATAGATGGATTCTGTCAAATGAAAAGAGATGAACAACAATAGCAACATGCACAACTATTGAAGTATTGATCGTTGATAAAGAAAGTGCACGTCACACTGAAGAAGATTTTCGTGAGAAGATCTAAGGAGAATTCAAGCAAGAATTCTGAAGAAACTTCATAAGTTCTGAAGAGTGAGAGAGATCTTCAGCTGTTGAAGAAAAGGTGGAGACATTTACAAGTCTTCTAAGTAGCAGATCTTGAACCAATCTGCTAAGAAGGATTCAGACCTATTTCTGGATTCTAAGAAGGAAGCTGGCAGTCAGTCAACTTCAAAGGAGATCAACCCTACTGAGTTCATATTCAAGAAGCTTTGAAGAAAGCTAAGAACAGGTTGATTTCAGCCATCAGTTTTATCAAGAAGCTGATCAAGCGACTTCTTATCCCTTCTCTCTCAACAAGGGTAAGAGTCCATCTAAACACTTATCAAAATTTGTAGGATCTTTTCATAGATCTGAGTTGTAAGCCTATATTATAAAGGCTGAGTGTAGGAGATATAGATCTCTGAGTAGTAGGGCTTTTGAGCCTGAGTGTAGGAGAAATTTTTCTCTGATTTGTAGGCCTTGTGGCAAGGCTGAGTTGTAGGAACCTTATAGGGTTCTGAGTTGTAGGAACCTTTCAAGGTTCTCAGCTGTAAGATCTGTAGATCTGAGAAGAAGGAAGAAGTTAGGCAGAATCTAGCACACTGCTAGATAGGTGAAGGGGGAAAGTGGATGTACCCAGACCTTGGGGAACCAGTATAAACCTATGTGCAATCTGTGATGTGTGTGTGATTGTAATTTCTGTGCTGTGATTGCTGTAGAATAGTTGATTATATTTTTAGATCTGGAAAAATATTCTGCCTTAAGTAAAAAAAGGAAAAGAACCTATTCACACCCCCCTCTAGGTGTTTGGGTTACCTGGAAATTAATTCTATCAAGTGGTATCAGAGTTAGGTTACTCAAAAAAGGACTTAAAAGTCTGAGTAAGATCCTTAAGGCAGATTCAAGATCAAGAAAATGGGTTCAGGAAAAAATCATTAAGAACTAGGTTCTATGAAATTACCCATATGCAGGAAAGAGATTTTTGGAATATGGAAAGAAAGGGTCAGGCTTTTCATGGAGGCTTCTGATCCAAGGATTTACATTACTGTAATGGAAGGTCCTTATGTTCCAATGAAGGTGTCAGTTCTAGATGCAAATCAAAGAACTCCCAAAGATTTTTCTGAGATGACTAAGGATGAGATCATCCTGGCAATTATGAATAAAAGAGCCCAGAATATCATAGTAAGTGCCATAGATGATTCAACCTTTCAAAATTTGATTCACTACAAGACCTCCAAGGAAATGTGGGACACTTTGATAGTCTACATGGAGGGTTCTGAAGAAGTCAGAAAAGATAGAAAATCTATGCTGAACCAGGAATATGAGAGTTTCAGACAAGGAAAGTCTGATAGTATAACTGAGTGTTATAAGAAGTTTTATAGAATAGTAAATGAGTTGATGTCCTATGGAAGGATCTTCAGTACATATGAACTGAATGATAAATTTCTAAGATCCTTGACAAAGGATTGAGACACTAAGATTTGTGACATTAGAGAAGTGGCCAAACTTGCAGATATCTCTCCTCCAACTTTGTTTGGAAAATTGCTATCATATGAGATGCAGCTGATGGCTCGGAAAGAGGAAGAGAAAAGTGCTAAAATGGAGCATAAAGGAAAGTCTGTGGCCTTCAAGGTGGAAGCCACTAGGAAGAATAGGAGGATGTCTCCATCACCTCCTGAGATTGTTGCTGAAATTACTACAGATAATTCAAACAATAAGAGTTCAGAAAGCAGTAACTCTGATAAAGATTTTGCTGTCTTCACAAGGCAATTTCAGAGATTCCTGAAGAAGAAGCAGTGGAAATCAAGGTCCTCCACATCTCAGCATGTGGATGACTATTATCAAAAGAGGAAGTCATCAAGGAAGAACAAGAGCAGGTCTAAGCCTAGCAAATTTACAACATCAAAGATAGTTTGTTACTGCTGTAATAAGCCTGAACATGTTGTGGCTGAGTTTTCAGACAAAAGAAAGGAGTCTGCTGATAAAAGGAAGACTCAACAAAAGAGCAAGAAGGAGAAATCCTTTGTTTCTAAGAAGGAGAAGAGCTTGACAGACCAATCATCTTCAGAGTCTGAATCTGAAGCTGAGGCATACATTGGCCTATATGCAGCAGATGAAGAAGATGAGTTTATGCAATTGCTTAACTCTATCTATGTATAAGAAGACCATCAGTGCATGAGACTGATGGCTGTATCAGAAGAAGACAAGTGCCAGGATCAGCCTGGTCCTAGCAAGGTACAATATTTTTCTAGTAATTCAGATTGTAGTACTGACACAGAGTCAACTACATCTACATCAAGTGATGTGGATGGGTCTGAGTCTGAAGGTGATATTCATCAGCTGATAGATAAATATGGTGACTTGTTGCAGGCACTAAAGAAAATCAAGAACATGGCCAAAACTCAGGCTAAGAAAATTGCAGATCTTAAGATGGCTGCATCTGACTTAGAGAAAGAGTTGGATCAAAAATTGAATGAGATTGCCAAACTGAAAACTATAACTATTATTCAGATGGGCACAATCACATACAAAAATGATCTAATTAAAAGTCTAGAAGCCAGACTTTAAAAGGAAAAAGATTTGGTGGCTAGTTATTCCAAGCCAAAATCAGTTTTACCCTTAATAGATGAGTTTGTGGCTCAAAAGGGTAAGGCTGGAATAGGCTTTAAAGGTAACACCAGGGCTATCCAATTCAAGAGAAAGGGCAAAGCCTCAGTCCAGCCACTGAATTTTAAAGTCCCTGTAGTTTTTAGAAAGGTACAAGTGCCTTCTAACAAGTATGATCTTGAGAATACTCATGGTCATAGTAAGACTAAAGTTCTGAATGACAAGGATGGTTATGTCAATAAGGCAGCCCATGTTCATAAACTCCATGTTCCTAAGAAAACAATGGGTGTAGCTGCAGCAGTACCAGCACAAAACAAAAGATTTACTGTCAACCAGACTGCAAATAATGTATCTAAAAATAGATACAACAAGTATGAATGTTGGTGATGTGGCAAGACAGGCCATTATGCCATAGATTGCTGGCACAACACTAGTATCAGGAAGAACAATAGTCTACCTGTTAGAAGAGCTGCAGGTAGATTTGGTAAGTATGAAGCTAACTTAAACCAAGGACCCAAGACTTACTTGGGTTCTAAGGAGAGGTAATTCTTTATTGCAGGTGAGTCCAAGTTACCATACCCCTATATGGTACTTGGATAGTGGATGTTCCAGGCACATGATTGGAACAAAGGGATTGCTGAAGGAGTACTTGCCTATCATAAATGGGCCTAAAGTAATCTTTGGTGGCTCTGAAAAAGGAATCATCAAAGGATTTGGTAACATTTCTAGTAACCAGATTACTATCACTCAAGTGGCCTATGTGAAGGGTTTGAAACACAACCTTATAAGCATAAGTCAGCTGAGTGATTTAGGATATGACATTTAATTTGTTAAGAATGAATGTCATATCAAAAGGTCAAGTGATCAAAAGGTCATTTTGACAGGATATAGAAAAAGGAATGTGTACTGTCTTAATTTTGAGTGTGAGAACAAAGGTTCTCCTATTTGTCTTGTAGCTGATGAGAGAGCCTCTCATTGTGTCAAATGGCACAAGAGGCTGGCCCATCTTAACTACAAAACTATTGACCGACTCTTTAGCAAAGAGTTAGTAAGGAATGGTCCAAAAGTTAAGTGCATAAAGGATGGGATATGCTCAGCTTGTCAAAAAGGCAAGCAGACAAAATCCTCCTTTCATAGCCTTGAAAACAAGGATTTTGTGAGGTGTCTATACCTCTTACATATGGATTTATTTAGTCCTATGTCAGTTCATAGTCTAGGTAGGAAGGTCTACACTTTTGTGGTGGTAGATGACTATTCTAGATTCCTGGGTGTTCTTTCTGAGACAATAATCAGAAACCCCAAGTATTTTATATAGCTTTGTCAAGCAAATTCAGAATGAACTTGACAGTTCAGTGGTCAAAATCAGAAGTGACCATGACACTGAATTTCAATCTGAGAGTATGACAAAACTGTGTGAAGAATTTGGGATTTTTCAAGAATTCTCCTCACCTAGAACACCACAGCAAAATGGTATTGCTGAAAGGAAGAATAGAACATTGATTGAGGCTGGTAGAACTCTATTGAGTGACACTTCTCTCCCAGAGTATTTCTGGGCTGAGGCAGTAAACACTGCATGTCATATGATCAATAGGGCATCTATCACCAAAAGCCACAAAAAGACTCCCTATGAGATCATGAAGGGTAGAAAACCAAACTTATCCTATTTTAGGATCTTTGGTTGCAAGTGATATGTCCTTAACAATGACAAGTCTTATTTAACTAAGTTTGCTACCAAATCTCAAGATGAGATATTTATTGGGTACAACAACAATAGTAAGGCTTATAGAGTCTACAACTTGATTACTCAAGTTGTAGAAGAGTCTGTACATATTGTCTTTGATGAAACAAGACTGATTAATAGTGAGTTGCCTTGTAGTTCATGCAGTTCTACAGGTATTAATGAGAAAATGGACAAGCTTACCATTACAGAAGAAACAACTAAAGAGAAGGAAGTGGAAAATGGTGGCTACTGTCCAGGGGGAGTACAAGACTCTCTAGATGCAGATGTACACCAAGAGGTGCAGCATATTGAAGAGACTGGAGGTGTACAACCAGAAGATAATCTACCTCCAGCTGTTAGACACTTAAAGGATCATCCAGCAAATCAGATAATTGGTGACCTAAGACATGGAGTGCAAACCAGAAGCAGGAACTTGAACACAGTGCTTTGCTCAAGCTTCCTATCTCAACAGGAGCCAAAGAAATTTGAAGAAACTATTCTAGACCCACATAGGATTGATGTCATGCAAGAGGAGCTGAATCAGTTCAGAAAGTGCAAGGTCTGGGAGTTAGTTCCTAAACCAAAAGACCACAACATCATTGGAACAAAGTGGATCTTTAGGAACAAACTGGATGAGAATGGAATCATTGTGAAGAACAAAGCAAGACTAGTTGCAAAAGGTTACATACAGGAAGAGGGTATTGACTTTGATCAAACCTTTGCCCCAGTAGCAAGACTGGAAGCAATTAGGATGTTCCTTGCCTATGCAGCATATCAAGGCTTCAAGGTATTCCAAATGGATGTAAAATCAGCATTCTTAAATGGAAATCTAAAAGAAGAAGTCTATGTAGAGCAGTCCTCAGGTTTTTTTGATTCTCTTAAACTTGATTATGTTTATAGACTTAGGAAAGCTTTATATGGGTTAAAGCAAGCCCCAAGGGCTTGGTATGAAACCTTGTTTACTTTCCTTATTGAGAACAAATTCTCATGGGGGAAAATAGACAAAACTCTATTCCTAAGGGAATCCAAAGGTAAGATAATCTTAGTTCAGATTTATGTAGATGACATAATATTTGGGTCTACAGAAAACAACTTTTGCAAGAAGTTTGCTAAACTTATGCAAGGGAAGTTTAAAATGAGCAGCATGAGGGAACTTAAGTTCTTCTTGGGCCTTCAAGTAAGACAGACTGATGATGGCTTGTCCATATCCCAGTCTAAGTTCACCAAGGAGTTAATTAAGAAGTATGGTATGGAATCATCCTCCACCATGAGAACTCCTATGGGAACAAGTATGTCTATATGTAAAGATGATACATGTAAACCTGTAGATGAGTCTTTGTATAGAGGAATTATTGGCTCTCTTTTATGTCTAACTTCTAGTAGACCAGACATTATGTATGCAACATGTGTCTGTGCTAGGTACCAATCATGCCCTAAAGAATCTCATTACACTGCAGTAAAAAGAATTTTGAGATACCTAAAAGGCACACCTAATCTAAGCCTTTAGTACCCTAGGAATGGTGATTTTCTACTGACAGGCTATTCAGATGCAGACTTTGCAGGTTGCAAAGAAGATAGAAAAAGCACAACAGGCACCTGTCAATTTTTAGGAGGAAGATTGGTATCTTGGAGCAGTAAGAAGCAGACTAGTATGGCAATTTCCACAGCTGAGTCTGAATATGTGGCAGCAGGAAGTTGTTGTGCACAGCTGTTATGGATTCAGCACCAGCTAGAAGACTATGGTATTCAGGTAAGTAGAACACCTTTGTTTTGTGATTCTACTAGTATTATTTCTGTTGCTAATAATCCTATTTCACATAGTAGGACTAAGCATATAGAAATTAGATACCGTTTTCTTAGAGAACATGTAGATAAAGAGGACATTTCACTAGTATTTGTCAAAATAGATTATCAGATTGCAGATGTGTTTACTAAGCCTATGGATGAAACTAAATTCAATAAATTTAAAATTGAATTAGGAATGTTGAACATAGATTAGTCTAACAAATTTGGCTAAGTAAATCTGTGTCGACTCATTCAGAGAAGTGATGTAGACACTTCAGTAAATCTGTGTCGACACATCCAGAGAAATGGTGTCGACACTTCAGTTAGTGGTGTCGACACAACTAGAGTAATGATGTCGACACTTCCAGAAATTGTGTCGACACTTGCAATAAGAGTCGACACAGAATTTCTGATGAACTACTAAGTATGTCTAGTGTCGATATATCATCAATTGGTGTCGACACATAGTAGTCAACACCGTGATCGAGACAACAGAAGTTTGTGTCGACACTTTTCAACAGTGTCAACACTTTTAGATAATTTTTGACCGCCTTTTGACATTCTTTGTTTAGAAGGGTATAAATAGGTCGAGAACATATTCTGTTGACACGCTCTCCAGATTTTCGAGACTAAACCCTTGTGTCGACAAACTCTCTTCTCTCAATTCAAGTTTTCTCTCCATCCCAATGGCACCAAAGATTGAAGATAATATTAACGAAGGGTATGAGGTGGTTCGCCATTCCTTTAATGATGCAGAGTCTGAGATTAAAGGAGTACTTACCCTAATTACTGGAAGTGGTTTGGAGTTTCTGATATCTGAACCTACCAAGATTTAGAAGAAGGAGATTTTCGAGTTCTATGCTGCAGCAGCATTAGACTCAACAGGACTTAAGATTAGATCTACAGTTCATGGAGCAAAAGTCAAAGTGACCTTGAAGAGTTTGAGAAAAATTCTTCAGCTTCCAAGAACTCAGGATGAAGAAGTCCCAGTATCAAAAATAAGGGAGGCACTACAATGGTGTGGATTGGATCCCACCTTGAAGATTGGAGCTGCAATTAACAGGAAAGGGATGAATCAACAAGGTAAATTCCTTTCAGAAGTGGTTGGAAAGGTGGTTCTGTGAAAGCCAGGGGGACGTGATAGGATTTCAGCCTATATGTTCAGCCTCATGACAAGGATAATCTTCACACTCAACACAGATTGGTCTGTAGTACTTCTTGAGAAGATTAAGGAAAGCATCAAGAAGCCTATTTTGGCTAGGATAATGAGTCTATACTTGGCTGGAGCTATTCCAGAAGTAATGAACCAGATTTCTGGTTCTAAAATCAATCATATGAGAAGAATGGACATCAGGATCATCTCCAGATGAGATAAGGTCCTCACCAAGGACACACCTGATATTGCAAGCCAAGAAGCTGCTGAGAAATCTCCTGTACAAGACCTTACTGAGACTACACAAGTGCAGAAGGATACAGTTAGTGCATAAGTATAGGGGGAGCTAGAAAGTGTATAAGTACAGGACAATGCTGAGAATGCACAAGTGCAGGGGGAGATAGTTACTGCACATGTACAAGGGGAAGAGAGAATTCACTTGGCAAGTGAAATGGATTCACAATCCATTCTTGAGACACCTCATATCAACAGTCCAGCACTAGATGTGATCATGGAGGATACATCTGTAGTTGTTGATGCTCCTGAGACAGCTGTATCACCAGTTCCCACTCAACAAGAGTTCACTCTGGAAGAATTGTTTCCTGACATAGAGGGAGCAGCAGATGAGGGGGAGCAGGTTAACATTGAGGGGGTGCAGCATAGGACTGAAAAGTAGCTGCCTCCTAGTCCTAAAGAAAGAGTTGATATTATCAGTACCTCTGTTTCAGAGGATGAGGAGATTGCAAATATCAAGAAAAGAAAACTGATGGTTTTCAAGAGGAGAAACCAGAGCTATAAGAAGGCTTTGCAAGCTACTACTTCACAACCAGCCCCAGAGACTGATTACAGCTCATTAATGGTGGCTTTGCAAGTTAAATTGGATGAGCAAAGAACGGCTCTTGAGAAGTATGTGGATGAAAGCCATAAATCACTCAAATTTGATTTGACTCAAGATATTAAATCCATAAGGCTTGAAGTTAATCTTCATAAGAAAGAGATGACAGATTGTTTCCACAAGGGGGGCAATGTTGTAGTATTCCTAGCCAACCAACAAGCAGAAGTTAAGAAACAAGTGGATGATATTGCTGTCAAATAAGGCTATGTCCTTGAAAATCAGATTAGAATGAATGACAATCTGACTGAATCTCACAATGAGATAGTCACTGAAGTAAAGAAAACAATTATTGCAATGACTGAAGCAAGGGCTAAGGAGAAAGAGGAATTTGATCAGAAGCTACAGGAAGCCTTGGATTCCTTTAAGACAGTCATTACTACTTCTCAGAAAATAATTTCTGATCAGCTTCTAAAGTTAAAATCATTTTTTAAAGATGGTGTCAATTTTCTTGATGGCCAAATAAGATTTCAAAAGGATGATTTAAGAGATTACATTGTAAGAGAAGCTATAAAGGGGGAGAGAGTGTTAGTCAATGCTGGCTCAAATCATGCAAAATGGATATCTAATAGCATCAGAGCCACTCTGGGATATCCACCCCTTTATGATGATGACAATGTTGCAGAATCTGGCGTGCAACCTGCTTATGCTGGAGGTGATCAACCTGAAGTTGCTCAGATCATCTACCCTCCAGCAGATTTTGATATGATTCAACAACAGGTTCAGACAATATACAAGCCTCCACAAGATGTTGAAAATGTCATTATAGAGAAAGTTGATATGCCAGAAGTTACCTTGAGAGCTCAGCAGGAAGCTCAACTTTCAAAGAAAAGATTCAGAGAACAGGCTGAGTTAAAGCCTGATTTTGAGCAGTGGAGCCCCACTTCAAGAAATATAATTTTGACTGCCTGGAAAGCTATAAAAGATCAAGTTCATGAAAGGGGCAAGTGGTATAATGAATAGGAATGACAGAATTATGAGGCAAGACAGGAAGCCATTGTACAACATAGAAGAAAGGCTAAGATTGGGAAGCTACCTCCTAATGCTCAGGAGCCTAGCAAGTACTTTCCTAAGCCTTTTCATTATTTTGAAAGGCAAAGGATTAAGGCTAAAGTTCAGAAAAAGGCAGAGTTGAAAGGTAAAAAGCCTATTGATGATGCATAACCTCCTGTGCAAGCTCAGATTAAGCCAGGAAAAGGCATAGTCATTAGGGAGCCTGATCAGCCTTAGGATTGATTTACTAAATTTTGCTAGAAAAATGTAATTTTTAGTTTTAAAAGAAATCTATGTAATCAGTGGTTAAGAAACTTTTTGTTAATATAAACAAAACAATGTTTCATGTTCATTCAAGTTGCATTCTTATTCTGTGATGTAATTTTGATATATATTTTGTCTATAAGTTGCCCTGTCATATAATGTTTATATACATCATAATGTTTGTTTATTATAAGTGGTGTATATCATTGACTAAAGAGTTATGACTTCTCCAAATAAGAGGAGATTATTGGGTACATTGGAAAATGTGTACCTGATTTGGAGAAGCCTTACTTAGCTCAATGATATACATCAAGATGTATTTGATGTTTTTTTGAGTTTATATGTGCAGGTTAAGTATTGGCTAAAATGCAGGAAAAAGTTTCTAAGTCCATGTGTCGACACTTAAGGAAGTCTGTGTCGACACTTGGAAAAGCTGTGTTGACACCTGAAGCAACTATGTTGACACACAGAATTTATTAGACAACATCAACTGTGTCGACACCGGTAGGCAGTGTCGACACACAGAAATATTAGTCGACATCAACTGTGTCGACACCTGGAGGCAGTGTCGACACACAGGACTTGTGTCGACACTCAGCAGAGTTCAAATAATGATGATTGCTGTGTAGTGAAGAAGTGTCTATGTCGACACAAAGAGGCAGTGTCGACACATTCTACAGATGTAGTGTCAAGAAGCTGTGTCGACACCAAAGGAGTTATGTCGACATCACCAAAGCTTATGTCGACACTTAATCTACTTGTGTCGACACTTAATGACAATCAGTCTCGACAATTTGCTGACAAAGACAAAGGTTCAAGAACTGACTGGAGACTTGACAGTTGTGCATTCCAACAACTTTAATGAAGCTGTCAGACTTGTCAGAAGTTGGTTAGAAACCGGATCAGCCGGTTACCATGAATGAAGTCTATATATATAGATGGATTCTGTCAAATGAAAAGAGATGAACAACAATAGCAACAGGAACAACTATTGAAGTATTGATCGTTGATCAAGAAAGTGCATGTCACACTGAAGAAGATTTTCGTGAGAAGATCTAAGGAGAATTCAAGCAAGAATTCTGAAGAAACTTCATAAGTTCTGAAGAGTGAGAGAGATCTTCAGCTGTTGAAGAAAAGGTGGAGACATTTACAAGGCTTCTAAGTAGCAGATCTTGAACCAATCTGCTAAGAAGGATTCAGACCTATTTCTGGATTCTAAGAAGGAAGCTGGCAGCCAGTCAACTTTAAAGGAGATCAACCATACTGAGTTCAGATTCAAGAAGTTTTGAAGAAAGCGAAGAACAGGTTGATTTCAGCCATCAGTTTTATCAAGAAGCTGATCAAGAGACTTCTTATCCCTTCTCTCTCAACAAGGGTAAGAGTCCATCTAAACACTTATCAAATTTTATAGGATCTTTTCATAGATCTGAGTTGTAAGCCTATATTATAAAGGCTGAGTGTATGAGATATAGATCTCTGAGTGGTAGGGCTTTTGAGCCTAAGTGTAGGAGAAATTTTTCTCTGAGTTGTAGGCCTTGTGGCAAGGCTGAGTTATAGGAACCTTATAGGATTCTGAGTTGTAGGAACCTTTCAGGGTTCTGAGCTGTAAGATCTGTTGATCTGAGAAGAAGGAAGAAGTTAGGCCGAATCTAGCACACTGCTAGATAGGTAAGTGGGGAAAGTGGATGTACTCAAACCTTGGGGAACCACTATAAACCTGTGTGCAATCTGTGATGTGTGTGTGATTGTAATTTCTGTGTTGTGATTGTTGTAGAATAGTTAGATTATATTTTTAGATTTGAAAAAATATTCTGCCAAGTAAAAAAAAGGAAAAGAACCTATTCACCCCCCTCTAGGTGTTTGAGTTATCTTGAAATTAATTCTATCACAACCTGACCCTTTCATTCCATAAGCAAAATCATTCTTTCCTGCAGATATGCAGTTTCATAGATCCAAATTCCTTCTGATTCTGATTTGAACCCATTCTTGAAATCTGTTAATTGCCTTAGAGATTCACTCAGACTGTTAGGTCAATCTTTGAGTAACCTCCCTCTGATACCACTTGAAAGACTTGATTTCAAGAGCCTAGGCACCTAGAGGGGGGGGGGGGGTGAATAGGTTCTAATTTTCTTTAAGAATTTTAGGCAATTAGCTAGTTCTAACTCAGAACAGAAAATTCAATACACAGCACAATAATCACAACACAGCATACACCAGATTTATAGTGGTTCCCCAAGATATGGGTACATCCACTTTCCCCCTTCTCCTATCTAGTAGAGAACTGGATTCAGCCCAACTTCCTTCCACTTACTCAAATCCACAGATCTTACAACTCATAACCAGATTAGTTCCTACAGCTCAGACTTATACAAGTCTTACCTCAGATTCTTCCCAAGAATCCTACCTCAGGCCTCAGCCCTACCTCAACCTTTATCACTAGGCTTACAACTCAGACTTTCACAAGTCCTACACCTTAGGCTATCATCCCTACCTCAGCCTTTATAATTACAGGCTTACAACTCAGATCTTACAAAAGATCCTATAAGAAATTGAATGTCTTAAAGGGTATAGAAATTTCACCAGATATAACTCTCTATTGGTGTGAGCTTCTTGATCAGTTTTTGAATAAACAGAATCTTCAGATCCAAACTGACTTGGCTGTTTCAAAGCTTCTTGATTGAACAAAATAAGTTTGATCTTCACTTGATATAGAAGTTGATCTTAAGATAGCTCCCTCCTTAGATTCAGAAATAGATCTGAATCTTTCTTACAGACTATTCAGGATCTGCCTCCTTAAGGGTTTCCTCCTTTCTTATTGTTGAATTCTCTCACTGAATGATTCAGTTTCTTCGTTCTTATCTGGTTGTCATGGATCAATCCTTTATATAAACTTTCTCAATGATTACCGGCTGATCTGGTATGTAACAATCTTCTGAAAGTTCTGACAAAGGTGTCAGACCTGTTGGTTATGACAGCTGTCGAGTCACCAGTCATGATAGTTGATTCTTCAAAGACTTTACAACTCAGCATGAACCACTCATCAAACTGCTTCACACATGTCAACACAATTAGACTAAGTATCAACAAAAGCCTTGATGATGTCGACACAACACTCAATGTGTCGACACAATCATTCTTCTGCTACTTGACACAACTTCTGATTGTATGTGTCGACACAAGTCCTGTGTGTCTACACAACTACTCCTAGTCTCAACATAACTGATGCAGACAGATGACGTTGAGTGTATGTTCAGATATTGTTGAGTGTGTGTCGACACAAGTCCTGTGTGTCGACACAAGCCCTTCAGACTCAGTATAGCTGTTGTTGTTAGATTGCGTTGAGTGTTATCCAGAAGTCGTTGAGTGTGTGTCGACACAAGTCCTGTGTGTCGACACAAGCCCTTCAGACTCAGTATAGCTGTTGCTGATAGATGGCGTTGAGTGTGTGTTGATACAAGTCATGTGTGTCGACACAAACCTTCTTCAGGTGTCGACACAATTCCTGAGTGTTGACACATGCCTTTCTTCTAGTGTCGAAATAAGTCCTGGGTGTCGACACATCTTCTGCTTCAGGTGTCGACACAATTCCTGCCTTAGGTGTCGACACAATTCTAGGTGTCAACACAGCTTCTTCTTCAGGTGTCGACACAATGCCTGGGTGTCGACATAGGCCTTGCTTCTAGTGTCGACACAACTTCTGGGTGTCGACACAACTTCTGGGTGTCAACACAATTCTTCACAAGTGTCGACATAACTTCTGGGTGTCGACACAATTTTTCACAAGTGTCGAGACTTGTACTTAGAGAATTTTCTTGCAAACTTTACACCTGCACAATGAAACTCAAACATCACATCAAATACAAATTGATGTATATCATTGAGTAAGATGATGCTTCTTCAAATCTGGTACATATTTTTCATTGTACCCAACATATACTGACCCCCCACCGTCTCCGGCAACGACGATGAGCTCAACAATTTTTTCTCCAAAAAGACTTTGAGGTCGCCTTCCTCCGAAGGTGCCTTGACTCGCTCCTCCCCGTCCTCCCCGGCGAAGGTATACCTTTCAACTTTCCTCCTTGCCAGATCTCGCAAACTCAATGAAATTTTCTAACATGTTCCATGCACAGGGGAGCGACTGGTCCCCGAAATTACGCCCTTCGCGGACTAAGGACTACTCCCTGACCCCCTCGCCTGCGAGAAAGTGGCTGCAGCCGCCTGCCGAGACGAGCCGTCGTCGTCCAAGCCCTCTGGTAAGAAGCGGGCTAATCCCGCGGGGTCCAAATCGCCTCACCGCCATCCACCATAGAAGAAGATGGAAGCGGTGGTGGTTTCTCAGGCGAAGCAACAACAACAACTACAGCCCAAGTACATGAGCTCGCCCGAGCCTTCCCCGGATGGGTCGCCGGAGAGCCCGCTGAAGGAGACAATCGATAAAGGGCAGGAGGGAAGCGAGCCATCTGCTCCTGCAGTCAAGAAGATCGACCCCGGCCTGCGAGTCAGGCCCGTCGAAGGGTCACCCCCTCTTCGGCCTTGGGGGGAGGTGGAAGGACTCGGCTGGTAAGCCCGTGGTCCAATGGGACGAGTCGTCCCACAGGATCTCTATCTCCACCCTCCAACCCTCATGGGCTGACCGCGAGCCCTCCTCTGGTCAAGCCTATGCGCTCGACTTCGGACTCTACGGGCGCGAGGATGTCGCGGCCTATAAGCGCATGACCCTGCGCCAACTCGACCATGAGGGCCTGCAGGCCCATATGCGTGCACTGGAGCTCCACCACATGGTGGTTCGTCGCGGCTTCAACCTCACCCACCTCCTGCATAAGGCTGAGCAGAAGCGTGACCTAGCCTAGGACAAGGTTGTCGACTTGGAGAGGAGGCTTGACATTGCCGAGGACTTGCTCGCCAAGGGTGTCGGCGGACTGGTAAGCACTGGTTATCCTTTTCTCTTTTTACTTAGAATTTTTAGCTTCAGATTTACTTACCTGTTCTTGCCACATGATACCGAGGCCGCTAGGGAGCTGCGGACTCGCGTCGTCGGACTAGAGGAAGAGAATAACTAGCTCTATACTCACTCCGCCGAGCTGGAGGCCCGCACTGTCGAGCTGGAGGCTCGCACCGCCAAGCTGGAAGGGAAGAACGCAAAGCTAAGTGAGGAAAACAAGGGACTTCACGACTAAATCACCCGCCAGGAGGAAGCCTTCCTCCCTCCAAGTGGCAGCGAGCCCCCCTTCCCATATAAGAGTCCGAGGATCTTTGGCGAGCTTGAGGTCGTTGAAAGGCTGCGGGTTAACTCAATCGAATCCGCCGAATGCACCATGTATAAGACCCCTCCCCTTACCAAGGAGGCCCCCGGTCTTATGCCCAGAACTGCCGCCTTACGATGATACTAACTCACGGGTTAGTCGACACCGTAAGACGCCGATTCTGCTGGCTAGTATGATTATATAACCTGTTCGGCCAATTTGAGAAATAGAAGTATAAAAGTAGTGTATGAAAACAGCTAGCTAGTCCACAGTCATAGTACATATCATATATATGAAAATGAGAGTACAACAGAATAGTCCAAATGAGTACAAAATAATGAGACAAGGGCTTATGCCCTGTACATGGATATCACAAATCTCTCTCTCTCAAATCAAAAGCGGAAGCTGATCTAATATCATCAAAACTCGTCCCACCTGAGGACGTGCAGTAGTAGTAGGAGTCGGTGGTAGTGGTATCTGCTCCTCATGTCCTACCCCCTCGTCCTGCTGGTCGTGCTGGTGCTCCATCTCCTCGAACTCCTAAAATGATTTGGTCACCGACCGTTAGTCAAAAGACTAAGTCATTTCCTCCGCACCTCGCCCCGCAACTCCTAGGCACCGTGCGGGAGGATGAAGTGGAGGACAACAAGGGGTATCAAAAGGAAGCAGGTGACAATGAAGCTATACTACCAAGTATAAAAGTAAGCAGTAATTCTACTCTAGCAGTTCTATGTATACAGTACAAGTGAAGTAAGCATGTACGGTACTGAAAGTAGTAAAGCAGGAAGTAAGTAAAGTGGTATAGTAAATAAAGTACAACAATCTACTGATAATCTACCATCACAGATGTACTCTAACTTATATGAATGCTCATACAAACATATAAGTTAGAGTTTCCAAAAATTAACTTATCATATAAAAGAGCCCATACTAATTTATATGATAAGGATCCATGAAGTGTATGACCTAATATGAATGAATGCATGCGGATTATTTATGAATCATGCAAGTGCAACTCATACACAATGACTCTGTGATCACAGGCCTTTAGTTCCCGCTTTTTGGAGCTAGCATCACTCTCTGGTACCACCATTGTGGCTACGACAGTAGTGGAGCGGGCGTCTCCGCTCCTAGACAGGTATGCACACTACCAAACCTAGACCTCCCATCCGCCTCTATACACGTCCTAGGTGCACTCTAGAGTTTTGCGTACTAATTGTTGATTACCCGTCAGTCTTGTTGGGTCGGGTGCGCGTTTTTGGGGATTGTCCACCAGACCGCAGTATAAACAACTTACTGGCCCCTCAAACCACACACCTGTCTGAGTCACCGTACTGCCATCGGTGTGACGATTGGCCCAGTACCGCATGACCCGCCACTAGTTTGTATTATGCACATGCAAGATAATTCAACTCGAGCCTACAGCTCGCAGGGCCAAACTGCCCTGAATCCCTCCAACCCTATACGCGTAAGAATATTACAACAAATCCCTCCAACCCTATACAGGTGAGAATGTTACCACAAATCCCTCCAACCCTATACGAGTGAGTATAATATTACGATCCTTAGCCTATTAGACTACTCTTGTCTAAGGGTTATTATACTTAGCGATTTAAGGTTAATCCCAGGACTGCCCAGGGCATACCCGGTGAAGGGCTCTCGGGGGTACTAGGAACTACGATGGGCTGAAGCCCAAAGCTCCCTTTCTCAAGGATATTTATTTTAGTTGATGTCTACCCATGCATTCATATCCAGCTCTCATTGTTGCTCTGGAACAATCCTAATGACTTAAGGTATTACCGGGAAATTGGCGATCTTCCGTCGATCTCCGTTTTAGCCACCGTCCTTAGGGTTTTGCACTCCACTACTCAATACTATGAGATGACTTACTAAATATCAACCAGGGTTTACTTTCCAAAATAGTTATCACTGCAGCCCTCTATCGTATCCCCCTAGGGTTCTAATAGTATATACTACCTGAGCTAAACGCAACCCGTGACCTAATACCACCCGTAAGTAAGGTTTCCAATTTCTTGGCCAAAATGACCCTAATCATTTATCATGGGATGGTATGATGTATAATGATGACTATGTAGAATTTCACTATTTTCTGAGTCATTTAGATCACTAAATTAAACCTTTTAATTAATTCCCTAGGTCGCTTAATACATGGAGTACTATAATTAATAATCCAACTGACCTAAGGAATTTTCCTGATTTGTGATTTGGTGAAATAATAATGTCTGCCAAAGATTATAATTTTCTTACCAAGAATTCCATTTATTCCTTATTTAATACAAGATCCATGTAAAAGTCATTTTCCAAAGGAAGTACGGAAAATCCTTTACCAACAATTCTAAGAAAATTACAGAACATACTTATTGATGAAATAATGCTAAGTACAGAGATTCATAAATATATATGGTGTAATGGTCTACAGAAATTCATTTGAAGTATTTTACCAAAATGCCATTATAGGGTTGTAAATATTATTTACACATCCAAAAATGTAGAGATAATTGTACAAGGTCATTCATACATAAATACATCACTATGAATTTTCCCAGAATTTTCTACTGTAAATTTCAATCATTTTTAAATAATTACAATAAAGGATAAAATTGTAATTTCCACATAACACCATCTTAAATCCTTCAAACAGAGCCATAAACTTTTACAGGGTTTAATAATGACCCCCTTGAGTTCTTTACTAAAATTGGGGATTTTATTTCATCAATAAACCTAATTTCAAGTTATTACCATTTAATAGTCAATTTTTTCAAAATTTCAAATGATGGGATTTTTAATCCCAAAAATCCCAATGTCTCCGTGAGGGGTATATTCCATCCCTATGAACCCATGTCCAGAGTTTCATTGATATGAAAGGTGTAAAAATGGGTAAATCCACATTTTGGTGATTTTTGCTAAAAGCACCCCAAGCTTAAGTATATCCAACACATGCAAGTGGGATTACCCAACATGCAGTGGTCCAATGAGGCTAAAATTTTAACCATGGGTATATACTGACCCCTAGGCCATTTCACCAAAATTTGGGGCTATTTGGAGTCATATTACTCCAAATTATTTCATTAATTTAATTATATGTATTTTGATAAAAACTATAAAAAAATTATCCCCCAAAAATTCTAATTTTTGGGCAGGGGCCTAATATACAAAAATCAAGTACATACCTAAAATCTTGGGTCAAGTGGACATCTGGTTTGGCATGGGCATCAATTTTAGTTTCTTCCCTAGCCTAGGACCAGTCCTAGTAGAACTGTCCTACAGAAAAATCTACTGCACCAAATTATGATTTTAAGGTACCAAATTAAGGTTAAGAGGTAGGGACACATTTTTTATTTTAATCACAAGATCTATAAATGGCTCTAAGTGCCCTAAAATTAACATGCAATGTCACTGATTAAGTGTGACAGATATTTAACTATTCATCATTAAATGATTAATTTAATTCATTTGATTTGCACACATCTTGAAGCAGAATCGACGACATCCGCTCATCGTCCCCATCCGCCGACGACTGAGATCGAGCCGTCCTGGGCCGACTTTGCTGGCTGTTTCCGGCCACCTGGGCCGGCGCCACCGCCGGCGATTATCACCACCACCTCCATTGAGGTGGTGGCTAGCGTTTCCCAGCGGTGAGGCGGCCGGAGGAGGCTCCTCCTGCAATCCCGAGCAAGAAGAAAAACTCGGGATTTCTGCTCTCTGCTCACGTGGCACCGGGCTCAATTAAGCCCGATATCTCTCCTAATCGATCTAGGATTCTAGTACGGAGAGGTGAGGCGAAATAGACCCGAATGGTGGCTTGGCGGCGAGTTTGGCGGCAGTTGGCCACGGCCGATTGTGCTCTAGCGACTCTTGCTCAAATCCTCGATTCTTCAATAAAAGTCTTGCTCCAGGACTCGATTTCCACTCCTTTCCTCTCTCTGAAGCTGTTGGTGGGGGTGGGTTTGGCCGGGAGTGAGTGTATAGGGAGATAAGACTGAGGGGATCTCGGTTCAAGCTTTGGATGCTTCACAGCTGCTGCCAAGTGGCCTCCATGCACCTAAATCCTTCTTAACATTCTCTGGAGGCTTCAGCCAGCAAGCTTTGGTGTTGAAGCCAAAAATGACCCCAACGAATGTTCACGAACCAAAGCGCAGCCGACGCCTACTTCTCTCTTACCTCGACCCTTGACTGGCTGCTAAGGTCAAAAGACTGACCCAAAGCCTCAGCTGGGAGGTCCCACCACTCACCCGGAAGATCTCTGAGAGCTTCCCCTCCAAAGCCAAATGCTGGGCTGGGAGCTCCTCAGAAGGCAATAGAGTGGGAGAATAATGAAAGTGCTGCCTTCCGAAGAGCCCCTATGGGTCTTTTTATAGTCTTCCTTTGACCTGAAAATACTGAAATACCCCTGAGGGGTCTGCCAATAGCCAAATCCCGCTGTCCTCCCAAGGGTATTTGGGTAATTTTACCTCGGGATAATAATAATAAAATAATCCCCTTTACGAGCGCCGGGCCCTACCACGTGGGCCCACTTAGCGAGAACCCTGGCCGTGAAGGCTCTCGCTGGACCCCCAACTGGGCCAACCTTGGCGACCCCTTGCCAGGGAGGTTCGCGCCCCTCACGATCTTGAAACTATCGCGACTGAAGGCTCACTCAGGGCCTTCTCGCCTGCCCTGGGCGGGAGCTTACCCTAAGGCGGGAGCTTCCGTAGTCAGACCCTCTGCTTTGGTCGGTCGACGATCTCTCCTGCCGAGAGGTCGACTATCTGCCCTTGCCGGTCGACGATCTCTCCTGCCGAGAGGTCGACTATCTGCCCTTGCCGGTCGACGATCTCTCCTGCCGAGAGGCCGACTATCTGCCCTTGCCGGTCGACGATCTCTCCTGCCGAGAGGTCGACTATCTGCCCTTGTTTCCTCAGCTTTCGCCTGCCCTTGGCGAGAGCTCCTACAGGACAAGAACTCCCCAAGTATGCCCTATGGTTAACCCGAGGCTAGCCTGAGACTAGCCCAATCCTGACCAGCGAATATGGGGTTGTACACAATCCCCGCTCTTTTCGAGCTAGCCCTGCGCTCGACAAGACAAGTCCAACCCCCAAAATATTCGCTGGACACGTGCCAGCTAACCAGGGGAATCTTTTGGTGGGCCCTACTGCAGCTATAAATATGCACCGATAGGCGACCATGTGCCTCGCCCTTGAAATACTGTTTTACCACTGAGCTCTCGCCCCCCCGGGACTTTTGCACGAGCTTACCATGCATCCCAAACGTGCTGCCAAACCACTTCCGCAAGACCTCCAAGACCGGTTAGCCGCTGCCCAAGCGCGGGCTTTGGCTAACTGCGCGGCGGTGGCTCCATGGTTAGCGAAAAAGACTTCAACCGCCGGGCCTTCCGACCCAAAGAAGAAGGAAAAGAGAAGAGCGAAGGTGGTCCGGCGGGATCTTTCTCGTGAGAACAGGGAGCCTCCTTCCCCCACTCCCAATCCCGCGGGGGATCCTTCCCCGCAGAAGGTAAGCCTTTCCACCGTGCCTACCGAGCTGACTGTGCACTAGATCCGATGATTAAAGTAAGCTTTCGCAGGAACCCGCTCCTAATGATGACGCCGAAATCCCGCCAAGTTCTTTGAACCTGCCCGCTCATTCACCCAAGGACCAAGCGCGGGTCTCGGAGGGGATTCCTCCAGCCGAGACCGGAACGATAGGTACATTTTCCCTTGTCAATATTTCAACCCGACCCTCTCTTTTCTGAACCGTCTTCTCGCAGTGCCAGCTTCCGCCGACCCGGGTTTAACCACCCGGGAAGATGAAGCGAGAACCGTTGAGGAGCCTCCTGCGGTGGCCGATCCTATCCTGTAGGCGGGAGGGGCGGCTTCTGAACCTTCCGCTACTCTCAAGGATGCTGATCGTCCCTTGAGAGAAGACAACTCCCCTCGCGCTTCCGGCCAGGCCGGGATCATCGTGCGCGAGCCCTTCCGCCCGGGGCTGGGCAAGCCTCTTCACCTCCTTTATGGAACCAACGGAGGGGTCGGGCCTTCTCGTCCAACTTTGGTTGACGGTTCTCGCCCCACCGCAGGTATGCGAAAACTTTTTCTGGACTGTTGATTGTCATGCCTTGACCAAAATTCTCGTGTGTTTCTTTCGCAGGTGATCCTGGCTTGCGGTCGGGCGTCAACGAGGAAGGAGAAGAAGAGGAAGAAGTAGAGGAGGAAGAAGAAGATGAAGAGTCCCCTCTCCCTTCTTCTGGCGAGATAGAAGAAACCTTGAACAGCGCTGGGAGCGCGAAGGGGAGACGGAGGAAGATCTCGGTCATCCTGACCAAGCTTATCCGGCGAGACCGTGCCCATACTGCCGCGGCGAAAGCATTCCGCGAATCCGTGGAGCAAAGGCTGGAGGCTCTGGAGCGGGATTTCTTCTTGGGCGAGACTGATTGCCCGGGTGGGCCTTCCGCCGAGTCTTCGCCAGGGAGGTGCATCTCGCAGATCCGGAATTACGCCAGGCGGATCAACCTTGGGTGTACCACGCTATCGTCTTACTTCAACCCGTTGGCGCCTCCAAGAACTAGGCGGCGAGAACGAGGACGATGGAGCTGGAAGCCCTACTAGCCTTCCCGCTTTGAATCTCAATGTATCTCTTTTATCCATGCATCTGTAATAAACACTACTGTTAATTAAGTTTATCCAGCTTGCGCTAGCGAGGATCTCGCTGTTATCCATGTCTTTCTTTTCTTCTTCTTTTTATTACTCTGCGAGGCTTTTTGAATTAGGACGCTTACACCAATCTAGGATGCTTGCGCCAATCTAGGGGGCTTGCGCCAACCCAGAGTCGCGTCGAAACCCGGAACGACCGTTGACCGCTGCTATCCTGAGGGGGAAAATCGAGGCGCCGTTGCCCGGATTCTGACAGCTGTACTCCGCCGTCACTTTCTCTCTCTGTCGGGTGGATCCATGATGATTATGATTCCCTATAAATAGAGAAGTCTACCAACCGCATTTACTTCTTCGATCCGGAACCTCAGCCTTCCTTCCTTGCTCTCGCGTTCTTGCTTCCGCTTCGACCTCTTTTCAGCTCTCGCTCTCACCCGCAAACCCACCATGCCTGGCGAGAACAAGGGTCGCGCCCACTGCGCGGAAGCTTTCCAGAAACATCTCTTCCCTTCCTGCAAGCTCTCCCTCGACGAATACAACATGATCGTTGACCGCTACATTCCCGCCGGCTTCTCGGCGCGGAACCCGGGTAATCACGATAGGGTGAATACTCCGGAGGTGGGAGAGCTCGCCATCCCCCTCGAGCACTTCGAGGTGGGCTTCCGCCTTCCCCTTTGGCCGGAGGTTCGGCTTGCTCTTCGCTACTATGGGGTGGTTCCCGCCCAACTGAACCCGAACTCGGTCGCGATCCTTATAGCATTCATATGCTATATGCGATCCGAGAGGATCGAGTTCAGTTTGCCCATCTTCTGGAAGCTATTCAACTTCCGTGCCAAGGGCGGGGTGGTTTTCTTCTCCTGGCAACTGCTCGAGGTTACCGGTCTCGCCAACAAGCACCACCACTGGGGCGAGAAGTTCGTTTATGTTAGCGGGGACTTTGGCAACGTCCCGCTTCAGCCCGTCCAGTATGAGGATGCTGCCTACAAGCCGCCTACTCTGGGATCGCGCGAGAGCGCAATCCTGGAATTCTTTGGGACCAAGGAGTTCGATGTCCTCCACCTCAGGCGAGACGTCGACTCCCTCCCACTCGTTCACTCGGGCGAAGGTATGGTCTCACCTCGGATTCCCTCTTTCATCAAAGATCTTCCCGCGCTAAAGCGTTTTAACTTTGCAGGAGAGCAGGAGGTCCCTCTGCGCCAACCCTTCGCTGAAGGCCGGGGTGTCGAGGGTCTGGCCGCGAGAGGCTCCCTTGCGCTCGCGGAAGCTAGCGCCAGCGCCTGCCGAGACGATCCAGCCCCTCCCTTGCCGCCACCAGCCAAGAAGCGGAAGGTCACCCTTCCTCCTCTCCGAACGCTGAAGAGGCCCAAACCTTCTGCCCTTGAGAAGGGGAAAGCCCCGGCCGTCCCGCCTGTCCAACCTCCTCCCGAGGGCAGGTCCTTTGAAGCGATCCTCCAGATGGCCAGCGAGATGGATGCCGCCGCCAAGAGCCGCGCCGAGGCTTCTACCGGGAACCCATCGGCCGCGAGCGAGGCTGGGGGAGGAGTGGTCGCCGCCGAAACCTCTGCCAGCGTCCCGCCCCAGGAGGTGCCGAGAGGGCACAGGAACTTTGGCTTCGGCGTGAAGTACGTCGACGCGGAGGGGAAGCCTCAGATGGAATGGGACCCCGAGTCGAACTTGATCAAAGTTACGACGCTCCTTCCCAGCTGGGCGGAGGGGGAAAATGTGACTGGCGAGGCCTTCTCGCTTGGATACGGCCTTTACAGCCGGGAGGATGCCAGCGTATTTGACCAGATGTCCACCCGCCTTATAGCCTTCGATGCCATCCGGGCTCTATTGCGCGGGTTCGAGCTTGCGCATATGTGTGCGCGCCGAAGCATCACCCTTGACAAGAATTTCACCGATATGCGCAAGGCGAGGGAGGACGCGATGGCTCGAGCACACACCACGGGAGAAGAACTCGCGAAAGCTCAACAAGAGCTTGCGGATGCTCGACTGGCGCTGTCTCTACGCCCTGCGGCTGAGGTAAGCGAGACCCTCCCGAACCCTTGCTTTCGTTTTTCAATGTTATGATGGTGCGATGTTTCCAGACTGAACTCTCTTTTTTTCTTTTCACAGGATTCTGCCCAAGTCAGGGAGCTTCGCGCAGAGCTGGCCAACGCGCGCTGCGAGAGCGTTCTCTTGAGGGAACAGCTTCGCGCAGAGCTGGCGAAGGTCCCGCCTCCAGAGCTAGATGCGAGGCTGCGGAGTCGTTACCTCTCGGAGTACGACGTTGACAAGCTGCTCCAAGCCAACGCTCAGGAAACCGTCAGGCTGACGCTCGAGACGCTGCGAGACGTCAAGCTGCTTCGGGAGGACGGCGCGACCATCGACGCTCGCCAGCTTCTTCCTTGGCTCTACGATCCAGTTCCCAAACCTCCGGGCGCGCCGGACTCGCCTCCCTCAGACATCCCGAGGTCTTCTACCGCTGGCAAGATATCTGGAGAGGGCTCTGGCGATGATTCAAGCGAGAGCACCAGCGGGAGCTACAGCGCGTCCCCCTGAACTTCTTCTTTTCTTTTTGTTTCTTTTGTAATGAGCGAGAGGCTCCTACTTTTTGTAATTAATTTTATGCAAAGCAATGTTTCATCTCTCATCTTCAGCGTGCTTGAAAGTATATTGTTCTACCGAATGGCTTCCGCGCGAGCTCCCGCCGAGACCCTTAGTCTCTTTAGGATAACCTCTTAGAAATCCGTTAGGCGGGAACCTCGCGTCGTTAATTAAGTTGTCCTGCTCAGGTCCGCCGGGAGCCTCTTTCTGCGAGACCCCACCCCTTTGACTGAGACCTTTGCTGGCCGAGACCCTTACTGGTCGAGACCTTTGGGGCCTTGCCTCCAGTCTAGGTCAGGGCCCTACCCACATATTTTTCCAAGCAATTAAACCCCTACCCCACCGGCGAGCCGTCGGACCTGCTAGCTTATCGAGAGCCTGCGCAACGGGTCTACCTGGGGCCGAGTCGAGCTCGTTGTAATGTAGAAGTGGCCAAGAACAAAGTATCTCAGGAGCCAACCTATCCCCCGCAGGCGAGCCTTCGGACCTGCCAGCTTGATGAGAGCCTGCGCAGCGGGTCTACCTGGGGCCGAGCCGAGCTCGGGGTGTCGTAGAAGTGGCTAAGAACAAAGTATCACAAGAGCCAACCTTTCCCCCACAGGCGAGCCTTCGGACCTGCCAGCTTGATGAGAGCCTGCGCAGCGGGTCTACCTGGGGCCGAGCCGAGCTCGGGGTGTCGTAGAAGTGGCTAAGAACAAAGTATCGCAAGAGCCAACCAATCCCCCACAGGCGAGCCTTCGGACCTGCCAGCTTGATGAGAGCCTGCGCAGCGGGTCTACCTGGGGCCGAGCCGAGCTCGGGGTGTCGTAGAAGTGGCTAAGAACAAAGTATCACAAGAGCCAACCTATCCCCCACAGGCGAGCCTTCGGACCTGCCAGCTTGATGAGAGCCTGCGCAGCGGGTCTACCTGGGGCCGAGCCGAGCTCGGGTGTCGTAGAAGTGGCTAAGAACAAAGTATCGTAAGAGCCAACCTATCCCCCACAGGCGAGCCTTCGGACCTGCCAGCTTGATTAGAGCCTGCGCAGCGGGTCTACCTGGGGCCGAGCCGAGCTCGGGGTGTCGTAGAAGTGGCTAAGAACAAAGTATCGCAAGAGCCAACCTATCCCCCACAGGCGAGCCTTCGGACCTGCCAGCTTGATGTGAGCCTGCGCAGCGGGTCTACCTGGGGCCGAGCCGAGCTCGGGGTGTCGTAGAAGTGGCTAAGAACAAAGTATCACAAGAGCCAACCTATCCCCCACAGGCGAGCCTTCGGACCTGCCAGCTTGATGAGAGCCTGCGCAGCGGGTCTACCTGGGGCCGAGCCGAGCTCGGGGTGTCGTAGAAGTGGCTAAGAATAAAGTATCGCAAGAGCCAACCTATCCCCCACAGGCGAGCCTTCGGACCTGCCAGCTTGATGAGAGCCTGCGCAGCGGGTCTACCTGGGGCCGAGCCGAGCTCGAGGTGTCGTAGAAGTGGCTAAGAACAAAGTATCGCAAGAGCCAACCTATCCCCCACAGGCAAGCCTTCGGACCTGCTAGCTTGATGAGAGCCTGCGTAGCGGGTCTACCTGGGGCCGAGCCGAGCTCGGGGTGTCGTAGAAGTGGCTAAGAACAAAGTATCACAAGAGCCAACCTTTCCCCCACAGGCGAGCCTTTGGACCTGCCAGCTTGATGAGAGCCTGCGCAGCGGGTCTACCTGGGGCCGAGCCGAGCTCGGGGTGTCGTAGAAGTGGCTAAGAACAAAGTATCACAAAGGCCAACCTATCCCCCACAGGCGAGCCTTCGGACCTGCCAGCTTGATGAGAGCCTGCGCAGCGGGTCTACCTGGGGCCGAGCCGAGCTCGGGGTGTCGTAGAAGTGGCTAAGAACAAAGTATCACAAGAGCCAACCTTTCCCCCACAGGCGAGCCTTCGGATCTGCCAGCTTGATGAGAGCCTGCGCAGCGGGTCTTCCTGGGGCCGAGCCGAGCTCGGGGTGTTGATGAAGACAACCAAACCTCTCCCCCACAGGCGAGCCTTCGGACCTGCCAGCTAGATGAGAGCCTGCGCAGCGGGTCTACCTGGGGCCGAGCCGAGCTCGGGGTGTTGATGAAGGTAACCAAACCTCTCCCCCACAGGCGAGCCTTCGGACCTGCCAGCTAGATGAGAGCCTGCGCAGCGGGTCTACCTGGGGCCGAGCCGAGCTCGGGGTGTTGATGAAGACAACTGAACCTCTCCCCCACAGGCGAGCCTTCGGACCTGCCAGCTAGATGAGAGCCTGCGCAGCGGGTCTACCTGGGGCCGAGCCGAGCTCGGGGTGTTGATGAAGGTAACCAAACCTCTCCCCCACAGGCGAGCCTTCGGACCTGCCAGCTAGATGAGAGCCTGCGCAGCGGGTCTACCTGGGGCCGAGCCGAGCTCGGGGTGTTGATGAAGACAACCGAACCTCTCCCCCACAGGCGAGCCTTCGGACCTGCCAGCTAGATGAGAGCCTGCGCAGCGGGTCTACCTGGGGCCGAGCCGAGCTCGGGGTGTTGATGAAGATTCCTTCGACCAGGCCTATTCTATCACTTAGATGAGGAATCATAGCCAGTTAAAACAAAAAACATAGAGGTTGCATATTCAGCGACAGTCAACATTTTGAAATAAACTCATTGAAAATGCAACAGTTATTTACAACATTACAATCCTTCTTTCCCTCTTACGGGTAGAAGCGCTTCAGGTCATCACCATTCCAGGTGTGACTCAAGGTCCTTCCCTCCGCGTCCTGGAGATAGTAGCCTCCGTTAACCAGAGCCTTCTCTACTATATAAGGCCCTTCCCAGCTAGGGTTGAGCTTACCCACCGCGGCCGACCTTCCCGCAGCGTCGACCTTTTTCAGTACTAGATCCCCCTCGGCGAATTGCTTGACTCTGATGTGCTTATCGAAGTACCGAGCCATTCGCCGTTTTATTTCTTCTTGCCTGATGGCGGCAACCTCCCGCAGCTCCTCCACCATATCTAATGAGAGGCGCAACCCTTCCTCATTTTCCAACCTCCAAGCTTCGCTTCCCTCGGCCGCGGCCGCGACCCTTGGAGACCTAACCTCGAACTCCACAGGGAGGACAGCCTCACACCCATGAGAGAGCTTGAAGGGGGTCTCTCCTGTGGCCGTGTTCGGAGTTGTTCACAAGGCCCACAGGACGGAAGGGAGCTGTTCCACCCAGCTGCCCTTCAGGTTCTCCACCTTCTTTTTGAGCAAGTTGACGATGACTTTGTTCGCCGCCTCCACCTGGCCATTGCTCCGAGGATGATGGACAGAGGCGAACCTGAGGTCAATCCCCAATTGGGTGCAGAAATCGATGAATTCTTCACTGGCAAACTGAGGACCGTTGTCCGTCACTATCGCTTGGGGCAATCCGTGCCTGCAAATGATTTCCCCCCAAACGAAGTTTCTGATGACCTGGGAGGTTACCTTGGCTAACGGCTTGATCTCCAGCCATTTGGAGAAGTAGTCAATCATAACTAGGAGGAACCTCCTCTGTCCGCTAGCTGGAGGAAAGGGTCTAACCAGGTCCATTCCCCAAATGGCGAAGGGCCATGGCGCCGTGATGCTTCGAAGCCTTTGGGCGGGCAAGAGCTGGAGAGGAGCATGTACTTGGAACTTCCGACACCTCCTTGCGAATTCAGCTGTATCCTTCCTTAAGGTCCGCCAGAAATATCCCTGTCTTATCACCCTTGCTTCCAATGTCCTTCCCCCTGAATGACTGCCGCATTCTCCAGAATGGACCTCTTCCAGGATCCTCGGGACTTCCTCCTCGGTTACGCATCTCGCAAGGAGCCCTGACAACATCTTCCGATGCAAGCTCCCCTCCAGCATCAGGTAATGAGCCGCCTTGTACCTGAAGCTCTTTGCATCCTTGACTTCTTCCGACAGTTCTCCTGTGGTCAAGAAGGTCACCAACGGATCTACCCATGAGGACCGCCGATTCACCTCCATCACCTCCCCCTCTTCAATGGCTGGCCGAAATAGTTCGGTTAGGGTACCTCCACCCCAAGGCCCGAACTTTGCTAATCGGTCAGCTGCCATGCTTTCTTCCCTGGGAACATGTTGAATAGAAAAAGAACGGAAACCTCCAATAATAGTTCTTACCTTTGATAGATATCTTGCGAGGGTAGGCTCCCGGGCCTCAAACTCGCCTCGGATCTGTGATGCTACCACCATTGAGTCGGTGAAGGCCTCCACATCCTGGATTTCCAGCTCCTTTGCCAAGCGAAGGCCAGCTATCACAGCCTCATACTCCGCTTGGTTATTGGTTACAGGGAAGTGGAAGGTCACTGCTTGCTCTATGGTAACTCCCTGAGGACTTACCAACACCACACCTCCTCCCAGGGAGTGCCTTCCTGAGGCCCCGTCGACCACCATCTTCCACGCTTCTTGCGGCCTTGGTTCTTCAACCTCGGCCTCGGTAACATAGTCCGCCAGAAAATCCGCTACTGCCTGGGCTTTGATGGAGAGCCTCGGGACGAAAGAAATGTCGAACTCGCTTAGCTCGATGGACCACTTTGCCAACCTTCCTGAATGTTCCACCCCCTCCAAGACCTTGCGAAGGGGATGGTCGGTTACCACCCTAATCGAGTGTGCTTGAAAGTAAGGGCGAAGCTTCCTAGCTGAGATGACCAAAGCATAGGCTAGCTTTTCCAGGATGGGGTATCGGAGCTCCGTCTTTTTTAAGATTTGGCTGACATAATAGACGGGTAACTGCTTCTTCCCCTCTTCCCTAACCAAGACGGAGCTCACTGCCTCTCCCCCCACTCCGAGATACAAGGCTAGGTCCTCCCCTTCCTTCGGGCTTTGAAGTAACGAGGCTTGGGAGAGTTGTCTCTTCAGCCCCTGAAATGCCTCTTCACACTCGGCCGTCCATTCGAATACTTGGTTATCCCGAAGTACTTTAAAGAAAGAGGAACATCTATCCCCTGACCGAGAGAGGAACCTGCTTAGCCCGGCCAACTTCCCGGTCAAGCGCTGGACCTCCTTGGCATTGCGAGGTGATTCCAGGTCTAGTATAGCCTTAACCTTATCGGGGTTAGGCTCTACCCCCGCGGGAGTCAAGAGGTGTCCGAGGAATTTCCCGCGACTAGCCCCGAAGACACACTTCAAGGGGTTCAACCTCATCTTGAACCTTCGCAGGGTGGCAAACGTCTCCTCCAAGTCCCGCAAGTGGGAATCAACACACTTGCTTTTGACCATGAGGTCATCCACATAGACCTCCAGGTTCCTTCCCCTTTGATCTCGAAAGATTCGATCCATCATACGTTGGTACGTTGCCCCTGCGTTCTTCAACCCGAAGGGCATCATCTTATAGCTGAAGCATCCCTCTCTCGTGATGAAGGAAACATCCTTGACATCAGGAGGGTGCATCCGGATCTGGTGGTAACCTGAAAATGCATCTAAAAAACTCATAAGAGAAAAACCAACGGCTGAGTCAACCAGCGCGTCGATTCGAGGCAAGGGGTAGCAATCCTTGGGACATGATTTATTTAATAGCGAAAAATCAACACACATGCGCCATTTTCCTCCTCCCTTCTTTACCATTACCACGTTGGAGATCCAGCCTGGATACTGGATCTCTGAGATGAAGCCTGCGCCCAGGAGCTTTTTGACCTCCTCTCGGATGGGGGCTTCTAGCTTGGTGGCGATGGCCCTCATCTTTTGGCGTATGGGGCGGGCTCTGGGATCCAGGTTCAAGCGATGACAGGCCAAGTCCGCGTCGATGCCCGGCATGTCTGCCGCGCTCCAAGCGAAGATGTCGACGTTGCTTTGGATGCAGGCTCGCATCCGCTCCTGATCCTCGAGGCTCAAGCCTCCGCTGATCCGAATCCTTTGCACCTCCCCCGCTCTTGTAAGCACCTCCGTCTCCACCACTTCTTCGGCCGGCTCCAGCCCCGACCGCTCCCAACTTACCCTTGCCTCTTCCTGCTCAAACTCGAGCTCCTCTCCCCCAACCTCATCAACTTCCATCGCCTCCTCCAGGCTCTCCTCCTGCCTCTGCTCTTCTTCATCCATCACTCCTCTCGCCTCTTCTAGGCTGATCTCCCCCACTTCCGCCATCTCCTCAACAACCTCTATCGCCTCTCCCAGGCTCATTCCCCCTTCCTCAACTCCTTCCTGCTCAACCATCTCCTTCTCCAACTCCTCTGCCTCCTCCATCCATGACACGGTATTAACCGCCGTCACATAGCATTGCCTTGCCATCTTCGGATCCCCCCTGATCCTAACCTGCACTCCTCCATTGTTGAACTTGAGGCATTTGTGGTATGAGGAGGGTACGTAGCGAAAGGCGCTGATGAGGGGACGTCCAAAGATGGCATTGTAACTACTCGGGGCGTCCACGATCACGAACCGACAGTTCCGTGAGACGCCCCCAAGCCTCACATGCAGGCCCACTCCCCCTTCCACTTCTTTCCTTTCTCCGGAGAAGCCAAAAATCGGTCCATCAGAAGCCAGGACCCTTTTTCCTTCCACCTTCATCTCATCGAAGGCCTTCTTGAAGATCACGTTCACCGAGCTCCCATTGTCCACCAGTATCCGGGAGACGGTGTAGTTTTCTATCACTGTCTGGATCACAAGCGCATCACAGAACGGATCCTCGTAGTCTGGCATATCCGCGGATGAGAAAGTGATCTACTCCTCTGGGGGGGAGCCTGGGAGGTTGAGGTGACCCCTCGGCGGAACATGGTTTGAAGGCTCCCTTTGCGGGTTGCCTCGATCCCCACTCCCCCATGGATCACTCCGATCCCTCCTCGGGTCCCCACGTCAGTCCTGTCTTCACACCTGTCCTCAACCTCTTCCCGCTGCACTTCAACGATCCTTATAGGCGGATCCTGCCTTCCGACCCCTCTGGCCCCTCTAATCTCCAGAAACTCTGGGCAGGTGGCCGTTGCGTGACCTTCCTCCTGATGGAAGTCACAATAAGGCAACGCCACCCTGCCCCCTCTTCCTTCTCCTCCTCCCCTTCTTCCGGCTCCCCGAAATCTTCTTCCTCTTCCTCTTCCCACCTCCATGGCCTCCTGCGGTGGTGGAAATGACCCCTTGGTCCTTGTCGCCATCCTCCCTGCTCCAGCCTTCTTTGCTCCCGGAAGTTATCTCTTCCCTGAAGTCCTCCTTGCCCCTTGGGGCGGCCCTCCTGAGGCCTCCAACCCAGTCGGTTGTTCGGCTCCCTGGCCCCCCCATGCTGCTGTCCCTGCCCTCGGGGCTCTTCTCTTCTCCTATCTTCCCTCGGCTCCCTCTGCTCTCTCTGCTTTCCCGCCACCGGCTCCTTCACATCATCCTCGGCCAACCTGGCCAGCTTCCTCGCAAACGCAGGGTTCGCCCTCTCGAAGTCTATCTCCTTCGCCGCCCTCTCCATGAGCTCCTCAAAAGAGAGAGGGGGCACTCTCTTCAACTCCATGCTGAAAAACCCTGGTCTCAGCCCCAGGGTGAAGGCAAGCATCAGTGCGTACCCCGGGACCTCCTGGACCAGGAGAACCTCCTCTTGGAACCGGTCGACATAGTGACCCAGCGTCTCTTCCGGCCCTTGCCTTACTGCAAACAGGCATTCAGCCTCCTTCTTCCTTTTCTTCGAAGTTGAGAACCTCAACAGAAAACCCCTCCGCAGATCCTCAAAGCTGTAGATGGAACTCGCCGGCAACTGGTGGAACCAGTCCCTGGCCTTCTCTTTCAGAGTGATGGCCAAAAGCCTACACTTGAAGGCATCCGACATTTGCCTGATGGACACCACGTCCTCGAACCATTGTACGTGCTGAACCGGGTCATCCTTCCCGGTGTAGTAGGTCATGTCCGGCTCCCGGAATCCCTCCGGCACTGGAGCCGAGACAATGAGCTCACTAAAGGGGGTCTCGCCTCCAGCCTGGCGAGAAGGCACATCTCGCGACCTCGGTTGGCTGGACCGATCCGCCAGACCATGCCCAGGGAAGAGTTCCCACACCGTCGCCTCCTTCTCGCCCAAATCCGCCGGAAGCTCCTTCTCGAGACGCTGGCCTGGGAAAAGCTCCCGCGCGGCCACGTCCCTCTCGCCTGCCTCCACCGGGACCTCCTTCCCGGGGCGCTGCCCTGGAGCGTTCTCGCCTAGCAGCGGAACCACCTCCACCGGAACCTGCGGCGTCTCCCACTCATTCCTTGCCGAGAAGGCCAAGTTGATCATCTGCATGACTTCCCGCCTGAAGTCCTCAAACATCTTCGTCGCCTCGTCCACCCGGGTGGGGGATCCTCCTGCGCCTGATCCTTCACCTTCGCCTCCTGCCATGGGACTTAACTCGAGATTTTCTTACACCGGCTGCTTCCACGCTCACCGCACCAGAACTGTTGAAGCCAAAAATGACCCCAACGAATGTTCACGAACCAAAGCGCAGCCGACGCCTACTTCTCTCTTACCTCGACCCTTGACTGGCTGCTAAGGTCAAAAGACTGACCCAAAGCCTCAGCTGGGAGGTCCCACCACTCACCCGGAAGATCTCTGAGAGCTTCCCCTCCAAAGCCAAATGCTGGGCTGGGAGCTCCTCAGAAGGCAATAGAGTGGGAGAATAATGAAAGTGCTGCCTTCCGAAGAGCCCCTATGGGTCTTTTTATAGTCTTCCTTTGACCTGAAAATACTGAAATACCCCTGAGGGGTCTGCCAATAGCCAAATCCCGCTGTCCTCCCAAGGATATTTGGGTAATTTTACCTCGGGATAATAATAATAAAATAATCCCCTTTACGAGCGCCGGGCCCTACCACGTGGGCCCACTTAGCGAGAACCCTGGCCGTGAAGGTGTTGGGGCTGCAGTCCGGAATCGCCCCCGCGCTGCGGTGCTATGCGGTAATGGCTTAACTGGCTGCCCCGTGGATCCGCCCGAGGACCTTTGATATAAAGATTAGTATGCGCCTTTGACCTTCAGGCCGGTCTTTTGGTGCAGTTGGTAGCACTAAGTCCTCTCAATTGGTATCAGAGGGAGGTTTACTGACTGAATAGGCTAACACCTAAGTCACAAGATCCTGATAGATACCAAAGCTTATAGATATTCACTATCATGGCCCAGTCTAAGGATTATTCAAGCACCAGACCTCCAGCATGCAACTTAGCTAAGTTTGGCATCTGGAAGGCAAGGATTAAATTATATATGAATTCTATTGATGAAAGTATTTTTGCTTCTATTTTGTCAGGTCCCCCAAGAGCACCTGCTGCTGCCACTGCCTCATCATCTGATATGAGTGCAGTGCCTCCTCCAGATTATAATGATGAGTTCAAGAAGGCCAAAATTGCAGATGCCAAGGCAATGAACATACTGGCTCAGACAATGTCTGATGAGGTGTTCCAGAAGGTTGCTAACTGTTCCTCAGCAAAGGCCATGTGGGACACACTGAACCAGATTGTAGCTGGTTCAGCTGATGAAAGGAAGGACAGAAGGTCCAACCTGATCTCACAGTACGAGAACTTCAAGAAAACTGATGCTGAATCAGTTGAAGCTATGTACACCAGGCTCAGCTCAATCATCAATGAGCTGAGGACCCTGGACAAGGACATATCATTGACAGAGGTCAATGATAAGATTCTTATGTGCTTCCCTAGCACATGGGATCTAAGAATCTGGCCCATCAAAGAAGCCAGAAGTACTAATGAGATCTCCACTGAAGCTCTCCTCGGCAAGCTCAAGTCTTTTGAGCAAGTGCTGAAGACCAGAGAAGTAGAAGCTGAAGCCAAGACTACCACTCCAACAAGAAAAGAGCAATCTCTAGCTCTTAAGGCTGCAGATGTTTCTGAAGGCAGCCAATCTAATGAGGAACTTATGGCACTGTTTGCCAAAAGGTTTCTTAAGATGGGGAGAAAGGAGTTCAGAAAGAAGTCTTCACGCTATGAAGACAAATCAAGGTATGATCGCTCTCCTGCTAAAGAAATTATATGTTATGGTTGCAGGAAGCCTGGACACATCTTGCCAGAGTGTCCAGAGGAGAAGAACAAAGAAAAGAGAAAAGATAAAGAACAGCACAGGAAGCACTCCAAGCCATCCTCCTACAAAAACAAAAAGAAGGAGAGAGGTTTCATTGCTGAAACCTGGAGTGATTCTGATGAAGAATCCTCCTCATCAAGCTCCAGTGAAGATGAGGAAGAGAAGAAGGCAAAAGAAGTTTGCCTCATGGCAATAGATGCCTGCAGCAACCACTCTGCTGCAGAGAGTTCTGATTCTGATGAAGAGATGCCTACAGAAGATGAGGTACTTTCTTCTTATGATTTTACTTCAGAAGAATTTAAGTTAGAATTTAAATCTTTATGTTTAGATTTAATTAGCTCAGAGAAGGAAATCAAAGAACTTAGAAATAGGTTAGCTGACTCAGAATCAATAGCCTCTGAAAACATTAGGTTAAAGGAAGAACTCACTACTTGTAGTGAAGAAATCAAATTTCTTAAAATAGAGTTAGCTAAGTCTAAGAGATTAGAAGAATCCCTTAATGGTAGAAGCCTTAAGCTGTTAGAAATTACCAGCATGACTAACACTAGGTCAGGTAATGATAAACTAGGCTTAGGAGCTTCTCCCAGTGAACCCCCAGTCCTTCTTAAAAATAATCTTTCAACTCCAGTGAACTTCATTTCAGCTAGTGGAAAGAAGAACACTGAGCAAGTAAATCTGGTTAATAAAACCTTAAATAAAGCTAAGAGAGAAAAGAGAAAGAAGTTTTTTAAAGAAATGCAAAGAGCGTCGAACGCAGCTCGACGATCGGAAGCTCCATGGTCGAACGAAGGTCGACGATCTGAGCACCCATCGTCGAACATCGATCGACGATTTCAATATGATTTTCAAAATCACAATCAATTCCATAGAAACCTAAATGAGAATAGAACCCTAGGTTTGTTGACCCATCATCAGCATGGAGAATCCCACCTAGGAGATCTCACCCACTAGGTTATCACCCTCAGCCTGCATTTTCATACATTTCCAGTTTTTCTTATGTGAAAAACAAGGGACCCAAGGTTACCTGGGTCCACTCTGTCTAAATAATTGTCTTGCAGGTGAAGGCCTATCCAATCACTCAAAATAAGTGGTATTTGGATAGTGGATGCTCTAAGCATATGACAGGAAATAAAGATCTACTGTCAAAGTTCAAAGCTAAGCTCGGCCCAAAGGTTATCTTTGGAGACTCCAGCTGTGGTCAGACAGAAGGCTATGGCAAGATCACAATTGGAGCAGTTTCTTTCAAGAGAGTTGCTTATGTCAATGGACTGAAGCATAATCTGATTTCAGTCAGCCAGCTGTGTGATGCTGGCTACCAGGTTTCATTCTCTAATTCCTCTTGCAGTATTACTTTAAATAATAATATTGTTTTAGTAGGTATTAGAATAGGTAACATCTACTTAGTAGATTTCAATTCATCTCACTCTGAAATCTGCCTGTTTAATGAAGTAACCCTTAATAATAATTCCCTATGGCATAAAAGGCTTAGTCATGTAAACCTGAAAAATATATCTAGGTTATTTAAGCACAACCTTATTAGAGGTTTACCTTCTTGCCCCTACAAGAAGGAGAGCCTATGCAAGGCTTGTCAGCTAGGCAAGCAAACCAAGAATTCTTTTAAATCTGTAAATAAAAGTGATTCTCCTAGAATCCTGTATTTATTACATTTGGACCTTTTGGCCCAATAAATGTACAGAGTTTAGGAGGGAAGTATTACACATTAGTAATTGTAGATGACTTCTCTAGGTTCAGTTGGATTTTCTTTTTGAGAACTAAGTCTGATAACTTCAAAGCCCTTACAGACTTTCTACTATGTGTGCAGACTGAGTACTCTACTCATGTGGCCTTGATCAGAAGTGATCATGGTACTGAGTTTGACTCTCTTCTCATGCAAGAATTCTGTGAGAGAGAAGGTATCAAAACATAGCTTCTCAGCTCCTAGAACTCCTCAACAAAATGGGGTAGTTGAAAGGAAAAATAGAACACTTATTGAAGCTGCTAGCACATTGTTGGCAGATGCTAACATGCCTCTATCCTATTGGGCAGAAGCTGTTAGTACAGCCAACTATGTCTTGAATAGAAGTTTGATACACAAACTTAAGTGTAAAACTCCTTATGAGTTGCTTAAAGGAAAGAAACCAAAAATTAATTATTTTAGAGTTTTTGGCTGTATTGTTTATATTCATAATAATAATAAAGAATATATTAGAAAGTTTGAAGCAAAAGCTTCAATGGGAATCATGCTTGGATATTCCCAAGTAAGCAAAGCTTATAGGGTTTATAACAAATCAACCTGTAAAATTGAAGAATCTGTGCATGTGACTTTTGATGAGTCTCAGATGTTTTACAAGGAGAAAGAAAATTCTCCTTCCTCAAGTTCTTTGCAGGTACATGATGCCCCTCAAGAAATTCTTCAACTTTCAACTCTTCAGATCACTGAATCAGACAGTGATGAAGACATTGCTGAAGCTGTTGAAGCTGTTGTTGTTCCACCAACAGTAGATCAAATTCCTCCTGAGGAATTAATCCCAACTGTTGTTGAAGATCACATCCCACCTGCTGATATTGTCACACTTAGAGATCACCCCACATCTCAAGTGATTGGAGACATATCAGCTGGTGTGCAAACAAGACATCAATTAAGACAGGATGTGATGCATGCTTGTTTCCTCTCACAGGTTGAGCCCCTCACCTTTAAAGATGCAGAGCTAGATCCCCACTGGATCATTGCAATGCAAGAGGAGCTCAATCAGTTTGAGAGATGTAAAGTTTGGACTTTGGTTCCAAGACCTAAAGGCCAACTGATCATAGGCACCAAGTGGGTGTATAGAAACAAGCTAGATGCAAATGGAATTATAGTAAGGAATAAAGCTAGGCTTGTAGCTCAGGGCTACAGACAGGAGGAAGGTATAGACTATGACCAAACCTTTGCTCCTGTTGCAAGGCTAGAAGCAATAAGGATCTTCTTGGCCTATGCAGCCTTCATGAAGTTTAAGGTGTTCCAAATGGATGTCAAAAGTGCATTCCTGAATGGTGAGCTTAAGGAAGAGGTGTTTGTTGAACAACCACCAGGGTTTGTTTCTTCAACTCAGCCCTCACATGTTTTTAAGTTGCAGAAAGCTCTTTATGGACTAAAGCAAGCTCCTAGGGCCTGGTATGAGACCTTAGCTAGTTTCCTGTTAGAGCACAACTTTACTAGGGGAGTAGTTGATAGAACCCTTTTCGTCAAGCATCACAAGGACACAATCCTATTAGTTCAGGTGTATGTAGACGATATTATTTTTGGCTCCACTGATCCCAAACTTTGCAAAAGGTTCTCTGACCTGATGCACTCTAAGTTTGTGATGAGTAGCATGGGTGTGCTGTCTTACTTTCTTGGTCTCCAAGTTAAGCAAGATGCTGATGGTATCTTCATCTCCCAATCCAAATATGCCAAGGAATTGGTAAAGAAATTTGGATGGCTGATGCTTCAGCAATGCCTACACCCATGGCTACTAATGTAGTTATTGATTCTGATGATCACGGCAAGCCAGTTGATCAAAAGAATTATAGGGCCATTGTTGGTTCCCTATTATATATAACTGCAAGTAGGCCAGATATAATGTTTGCTACATGCCTTTGTGCTAGATTCCAGGTCAACCCCAAGGAATCTCATCTGATTCTTCTAAAGAGAATCCTGAGATACCTGAAGGGATGTCCAGATCTAGGACTTTGGTACCCAGCTGAGTCAGAGTTTGAATTAATTGGATATTCTGATTCTGATTATGCTGGTTGCAGAGTTGACAGGAAGAGCACCTCAGGAACTTGCCAGTTCCTGGGAGAGAGATTGGTCTCTTGGTTCTGTAAGAAGCAGGCTTCTGTCTCAACTTCAACTGCAGAGGCTGAATATATAGCTGCTGCTAGTTGTTGTTCACAGATCCTGTGGATTCAAAATCAGCTTGTGGATTATGGTTACTCACACAAGAACACCAAGATCATGTGTGATAGTACCAGTGCTATCTCAATTGCACAAAATCCAGTGCACCACTCTAGAACGAAGCACATTGAGATTCGGCACCATTTCCTGAGAGATTGTGTGGAAAAGAACAAGATTTCTTGAGTTCATATCCACTGAGTTTCAGAGAGGTGATATATTCACCAAGCCTTTAGATGAACAGAAGCATCTGTTCTTTTTAGTTCAACTAGGCATGATCAATGGACGAGACTAAGTGTGACTATATCTGCCTATGTTGAAATCTGTTTGAAGATAGTCGAACGACGTTCGAAGATAGTCGAACGGTTTAAGCCTATCGTCGACCTCTGGTTAATGATAGCTTATCTGTTTGAAGATCGTCGATCGACGTTCGACCATCGTCGAACAGGTTGGGCTCATCGTCGATCTCTGGATGACGATAGCCTGTTGTTTGAGAAGCCAGAAATAGTCGAACGATTGTCCGACTACTCTGCTTCTGAGCCGATCGTCGAACGGTCGTTCGACCATCGGTCTAGATCTTTTTAATAGACCGACTATATCCGGTCTGATATAAAGCCGATAGTCGACCTAGGTCAAAAGATCTTTTGCTTTATCGTCGACGGAGCGTGCCCTTTCGCATTCTGCTTTCCCGCTTGCGATTTTCCGCCGCTTCGTCCCCTTCATCTTCTTCGTCCTTCTTGCCTTTCTCCAGCGAATCCATGGCGGTCTCTCCAGCAGTTCTGGCCGTCGTCAAGTTTGATGCAGGATTTAGCGTGGATTTTGATGCTTTCAGCAGCTGCGATGCAGGAATCGTAGAAGTTCTCCAGCTGTGCAGGGATCAAGGTTTAGAGAAGTTAATGTCTGCAAGGATTAAGATCAACATTCCAGAAATCAAAGAATGGGCTTTCACGTCGTCTTCCACAGACGAATCGATGACTGGTACCATCGGCGGAGAGGAGGTAATCCTGACTCCGGCCGTTCTATCTGATGTTTTTGATTTAGTTAATGGTGACGAGGATTATGAGCAAGATGCTCAGGAATTCGGAAGTATGCTAGTTGAGCTGGGACATGCTGAGGGCATTCCCACGAAGCTGCTCAAAGTGAATTTTCCTTTCAAAATCAAGTTTCTGGCTGAGTTAGTAGGAAAAGTGCTCCTGGGCAAGCACTCTGCCCACGATAATATAACAAGGCAGCAATTCACACTCATGTGTGCAATTGTTAATCGGAAAAGGATCAATTGGGCAGCAGTGATGTTTGATTTAATAAGAAAAAAGAATGGCAAGAAGGAAGTTACCCTAGGAAGGGTTATCGGTATTTTCCTGAAGGAAAGATTCCCCCATCTGCTGAGTTCAACTGCAACAACAATCAACGCCAGCAAGAAGATGGATCCCCACCTGTTCTCAAAGTGGAAGAGAACGTTTGTGAAATCTGCTCCAGCAACATCTGAGGACACAAGGACTGTATTAGTCACTCCTCACCATGGTGAAGCTGGCTCAGCTCTTCCTTCCTCCTCCTCTGCATTGTTGTCTGCCTCAGTTGAAGTTCCATCAACTTCAGCTGAAGTACGACCCTCTTCCTCTGCTGCTCCAGAAACAACTATGGTTGTTCCTCTTTCCCCTCCAGCCTCTCCTCTACCTACTCATATGGCTAGGATATCTGCTCCTAGCTTCGATTTGTTAGGATCAGAGAGAATTCCTACTCCTCCTATATCTCCCGTTCATTCCCAAGTTAATTCCCCAATTAACTCTCCTGCTCCATCTCCAGCTCGATCCCCTGTCCACACCGTTTCTCATCCCAGCACCACTCCCATATCTGCTGCAGCTCCATCCACTTCTCATACTTCATCTATTGAGATCTCTCCTGAGCTTATCTCCCGCATTGTGGAGCTGATTACCCCGTCAATCAAAACCATGATTGAAGAGGCAATCGCTCCCCTTGCAGCCTCCATTGATCTCTTAACTGCATCCATCAAATCCCTTTCAAAATCTGCTGAGCCATCTTCCTCAAGGGGCCTGGTTTCAGTACCCACTGAAATCAGGCAGGGGGAGATGTTCCATGAAGATGCCTCAGACCATCCTGCCTCCCCTCCAGCTATAAAAGATTCAGTCATGTCTGCCCAGGAAGAATCTGCTCAAGCTGAGATAGAAATAGCTCCAGTTTTGTCTGATAAGGAAATAACAGATGGAATCATGTTGTCTGAATTTGCAGTGAAAGTCTGCCTGGAAGATCTTACCACTCCTGTGATTGCTAGATTCTTAGAAGGAATTATAACTTCATATCTGAATGAATCATGGGAGATGGTTAAATATGAAGGTAACTCATTTATTCGTTTTGTTGATGAGTCGATTAATTTGTTAGTTTGTGAATTCCTGGAAGGAATGATCTCTGTTTATTTAGCAGATCTATATTCATAATTCTACAGATGATATTAGAGAGGATTTATCTGCCCAGATAATAGAAATTGTTTCTGAAGCTGCTCCAAGTATTCCTAATATCCCAGTAGATCCTGAACTAGAATCTTTTCTAGATGATAGAGATGAATCTGAAAATCAAGATAAAGTCAAAGATGACTCTCCTGTTCTGAATTTGGAAGAAGTTCAAGCAAGAGCTGCCTGGGTTTTAAGAGTACAATCTTTAGAAGAGAAAGAAAAGGAATTGCAAGTTGAAAAGTCAACCATCTGGGATGACTCTCCAGGGTTGGACTTAGATTCCCTTCTGGCTCTGGATGCCATGGAAGAGGAAAGAGAAAAATCTGCTCTTAAGCTTAAAGAAAAGGCTGTTTCTGAAGCCTATGATCCGTATGAAAATCCTCCATCATCTCCCTCTGATGATGAGGATGATTCTGATGTTTCTGAGAGATCAAAGAAAAAGAAAGCTGTTTCAAAGAAAAGGAAAGCTGCTCCTCCTCCTCCAAGTAAAGATAATGACACTCCCTATTATATTCTGAAGGGCATTGACCCTAAATCCAAGGATTTTCAGCACTGGATGTGGTTTTCAAAGAATCAGCAGAAAGAAAGAAAAAGGACTAAGAGGTATGACAGTCCTGTCTCAAGATGGACTCCCAGAGGTCCTCGTCCTCCTCCTCCAGGTGCAGGAGCCTCTGGGAACCTATCAGCTAATCCTGCTGCCTCTTCTGGAAGATCTACTTCTTTTCAGCCCCAACCAAGACAAAGTTATCATAGCTCGCAAGGCAAATCGCTTTCTGGTTCTCAAAGACAAGTGAAGGAGGCTGTGGTTCAAAGACCAACCTTTTCCCCTCCTCCTTCTCCAAAGAAAAGAATTCCATCTTCAATACCAGTTCAGTCTGAGAAAAGTGATTCGGAAGGTAAATAGTTTACTTTGTTTTAAAATTTCTAGCAAGAATCTGTTGCTAAGTATTCTCTAATATCTTATCTAGATAAAGTATCTGAGGCTGCTCCTCCTGAGCCTGTTTATGAAAATCCTGAGCTTGATCCTAATTTTAGGATGGCTCGTTTCCAAGAACTAGTAGGAGCAGCTCAAATTAGAAAAGCTAGAGCCGAAGGAAAAGATACGACTGGTTTAACTACCATGTCTGTTTACAGAAAGAAAGAGCTTGAAAAGTTCCAGGTTAATCCTGAGGTTTTTGACCCCTCCAAATACATGGAAAAGCATCCGGAAGCTGTAGTCCTAAGAGCTACAGAATTAAAGATCATTGGGGTGCAGGACTTAAAATTATCAAAGAAAGAATCAGATGATCCGTTAAGGAAAATATCTTTTGTTTCTAGCTCCTCTGTATCTAAGCCTGACTCTGTTGATCCATAGTTTAATTAACTGCTGTGCTATATTTGTTTATCTGTTTGATAATCTGCTAGTCTATTTCCTGTATTTTTTAGTGTTCTATAGCTAGCTGTTTGTTTTAGTTTTTGAGAGACTTAACTCAAATAGGGGGAGATTGTTGGTACCCTAGTTTGATTTGAGTTTAGTCCTCTCCTTTGTGCTCCTTGACCCAAGAAATATCTATGGTCAATGGTTAGAAGTCTAGCTGTAGAGTCCTCACTTTTCCAGATTGAGAATTTGGTTAAGTAGGTTTTTCGTTCGACTATAGTCGAACGCCGCTCGACTATCGTCTATCGGCTGATCGACGATCGTCTATCAGTTGGTCGACGCTTTGTCTGCGCTGATAGGTCGAATATCTGTTGATAGGTCGACTATCTGTTCCGCTTTGATAGTTCGACTATCTGTTGATAGGTCGACTATCTGTTCTGCGCTGATAGTTCGACTATCTGTTGATAGGTCGACTATCTGTTCTGCGCTGATAGTTCGACTATCTGTTGATAGGTCGACTATCTGTTCTGCGCTGATAGTTCGACTATCTGTTGATAGGTCGACTATCTGTTCTGCGCTGATAGGTCGACTATCTGTTGATAGGTCGACTATCTTTTCTGCGCTGATAGGTCGACTATCTGTTGATAGGTCGACTATCTGTTCTGCGCTGATAGGTCGACTATCTGTTGATAGGTCGACTATCTGTTCTGCGCTGATAGGTCGACTATCTGTTGATAGGTCGACTATCTGTTTTCTGAGGTAGGTCGACTATCTGCTTGATAGGTCGACTATCTGTTTGCGCTTGATAGTTCGACTATCTGTCCTGATAGATCGACTATCTGATAGTTCGACTATCTGTTCTGATAGGTCGACTATCTGCCGAGGTAGTTCGACTATCTTCTTCGATAGGTCGACTATCTGGATCGTTCGACTATCTGCCCGATAGATCGACGATCTCCGTGCGTCGGTCGACGATCTCCGAAGGTCGTTCGACGCTTTCTGCCTGCCTTTATATTTTGTATTTATTTATTATATTTAATTAATTAATACATTTTCTGGCACTTTGTTTTAAGCTATATGATAAAATTACCAGGCAATATTTGCTCCATCTCTTTTGCTTGAGTCAAATCTTTTTAAGATAAAGTTGTTTGTCTTATTAGCTATCTTTATAAATTACTTTATCTGCTGACAGCCCTTTATAGCCGTTAGACTGAAAAGTCTTCTTCTTTGCTATAAAGAGATTATTTCTGATGTGACTTTATTTAGTCCTTTGTTATTTGATTTAAGCCTGCAGCTTCTTAGAAAACGGGTTATTCCTTTTATAGAATATTTTGCTGCAGAGATGTTTCTGTCTTCTTGATATTTACAGCCCAGGTCTCAAGGCTCAGAAGAAGACAAATAAATTCAAATGGAAGAGAGCCGTTGCTTGCTGCTATTATATAAAGAACCCTTTGAAGAAGGATTCAAGCTAGCTAATAGCTAACCAGTTGTTCATTCAAGCTTTCAAGCCTTCAAGCTTTCTGCTCTCAGCAATTTCCATCTAACTGAGAAGTGTTAAGATCTTCGACTCTTCTTCAACCTGAGTTCTCCTGCCTTCAGGAAGTTCAAACTCAGAGATCCTTTGAAGAAGAAGAAAGAAGAAGATAGCTGCTTGAAGAGATTTAATTTTGTTATTTATTTTCTTCCTGTAGCTTTTCCTTCAGAACTTTCTGAAGAGTTTTCTGCACTGAAGCAAGACTTCACCTGGACATCTTTGAGCCAGGGGGAGCCTTGATTCTTTAGAGCATTCTAGCTCAATGCAAGTTTTTGTGCTTCTCTAATCTATTATAAAATAGAGAAGACATCTTAACCTTCTTCCCCCTCCTGTACAGGGTTATTACTCCCTTCAAAAGTATCCTTGGTGGCAGGGCACCTGATCAAAAACCTGTGCTTGGTTTTTAGACACCTGATCAAAAGTCTAAAGGGTTTCTGAATCTACCTGAAGCAGATTCTGTTGGTGGCAGGGCACCTGATCAAAAACCTGAGTGGATTCCTACCGTGTGGGTAGAAGAGTGGACGTACCCAAGTTGTTTGGGGAACCACTATAAATTTCCTTGTGTCGTCTGGATTCCATTGTTTAATTCCTGTATTGTGGCTGTGATTAGATATAACTAGGTTGCTAGTTGCTGGTTAGGTTTTCCAAGCCTTAACTGTAATTACAGTTAGCTTGAGTTTGTGCACATCACTTGTGTTAGGCTCTAGGGTTAAATCTATATCTATAATCTTTCATTCCGCACTTCACTCCAAGGGAGTTGAGTAGACCATTAAGTTTTGTCTAGTGCAAAATTTGATAACTCTATTCACCCCCCCTCTAGAGTAGTATCTATCCCTTCACTTTCAATTGGTATCAGAGGGGGTCGCGGGTTCGAAACCCCGGGGTCGTTTCCGGGGGGGGGGGATTGTTGGGGCTGCGGTCCGGAATCGCCCCCGCGCTGCGGTGCTATGCGGTAATGGCTTAACTGGCTGCCCCGTGGATCCGCCCGAGGACCTTTGATATAAAGATTAGTATGCGCCTTTGACCTTCAGGCCGGTCTTTTGGTGCAGTTGGTAGCGCTAAGTCCTCTCAGAAGGCTCTCGCTGGACCCCCAACTGGGCCAACCTTGGCGAGACCCCTTGCCAGGGAGGTTCGCGCCCCTCACGATCTTGAAACTATCGCGACTGAAGGCTCACTCAGGGCCTTCTCGCCTGCCCTGGGCGGGAGCTTACCCTAAGGCGGGAGCTTCCGTAGTCAGACCCTCTGCTTTGGTCGGTCGACGATCTCTCCTGCCGAGAGGTCAACTATCTGCCCTTGCCGGTCGACGATCTCTCCTGCCGAGAGGTCGACTATCTGCCCTTGCTGGTCGACGATCTATCCTGCCGAGAGGCCGACTATCTGCCCTTGCCGGTCGACGATCTCTCCTGCCGAGAGGTCGACTATCTGCCCTTGTTTCCTCAGCTTTCGCCTGCCCTTGGCGAGAGCTCCTACAGGACAAGAACTCCCCAAGTATGCCCTATGGTTAACCCGAGGCTAGCCTGAGACTAGCCCAATCCTGACCAGCGAATATGGGGTTGTACATTTGGGTAGATGGAACCAAAGCTAAGTGGTCTCCACTTCATTATTCCCATTTTCTCTCACCTCTTTTCCCATTTTTGCCCTCATGCATGCACTCTCTCTCCAAAATCTGAGGGTTAGGGATTGTCTTTGACCACATGGGCTGGTCATGGGCCAAGTTTGGTGGGCTTGTCCAAAGGGGAGTGGCTTGGACTTCATTTCTTTTCTTTAGGTCAATTTGTTGACTTGTTGACTTTTGAGTTGACTTGGTCAACCATGATGAGTGGGTTGGCCCCACTTGAAGTTAATGAACTCAATGACACCACCCAACTTGGGTTGAGGCAAGGTGGTGCCCTACTTGGGCTAATTGGGCCTTTAAGTATGAATTTGCCCAAATTAGGGTTAGGGTTGACTTGGGTCAACTTGGGTCAATGAGTGGCCCCATGATATGCCCTAAGGTGTACTTAGATTGTTTCTAGGGTTAGGGAATAATGGTGAGGTCAAGGTGTGGCTAGGTTTGCAAATTAGCCTAGGTTGACTTAAGTTGACTTGGGCCCATAGTGGACCCCATATGGCTATACCCCATCCCCATGGGCCAAACCTAGTCTAAACCCCACACCCACACCACATGACCTAGCCTAATCTAAGTTTGGGGGGCCTAATAGAAAAAGGGATGTTACACCCTAAAAATCATGAAGGATATGCAGGTGTTGGTGGAGGGATGCGAGGAGGTCACGGTCTGAGACCTTATGCCGAGTCTGTTCCCTCCCACGTCGCCGAGCGAGAAGGAAGACAGCCTCGACTTGTTCTTCGGGAAGGACTTCAAGGACAATCCCTCTGGCGGGGTGGGCGGAGATCGCCAATCCGGGGGAGGGGGCGAGAGCTGACCTCCCCCCTTTTTTCTTTCCTTGTAATTCTCTCTCCTCTTTTGTAACCTTGTCTAGGCGAGTTCTCCTTTTGTAATCAACTTTATACTTAATGAAAAGTAAATTTTTTTCTACCTTTTTCTTTGAAATTCCTTTCTATGATGCACTCGCCTGCGAGCCCTCCTCTTTGTTGGACCTCGCTAGGATAGAACTCTCCGTTAGAGTGCCTGTTTAGGATTCGTACCCGCGAGCAGATTCCGAGAGCTCGCCCCCCCCCCCCCACATTAAATAGGAATGGACCACCTGTCGAGTTGGGTTCACCACCACCCAGCTCGAGCGCGAGCCGTCTCTTATCTTGTCAATGTCGAGCCAAAATTGTTAAAATATTTCACAAGTAAAACTGAAGGGGGGGGGGGGGGTGGAATGCCTTGTTGAAGCTCGCCTTCCTCAATAGGAGGCTCAGGACGGCTCACCTTCTTTTGCCGAGCTGGGCACGCGAGCCCCGACTCGCCTATAAGGACCTCTTCCTCTACACCCTTAGGAAAGCGATCTTCCTAAATAACTCTCGGAGAGGGTGGGACTCCCTCGAGTGACATCCAGCCCTGCCAGCAAGGTGAGAGCCTGATAGCGGGATCTGCTTGGGGTCTGGGGCAGACCCCCTCGAGTGACATCCAGACCTGCCAGCTAGGTGAGAGCCTGACATCGGGATCTGCTCGGGGTCTAGGGCAGACTCCCTCGAGTGACATCCAGCCCTGCCAGCTAGGTGAGAGCTTGACAACGGGATCTGCTCAGGGTCTAGGGCAGACTCCCTCGAGTGACATCCAGTCCTGCCAGCTAGGTGAGAGCGTGACATCGGGATCTGCTCAGGGTCTGGGGCAGACTCCCTCGAGTGACATCCTGCCCTGCCAGCTAGGTGAGAGACTGACAACGGGATCTGCTCGGGGTCTAGGGAAGACTCCCTCGAGTGACATCCAGCCCTGCCAGCTAGATGAGAGCCTGACAACGGGATCTGCTCGAGGTCTGGGGTAGACTCCCTCGAGTATCATTCAGCCCTGCCAGCTAGGTGAGAGCCTGATAGTGGGATCTGCTCAGGGTCTAGGGTAGACTCCCTCGAGTGACATCAGGCCCTGCCAGGTAGGTGAGAGTTTGACAACGGGATCTGCTCGGGGTCTATTAAACGAACACTTCAACCATTCACATAGATCGCAATGAGAGCATTGACACTTTAGATTTCATTAGAAAAAGGAACGCTTCTTACATGGTTTAAGGGGAAAAAACGTTTCAAGTCATCACCGCTCCAAGTGAGACTTAAAGTCTCGCCCTCCATATTCTAGAGGCGATATCCTCTTGACCTCAATGTTTTTTTTACAATGTACGGACCCTCCCAGTTGGAGTTGAGCTTTCCCATGACGGCTGACCTTCCCGCGGCATCCACCTTTGTTGGTTCCCTAGTTTTGATTTGGGCCATGTCATCTCAATTAGGCTTTATTGAACCAAGAATTATTTATGGTCAATGGTTTGACTAAAGGTTAGTCTACCCTTAGGTTAGATTTGTTGAGATTGAATTGAAATGCAAATGGTTAAGTAGAATTGTGCTCGACGATAGTCGATTGGCGCTCGACGATCTTCGATTGCTGATCGACGATCTCAGGGTTATATGAACTCTGAAGTGGGTCGACGATCTGCTTATTCAGATCGATGATCGTGTCCCCTTGGTCGATGATTTCTGTGAAGACAGTTTTTCTTCAGGTCGACGATCTGCTTGTTCAGATCGACGTTCTTCGATCTCTGGTCGACGCTTTCTGTCTTCTTTTATCTATAGTTATTTCATTTGATCTTTGGTTTATTTCCTTTTGCTTAAGACATATTTTATTCAGAATATTCTGCTCAATTTAATGCTTATATTCTTTTGCTTATTTGCAATATTCCTTTTGCATTAATTGAGAGATTCTGCAGAATAAAGTCGTTTGTTTTATTAGAGGAAATCGTGCTTCTCTACAGCTGTAATATAGCCGTTAGGCTTTTTTCCTGTGCCAATTTGTAAAGTCAAATTGAAAGGATATTTTTTTAACATCCTTAATTCCTTTTTGGGAATGACAGAAAAGATTGCAGGTGCAGGTTTCTTTATTTGTTTTATTCTATTATTTGGAAAGTTTTTCTAGTGCAGGGCTCGAGGTTCTTTTCAAAAAGAAAAGAAGTTTCTATATTATCAGTGCAATTGGCTGAAGATAAAACACTCTCTCACAACTCAGAATACAGAGGATAACACATACAAACATACAGCAGACACAGAACCAGAAATCTCAAGAGAAAGAAAAGTTCTTCTTCTTCCTGAGTTCATCCTGTCTTCAGGAAAATCAATACTCAGAGTTCAAGCTTTCAAGAAGAAGAACCTCCCAGATTACTGAACATTCATTGTTACAAACTCTCCCAGATTGCAAAAGCTGCTGAAGAAGAACATTCACTCAAATCTAGAGTCTTCTTCAAGGCTGCATCAGAAAGTCTTCTCAAGCAATTTGGAGATCCTACACCCTGAAGCAAAGCTTCTTCCTGGACATTCTCAAAGCCAGAGGGAGCTTTGATATTTTCAGAGCAATCCACTAGCTTCTCTGAACACAGAGAAGACACCTTAATTCTCTCTTTCAACCTCCTGTAAAAGGGTTATTACTCCCTTCAAAAGTGAACCATTGGTGGCAGGACACCTGATCAAAAACCTGTTTGTTAGTTTTTAGGCACCTAATCAAAAGCCTGAAGGGTCTTTAGATCTACCTGTTGCAGATCTACTGGTGGCAGGGCACCTGATCAAAAACCTGTAGTGGATTCCTACGAAGGTGGTAGAAGAGTGGATGTACCCAATTGGGGAACCACTATAAAGCTCTTGTGTTGTCTGTTGCTTATTTTAATCATTGTTCTGTGGCTGTGATAGTTTTTAACTAGGTTGCTAGTTGCTGTGTTAGGATAAAAGTTCAACTGAAAATTCAGTGAGCTTCTCTGTTATTCACTACACTCAGTTAGGCTTTAGATTTAAAGCTCTTATTTTTGTATTCCGCAAATAGCTCTAAGAGAAGTGTTTAGAGTCTCCTTAATTTTTGAATACTCTATTCACCCCCCCCCCCTCTAGAGTAGTAAGTATCTTATCCCCTCACTTTCAACCTTCTTCATGACCAAGTCCCCTTCTGCGAATTGTTTGACCCTGACGTGCTTTTCGAAGTACTTAGCCATTCTTCTTTTCACTTCTTCCTGGCGAATGGAAGATAGGTCGTGTACCTCCTCTACCATGTCGAGGGAGAGCTGCAGCTCCCCTTCATTTTCCTCTTGCCATCCTTCCCTTCCTGCTCCTGCCTCGACCACCCGAGGCGTTCGGACCTCGAACTCGATGGGAAGTACAACCTCGCACCCATGGGAAAGCTTGAAGGGGGTCACTCCTGTGGAGGTGTTAGGGGTGGTTCTAAGGGCCCAGAGAACCGAGGGGAGCTACTCCACCCAATTGCCCTTCAAGTTCTCAACTTTATTCTTCAGGAGGTTCACTATGATTTTGTTTGCCGCCTCCACCTGCCCGGTGCTCCTTGCGTGATGGACTGAGGCAAATCTGAGATCAATCCTAAGCTGTTCGCAGAAGCTGATGAACTAGGCGCTGGAAAACCGAGGTCTATTGTCTGTGACAATGGCCTGCGGCAACCCGTGCCGACAGATGATCTTCTCCCAAACAAAATTTCTGATAACCTGGGAGGTTACCTTGGCCAGCGCCTTCACCTCCACCCACTTAGAAAAATAATCTATCATGACGAGTAAGAATCTCCTCTGTCCACTAGCCTGGGGGAAAGGTCCCACCAAGTCCATTCCCCAGATGGCGAAAGGTCAGGGGGCTGTGATACTTCTGAGGCGCTGAGCTGGTTGTAGCTGGAGTGGGGCATACAGCTGACACTTATGATATCTTTTTGTGAATTCGGTCGCGTCGAGGCCTAGGGTAGGCCAGAAATACCCTTGCCTGACAATCCTCCCTTCCAAGGTCCGACTCCCAGAGTGAATTCCACACTCTCCGGAGTGGACCTCCTCCAAGATCCTTTGGACCTCTCTCTCGGCCACGCAACGTGCCAACATCACTGAGAGGGTATTTTGGTACAGCTGCCCATCGCGCATGAGATAGTACGCCGACTTATACTTGAGCTTCTTCTTGTCCGTCCCTTCAGGATATTCCCCTGTGGAGAGGAAGTCCATGAATGTGTCCATCCATGAGGGGTGTTGATCCACCTCCATCAGCTCCCCCTCTTCGATGGAAGGGTGAAACAAATTGGTGATGGTACCTCCTACCCGGGGACCATGCTTTGCCAGTTGGTCTACCTGCTCGTTCTCTTCCCTGGGCACGTGTCGAATGGAGAAAGTCTGGAACATCCTGATGACCCCCTTCACCTTTGCCAAGTATAGCTGAAGGGTAGGCTCCCTTACCTCAAATTCTCCGTTGATCTGGGAGACTACCACCATGGAGTCAGTGTGGACCTCTATGTCATGCACTCCTAGCTCCTTAGCCAGGCAGAGCCCTACAATCACTGCCTCATACTCGGCCTGGTTGTTGGTGATGGGAAAGTGCACCACCACCGTTTGTTCAATTCTCATTCCTTGGGGACTTTCCAAGATCACCCCCACTCCCAGGGAATGCCTTCCCAAAGCGCCATCTACCATCACCCTCCATGGAACTGGGTGAGTGAGTTCTTCCTTCACTATCTTGACCATATAGTCAGCTAGAAATTCGTCCATCGCCTGGGCCTTGATCGACAGACGGGGGATGAAGGTGATGTCAAACTCGCTCAACTCCACCGACCATTTAGCCAATCTGCCTGAATGCTCCACCCCCTCGAAGATGTTGCGGAGGGGGTGGTCAAACACTACCCGGATCGAGTGTGCCTGGAAGTAAGGCCGGAGCCTTCGGGCTGAGATGACTAGAGCGAAGGCTAGCTTTTCCAAGATGGGATAACGGAGCTCGCCCTTCCTCAATACCCGGCTTACATAGTATAAGGGGAGTTGCATCTTCCCCTCTTCCCGAACCAGGACGGAGCTTAAGGCCTCCGCTCCGACCCTGGGACACAAGTATTGATCCTCCCTCTCCTCCAGCCCTTGGAGGAGCGGAGCTTGAGTCAACTGCTTCTTTAGGGCTTGTAATGCCTCCTCGCACTCCTTAGTCCACTCAAACTTCTGGCCTCCCCTCAAAGTTTTGAGGAAGGGGGAGCACTTCTCCCCAGGCCGGGAAAAGAACCTGCTCAACCCTGCCAGCTTCCCTGCAAACCGCTGCACCTCTTCAGCGTTCCAAGGTGACCCTAGCTCCATGATTGCTCGGACCTTATCAGGATTTGGCTCTACCCCCGTGGGGGTGAGAAGGTGGCCCAGGAACTTGCCCCTACTGACCCCGAAGACACACTTCACGGGGTTCAGCCTCATCTTGTACTCGGGAAGGGTGGCGAAGGTCTCCTCTAGGTCCCGGAGCGGGGAGTCCACGTCTCGGCTCTTGATCATGAGGACATCTACATACACTTCCAGGTTCCTCCCCCTCTGCTCTCGGAAGATCATGTCCATCATCTTCTGGTAGGTCGCTCCTGCATTCTTCAGCCCAAAGGGCATCATTTTGTAGTAGTAACACACATCCCCCGTGATTAAGGAGACATCTTTGACGTTGGGGGGGTGCATCCTGATCTGGTGATAGCCTTAAAATGCATCCAAAAAACTCATTACAGGAAAACCGACGGCTGAGTCAACCAGCGCGTTGATCCGAGGCAAGGGGTAACAATCCTTGGGACATGATTTATTAAGTAGAGAAAAATCAACACACATACGTCACCATTCATCTCCTTTTTAACCATTACTACATTGGAGACCCAGCCAGGGTATTGTATTTCAGATACAAAGCCAGCCTTAAGAAGCTTGGCTACCTCCTCCCTGATTGGCTCGGCTAGCATGTCTGCGGTGGACCTCTTCTTCTGATGGATGGGGCGTGCTCCTGGGTCCAGGTTGAGGCGATGGCAGGCCACGTTAGCATCAATCCCTGTTGGGTACATTGGAAAATGTGTACCTGATTTGAAGAAGCCTAACTTAGCTTAATGATATACATCAAGGTGCATTTGATGTTGTTTTAAGTTGACATGTGCAGGTGAAGAAGTATTAAAGAATACAGGAAATTATTCTAAGTCCATATATCGACACCTGAAGAAATTATGTCGACACTTCAGAATAATTGTGTCGACACTTGAAGAAAGCAGTGTCGACTCACAGAAAGATAGTCGACCACATTTGTGTCGACACTGGGAAGCAGTGTCGACTCACAGAAAGATAGTCGACCACACTTGTGTCGACACTGGGAAGCAGTGTCGACTCACAGAAAGATAGTCGACCATATTTGTGTCGACACTGGGAAGCAGTGTCGACTCACAGAAAGATAGTCGACCTCAACTATGTCGACACCTGAAGGCAGAGTCGACACATACTGAGTTCTGAATCTACAACAACTGTGTCGACACACAGGACTTGTGTCGACACACTGCAAAGTCAAGGCCAAGTTATTTTCTGAAGAAAGATGAAATGTTGAGTCGACACAAATTCTCTGTGTTGACTCATTCTCAAGATGAAGTTCTGAAGAAGCAGTGTCGACTTAAAGGCAAACTAGTCGACATCATCAAAGGCTGTGTCGACACCAAAGTCACTTGTGTCGACACATATAGACAGTTGGTCTCGACACTTTCTGACAGTCTGTCTCAACACTTTGCTGTCTAAGACTAAAGCACAGGATCTGTTTGAAGACTTGACAGCTTTGGGTTGCAACCGATTAACTGATGTTGTCAGACTTATCAGAAGTCAGTTAGAAACTGGATCAGCCGGTTACCATGAAGAAGATCTATAAATAGACAGATTCAGAGAGAAGTAACAGATTGAATTTTGGCAATCAATTTGAGAAATCAAATCAAGAAGGAGTAATACACAAAAGAAGATCTTCATTAGAAGATCTAAGAAGACGATCTCAGGATCTGTCTAAGTAGAGTTCTTTCAAGAATTCAGAAGTATCATCAAAGGTGTTGGATAGAGAGGGATCCAGCCTCTTGAAGAAGAAGAAGGAAGCCATCATTGGTTTCTCAAGAAGTTGTTTGGAAATCAACTTAGCTAAGTTCAGATTCAAGAAGCTTTGAAGAAAGCTCAGATTCAGTTGATTTCATCAGCTGATCAAGATTTGTCTTGTTCTTTTCTCTCTCAACAAAGACAAGACATTAAAAACTTCTTTTCTAATTTCTGTAGGATCTGTCAATACAGATCTGAGTTGTAAGCCAGTGTTATAAAGGCTGAGTGTAGGAGAGTTGATCTCTGAGTGGTAGGGCTGTTTGACTGAGTGTAGGAGAAGGTTCTTCTCTGAGTTGTAGGCTTTGTGATAAGGCTGAGGTAGGGCTGTTGAGCCTGAGTTGTAGGAACCTTTTCAGGTTCTGAGCTGTAGGATATGTGGATCTGAATAAAGAGAAAGTTTGGCTGAATCTAGCATACTGCTAGATAGGTGAAGGGGGAAGTGGATGTACCCAGACCTTTGGGAACCACTATAAAACAGTGTGCAATCTGTGATGATTAAATTTCTGTGACTGCTGTGCTGTGTGTTTTAATTCTGTAATTGAATTCTGCCAAAAAGTGTTAACAAGCTTTAGAACCTATTCACCCCCCCTCTAGGTGTTTAGGTTGTCTTGAAAGTAAAACTATCAAGTGGTATCAGAGGCAGGTTCCTCAAAAAGGACTTAATAGTTTGAGGTAGATCTGAAAGGCAGAATCAAGATTCAAGAAGATGGGTTCTGGAGAAAATCACAAGGAGTTAGGGTCAATGAAGTTACCCATCTGCAGGAAGGAAATCTTTGGAATTTGGAAAGAAAGAGTCAGATTGTTCATGGAAGCATCTGACCCAAGGATATACATCACAGTTCAGGAAGGACCCTTCATTCCAATGAAGGTATCAGTTCTTGATGCTAATATTCAAACTCCAAAGAGTTATTCTGAAATGACCAAGGATGAAATCATTTTGGCAACCATGGACAAGAGAGCTCAGAATATTATTGTGAGTGCCATAGATGATTCTACATTTCAGAATCTGATTCACTGCAAGACCTCCAAAGAGATATGGGACACCTTGATTGTCTACATGGAGGGATCTGAAGAAGTAAGACAGGATAGGAAGTCTATGCTCAACCAGGAATATGAAAGTTTTAGACAAGGAAAAACTGATAGCATAACTGAATGCTATAAGAAATTCTATAGAATTGTGAATGAGTTAAAGTCCTATGAAAGAGTATTCAGTACCTATGAACTGAATGACAAATTCTTAAGATCCTTGACAAAGGATTGGGACACAAATATCTGTGCCATAAGAGAAGTGACTAAACTGGCAGAGATTTCTCCTCCAACCTTATTTGGAAAGTTGCTATCCTATGAAATGCAACTTATGGTGAGGAAGGAGGAGGAAAAGAATTCAAAAGGAGAGCATAGAGAGAAGACAGTGGCCTTCAAGGCAGAAGCCACTAGAAAGAATAGGAGGATATCACCATCTCCTCCTAAAGAAGTTGCAGAAGTTAGTTCTGAAAATTCAGATAATCAGGGTTCAGAAAGCTGTGAGTCAGATGCAGATTTTGCTGCATTTACAAGGCAATTCCAGAGATTCTTAAAGAAGAAGCAGTAGAAGTCTAGGCCCTCCTCATCACAGCAAGTTGATGACTATTATCAGAAGAAAAAGTCATCAAGGAAAGAGAAGAGCAGAACAATGCCCAGCAAGGCCACTACTTCAAAGATTGTCTGTTATTGTTGCAATAGGCCTGGACATGTAGTGGCTGACTGTCCTGATAAGAGAAAGGAGTCATCAGACAAGAAGAAGACTTATCAAAAGGGCAAGAAGGAAAAATCATTTGTTGCAAAGAAGGAAAAGAGCCTAACAGATCAATCAACTTCAGAATCTGAATCTGAAGCTGAAGCATATATTGGACTGTATACTGCTACTGAAGAAGAGGAGTTCATGCAATTGCTAGACTCCATCTATGAACAAGAAGATCATCAGTGCATGGGACCGATGGCAGGATTAGAAGAAGACATGTACCAGAATCAGTCTGGTCCTAGTAAGGAAAGTCCAAGTGGTTATGCCCCTATATGGTACTTGGACAGTGGTTGTTCCAGGCACATGACTGGAACAAAGGGGCTGCTGAAGGAGTATACATCTGTCAAAGATGGACCTAAAGTGATCTTTGGTGGATCTGAAAAAGGAATCATCAAAGGGTTTGATAACATTTCTACTAACCTAATTACTATCACCCAAGTGGCTTATGTAAAAGGTTTGAAACACAATCTGATAAGCATAAGCCAGCTGAGTGATTTAGGATATGACATTTCATTTGTTAAGGATGGATGTCATATCAAAAGGTCAAGTGATCAAGAGATCATATTGACTGGATATAGGAAGAGAAATGTATATTGTCTTAATTTTGTATGTAAGAGCAAGGCTTCTTCCATCTGTCTTGTAGTTGATGATAATGCTTCTCATTGTGTCAAGTGGCACAAGAGATTGGCTCATCTTAACTTCAAGACAATTGGCCAACTCTTTAGCAAAGAGTTAGTAAGAAATGGTCCTCAAGTTAAGTGTATAAAGGAAGGGATATGCTCAGCTTGTCAAAAGGGCAAGCAGACAAAATCCTCCTTTCATAACCTTGAAAACAAGGATTCTGTGAGGTGCTTATACCTCTTGCATATGGATCTTTTTGGTCCTATGCCAGTTCATAGTCTAGGTAGGAAGGTCTACACTTTTGTGGTTGTAGATGACTATTCTAGATTTACATGGGTGTTCTTTCTGAGACAGAAATCAGAAACCCCAAGTGTCTTACTTAATTTTGTAAAGCAGATTCAGAATGAACTGAATAGTACAGTGGTCAAAATCAGAAGTGACCATGGTACTGAGTTTCAATCTGAAAGCATGACAAAGTTATGTGAAGACTTTGGGATTTTCCAAGAGTTCTCCTCACCTAGAACACCACAGCAAAATGGCATTGCTGAAAGAAAGAATAGAACATTAATTGAAGCTGGTAGAACTCTATTGAGTGACACCTCTCTTCCAGAATACTTCTGGGCTGAGGCAGTTAACACTGCATGTCATGTGATCAATAAGGCTTCTATCACCAAGAACTACAAAAAGACTCCCTATGAGATTATGAAAGGTAGAAAACCAAATCTATCCTACTTCAGGATCTTTGGTTATAAATGTTATATACTTAACAATGGCAAGACATACCTAACTAAGTTTGCTGTCAAATCCCAAGATGGGATATTTGTTGGGTACAACATAAATAGTAAGGCCTATAGAGTCTTCAACTTGATTACTCAAGTTGTTGAAGAATATGTACATGTTGTGTTTGATGAAACAAGATTAATCAACTGTGAGTTGTCTTGTAGATCAAATGATTCAACAGGTATAAGCAAAAGAATGGACAAGCTCTCCATTGCTGAAGCATCAAAGAAAGATGGAGCATTGGAAAATGAAGGCTACTGTCCAGGGGGAGTACAAAACTCAATAGATGCTGATGAAAACCAAGAGGTTCAGCATGAAGAAGGAGCTGGAGATGTTCAACCAGAAAGGAACCTTCCTCCAGCTATAAGACATTTAAAAGATCATCCAGCTGATCAGATTATAGGTGATCCAAGACAGGGAGTGCAGACTAGAAGCAGAAATCAAAGCACAGACCTGCATTCAAGTTTCCTGTCTCAAGTGGAGCCTAAGAAGTTTGAAGAAGCCATCCAAGACCAGCACTGGACTGATGCTATGCAAGAGGAGCTGAATCAATTCAGAAGGTGCAATGTCTGGGAGCTTGTTCCTAAACCAAGAGGCCACAACATAATTGGCACAAAGTGGATTTATAGGAACAAATTGGATGAGAGTGGAATAATAGTGAAGAATAAAGCAAGATTGGTTGCAAAAGGATACAGGCAGGAAGAAGGGATTGACTTTGATCAAACTTTTGCCCCAGTAGCAAGGTTGGAGGCAATCAGAATGTTTCTTGCCTATGCAGCTTATCAAGACTTCAGAGTGTACCAGATGGATGTGAAATCAGCATTCCTGAATGGTGATTTAAAAGAGGAAGTCTATGTAGAGTAGCCATCAGGTTTTGTAGATCCTCTTAAACCAGATTATGTCTATAAGCTTAGGAAAGCTTTGTATGGGTTAAAGCAAGCCCCAAGGGCTTGGTATGAAACCCTGTCTACTTTCCTTATTGAGAATAAATTCTCAAGAGGAAAAATAGATAAAACTCTATTCCTTAGGGAATCCAAAGGTAAGATCATCTTAGTTCAGATCTATGTTGATGACATAATCTTTGGATCTACTGAAAACAACCTTTGTAAAAAGTTTGCCAAACTTATGCAAGGGAAGTTTGAGATGAGCAGTATGGGGGAACTTAAGTTCTTCTTGGGACTTCAAGTAAGATAGACTGATGATGGCCTGTCCATATCCCAGTCTAAGTTCACCAAAGAATTACTTAAGAAGTATGGTATGAAGTCATCCTCCACTATGAGAACTCCTATGGGAACAAGTATGCCTATATGCAAAGATGATGCAGGTAAACCTGTTGATGAATCTTTGTATAGAGGGATAGTTGGCTCTCTACTATATCTCACTGCTAGTAGACCAGATATTATGTATGCTACATGTGTCTATGCTAGGTACCAAGCCTGCCCTAAAGAATCTCATTATACTGCAGTCAAAAGGATTCTGAGATATCTTAAGGGCACACCTAATCTAGGCCTTTGGTACCCTAGGAATAGAGATTTTCTATTAATAGGTTATTCAGATGCAGACTTTGCAGGCTGTAGAGAGGATATAAAGAGAACAACAGGTACTTGTCAATTCTTGGGAGGAAGATTGATATTATGGAGTAGTAAGAAGCAGACCAGTGTGGCAATATCCACAGCTGAGTCAGAATATGTTGCTGCTAGCAGCTGCTGTGCACAGCTATTGTGGATACAGCATCATCTTAAAGATTATGGTATTCAAGTAAGTAGAACACCTCTTTTGTGTGATTCTAAGAGTGCAATTTCTATTGCTAATAATCCTGTTTCTCATAGTAGAACTAAGCATATAGAAATTAAATACCATTTTTTAGAGAACATATAGAAAGAGAAGACATCTCATTGGAATTTGTTAAAACAGATTATCAAATAGCAGATGTATTTACTAAGCCACTGGATGAAACAAAATTCAATAAATTTAAAATTGAATTAGGCATGCTGACCATTGATTAGGTTATCAACAAACTTACAAGTGGCATTAGATTATCAAGTGGTATTGACAAAAACAGAAATTGGCTAAGTAAAATTGTGTCGACACATTCAGTGAAAATGTGTCGACTCAGTAAAGTCATGTCGACTAGTCAGAGAATATGTGTCGACACAGAGAATTTGAGTCGACACTTAAGAATCAAATAGTCGACTCATCCAGGAATGTAGTGTCGACTTCACCAGAATAGTGGTGTCGACACTTACAGATTTTGTGTCGACACTTATCCTAAGAGTCGACACAGAATTTCTGATGCTCTACTATGTCTCTCAGGTGTCGACATATCCACAATTGGTGTCGACACATAGTAGACAGACTTGCTGTCAAGACAATAGAAGTTTGTGTCGACATACTCCATCTGTGTCGACACATATAGACTGTTTTTGCCCGCCTTTTGATCTTCTTTCAATAGAAGGTATAAATAGGTCAAGAACTTATTCTGTCGACACGCTTACAAGGTTTTCGAGACTGAAACCCTGTGTCGACATTCTCTCTCTCTCTTCTCTCAAGCTTTCTCGTCTGATCAATGGCACCAAAGGTTGAAGATAACATCAACGAAGGATATGAGTTGGTACGCAATGCCTTTGCTGATGCCCCGACAGATATTCAAAGGGTTATAACTCTAATCTTCGAATCTGGAATAGAGTTTCTAGTTTCTGAACCTTCAAAGATATGGAAGAAGGAGGTGCTTGAATTCTTTACCTCTGCATCAGTGGATTCAGCTGGTCTCAAGATAAAATCCACAGTTCATGGGACAAAGGTGAAAATCACACCAAGAAGTTTGAGAAAGATTCTACAATTGCCTATAGTTGAGAATGAAGAAGAGGTCCCAGCTTCTAAGTTAAGGGAGGCTCTCCAATGGTGTGGATTGGATCCAACCCTGAAGATTGGAGCTGCTTTCAACAGAAAAGGAATGAATCAACAAGGAAAATTTTTGTCTGAAGTAGTTGGGAAAGTAATTTTGTGCAAACCAGGTGGACATGATAGGATTTTAGCCTATATGTTCAGCCTAATGACCAGAATTGTGTTTACAATTCCAACTAACTGGTCAGCTGTAGTATTTGACAAGATCAAGGAAGGAATCAAGAAGCCAAATCTGGCTAGAATTGTGAGTTTATACCTGACTGGGGTGATCCCTGAGGTTATGCAACAACTGCCTGGGATAAAAATTAATCACATGAGGAAAATGGATATAAGATTATTTTCAAGATGGGATAGGGTGCTGTCTAAAGATGTGCCTGATGAGAACAGGCAGGACACCCCTGTGAGATCCCCTGCACATGATCTAGGCACTGCCCAGCATCAAGAAGAGTAAGTGAGAAAGCAGGTTGAAGATCAGCCTAAGTTTGTTCAAGATGAAACCATTCCTGCCCAAATGCAGGGGGAGCAAGCTCACTCTCCTGCCCAGAATGTATCTACTTCAGAACAGGTAAAGGGAAAGCAAGTGAGTTTTCCTGCCAAGGACATTCCTAATATTTTTACTCCTGCACAGGTACAGGGGGAGCAAGTACATTCTCCTACCCAGGAAATTCCACATACTGAACAAGTGCAGGAGGTGCAAATGTCTGAACAAGTGCAAGAGGAAGAAAAAATTGATTTATCAAAAGTTTTGAATATTACAGATCTGGATGATTCAACATCTGTTCAAGCTCAGAAGGAATACACTCTAGATGAGTTATTTCCAAATATTGAAATTACTACTGATAGAATAGAGGAGGAGCAAGACAATGAGAAGGCACTAGATATGGAGATAGAGCAAGAAGCTGAGAAGGAACAAGGAGTTGAGAAGGAGCAAGTAGTTGAGGGGGAGCCTGTGCATGTTGAGGCTGAACAACATGGCACTGAGACAGATATTCCTCCTACTTCTCCTGACAGAGTTCAAATTGAAAGTTCATCTGATTCTGAGAATGAAGAATCCAGACTGGCTAAGAAGAAAAAGCTCATGGTCTTTAAGAGAAGGAGCAAAAGCTATAAGCAGACTCTACAAACTACACCTCTCCAATCTCCTTCTGAATTTAATTATAACAAGTTTATGATAGTCTTGCAAGTTAAGTTGGATGAACACAGATTGGCTGTTGAAAAGTATGTTGATGAGAGCAATAAATCCCTTTAATTTGACTTGGCTCAAGATATTAAATCTATTAGATTTGAAGTAAATATGAATAAGAAGGAGATGACAGATTGCTTCCATAAGGGAGGTAATGCAGTAGTGTTTTTGGCTAAACAACAACAGTCTATCCTCACTAAAGTGGATGATATTGCTTTAAAGCAAGGTTATGTTTTGGAGAATCAGCTAAGGATGAATGATAATTTGACTGAATCTCACCATGAAATTCTTGAAGAGTTCAAAAAGGCTACTGCAGGGATGACTGAAGCAAGAGCAAAGGAGATGGAAGAGTTTGATAAGAAACTTCAAGAAGCCATTAAATCAGTTAAGACTGCCATCACTACATCTCAGAAGGACATATCTGACAAACTACAAAAATTGAAACCATATTTTAAAGAAGGTGTGAATTATCTAGATGGCCAGATCAGATTTCAGAAGAATGATCTAAGAGATCATATTACCAGAGAAGTCATAAAGGGGGAGAGGTTGTTAGTTCATGCTGGCTCAGAGCACACCAAATGGGTGACAAATAGTATTCGAGCCACATTGGGATATCCACCTTTGTGTGATGATGCTATGGTGGCTGAGTCCGGAATTCAAACAGGTCTACTTGAAGGCAATCAACCTGAGATTGCCCAAGTCATTTACCCTCCTCCTGATTTTGATATGATTGATCAGCAAGTTCAGGATATGTATAGTCCTCCAAAGGAGGTTACCAAGGTTGTTATTGAAAAAGTTGATAAGCCTGATGCCAACTTGCAAGAACAGCAAGATGCTCTACTATCCAAGAAAAGATTTAGAGAGCAGGCTGAACTTAAGCCAGATTTTGAGCAGTGGAGCCCTACTTCAAGAAATATTATACTAACTGCATGGAAGGCTATAAAGGACCAAGTATATGATAGAGGGAAGTGGTATAATGAAATGGAATGGCAAAAGCATGAAGCTAGGCAAGAAGCTATAGTACAGTTCAGGAGAAAAGCCAAGCTGGGAAGGCTGCCACCAGATGCTCAGGAGCCGAGCAAGTACTTTCCAAAGCCCTTTCATTACTTTGAAAGGCAAAGGCTCAAGGAAGAAGCACAGAAGAAAGCTGAGCTAAAAGGCAAGAAGCCAGCTGAAGTTACTGAAGCTCCTGTGAAGGCTCAAATCCAATCTGGCAAAGGAATTGTCATAAAAGAGTCTGATCAGTCTTAGTTCTAAGTTCTTTCAAAAGTGTTTTGTAATGTTTTGTTTAATCATTCAATGTAAACATCTGTAATCAAACATTACCAAGTTATAAACAAAATTTTGTTTGGAATCATATATTCATCTTCACTCTGTGATGAATTGTTAATATTTTGTTTATATTAAGTATTCATGTAATGTCATACATCATCATATTATATTTGTTATAAATGGTGTATATCATTAACTAAAAGGGTTATGACTTCTCCAAATAGGGGGAGATTGTTGGGTACATTGGAAAATGTGTACCTGATTTGAAGAAGCCTAACTTAGCTTAATGATATACATCAAGGTGTATTTGATGTTGTTTTAAGTTGACATGTGCAGGTGAAGAAGTATTAAAGAATACAGGAAATTATTCTAAGTCCATATGTCGACACCTGAAGAAATTGTGTCGACACTTCAGAATAATTGTGTCGACACTTGAAGAAAGCAGTGTCGACTCACAGAAAGATAGTCGACCACATTTGTGTCGACACTGGGAAGCAGTGTCGACTCACAGAAAGATAGTCGACCACACTTGTGTCGACACTGGGAAGCAGTGTCGACTCACAGAAAGATAGTCGACCATATTTATGTCGACACTGGGAAGCAGTGTCGACTCACAGAAAGATAGTCGACCTTAACTATGTCGACACCTGAAGGCAGAGTCGACACATACTGAGTTCTGAATCTACAACAACTGTGTCGACACACAGGACTTGTGTCGACACACTGCAAAGTCAAGACCAAGTTATTTTCTAAAGAAATATGAAGTGTTGAGTCGACACAAATTCTCTGTGTCGACTCATTCTCAAGATGAAGTTCTGAAGAAGTAGTGTCGACTTAAAGACAAACTAGTCGACATCATCAAAGGCTGTGTCGACACCAAAGTCACTTGTGTCGACACATATAGACAGTTGGTCTCGACACTTTCTGACAGTCTGTCTCAACACTTTGCTGTCCAAGACTAAGGCACAGGATCTGTTTGAAGACTTGACAGCTTTGGGTTGGAACCGGTTAACTGATGTTGTCAGACTTGTCAGAAGTCAGTTAGAAACCGGATCAGTCGGTTACCATGAAGAAGATCTATAAATAGACAGATTCAGAGAGAAGTAACAGATTGAATTTTGGCAATCAATTTGAGAAATCAAATCAAGAAGGAGTAATACACAAAAGAAGATCTTCATCAGAAGATCTAAGAAGATGATCTCAGGATCTGTCTAAGTAGAGTTCTTTCAAGAATTCAGAAGTATCATCAAAGGTGTTGGATAGAGAGGGATCCAGCCTCTTGAAGAAGAAGAAGGAAGCCATCATTGGTTTCTCAAGAAGTTGTTTGGAAATCAACTCAGCTAAGTTCAGATTCAAGAAGCTTTGAAGAAAGCTCAGATTCAGTTGATTTCATCAGCTGATCAAGATTTGTCTTGTTCTTTTCTCTCTCAACAAAGACAAGACATTAAAAACTTCTTTTCTAATTTCTGTAGGATCTGTCAATACAGATCTGAGTTGTAAGCCTGTGTTATAATGGCTGAGTGTAGGAGAGTTGATCTCTGAGTGGTAGGGCTTCTTGCCTGAGTGTAGGAGAAGGTTCTTCTCTGAGTTGTAGGCTTTGTGATAAGGCTGAGGTAGGGCTGTTGAGCCTGAGTTGTAGGAACCTTTTCAGGTTCTGAGCTGTAGGATCTGTGGATCTGAGTAAAGAGGAAGTTTGGCCGAATCTAGCATACTGCTAGATAGGTGAAGGGGGAAAGTGGATGTACCCAGACCTTGGGGAACCACTATAAAACAGTGTGCAATCTATGATGATTAAATTTCTGTGACTGCTGTACTGTGTGTTTTAATTATGTAATTGAATTCTGCCAAAAAGTGTTAACAAGCTTTAGAACCTATTCACCCCCCCCCCCTCTAGGTGTTTAGGTTGTCTTGAAAGTAAAACTATCAATCCCTGGCATCTTCGCGGCGCTCCAGGCGAAGATGTCCACGTTCTTTTGGATGCACTCCAACATCCTGCCCTGGGCTTCTGGGCTCAGCCCCCCGCTGACGCGAACCTTCTCCACCCTGCCTCCCAGGGTGAGAACCTCCATCTCCACCACCTCTTTCGTAGCCTCCAGACGAGACCGCTCTCCCCATTCTCCGACATCTTCCCCACCCGGGGCAGGAACTTCCTCCTCAGCCTCCTCCACGGCTACGACTTTGGCCAGCTCCTGGACTTCCTCCGCCACCTCCACCTGGGTACGGCTCTCCTCTACCTCCATCTCCTCTCTGCCAGCCTCCTGCTTCTCCTCCTCCATCCTTCGCTCTATCTCCTCGGCTCCCTCCTACAAATAGATGGAGTTCACGACGGTGACGTAGCACTCCCTTGCTACCTTGGGGTCTCCCCGGACCCGGACCTGGACCCCCTCGGAGTTGAACTTTAGGCATTGGTGGAAGGACGAGGGGACGCAGCGGAAGGCACTGATGAGGGGCCTCCTGAAGATGGTGTTATAGATGTTGGGGGCGTCCACGATGACGAACCTGCAGGTGCGGGACTGCCCCCCCCCCAGAGAGACATGAATTCCCACTCCTCCTTCGATGTTGGAACCCAAGTTTTGATTTGGGAAAGGATCACTATTAGGATGTTTAGATTGACCCAAAATGTATAGTCATAGGTCATAGGATGTTTTCCAGGTTTTCTCCTTCAGATAAATTCCAGAGAAAGTCAGATTTGAAGTTCAGAAAATTGTTGGAAGAAATTCTCCAAGCTCAGTTCAACGAACTCTGAGCTCAGCTCAAAGAAAACTGTTAAACTCAGTTCAACGATTTTGTAGTTCATATTCTCTGTGCTCAGCTCAACGAACTCCGAGCTAAGCTCGACGAACTCCGAGCTGAGATCAACGAACTCCGAGCCTAGTTTGAAGAAGCTTTAAAATTCAGTTTGGCAATTTCCTGTCCCATTTTTCAGACAGATTTATTTACAATTGGCAGATTTAATTAAGGTTTAACTGCAGGCATTTATATCTCTCAGATTTAATGCTATATATTCTTATCAAATATAGTCGTTTGGATGGCAACATTAAATATGGAGTTAATTACAGAGATTAAATGTCAATTGATTTCTCAAGGCAGATTCCATTCTTGAGAATTGATCTAGCCATTCCAAGATAGAAAGAATTCAAATGTTTGAATTCTTCAAGCATTAAATATACAGATATTATATCTCACAGAGAATAAGAAGAGTAATACAACACTCAACAGAAAAGAAGAGATAGAGAGAGAAAATTCAAGAAGGCTTTTTCTCTCACAAAAGAAGAACTCAGCTACAAGTTTTCACACAGCAAATCAACTTCATCTTCTTCATCTGCTCCAGGCTTTTCAAGAGACAACCAATCAATATTAGTCTAAAAGCTTGTTGGAGAGCAACATCAATCTGAAGGCCTATCACCCTGAAGCAAAGCTTCAACCACCTGAATCATTTCAGTATCTCAGGGGGAGCTTTGACAATATCTGAAGAATTCTCAAGACTTCTCTCATTTGCTTGAGAAAAGAGTAGTTCAAATCAACCTTTCATCCCCACCTCTGTACAGGGTTTTAATTCCCTTCAAAATTATTCTGGTTCACAAATCTCCTTCCAAAAGACTTGGGTTGGTTTTTGAGCACCTAATCAAAAGCTCATTGGTGGCAGTCACCTGATCAAAAACTTGAGTGGATTCCTACCAGGGTGGTAGAAGAGTGGATGTACCCAGGTTGGGGAACCACTACAATCCTTGTGTCTTCTGTGTGCTTGCTCTATTTCTTTATTTTTATGTTGTGCTTACTCTTCTATATAATATATATATTTAACTAGAGTAAATAAGATCTAACACCTCACTTTCAATTGGTATCAGAGGAGGTTCCTTTGTTTGTACAGGCTAACACCTGAACCAAAACGATCTGATAGATCTTATTTTTCTTAAGAGTCTTTCATGACACAAAATTAAGAATTTTCAAGCACCAGACCTCCTATGTGCAATCTAGATAAGCTTAGACTATGGAAGGCAAGGATTATGCTTTTTATGAACTCTAGAGATGAAGAAATTTTCAATTCCATTTTGGCAGGTCCTTATCAACCATTGGAAACAACAAGCATGAATGTTGTTCCATCATCTCAATGGACAGAAGCCCAGAAAAGGCTAAAGATGGCTGATGCACAAGCAATGAACATTCTTGCTCAATCAATGTCTGATGACATTTTTCAGGAAATTGTTGAATGTACCTCAGCAAAGGAAATTTGGGACTCCCTCACAGTAATGGTTGTTGGATCAGCTTAAAAGATAAAATATGATGCTGATACTTGGAGTGATTCTGAAGCTTCATCATGTACTACTGAGGATGAAGAAGAAACAAGAGCAAGAGAATTCTGCTTTATGGCAATCAATGCATCTTGCAGCAACTATGATGAAGAATCTGAATCTGATGAAGAATCAGAAGAAGAATCAGAAGAGGACCAGGTTATCTCTTCCTTTGATTTCACTTCAGAATATTTTAAAGAAGATTTTAAAATTTTATGCAATGATTTAATTCAATCTGAGAAGGAAATAAAACTTCTCAGAGAGAAAATGTATAATCTATCTTCTGAAAGCAAAAATCTTAAAGAAGATTTAAAAAATATTTATGAACAATTAGTTTCTTTAGAAACAATTAAAGACAAAGAAAAGATATTAGAGTTAGGCAATATAACTGAATTTTTATCAAAAACAATTAAAAATTTCAGAAAATTTGTGTTCAACATAATTCGTTGAACAGAGCTCGACGAAAACTACACTCTTCGTCGAACCGAGGTCGACGATCTCTGAACAGAGATTTTGTTTTTAACTTGTCTGGAAATTATGATCGACAAAAGAAATTTGCTTCGTCAAACCGAGATCGACGATCGTGGAACACAGAAAATAGATATTATCATTCTGTGAACCGAGATCGATGAAATCGATTCCCTTCGTCGAACTCAGGTCGACGAAAATATTTTTCGTCGAACTCAGAATTTCAAAACAGAATTTTTTATCCTTTTGAAAATTATAATCAAACTCAAATATTCAAAAATCCTTTTACCTAGTGGTTCATACCTTCTAGGAAATTTCATCCTCTAGATTACAAAGATCAACCTGAATATTCTTTTATTTCTAATTATCATGAAAAAGAAACAGGACCCAAGGTAATCTGGGTCCAGAACCTCTAACCTCCCTTTTCAGGTAAAGAACATGACAGGTTATCAAGATCTAAGGCTAAGCAAAAAGGAAAGCTGAAGATACTATCAAAGAGCTTACTCTCACCAAATTTCTCCAGTTCTTTCGTCAGCAATTCCTTAGAAAGATTCTTTATTTCTTTTCATATTCTTGAATCTTTGGTGTCATCTTTATTTCTCAAAGCACCTTTATAAATCTACTGAAAAATTATAATTCAGGCAGATTATTTTTGCTTTGTGTTTTGTTTTTCTGTGAATAGTGTCCTCACCCAAATAGGGGGAGATTGTTGGAACCCAAGTTTTGATTTGGGCAAGGATCACTATTAGGATGTTTAGATTGACTCAAAATGTATAGTCATAGGTCATAGGATGTTTTCCAGGTTTGCTCCTTCAGATAAATTCCAGAGAAAGTCAGATTTGAAGTTCAGAAAATTGCTGGAAGAAATTCTCCGAGCTCAGTTTAGCGAACTCTGAGCTCGGTTCAACGAACTCTGAGCTCAGCTCAAAGAAAACTGTTAAACTCAGTTCAACGATTTTGCAGTTCATATTCTTTGAGCTCAGCTCAACGAACTCTGAGCTGAGATCAACGAACTCTGAGCCAAGTTTGAAGAAGCTTTAAAATTCAGTTTGGCAATTTCCTGTGCCGTTTTTCAGACAGATTTATTTACAGCTGGCAAATTTAATTAAGGCTTAACTGCAGGCATTTATATCTCTCAGATTTAATGCTATATATTCTTATCAAATATAGTTGTTTGGATGGCAGCATTAAATATGGAGTTAATTACAGAGATTAAATATCAATTGATTTCTCAAGGCAGATTCCATTCTTGGGAATTGATCTAGCCATTCCAAGATAGAAAGATTTCAAATGTTTGAATTCTTTAGGCATTAAATATACAGATATTATATCTCACATAGAATAAGAAGAGTAATACAACACTCAACAGAAAAGAAGAGATAGAGAGAAAATTCAAGAAGGTTTTTTCTCTCACAAAAGAAGAACTCAGCTACAAGTTTTCACACAGCAAATCAACTTCATCTTGTTCATCTGCTCCAGGCTTTTCAAAAGACAATCAATCAATATTAGTCTAAAAATTTGTTGGAGAGCAACATCAATCTGAAGGCCTATCACCCTGAAGCAAAGCTTCAACCACCTAAATCAATTCAGTATCTCAGGGGGAGCTTTGACAATATCTGAAGAATTCTCAAGACTTCTCTCATTTGCTTGAGAAAAGAGTAGTTCAACTCTCATCCCCACCTCTGTATAGGGTTTTAATTCCCTTCAAAATTATTCTGGTTCACAAGTCTCCTTCCAAAAGACTTGGGTTGGTTTTTGAGCACCTGATCAAAAGCTCATTGGTGGCAGTCACCTGATCAAAAACCTGAGTGGATTCCTACCAGGGTGGTAGAAGAGTGGATGTACCCAGGTTGGGGAACCACTATAATCCTTGTGTCTTCTGTGTGCTTGCTCTGTTTCTTTATTTTTGTGTTGGGCTTACTCTTCTATATAATATATATATATTTAACTAGAGTAAATAAGATCTAACACCTCACTTTCATTCGACCTCCTTCCTTTCCCCCGAGAAGCCAAACTGAGGTCCGTCCGAGGCCAGCACCCTCTTGGCCTTCACCTTCATCGCATCAAATGCATTCTTGAAGGTGATGTTGACCGAGCTCCCGTTGTCAATGAGGATCTGGGAGACGGTGAAATTCTTGATGGCTGTTTGGATGACCAGCGCATCGCAAAAGGGATCCTCATGACCCAGCATATCCTTGATTTAGAAGGTGAACTTCTCCTCTAGGGGTGGGGTCTGAGATGTGGAGCCAACGCTCCTGCGGTACATGGTATGGATACTTGCCTTGCGGGAAGCCTCGACCCCCCCCCCCCCCTCCCGTGGATCACTCTGATCCCTCCACGGGTCCCAATATCTGCCCAGTCTTCACATCTGTCCTCCTCTCCCCGAGGCAGGACCTCCTCGATCCGCACTCTGTGGCGGTCTTGTTGTTGTTGCTGCTCCCTATTTCCTCTCATCTCGAGGAACTCCGGGCATGTGGTAGTGGCGTTCCCTTCCTCCCGATGGAAGTCATAGTAGGGCAGCTCTACCTTAACCTCCCTTCTCCTCCTCCGCGCTGCTCTCCTCCTCTCCCCCATGGCTATAGTCATAGCTTGCTCCTGGTCGGGGAGAGGTGGCCTCTGGCCTTGCCTCCCACCTGGGGGGTAAAACTGGCCCTGGCCTCTCTAGAGGTTATCCCCCCCATGATGACCTCTCCTCGGCCCTTGATCTTGCCACTCTGGCCTCCACCCTAGCCGGTGGTTCGGCTCCTAATGCCCCCACCTGAGATGTTGTTGTTGTCGTTCTCTCTATCGGGGTTCAGCTCTCCTCTCCTCCTGACCTCTGCCCCCTCTGGGCCTTTCCTCCTTCGTAGCCCACCTGGCTAACTTCTGGGCAAACTCCGGGTTTCATGCCTCCCCGTCGACTTTTCTCCGTCCTCTTCATTAGCTCCTCGTAGGAGAGGGGCGGCACCCTCTTCAGCTCCATTCAGAAGAAACTCTGTTGTATCCCCAAAGTGAAGGCCATCATCAGGGTATGCCCTGACAGGTCACCTCCTCCTGGAACCGATCCACATAGCTCCCCAAGGTCTCGTTCACTCCCTACTTGATATGGAACAGGGACTCCGACTCCTTCTTCCTCCTCTTAGGGGTGGTGAACCTCAACATGAACCCCCAGCGCAGGTCCTCGAAGCAGTAGATGGAACTGGCTGACAACTAGTGGAACCACTCTCTCGCCTTCTCTTTGAGGGTGATGGCGAAGAGCCTGCACTTGAATCCATCTGACATCTGTAGGATCGAGACCACATCCTCAAACCATTGGATGTGTTGGACCGGGTCTCCCTTCCAGGCGTAGTAAGACATCTCGGGCTCCCTGAACCCCTCTGGAACCGGAACAGAAGTAACCATCTCGTTGAAGGGGATGTCTCCCCCTACCGGGCGAGTTGGGGGGTCTCGCACCCCCATCTCGCCGAACCTGCCGCCGCTTGCCGAGCCGGGTAAGTGAACCCGCCCGAGGAGCTCCCCGCCTCTCCCCTCCTCGACAACCTCCTTCCCAGCTCGCCTGCCGGGAGCGTCCTCGCCGAGAGCTGGAACCGCGAGAACAGGGTGAGCTGGTGTCGAGCACTCGGCACGCGCGTCGAGTGCGAATCTGACCAAGTCGAGTACTTCCTGCCTGAAGTCCTCGAACATCCCCATCGTGGCGAGAGGGGGAGGGGGTGACGAGTCGCCCCTGTCTTATCCTTGCCCTTCACCTGTCATTGAGCTCGCTGAAGATTTTCTGTGCTGACCACGCTCCACGCTCACCGCACCAAAATGTTGAAACCGAGAATTCGGTCTCGATGGAGTTCACCCTTGGGGAAGGGGTGATCGCGCACCTACTTCTCTCCTGCAAGAAAAACAACAAGGAAAAAGAACAGGGGACTAGACCAAGGGCCCGAAGCGGAGGACCCATCACACACTCGGAAGATCTCTGAGCGCTTCCCCTCCTTAGCAAAATGCCGGGCTAAGGTACCTCAGAAAGCGCTAGAAGGTTAGGAGACAAGTGAGACGGCCTTTTGAGGTACCCCTTGGGTCCTATTTATAGATTTCTGAAAACGGCCTGCAAATAGCCAACCTCCGCTGTTCTAAATAGCTATGTGCAACCCAACTGGGTTTGCCAACAGCGTAACTCCGCTGTTCTTATTGGCTATGAGCAGGCCAGTGGGGGAAAATGGTAAAAACACCTTGTTGGTCACTAGGCGAGTAGCCCTCAACAATCCCTACTCGGCAGGGGCGGCGAGTGCTCGATGGAGCTGGCACTCGCCGCCTATCCTCGATCTTGGGAGAGTACGGGCCCGGCCTGCCCTACTCGCACGCCGCGGGCTTGTTGAATGGTTCGAACTCGGCGAGCGGCTCAGAGCTCGTTGAAGGGTCCAGAGCTTGACGAACAGCCCAGAGCTCGGCGAACATCCCAGAGCTCGGCGAACAGCCCAGAGCTCGGCGAACAGCCCAGAGCTCGGCGAACAGCCCAGAGCTCGGCGAACAGCCCAGAGCTCAGCGAACAGCCCAGAGCTCGACGAACATCCCAGAGCTCGACGTACAGCCCAGAGCTCGACGAACAGCTCAGAGCTCGGCGAGTACGAGCTCGCCTCCCAAAAGAATCTCACCCCGCCTGAGCGAGCCAGAGACTGCCGAGCTCCCCCTTCTGTCGAGCTCGCCTAGGGACTCGGACTGCCCGATTTGGCCGGATTGTCTCCTGCTGACCCACTCGCCAGATACGAGATTGTACAACTGCAATTGAAGAGGCTAAGGATATTTACAAACTCTCCATAGTATAACTCATTGGTTCTCTTGAAGCCTATGGAGATCAAATAAAGAGATCTGAACGCCCTTAGAGCAAGCATTCAAAAGAAAAAATAAACTAAACAGATAAAAGAAAGAAAAAAAAGGAATTCTTTATCAGCAATGAAATTTGAGACCTGCTAATCAAAATGGAAGAATCTGGGGCAGTGTCAAAGAATCAGATTGACATTAGAATGTCGGAGAAACAGAGAGATTCCAACATACAAAAAACAACACTGGGCAGCGGAGAAACAAAGAGATTCCAAAATATAAGAAACAACACTGGGCAACATAATCTCTGCAAGAAAATCAATCATGAAGCAAAAGACCATTATCACAAGTGCAAGACATGTAAAAGACCTACTCGCCTTGATAAAGATTGCTGGTTTTAGCAAAAGGAGGTTCATTTTGTCAGTAAGAATGAACCATTCAATTACGGTGATTTATTCTCAACAGACTTACTATACGCCTTGATAAGGTAGGGTAGAGTAATAATCATGCACACTTTATTATGTTGTACACAATCATTTTCTTCTAAAGGCCTACTATTCTATCTATGGCTAACACTGCGTATCATTCTATTGTTTTCGGTCAAAGGATTATTCCTCGAACTGGTCGTAGGAACAATGAATCCTTTGAATTAGCAGTCTGGTTGGAGATCCGTCGTTGATAAAAATAACAACTGATGTTTGGTTGACGCTACGAGCTGGCTAACAATAATTTCGCAGAGTGACATGAGTTCGTTCATCAATTCTTCGAACATAAGATTTCTCGGTGACGTAAGACATGTCAAACACAAATTCATTAGAGCTAAGAGATGCAAAAACCCAAAAAGAAAGAAATAACTTCTTGGTTGAGGAGGAAAAACAATACAATTTGTGAAAGTGAAATAAGAAAGAGAATTGTTAAGAACACCTCATTTTTGGCTAGTCGCAGCTTTGTTAAAACCATCACGCACTTTTACATATTGTTAAAGACACTATTCATTATTAATCGCACCGTAATTGAGATAAAGGTACCACACTTAAAATTTGAATAAAAAGAGGGTTTCATTGAATTACAATATGAATATCAACCCAATAGACAAAATACTTGATACAAAAAGCCACTAAATATGTTATCCAAATCGTTGTGGTCTTCATTCTCCTATAAAAATCAAGGGAAGAAATTTAAAATCAATATTCAAATTGTAGATTGGAAAATTTAAGTAACGTACAACCCCGTGCCCGACGAGTGGGCCCGTCAGGGGAGGACCAAGCCGATTGGGGCTCAGTCTAGGTCCCGGGCGAGTGCAGTAGGACCTTCCCGACTCGCTCAGGCCGAGTGGCCAGGAGCATGGGTGGTGAGTGGAGCTATAGGCTCGCACTCGCTCGAGCCCATGGAAAGGGGTGGGCGAGTGGGTAAGCGGACCCGCACTCGCCCTAGACCCCCGACGGCGAGTGCCAGTCCCATCGAGCACTCGCCGCCCCAGGCGAGTGGCACTTTCATGGACCACTCGCCCAGTGGTGTCTTTTACCAGATTGCCCCTGTTAGCTTGCCAATGCCCCTCCGAATAACGGAGTTTTGCCGTCGGCAGACCAATTTGGGCTGCGTATAGCATTTTAGAACAACAGAATTGCGATGTTTGCAGACCAGATTTGGACTTATATAAATAGACCCTGTGTGCACTTTGGAGGGGATCAAGTTCTTTTGGCTTTTTCCTCTTTGGGTTATTTTGTGGCTACGAAAGCCCTCCAAGGTGCCTAGCTCAGCTTTTGGTTTGGGATGGGAAGCGCTCTAGAGATCTTCCAAGTGTGTGGTGGAACCTCCACGCTGCAGCTCAGGGTCAGTTTTCTAGTTCCGAGTGATTGGCCAGGAGCTCAAATTCGGGAGAAGTAGGTGCGAGCTACCCCCTTGGGTCTGAACTCTCGTTGAGATCAAGTTTTGGCTTCAACAAGTAATAGAAATTAATGATTTCTCACCAAAAAGACAAAATGCTTGATACAAAAAAAATGATGAAATTTGTTCTCCAAATATTTGTGAACTTCATGTTCCTATAAAAATCAAAGTAAAGTCAACATGTAAATTTATAAGGTTGAAAATATTTATAACAGAGTAATATTTTCTGTGTTATCAAAAGTCCTTTAAGCCAATAATAGAATTGCTGTTTATATTTGTCGGTGGAAAGGGAATCCGTGACATATGTAGATGCTCATGTTTGTGCAAACTACTCATGAAACCTTCTTCATGATGAGAATAATGGTGACAATGGACAGTTGTCACTTAGAATTAGTAACACAAAATTATTCCCATTTATGAATCCAATGAAAATTACTTTAGGCTCCGTCGGTGGAATTGAATGCAGTGGAAGAAATATGAAGCACTGATCACGTGATAGTTGCATTACGACAGTATTGTAGAATGATACAATTACTAAACCCATATCAGGTAGTGACATCCGTTTTTCAACTTGTGCGGGCATAATTGTGCAATCAAGAGAATCTATCAGTTGTTACTGTCTCTTGGTGTTGTACACTCCATTATATAAAGTTGTATGATTACATTTTTTTACATGATGATTTCTAAATGTCTTTCTTTATGAATTCTTTCTTATTTTGATTGTCTCAAGGATGATCACCTCTATCACAAGCTAACTTATATGAACGTGTAATGGTGATAACAAAACCCAAACTTCTCGCAATTTTCTGACCCGGCTCAATTAATTTTTCTCTTGTTGAGAATACTTGATCCATTGCCAAGTGGGAACTCACGTCCACTTCAATTAATTTTGGAGTCTCTTCATAAGGGGCGATTTCAAGTGAAATATTCATATTACTACTCTCCATACTGCAGACAAACACATGCATCCACTCAAATATACGACACAATGATCTTGGATTCTTTTAATAATAACATTCAACCATTTAACACAATGAAAAAGACCATTGAACTATTTAACAATAAAATAGAACAATAAAAAATGAAATAAAAATAGTGTAATACATTAGGGTTGAGAAGAAACTCAACACAATGTTCTTCAACAAAGAGGAGAAATCGACCAGTTATGGAGTATACCCTAGGTAGATCAAAGGAGGAAAACCTCGAGTAAAATGGGCTAATAAGAAACCCTAGGTCGCAACAAACAAAACCCGAGAATCACTTACCCGGCGGCTGGAGGAGTGGTGTTGGGAGGCGGGAAGAGCGGCATCGGAAGGAGAGGCATTGGCAGTGCTCTTGGCAGGTGTTGGCGGCAGGAGGAGCAGCGTCGAGAGGAGGGGCGTCGGGAAGAGGGGCGTCGGGTTCAAGAAGTCGCCGAAAGGGAAAAAGGGAGTCGTAGGGATTTAGGGGGCGTGCAAATTAGGTGAGTGCGAGTAGGGTTTTTAGAAAGGAGATTTTAAGTACCAAAAATACCTAAATGCAGTGCGACTAGCCATTTCTACGGTGCCCTTAACAATTTCCATAAGAAAACATGGCCATATCCAAACTCAGATTACTGAAAATATGAAAAATAAGAACAGATAACCAGCTAAATAACAATGTAGATACATTATTCAGTACATTTTGACCCCAAAACTCCAAACGAGGACATGATTAAAGGTCCGTTTGGGAGGACTTATTTTCACCGGTCAAGCAGTTACGACCGCATGAACCGGACCATAATTAAGGTCAGATTCATGCGGTCGTAACCGCTTGACCGGTGAAAATAAGTCCTCCCAAACGGAGCCTAAGTAAATTTCTCCCACAAATTATTTCCAATGTTTTCCAGAAATCATTTATAATGAAATATGATCATTTTTTATCGTAGGTGAAAATGATCTTATTGATAATGGTAAGATCAAATGCATTCACTACAATCGTGCATATTCAATTTCTATATATTGATATTATTATTTTTACATAAAATGTGCAGAATTTGATCACTTCAGCCACACTTGACCTGCTGCAATGTACAAGTCTGAAGTAAAAGAAACAGACAATTATCTGCACAAAATTTACATGATTGGCATAATAAAACTCCTCACTCCTCCCTGGGAATCCACCTGCTCCACCATATACTCTTAGTCTGCCTGCTTATCTCATCCATGCTCTCATCGAGTGTCTTTATAACTTTACTTTGGAGACGAAGGATCGACGCCAGAGCATTCCTCTGCTGACTCCCTTTCTTTGGCGCTACTTCCTGTGAATTCCACCATTAACGCAGTAAGTTTCCATTAAAAATAGCATGATTTATACAAAAATGGAATATACAATTGTCTTAAGCGCACCCTCAACTCCAGAAGTTGAGCTTCGGTGAACCCACCGACATTTTCGGTGCCCGATCTCGCCATAAGACCGATAACCCACTTGGCAGCTTCGCTATAATCCTTTTGGGTCGCACGGAACCACTGCAGCCGCAGATTCTGCATGTAGGATAGACCTAACAGACCCTCCTGGTTGAAGTATGGGTGAGCGAGCGCAGATTTTGCATCGGTTCTTTGGCGGGCTTTGTACCGGACCATGGAAGTTAGAAGATCCCATCCAATCCCTCCATCTAGATTTAATAACTCAAAGCCCTTCCGGAGGTCCGAGCCGGCACGGGGTTCCACTGTCTTCCTCCATGCTTCGAGATCATATCCGCACCTCTTTAATTGTCGATTGAACTGAATAAGGCCACTATCGGTTCGTAACGATGGAAATGCCTGCACGAAGTCCATGAGAATTTCATGAATGATCCTATAGCGGGTCATTTACTGGGACCTACCCTCCATCTTTGCCTAGTTACAATCCTAGAGAAATTTTTTGTGTACATGCATGTTAATAATGTAAACTCAGAGGAGAGGTCCCCGTAATTTGCAAAATCACCATGTAGGTTTTAGTAATTATTCCTACCCTCCATCTTTGCCTAGTTACAATCCTAGAGAGATTTTTTGTGTACATGCATGTTAATAATGTAAACTCAGAGGAGAGGTCCCCGTAATTTGCAAAATCACCATGTAGGTTTTAGTAATTATTCCTACAGTGGTAGTATAATAGGATTATAAGAGCATGGGTTCATGCAACACACCATTTGCAAAAATATAAGTCCCACGCTGTACATGTCAAATCTATCAGGTAAGTTCATCTGTCAAAATCGAAACACAAGTCAAGAGAGGAAATAATAACTTCGCGGGCCTCGGAAGAAAAGCCATCAAAAAGTGAACCGAAAGAAATATATAAGAAATAAATTTTGCTCACATCACATAAATTATACAACCTGCCACAGGACAGGAGACAATGCAGTTGCAACTGGAGCGGAAGGTGCGGATGGGGTTTGCGTACTCATGATATATTGCTCAGGTGCAGAATACCTGCAGAATATGGGAAAAAAGTATTGTATCGAATTTTAACATTCTTCTATGATCTTACCTCGCCCTTCTGTTTGTTTCGCATTTCAATATTTTATAACTGGACCTGGACGTTTGGCGTTGTCTGACCTACAATTTCAATGCTCTAGCTCTCATGCAACAACAACAACAAAAACTAGAATACAAGTGTAAATGAATGCTCAAATCGTGCTTTAGAATCGTGCCAGAATGTTCGGATGCTCGCACTATTTGCACAAAGATTGCTCACACTATTTGCACAAAGATTGCTCACGCCAATGTACTTGAAGTTGGATCATTCTAAGAGTGATTAGACTACCAAAACACAACGCTAAGACTCCCTAATATAGGGGAAACTATTACTCACACATTTTCTGGAGGAGCCACAGCTCGTCGGAACCATCAGAGTGAGCATTTGGAAATCGCCGTGATTAATTCTCGTAATTAACTAGTATTAATTAATTGATTAATATTAATTATTTAATATTAATTAATTACTTAAATTATTTTATTTCTTTGTATGGTTACCCTCTCTCATCTATATAAGGAGGAAGGATTTAGGTATTTAGGTATCTTGAGTGTTATAGTGATTTTTGAAGAGAAAGATTTTGGAGGACCCAACCTCCTTGATCTTAGTCGGAGCTTACTCCAGATTGTATCCGTGCTCTTCAAATTAATGCAATCATTCTTTCTTGCTCGCTCAACTTTTCAATTCGTAATAATGGTCTGACCTACCGCCCTCTGCCCGCTGCCCTTTCAGCCGCCGAGTACCAACGCCTTCTGTTGGGTACATTGGAAAATGTGTACTAGATTTGGAGAAGCCACAACTTAGTCAATGATATGCATCAATGTGTATTTGATAGAAGTTTAAGTTTCATTGTGCAGGTTTAAAAATTTAAAGGAAAATTTTCTAAGTACAAATGTCAACACTTGTGAAGAAACTGTGTCGACACTCAGAAAACTTGTGTCGACACTCAGGCAAGCTGTGTCGACACACAGACAAATTGTGTCGACACTCAGGGAAGTTGTGTCGACACCTAGCTTCTATGTCGACACTCAAGAAAGCTGTGTCGACACACTGACAAAATGTGTCGACACTTATAAAGAAATTGTGTCGACACTCAAAGCTATGTCGACACCTAAACAAACAGTTGTGTCGACATCCAGAATTGTGTCGACAACTTAAAACAGAATTATGTCGAAACTTAAAACAGAAGATGAGTCGACACTCAGGAGCTATGTCGACACCTGAAGCAATTGTGTCGACACACAGGACTTGTGTCGACACACCAACTCTCAAGAGGCTGTGTCGAGTTTAGAAGTAATTGTGTCGACACACAGGACTTGTGTCGACACACACTCAACACCATCTGTCTACAACAGAAATGTCGAGACAAGAAGCTGTTGTGTCGACACACAGGACTTGTGTCGACACATACAACAAAAAGCAGTGTCGAGAAGTAGAAGTATGTCTGTGTCGACACTTGGAGTATTTGTGTCGACACCTTGAAGACTTGTGTCGACACTTAGCTTATATGTGTCGACACTTAGCTTATATGTGTCGACACATGTAAAGCAGTCTACTGAGTGTTGTATGCTGAGTTGGACAGACATTGAAGAACCTGGTGATGTGACTGGTGACTTGACGGCTGTCATAACTAACCGGTCTGACACCACTGTCAGAACTGTCAGAAGTCTGTTATGAACCGGATCAGCCGGTAATCATGGAGCAAGCTCTATATAAGAGACAGATTGAAAACAATTCATAATAATCATCAACGTGAAAAGATCTCTGGATCATAAAGAAGAATTCTGACAGATCAAGGCATGTCTGCAAGAAAGATTCAGAGTTCAATCTGAATCTAAGGAAGAAGCTGACTGAAGATCAACTTCAACTTGAAGAGTAGATCCACCTTATTTGTCCTAATCAAGAAGCTTTGAAAAGCTAAGTTAGGTTGGATCAGAAGAATCAGTTTATACAAGAACTGATCAAGAAGACAACATCAACAGAGGAATCTAGCTGGTGAAGTTTTCTGAAACTTATTACTCACAAATTCTTGTAGGATCTATTGTTAGATCTGAGATTGTAAGCCTAAATTATAAAGGCTGAGGTAGGACAGTGTGTCTGAGGTAGGACTTGTGGAAAGTCTGAGTTGTAAGTCTAGTTATAAAGGCTGAGGTAGGGTTGAGGCCTGAGGTAGGATTCAGGGAATAATCTGAGGTAGGACTTGTGTAAAGTCTGAGGTGTAGGAACCATTTTGGGTTCTGAGTTTGTAAGATCTGTGGATCCGAGTCAGTGGAAGGAAGTTAGGCTGAATCCAGTTATCTACTGGATAGGCGAAGGGGGAAATTGGATGTACTCATATCTTGGGGAACCACTATAGATCTGGTATTTGCTGTGTTGCATTTATTTTCTATAGATAGAATTATTCTGTGCTAAAAGTAGTTACAAATATCTGTTAGCCTTAAAATCAAAAAGACATAAAAAGATTAGAACCTATTCACCCCCCCTCTAGGTGTTTAGGCTCTTGAATCAAAGTCTTTCAAGTGGTATCAGAGGGAGGTTCCTCAAAATTTGACCTAACAGTCAGAGGATTTCTCCAAAGCTAAAAACAGACAACGAGAATGGGTTCAAGTGAAAATCAAAAGAAGTTTGGATCTATGAAATTGCCCATATGCAGGAAAGAATCTTTTAACATTTGGAAAGAAAGGGTCAGGCTATTTATGGAAGCATCTGATCCAAGAATTTATATCACAGTACAGGAAGGCTCCTTCATCCCAATGAAGGTTTCAGTTCTTGATGCAAACATTCAAACTCCAAAGAGTTATTCAGAGATGACTAAGGATGAGATCATCTTGGCTACATTAGATAAAAGAGCTCAGAATATAATTGTAAGTGTCATAGATGATGCAACATTTCAGAATCTTGTGCACTGTAAAACTTCAAAAGAAATGTGAGATACACTGATTGTCTATATGGAAGGCACAGAAGAAGTCAGAGAGGACAGAAAGTCCATGCTGAATCAGGAGTATGAGAGCTTTAGGCAAATTAAAACTGGCAGCATAGCTGAATGCTATAAAAAGTTTTTCAGAATAGTGAATGAACTGATGACATATGGAAGAGTTTTCAGTACTTATGAACTGAATGACAAGTTTCTTAGATCCCTAACAAAGGATTGGGACACTAAGATATGTGCAATCAGGGAAGTGGCCAGACTGGCTGACACACCTCCACCTACACTTTTTGGAAAGCTACTTTCATATGAAATGCAGCTTACTGCTAGGAAAGAGAAAGAGAAGGGCAACAAATCTGAACATAAAGAAAAGTCAGTAGCCTTCAAGGCTGAGGGCTCAAGGAAGGGTAGGAGAAAATCTCCTTCTCCACCTAGAAGGAGTACTGAAGCAGAAGAAGGTGTTCATAAAACAAGTACATCAGATAGTCATACATCTGATGAAGACTTTGTTGCATTCACAAGACAATTCCAAAGGTTCATGAAGAAAAAGAATTGGAGAACCAAACCCTCATCTACATCTTATTCTAAGGATGAATACTACAGGAAGAAGAAAACACCTAAGGAAGACAGGTATGCTTCTAAACCTGGTAAACAATCTAATTCTAAGATTGTGTATTATTGCTACAATAGGTCTGGGCATGTCATAGCTGACTGTCCTAACAAAAGAAAGGAGTCAAAGGACAAGAAGAAGCAGTTGGTCAAAGGCAAGAAGGAGAAGTCTTTAGTGGCTCAGAAGGAGAAGAGTTGAACAGACTCTTCATCTTCAGAATCTGAAGAAGAGGCAGAAGCATATATTGGACTATTCTCAATAGAAGAAGATTCTAGGGAACTAGAATTCCTACAGATGCTGCACTCCATAAATGGAGTAGAAGAATATTGTTGTAAAGGGATGATGGCTCAATCTGAAGAAGATAAGTGCCAGGATCAGTCTGGACCAAGTAAGGTAAACAATTCACCCCTAGTCTCAGATTACTATACTGGATCAGAATCAGAAGCATCTTCTTCAAAAGAAGTTGATGGATCTGAGTCTGAGGGGATGTTCACCAACTCATTAATGAGTATGGTGGGTTGTTGCATGCTCTAAAGAAGAGCAAGTTTCTTGTTAAAAAGCAGACCAAGGAGATTGAGTCTCTCAAACTGGCTGCAGCAGATTCAGCAAAACTGCTGGATCAAAAACTGAATGAGGTTGCCAAATTGAAAAACATTACAGTTATTCAGATGGACACAATCTCATTCAAAGAGAATCATATCAAGAAACTGGAGGGTAAACTTCAGCAAGAGAGAGAGCTAGTGGAAAAATTCTCCAAGCCAAAATCAGTCTTACCTTTGATAGATAATTTTGTTTTACAAAAAGGAAAGACTGGTCTGGGCTTCAAGGGAAGAACTAGGGCTACCAATTCTCATAGAAAAGGTAAAGTCCCAGTTCAGTCTCAAGGTTTTAATCCCCCTATTTTCTTTAAGAAGGTAGTGAATCCTACTAACAGGTATGATCATGACATGACACATGGTCACTGTGAGCATGAAAATTTCATGAGCAAGGGTGCTAATGCCAATAGACCAATCTATAGGCATGCTCATCATGTTCAAGAGGAGTTCTTGAATAATGTTGTTCCAGCACCAACACTTAACAAGCCTACTGACAACAAAGTAAGAAGGCTTGTACCTAAGAATAGGTATAATAGGTTTGAGTGTTGGTGTTGTGGCAAGGTGGGGCACTTTTTGCTATGGATTGCTGGTTTAACTTAAGTGTTAAAACGAAAAGTAGGATTCCTGTTAGATCAGTCACAGGGTTTCAAACTAACAAGGACCTAGGACCCACTAGCAAGTTGGGTTCTAAGGGAAAGTGATTCATTATTTGTTGCAGGTAAATCCAAGTGACCATACCCCTATATGGTACTTGGATAGTGGCTGTTCCAGACATATGACTGGAACAAGGAGAATGTTGAGGGACTATGCGCCCATAAAGAATAGACCAACAGTTATCTTTGGTGGATCAGAAAAGGGAATCATAAAAGGATTTGGTAACATCTCTTGTGATTCAATTACTATCACTAAAGTGACTTATGTAAAGGGTTTAAAGCATAACCTGATTAGCATAAGTCAACTTAGTGATCTAGGTTATGATATTTCCTTCCACAAAGGGGAGTGCCTAATAAAAAGGTCAAGTGATCAAGAGATCATTTTGACTGGCACTAGAAAAGGAAATGTGTATTGCCTTAACCTAGAATGTGAGTCTAACAACTCACCTATTTGTTTGGTTGCAGGAGAGAAAGCTTCTTTATGTGTCAAATGGCACAAGAGGCTAGCTCATCTAAACTATAAGTCAATTGGACTGCTGTTCAGCATGGGATTAGTGAGGAATGGTCCTCAAGTTCAGTGCATAAAAGAGGGGGTGTGCTCATTGCCAAAAAGGCAAGCGGACTAAGTCCTCTTTTCAGTCACTTGACATCAAAGATTCAAAGAGATGTTTGTATCTCATGCATATGGATTTGTTTGGTCTTATGCCAGTTAATAGTCTTGGTAGGAAAGCAAACACACTTGTTGTTGTGGATGACTATTCTAGATTTACATGAGTTTTCTTCTTGAGGCAGAAATCTGAAACCCCAACTATTTTCCAGACTTTTGTCAAACAAATACAGAATGAATACAACAGCTCAGTGGTCAAAATCAGAAGTGACCATGGAACGGAGTTTCAGTCTGAATGTATGACAAAATTCTGTGAAGAACTTGGGATTCATCAGGAATTCTCTTCACCAAGAACTCCTCAGCAAAATGGTGTTGCTGAAAGAAAGAATAGGACTCTAATTGAAGTCAGTAGAACTCTACTGAATGACATTACTCTCCCTGAATACTTCTAGGCTGAGGCAGTAAATATTGCATGTCACGTGCTCAATAGGGCCTCCATCAACAAGAAACACAAGATGACTCCCTACCAGATTTTAAAAGGCAGAAAACCAAACATATCCTATTTCAAAATCTTTGGTAGTAAGTGTTTTGTACTAGTCAATGGTAAACACTACCAAACTAAGTTTGCTGCCAAATCCCTAGAAGGGATATTTGTTGGGTACAGCAATCATAGTAGAGCATACAGGATCTATAACTTGACTACTCAAGTTGTAGAAGAATCTGTGCATGTTGTATTTGATGAGTCAATGTTTATTAACAGTGAATTATCTAGTTCTTCAGTTAGTTCTACAGGTCTAACAGATAAGCTGGACAAGCTGACCATCAATGAAGATGTTATTGCTAATCTGGATGAAGATAAAGATGTCAGCTATCCAGGGGGAGATCAAGTCCCTCTGGTTGAAGAAGAAAATGTGGAGAATTATGATGAGGAAACTGGAGATAGCCATAATGCTGACAGAATTCCTCCAGCAAGGAGACACCTGAAGGATCATCCAACTCACCAGATCATTGGTGATGCAAGTTAGGGTGTTCTAACAAGGAGCAGGAGCATGAACACAGTTTTATGTTCTAGCTTTCTGTCTCAGATAGAACCCAGAAAGATTGTAGAGGTCATGCAAGACACCAACTGGATTGATGCAATGCAAGAAGAGCTCAGTCAGTTCAAAAGGTGTAAGGTTTGGGAACTAGTGCTAAAACCTAAGGATCACAACATAATAGGAACTAAGTGGATCTACAGGAACAAGCTTGATGAGAATGACATAATAGTCAAGAACAAGGCTAGACTGGTAGCAAAAGGCTACAGACAAGAGGAATGTATTGATTTTGATCAAACCTTTGCTCCAGTGGCAAGGCTGGAGGCAATAAGGCTGTTCTTGGCCTATGCTGCCTATCAAGGGTTCAAAGTATATCAAATGGATGTGAAATCAGCATTTCTGAATGGTGATTTAAAAGAAGAAGTCTATGTAGAACAACCTTCAGGTTTTGTAGACTCTCACTTTCCTGATTATGTGTATAGGCTTAGGAAAGCTCTATATGGGTTGAAACAAGTTCCAAGAGCTCGGTATGAAACCTTGTCTGTCTTCCTCATTGAGAATAAATTCTCTAGAGGAAAGATAAACAAAACTCTATTCTATAGGGAATCAAAAGGCAAGATAATACTAGTCCAGATATATGTGGATGACATTATCTTTGGTTCTACTGAAAACAGCCTTTGTTGGAAGTTTGCCAAACTTATGCAAGGGAAGTTTGAGATGAGCAGTATGGGTGAGCTGAAGTTCTTCTTGTGACTTCAGGTTAGACAGACTGAGAGTGGGTTGTCAATATCTCAGTCTAAGTTCACCAAGGAGTTGATTAAGAAGTATGGTTTGGACTCAGCTTCTACAGTGAAAACTGTAATGAGAACAAGTATGTCTATATGCAAAGATGAAGCAGGGAAACCTGTTGATGAGTCTTTGTATAGAGGGATAATTGGCTCCCTACTATACTTGACTGCTAGTAGACCTGACATCATGTATGCAACATGTGTCTGTGCTAGGTATCAAACATGCCCTAAGGAATCTCATTATACTGCAGCTAAAAGAATTTTGAGATATCTTAAGGGCACACCTAATATAGGCATTTGGTACCCTAAGAATAGAGAGTTTCTATTAACAGGTTTCTCAGATGCAGATTTTGCTGGATGCAAGGAAGACAGAAAAAATACCACAAGAACCTGTCAGTTCCTTGGTGGGAGGCTGGTGTCATGGAGCAGCAAGAAGCAAACCAGTATAGCTATATCAACAGCTGAATCAGAGTATATAGCTGCATGTAGCTGCTGTGCACAATTGATGTGGATGAAGCATCAACTAAAATATTATGACATCCAGGTAAATAGAATACCATTATTTTGTGATTCTACAAGTGCTATTTCTATTGCTAAGAATCCTGTGTCACACAGTAGGACCAAACATATAGAAATAAAGTTTCATTTTATCTAGCTGATATTTTCACAAAACTAATGGATGAAACTAAATTCAATAATTTAAAAATTGAATTAGGTATGTTGAACCTAAAATAAGTTAACAAAAGTTTTCATGAGTAGCATCAGTAAGCACCAAATTTCTCTTGAAATTTGTTTAAGTACAATGTTTGTGTCGACACAAGCAAGTTATGTCGACACACTCAGTATGTTGTGTCGACACAGAAAAAGGATGTGTCGACACAGAAACAGTATATGTGTCGACAGGAGAATAGGTGTCGACACAACCTTGTCGAGAAAATAAGTCGTGAGGATATTTGTGTCGACACAAAATGTCAGTGTCGGCACAACTCTGTCGAGACTTAAGTTGTCAGTGTCGACACAGACGCAAGTATGTCGACACAGACTCAAGTATGTCGACACATAAATGTGTCGACTTAAAATATGTTTTGTCGACTTAGAAATTAATATGTCGATACATAGTCATGTCGACTTAACTTAAGTTCTGTCAAGACCTAGGTCATTGTTGTCGACACAAAAATAGATTTGTCGACTTAAGCCCGACTTTTGATCTGCCCTTGACTCAAGTACTATAAATAGGTGAATCCAAAATCTGGTCGACTACGTTATCAGAATTTCTGACTCTACACCTTCTGTCGACATAGACCTTCTCTTCTCTTCTCCTCTAGCACTTACGACAATGGCGTCAAACCAAGACGACAAGGTTAATGAAGGTTACGAATTGGTTCGCGAGGGGTTCACAACTGCTTCTGATGAAATTCAGGGAGTTATTGCCCTAATTTCTGTAAATGGACTAGAATTTTTGGTCTCAGAACCGACCAAAATATGGAAGAAGGAAGTCATGGAGTTCTACACAACCGCTACTATGGACACAGAAGGACAGAAAATCAAGGCGACTATTCAAGGTACCAGGGTGAAGCTCACACTGAAATCAATCAGGAAAGCACTACATCTACCAGTGATCAAGGATACAGATGAAATAACTCTTTCGCAGATAACTGAAGCATTAAGCTGGTGTGGACTGAATCCCAGCATTAAGATTGGTTCATCCATCAACAGAAAAGGGATGAATTCCCAGGGAAAATTTCTTTCAGAAGTGGTGGGCAAGGTGATTATCTGCAAAACAGGAGGGCATGATCGGATTTCTGGCCACATGTTTAATCTGATGGTGAGAATAATATTCAAGATAAACACTGACTGGGCAGCAGCAGTGTTTGATAAACTACAAGAAGGAATAAAGAAACCTAATCTGGGAAGGATCCACAGCCTTTGCTTAACATCAGTAATCCCAGATGTTCTGAAACAAGTAAATGGCTCTAAAATAAATCATATGAGAAAAATGGATGTAAGGATACTGTCTAGATGGGACAGAGTTCTGACCAAGGAAGTCTCTGCTCCCAAGGAGCAAACTAAAAAGGACAAGAAGAAAAAGAAAGTTATTGTACAAGCTGATTCCTCCAGTGATTCTGAAGAGGAAGTGGTCTTTAGTTCGGATGAAGACCAGCACCAACAAGAAGAACATGATCAAATAAAGGACAATGAGCCCCAGGAGCAACAAGTTGACTCCACTCAAGGGGGAGAAAATCGAGAAAAAGAAACTGAGTTGCCTACCCAAGGGGAAGGTATTGTTGATGCTGTCTTGGACAGTGACTTAGCTGCAGACACAATAATGGATGTTGTATCTGAAATCAACTCTGCAACTGAAGTAACTGATAAAAATGATGCTCAACATGAGCCAGTAAGTTTCTTCTCCACAGACTAGTGATGAATTATAGTATTCTCCTCAAAAATTGTTCAAAGGGACACTTTTGTTTACACAACATAAGAGGTCTTTCAAGTGGTATTAGTCTTTTCAGTAGTTTTTTAAAAAAAAAACTAATCTTATTCCTTCTGAACAGATACAACAGGAATTTACAATGGAAGAATTGTTTCATGATTCTCTTCCTGATAGGACTGAGGGGGAGGAAATTGAAAAAGAAAAGGAAATTGCAAGGACTGAGAGGGAGTTATCCAAGGATACCCCAGCTGAAAAGGACACTGTTGATATTGAAAGTACATCTGAATCTTCTGAAGATGAAGAAGCCACAATGGCTAAGAAAAGGAAGTTGTATGTGTTAAAGAAGAAGAGTTCTGGTTACAAGAAGGTTTTGCAAGTGGGAACAACACCATCTACATCAACTGTGGACTTCAGTTCTTTACTGGTCCAGATGCAGATAAAATTAAATAATCAAAGGCAGACTATAGAAAAATATGTAGATGAAACTCATAAGGAGTTACAGTTTCAGTTGGCCCAGGACATCAAATCCATTAGATTTGAAGTAAATCAAAATAAGAAGGAGATGACAGATTGCTTCCATAAAGAAGGTAATATTGTGGTGTTCCTGACCAAGCAACAACAAGATATACAAGCTAAAGTGGATGAGATTGAAGTCAAGCAGGGATATGTACTGGAAAATCAGATAAGGATGAATGAAAATCTCAAGGATTCCCATCATGAAATATTGAAAAAGCTCACTGATTCTAGCACCACTCTGAAGGATGAAATCTCAAAGCAAATCCAGGAAGATATATCTGTTATCAAAGCCATATTTCAAGAATCTCAGGAGAAAATAAAAACCTTCCTGACAAAATTCAGAGCTTATTTTAAAGAGGGAACTGAATATATAGCTGATAAAGTCAGGTTCCAGAAAGAAGATTTGAGAGATCATGTTGCAAGAGAAGTCATAAAGGGGGAGAGAGTACTAGTCAAAGTCGGCTCTGACCATGCTAAATGGACTACCAATAGTATCAGAGCCACTCTTGGATATCCTCCTCTGTGTGATGATGCTAATGTAGCTGAGTCTGGGATTCAACCTAAATATTTTGAAGGAGATCAGCCTGAAGTTGCTCAGGTGATCTACCCCCCAGCTGATTTTGAAATGGTTCAAGAAGAAGTGCTGAAGATGTATAGTCCTCCACCAAAGGTACAAAATGTAATTCTTAGAAAGGTTGAAATGTCAGAAGCTGTATTGGAAGCTCAGAAGGAAGCTTAACTCTCCAAGAAGAGATTCAGAGAGCAGGCTGAACTGAAGTCAGATTTTGAGCAATGGAGCCCAACTTCTAGAAATATCATACTTACTGCCTGGAAAACTGTTAAGGATAAAACCTATGACAGAAGTAAGTGGTATTCTGAGCAAGAATGGAATAAGTATCAAGCTGGACAAGAAGCAATTCTACAGCATAGAAGAAGTGTTAAGGCTGGGAAGCTACCTGCTAATGCTCAAGAGCCAAGCAAGTACTTCCCCAAACCTTTTCACTATTTTGAAAGACAAAAGATCAAGGCTGAAGAATTGAAGAAGAAAGCTCTCAAAGGGAAAAAGCTAGCTGAAGATGTTGAACCTTCTGTGCAGGCTAAAATCAAATCTGGCAAATGGATAGTTATTAAGGAACCTAGTCAGTAATAAGATTGCTAGGTTCTTGTAATAAGACAATGTATTACTTTTCCTTTTGATCTATAAGAAATTTATGTAAACCTAAGTTTTACTGATCAATGAAATCTGGTTCAGTATTAAGTGTGTTGTTTACAATGATTATGTAATTATCTGCTCTGAAATATTTTTACTTCTATTATAATTTTGTTTTATCAAAAGAGATGTATATCTTTGACTAAGGGTTATGACTTCTCCAAATAGGGGGAGATTGTTGGGTACATTGGAAAATGTGTACTAGATTTGGAGAAGCCACAACTTAATCAATAATATGCATTAATGTGTATTTGATAGAAGTTTGAGTTTCATTGTGCAGGTTTAAAAAATTGAAGGAAAATTTTCTAAGTACAAGTGTCGACACTTGTGATGTGAAGAAACTGTGTCGACACTCAGGAAACTTGTGTCGACACTCAGGCAAGTTGTGTCGACACACAGGCCAATTGTGTCGACACTCAGGAAAGTTGTGTTGACACACAGCTGCTATGTCGACACTCAGGAAAGTTGTGTCGACACACTGACAAAATGTGTCGACACTTATAAAAAAGTTGTGTCGACACTCAAAGCTATGTCGACACCTAAACAAGCAGTTGTGTCGACATCCAGAATTGTGTCAACAACTTAAAAAAGAATTATGTCGACACTTAAAACAGAAGATGAGTCGACACTAAGGAGTTATGTCGACACCTGAAGCAATTGTGTTGACACACAGGACTTGTGTCGACACACCAACTCTCAAGAGGCTGTGTCGAGTTTAGAAGTAATTGTGTCGACACACAGGACTTGTGTCGACACAAACTCAACGTCATCTGTCTGCAACAGAAATATCGAGACAAGAAGCTGTTGTGTCGACACACAGGACTTGTGTCGACACATACAACAAAAAACAGTGTCGAGAAGTAGAAGTATGTCGGTGTCGACACTTGGAGTATTTGTGTCGACACCTTGAAGACTTGTGTCGACACTTAGCCTATATGTGTCGACACATGTAAAGCAGTCTGCTGAGTGTTGTATGTTGAGTTGGACAGACATTGAAGAACCTGGTGATGTGACTGGTGACTTGACGGCTGTCATAACTAACCGGTCTGACACCACTGTCAGAACTATCAGAAGTCTGTTATGAACCGGATCAGCCGGTAACCATGGAGCAAGCTCTATATAAGAGACAGATCGGAAACAATTCATAATAATCATCAACGTGAAAAGATCTCTGGATCATAAAGAAGAATTCTGACAGATCAAGACCTGTCTGCAAGAAAGATTCAGAGTTCAATCTGAATCTAAGGAAGAAGCTGACTGAAGATCAACTTTAACTTGAAAAGTAGATCCACCTTATTTGTCCTAATCAAGAAGCTTTGAAAAGCTAAGTTAGGTTGGATTAGAAGGATCAGTTTATACAAGAACTGATCAAGAAGACAACATCAACAGAGGAATCTAGCTGGTGAAGTTTTCTGAAACTTATTACTCACAAATTCTTGTAGGATCTATTGTTAGATCTGAGATTGTAAGCCTAAATTATAATGGCTGAGGTAGGGCAGTGTGCCTGAGGTAGGACTTGTGGAAAGTCTGAGTTGTAAGCATAGTTATAAAGGCTGAGGTAGGGCTGTGGCCTGAGGTAGGATTCAGGGAAGAATCTGAGGTAGGATATGTGTAAAGTCTGAGGTGTAGGAACCATTTTGGGTTCTGAGTTTGTAAGATCTGTGGATCCGAGCCAGTGGAAGGAAGTTAGGCTGAATCCAGTTATCTACTGGATAGGCGAAGTGGGAAAGTGGAAGTACCCATATCTTGGGGAACCACTATAGATCTGGTGTTTGCTGTGTTGCATTTATTTTTTATAGATAGAATTATTCTGTGCTAAAAGTAGTTACAAATATCTGTTAGCCTTAAAATCAAAAAGACATAAAAAGATTAGAACCTATTCACCCCCCCCCCTCTAGGTGTTTAGGCTCTTGAATCAAAGTCTTTCACCTTCTTCCACGACCACTTCGATCGGACCACCGCCCAGCTTCACAACATCCTGTCTCTCCTTCACATCATCAAGTCGGGAAATCCATGTGCATTCCTCACCTGCTGCACCCGGGCCCGCCACAGCCTCGTTCTGATTCGACGACGTCGCTCCATTCTCCCAGCCTATTTCAGCTCAGCAGGATGAGAGGCTGGATCGAATCCAGGAAGCTCCCCGGCATCGTACCTCCACCACGCCTTCGAGCGACCACACATTTTTGGGTTTTAACTACGAGAATCGACTGCCAAGCTACAGTAACCCCCATTAAGTGCCAGCTCTGCTCCCGAAACTTCCTCTGCAGCTGGACGACGCATTATAGGACCTCAAGCGTCAGGATCTTCGAAAACCTCCCATTGTCGCACCTGCGATCCTCCTCTCCCTACGGCAAATCGTCACATCCGCCTGTTCTTCCGCGGCCTCCGGCCTTACGTCCTCGACAACCAAACGTCTCTCTCATTTAATTCGCCCCCCGACCAACATCCCTTTTCACTCGTCTCAAGCCGCATACCCTTATTCCCCACATCCACCTTTGTCTGTCATCAGCCCATTCCTATATCGAGCCCCCTCCACGCCCTTGTCGTGTCCTGCAAGGAAACCAACCCCTCCTTTATGTCCTTTTTTGCTTTCCACTTTCACCCGCTGCTCAACCTCCTTTCTTTTTGTTTCTTTTTTCTCCTCTTGGACCATACATGGGCTGCCTTCTTTGGCTATATTCTGCCACTTCCTCTTTTACCTTTTCACTCATACCCATTGATGCACTCATCTCTCTTCTACCATTTTCTAACACGAGTTCCCTCTCATCCCTACCGATATCTTTCGTTCAACTTATATTTGTCGCCGCCATTCTTAAAGATCCCGACAAAAAATTACAACTTAACCTTGAGGGCAAGGTCGATTTTCGAGCCCGAAATAATGTTACCCTCGCACATTTGCCAGAGGAGCCACTCCTCATCGGAACCATCAGAGTGCGCATTTGGAAACCGACGTGATTAGTTCTTGTAATTAACTTGTATTAATTAATTGATTAATATTAATTAGATTAATTACTTACATGATTGTGTATTTCCTTGCATGGTTACCCTCCCACATCTATATAAGGGGAGGGATTTAGGTGTTTAGGTATCATGAGTGTTATAGTGATTTTGGGCTCTCTTTGGAGAGAAGGATTTTGGAGGACCCAACCAAACTGATCTTGGCCGGAACTTGCTTCGAATTGTAATCGTATTCTTCAAATTAATACAATCGTTGTTCTTTCTTGCTCGCTCAACCCTTCGATTCGTAACAGAAACACTAACATTACTTAGTTTAACAAAATGCCATTGTCTCCTTAATACAAGAAAAAAGCAGATACTCGTAATGAGGGTCTGGGTAAGGGTCCCACCACAAGGGTGAAATGTTGGTAAGAGAATTGCACACTAATACATGATAATAAGAGAAACTCTTAAGGTACCAGGTCTGAAACTTCTAGACAGGTAATCTGAGAGCCTTACACATCTTTGCGGATGGTGCGCATTTTTCTTTCAGTTTCAACTCGAAAACTTCACCAACAACCCATTTGACCCATATAAATTGCACTTTAACCAACAATGGACTACTAATATGTCATAGACCAGATAGACTAATATCAACAAAGGTTATTCTCAATTTAAGGTACCTTGGATCCAAAAGAAACTCCTTTGGAATATAATTAATGCCCACTCGTAAATCTGCTGCTGCTCCAAGATCAATGATTTTGAACGTGCGAGAACCTGCATAAAATGAAGCATATAACACAGCACTAGGCAATCTTCTAATCATCGGCATTCATTTAATATGTAGCCTGTAGGCAATGCAGTCGTAGCCATTACCTTCAGAGAAGATTATGTTTTGGGGCTTGATATCTCTATGTACAATCCCCGTTGAATGGAGTGAATCAAGAGCAAATAAAAGTTGCCTCATTATGGTTTGAATAATTCTATTTTCCCGCTCCAATCCTTTGGGCAAGTCTTGAACTTCACCGAGGATTTTTGTCTCTACCTGAAACCATGATGTCAGATTTGGTAATTCACAATTATAATAAAACAATGCAATTCTCCAGAAAACAATTGTTTTGAAAATGAAACTAAATTGAGCACATCACCGGGGTAATATGGAAACTGCAATAGAACCATCATGCTAGCTCAGACAGGAGCTCTGAAGATTCATTGTGCAGAGCATTCAAGAACTTTTCATGACGTAGATTGAATTTCTATGTTTGTGTTACCCCAATGTCGGATCAAGTTTACGAGGAACCTCAATTTAAAAGTAGAATTATCCTATTGTATGAATGGATGGTTATGAATTTGTAGATAATTAACAATTAATTATGTGGATTTAATTCAATTTTTGGAATTAAATAAAGATCTTTAACAAGTAAGAATTAGTCAACTGGAAGTGTGTTTTGTGGAAAAAAATCCCTCCTTTGAATTATAGCAATAAAATGGTGATAACTTTTAGTTAATTTATTGAATTAATTGATTCAAAAATATTAGTTTCGAAATTAAACTTTGGTGGATTTTGAAATCCAAGATTTGACTTGGTGAGGACTTTATGGAGGAAATTCCTTCAAGCCCATTCAAAGGGCCGATTTGAGAGATTTCGGATGGGATTAAATCCTATCAATTAGTGTCTTATATTAACCTAGAACATATTTTTATCATAATCCCATTAAGGGTTGAGGATTGTAGCTGCCATTAAAGGTAATAGATCTCGAGCTTAGGTTTCATCTTCTTGATTTATGAGATTGGATGTGTTTACCAGAAAGAGAATTAGGAGATTATTTGGAGACAACCATGAATAGAATCATTTCATAGTTGCATATTTTTTTAATTGTTTAATCTCAAAACATATAGATTGTAAAAACCTTAGTTCAAAAAGACTTTTTTTTGGAGGATGAGGGCTCAGTATAAGCTTGGCTATGGTAGGTTAAAAGATTTAACTGATGGTGATTTTTGATCTGGATAACAATGACAAAACCATGAGATATCATTCAGAGAATATTAGGGTTTGGGAATCTAAGGAAATTCATTTGATAATCTAAATAAAAGATGAGACTTAAAAAGAAGATAGAGCGGCAAATACACTCTTATTTTTTATTGCCTATAAGGTTGCATTGAGCAATATAGCATGGTGAGATCTTCCTAGGCCCATGCTATTAATTTGACTGTGGGAACAGTGCCTAATTCATTGGTTACATAAATATTAAATGCATAATGCTCGGTTACATAGGTATTAAATACTTTTGCCTTTCAACTCCATAGATTACTTATTTTCTTCACTCAATCTCAAAGGTCGCATCTCCCAGCTTGCTTATGAGGTAGGTATATGAATTTATCTCTTGATCTCTTCCCAGCAGTTTGGTCAGCATACCAGGATATAGTTGGCGGAAGGATAATACTCAATCTGCATCTCCTTTATCAACTTGCTCTCTGATGTAGTTGTAGCATATAGATCAGTATGCTTAATCTTAGTGTGATAGACTGGGTTTGACAGAGCTATGGAAGATGTATTATCACATCTTGACCATTGGGCAGTATTCCTTCGTACTGAGTTCCAATTTTTTGAGCCCGTTGGCCTCACATGCATCAAGACATAGGGAATATATTCAACCTCAGCGTAGGAGAGGGCTACAGATCTTTGTTTCTTGGATGTCCAGGAAATGGGTTTTCTTGAGAAGAAGATGAAATGTACTTCTTTGGTATGCGAGGATTCCACCCCAAGCAAAGTCATCAAAACTTTTAAAAAATGTGTCTTCCTCTTCTTTGTAAAGGATATTTTTTTTTGTTTCTTGTAATACCCTCCTTTGACTGTCGAAAGGTGTGTCTTCCTTTGATTAGTCATGAATCTCGAGGTTATACTTTGCTAAGTCTTCTAAATCTGGACTAGTGTTCGTGAGGTAAATCAAGGACCAAACAAGAATTCTACAAGTTTTCCCGTCAGCTTTGCAATTTTTCATAAGTAGCCATGGGAGTTATGATCGGATTGCAGTTTTGCATCAATTGTTTTTTTTGTTTTTAGGTCTAATGCGTATTTTTCTTGAGACAGAAAGAACAACGTTGGTTTTTGTTTAACTTGCATAATCTAGAAAATTTTCATTGGCCCAAGGTCTGTCATTTGGTAGACCTTTTTGTATAAGTTACTCATGAAGTTTGTGAAAGGGTACATAGGCATTAGTGAGATTATGACTAAAGATATGGCACAATGGCGACAAAGGATCCATATAGCCGACCCTACTATAATGGGATAAAGGCTTAAGTGTTGTTGTTGTACTCATGAAATTTGTGATTATCTTTATACTAGTTCCAGTTAAAATGAGATCATAAGCATTAGAGAAGAACTGTGTATAAGCCTAATGTAAAGGCCTACTTTTTTGGCCCATTAGGAGATTCCTCTCATGTATAGATCAGTCTCACACCTTGATTTGGACGTAAGATCTCCTCCCTCCTATTTATATGTGCACAAATACTTGTATTTTTAAATGAAGTGGAGAATAAAAAAATTATCAAGCTTAGTGTAGTGTTGTTTCTCTATATGATATCAAAGTCACATAATTCCTAACATAGACCTTTAGACGATTGAGCTCTTGCTCTTGCCGATTGAGCTCAATTCCGCCTCTAGCCAAATCGACCCGGCAACCTTCCCGTACTCACAGTCCATCCCTTCGAGCTCGTCATTTTCAATCTATCAGCACTCTTCCAATTAAGACACCTCCTCCCCGCCTTTTATAGCCTCCAAGCCTACACACACCTTCTCAATAGCCTTCGATGATGCCTTCCCCTACGTGAGTGAACTCGCCGCAGCCTTCATCCAACACTTTTTGCATCCTTCATCCTGCATTTGTCGCCTCCCCTGCTCAAGACCTCGTCGCCTTTTTTACTTCTGACTCGCAACCTCCTATGCATCAGAGATCGCCACATCCTTTGGTTTGGTGCGCCTCCCTGGCTTCACTGCACTCGCCAAACATGTGGCTTGGGTTTATCTCAGCCACTTGAGCTCACAGCTTCCTCTGATACAAGCGCTCACTTACTATCCAGCCATAGTGCGCAACTCCTATACCGAGCTCGCGGAGTCACTTGAGTTTAGTTCCCCTGCTTCCAGCACTCACCCGATACTTGGTTTGAATTCCTCTGGCTCACGAATGCTCTCGTCGGTCACTCAGACAGAAGATCTAGCTAATCTCTGAAGTTTTGATCTCGCTGGTGCACTCGCCCAATTAGCAGAACTCGATAGTCTCACTCCTCTCCAGAGCTCGCAAGTGTTTCTTGAGCTCTCCCTATTTCTAGTACCTGCCAAACACGTGGCTTGTACTTGCCCACAACTTGATTTGGTTGATAACAAGGGGAAGACTGTTGCTTCCGCCTCCTCCACCATTATGGAACACGCTCTGACTCCCATCTATAATGTCCATGATGAACTGCAAATTATAATTATCTCCCTCACTGAGAAGAAAAAAATTGAGTGGGTCCCCTCGGTGCGCCGAGCCTTCCAGACCAAAAGTTCTTCTTCATCATCAAACTCGCGACACACCTGTTGAGCCTACCGAGCAATAGCTCTAGGAAAATGTCCGCGTACAATAATGAATTATAAATTTCATGGATAGTGAGCCCTATTGAATGAATGTCTATGCACCACGAGACTCCAAATGTCATGTGGGATGAACTGAAATCTCTTTACTCAGGACAAGATAGCCTTTAAAACTTGTTCAATCTCTTTAGAGAACTTCAAAACTAAGTTCGGACTGTGACTTCACCTCATTCGTGACACACTACAAGACTCCTGTCAAGGGTTGGGTTTAACACTAGCCTCCAAGGCTCCAACCTTGAATTTTGCTACCGAACAGGCTTAGAAGGAAGCCGCTTACATAACACTGACGATGGCCCAGTAACCACCACATCTATAGTGTCTGGGCCAAAATCTTATCCTCTCACACTATTCCCACTCTATCTGATGTTTGCTCTATGATTCTAAAGGCGAATCCGCTCTCAGATGTCTCCTTGACTCCCTCTCCTGCTTTACTTCACCACTCTGTTGAAGCTAGACCAACTACTGGGTATCATGACGACCGTAGTAGATCTCGTGTAGGTGGACGTGATGGTTGTACTCATTCCGGGGGATAGAACACTCGCATGTGTACCCACTATGGACGGGTAAACCCACACTAAAGCTACTCGTTACCGAAATTTCCCGCAGTTGCTCCCTCACAATGCTTCTCCAGTAGTGGATGCTCCATCCACGTTCCACGCTGAAATTGACACCCTGCGGGAGGAACTCTGACATCTGCGGGGTTGGTTACTAGAAACCCCAGCTATATTGCCTCAACCTCCAAAGAAGGTATATCTTTGCTTTTCTCATATCTACAGCATAGTGGACTTCGGGGTCACAAATCACATTACTCTATAGAAACCATCTCAGTATACATGCACTGATAATCCCAAAATCATCACTATTGCCAGTGACACTACTACCCTAGATTGCGGATCAGGAGATGTTCCTCCCACTACGTCCATATCTCTACATTCTGCATTTCATGTAACTGACTCACAATTTAATTTTCTCCCTGTCAGTTGACTTATGATCATCACTGTTCCATCGCTTTTACCTCTTCATCTTTTGTGGTGCATGATCGACGAACATGGAGTATCAAATGCAAAGGCCGACTATCAACCGGGCTCTACACTATGGACCTTCCCACCTCAGCACTATCCTATATTACTTCTGTTAATTGGCACCAACGCCTTGACCATGCTCTTCTTATACTCAGGAAGGCTCTTTCTAATTTTACGCTTTCTAAATTTACATGCAAATCTTGTATATACGGGAAAAAACAACGTTCTACCTTCTCCACTCGTTGTATTAGGAGCTACTCCATTTCCTTTAGTTCATTCAAATAATTGGGTTCTGTATAAAACTATGAGTTTATCTAGATACCATTACTTACTTTTATTGATGATAATTCTCTCATGACATGTGTATTTACTGTGTGATCGCTCTGAATTACAACGTTGCTTTCACTCATTCATCGTTGAAACTCGTACTCAACTTTTGAACTCCATTAAAAAAAATTAGGTCGATAATGCTCGTGAATATACTAGTCACGAATTTCAGGAAACTTGTGATATTTCAGGTATTATCCACTAAACGTCATGTGTTTATACCCCACAACAAAACAGTGTTGGTCGAGCAGAAGAACCGACACCTCCTTGAGGTTGCACGCTCTCTTATCTTTCAAAAGAAGGTCCCCAATAATTATTGGCACTTCGCTATTACCACTGTGTGTTGTTTAATTAATCGCATGCTTTCGTCCATCCTAAACTTTAGTGCTCCCTTTTCCATCATATCCCCCCCCCCCCACACACACCTCCATTCCTACTTCTTGTGAGTTTGTATGTGTCTGCTTTATCCATAATCTTGGCCCACCTATGGACAAGATGGACCCTCGTGCTACAAAATATATCTTTGTTGGGTACTTTCGCACACAAAAGAGCCATGCGAGTTAATCTCACATGAATAAAAAAACGGTCACATTTGTTGATGTCATTTTCCTCGAGGATAAGCTATTATGCTCCTCGACTCCTCGTGATAACATCCCAAATGTTATTCAGCGTCCCAATTGTACAACCCATATTCGACGAGGTAGACCCAAATCTAAACATAGACCCTCGAATCCCAGAGGGTGGATCACAGAACAAGAGACGGGAAGCCACGAGAAAGATCAAAGTCCATCATGAGCTCGTCGGCGAGCTTGAAATATTGAAGCCCAGCTCGTCCACGAGCTCGCTATAATAAGAGCTCGGTCTATCGTCAAGCCTAACACAGTGGAGCTCAATGTACCTTTGAGCTCACTAAAGTAGAACCATGCGCAACCGACCTTGCCTAAAGCGGCCCAAGTCACCTTTCCTCCTTTTGAAGCCTCCAGAAAACAAGTGTTTAGATCGTCCAGGTGCTTCGTATCTTCAAAAGGCTGGGGCGGATATTCACAGACCACATATCCCCTTTAGATGGCCTATAAATAGGACCCCTAAGGCACAAGATATAGAGATGTTGAACCCCCCCCCCCCAGGTTTCCAAAAAGCCTCTTCGTGTCTCTCATGCCAAGCTCAGGTCTGATTTAGGAGGGGAAGTTCTTATATAATTCCGGATATGTGGCGGGACCTCCTCACTCAGGGAAAAGTTTCCGCTCTCCACCTCCTTCTAGTATAAGTTCTCCCAGATCAACCACTAAACAAGTAGTCTTTGGTCTCTCTCGGTTCGAATATTTGTAAACCTGGATTTTCTTAGTTCCAACACTTTGGCGTGGTGAGCGTGGACCTTGATCAAAGGGCTAACCTCTAGTGGGAGGTACAATGTCGAACGAAGACGAAAGGGAGATGGAGATATGCAATATGCAAGCTCCGAGCGAGTTCGTCACCAAGGCTGAGCTCGTGGAGTTCATAGAAGGGATAATGGAGACGCTGCAAGCTCTATTAACACCGGCTGTCGAGCTCGCAGCGGCCTCGCTGTCAGTCGTCACCCCGGTCGGGGGTGTCGAACCGTCAAGATGACCGAGCAAAAGGTCGCCGCTTAGCCCGAAGAGGAGCGAACCCTATTCGATCGAAGTCAATGGGTCACCCCACGAGCTCATAGCTTTCGGAGGACTATAGAGCTCGCCAGCGGATAGCTCACCAAACTGGAACGACAAGCCCCTTTCGCGAGGAGGTTGTGATCGTGCAAGTCCTCGAGGGGATCCGTGAGCCCGTGCTTAACTACTATACAGGGAAGGACGACCCCATCAAGCACCTGCAATGGTTTGAGTACATAGTTTCAATTCATGATATTATGGATGCATTTAAATGCATGCTCTTCGTAATCACCTTCAAGGGGAAGGCAAGAGATTAGTTCTATCAACTACCCACATGATCCATCTACTGCTTCAAGGATCTGCGCCGAGGGTTGATGTTGTGGTTCGCCAAATCAGACTTCTCCTTCGAAGGAGCGGGCGAAGAAAAGGTGGAAGAATTTGTCCCATGACAACTATTCATAGACGGGGCTTCGGGGAGAGACTCTCTCGGAGTATAAGTCATCCTGGTGAGCCCACAGAGGACCAGAATCGGGCAGTCAGTGGAGATTCTTTTCCTACACACCAATAACCACGCGGAGTACGAGACGGTCATTGTTGGCCTTTGCTTGGCCAGGGAGCTAAGAGTTCAGGACATTCATGCTCACACAAATTCAATGGCGGTGACATCCCAGATCCACGGGGAGTTTGAGGCCATGGAGCCCATCTTGCAACAATAACTTTTGAATGTCAAATGGCTTATCAGTACCTTTTAATCCTTCCATAGGAAGCATGCTCCGAGAGAGAACGACGCATTGGACCGGTTGGCCAAGTACGGTCTGAGGGCAGGAGGCACCCTGATCGAGTTATTCGGACCATCCATTGAAGGAGAGTTGAAGGTGATCGAACAACATCCCTCCTAAATGGATCCCTTTATAACCGACCTCATCACAAATCGGCCTATTACTTGCTCATGATGGAGGCCTGTATCGGAGGACCATTTTTGTACCGAAGCAGCTCCCTTCTGTCTTGTGGGCGTTGAGGACCACTCAAAATTCATTTATCGAAGAAACTCAGTTCAAGATGTCCCGTGAGTGGGAAGCTCTCATTCTGGTGGAAGTGGAACTCGAGGTCAGCAACCCCAGAGTGGTCGCGACTCGAAATTGAAGAGGCTCTGAAAGATTCTCTAGACTCCGAGGAGGAGCTCCTGGATCTTGTTACGGTAAGGCAAGAGGTCAAAAAGAGGATGACCAAATATTTTGACAAGCACATCTGAATCAAGCAGTTCAAGAAAGGAGACTGGTTTTGAAGAAGGTCGACAGCCGCCAGATTAGCGATGGTGGGGAAGCTTAATCCAAACTGGGAAGGGTCGTTCATGGTCCTGAAAGAAACTGGAGGTTATCGCTTGCAAAATGAAGAAGGTGAAGTGCTCAGAAAAACTTGGAGTGGGGATGACTTGGGCTATGGTTGAATATTCTGTTAGTATAGCGAACTAAAAAGCGCGTGATCTACGTAAGCTTTATAGATTATGAACATTTGCCTTCCCCCTCAAAACCGCTAGTCGAGCAACGAGATGACGCTTTGGGTTCCGTGAGTTCTCCTAAAACCACGCCTCTGCAATTGCGACCGAGAATAGCTCCCCCCATTATATTCTAGCCGACGACCCCCCCCCCCCCCCCCACTCCCTAAAAGGGAGGATGGAATCATCCTCTAAAAGGTTTAGAAAGAGACGGAGTCCTCGACAGTCATAGAAGAACGAACTAACGCTGCTTAATTAATCTTGAAATACCTACGGTTGGGTCAGACGCTGCAGCATGTCAATCAGACATATCTCGCATCAATATAAACCGAAAGTAAGGTTGCTCGTGCTCCTCCTCGACCCGGGTTTGCTAATAGTATCGAATTTCATGAAGCATAGCAATTAGTGTGTTTCTTCTCAGTGTTATCCTCCAAAACCTCAAAGCATGAGTCGGTTTTGCCATTGACCCCTCGAGCATTGCTTCTCCAAAGCCTCAAAGCGTGAGTCGATCTAAGCCCAAGCCTTCAGGCTAGCCGTTGACCCCAACATTGTTACTCCAAAGGCTCGAAGCGTGATTCGATCTAAGCTCAGGCCTTCAGGCTGGTTGTTGATCCCTTGAGCATTGTTACTCCAAAACCTCGAAGCGTGAGTCGATCTAAGCCCAACCCTTCGCATTGGTTGTTGAATCCTCGGACATTGTTACTCCAAAATCTTGAAGCGTGAGTCGATCTAAGTTCAGGCCTATGGGATGACTGTTGACCCCTCGAGCATTGTTACTCCAAACCCTCAAAGTGTGAGTTGATCTAAGCTCAGGCCTTTGGATTGGTCATTTACACCTCGAGTATTGTTGCTCCAAAGTATTGAAGCACGAGTCATTCTAAGTCCAGGCCTACGGGATGGTCGTTGACCCCTCGAGAGATCATCACTCGCAAGTAAGAAGCCAAAGTATTGAAGCACGGGTCATTGACACCTCGAGCATTGTTGCTCCAAAGTATTGAAGCACGAGTCAATCTAAGTCCAGGCCTACGGGATGGTCGTTGACCCCTCGAGAGATCATCACTCGCAAGTAAGAAGCCAAAGTATTGAAGCACGGGTCATTGACACCTCGAGCATTGTTGCTCCAAAGTATTGAAGCACGAGTCAATCTAAGTCCAGGCCTACGGAATGGTCGTTGACCCCTCGAGAGATCATCCCTCGCAAGTAAGAAGCCAACTTCGTCCTATGAGCCTAAGCGCTCTCGCCCTCTGAGTCTAAGCACTCTCACTCTTTTCGTCCCGTGAGGCTAAGCGCTCTCGCCCTCTGAGTCTAAGCACTCTCACTCTTTTCGTCCTATGAATCTAGGGGAACTTCAAATTTCCAACCTCGACCTGCCCGTCCGACTTGATTAACTCTCATTCGTGGAATCGGTAGGATCGCGACACGGCTCATCCTCCCCACGCATCACGGCTCTTCCTCCCCTCCTGGCGATCTCTTTCCTCTTGACAGACTGATCTTCCCCTTCCGGCATACAGGTCTTCTTCTTCTTCCACTTCTTCGTCACGACACTTCTTCTTTTTCGTCACGGCTCTTCTTCTTCTTCGTCACGGCTCTTCCTCTTCGTCACGGCTCTTCTTCTTCTTCTTCATCACGGATCTTCTTCTTCTTCTACGTCACGGCTCTTCTTCTTCTTCTCCTTCTCGGCTCTTCTTCTTTTTCGTCAAGACTCTTCTTCTTCTTTGTCACGGCTCTTCTTCTTCTTCTTCGTCACGGCTCTTCTTCTTCGTCGTCACGGCTCTTCTTCTTCTTCACGGCTCTTCTTCTTCGTCACGATTCTTCTTCTTCACGGCTCTTCTTCGCCACGGCTCTTCTTCTTCACGGCTCTTCTTCGTCACAGCTCTTCTTCGTCACGGCTCTTCTTCGTCACGGCTCTTCTTCTTCGTCACGACTCTTCTTCTTCTTCTTCGTCATGGCTTTTCTTCGTCACGGCTCTTCTTCGTCACGGTTCTTCTTCGTCACGGCTCTTCTTCGTCACGATTCTTCTTCTTCGTCACGGCTCTTCTTCTTCGTCACGGCTCTTCTTATTCGTCACGGCTCTTCTTATTTGTCACGATTCTTCTTCTTCGTCACGGCTCTTCTTCTTCTTCACGGCTCTTCTTCTTCGTCACGACTCTTCTTCTTCGTCACGACTCTTCTTCTTCATCACGGCTCTTCTTCTTCGTCACGGCTCTTCTTATTCTTCTTCGTCACGGCTCTTCTTCTTCGTCACAGCTCTTCTTCTTCTTCGTCACGGCTCTTCTTCTTCACGGCTCTTCTTCTTCACGGCTCTTCTTCTTCTTCCCCACGGTTCTTCTTCTTCTTTGATTTCTGGACTAAAATCAGTCCAGAAATCATCCAGATTTCTGGACTGTAATCTGGACTGATTTCAATCCAGAAATCTTCTTCTTCTTTAAATTAATCTTTGTTTTTATTTATGTATGCTTATATTTTTTGAATGCTTACTTGGCTTTGTAGATGTTTGCCTCTGGGTCCGATTCAAATGCAGTTGGAAAAAAGTCCCGAAAGAATGCATCCGGTTCTAGAAGTGATACGGGTTTGGAGCATGGGATTGAAATTGATAGTACAACCAAAAAAATGCAATGTAAGTATTGTTTAGTGATTAGATCTGGTAGGATATACAGATTGAAACATCACCTAGCCGGAACTAAATTTAATGTAGAACCTTGCACTAAAATACCTGAAAATATTAGAATTCAATTTTTGAATATTCTTCAAGCTCATGGGGAGGAGGTTGTTAAAAAGAGAAGAAATATTGAGGAGGTTATTCATTATGATGAAGTAGAAGTGGGCATAGAAAACAAACAAAAAGGAAAAGAGACAATGAATCTTTTTGTTAGAAAATCAAGTCAATCAACTATTAATCATATTTTCAAGAAAGATGCACATAAAAAGTCTGTCAACAAATTGCTCGTTTTTTTATACAAGCGCAATTCCATTCAATTGTGTTAAGAACCCGGAATTTGTAAGCATGATTGAAGCAATCGGCCAACACGGCCCCGGAATGAAACCACCATCTTACAATGATATTAGAGTAAAATACCTAAAACAAGAGGTGAGCAGAACTCTTGAGTTGTTAGAGGATTACAAGGTGGAATGGAAGAAAGTTGGTGATACTATTATGTCAGACGGATGGTCAGACAGAAAAAGGAGATCCATATGTAACTGTAAATAGCCCGAAAGGTACTGTGTTCTTATTATTAATAGATACATCTGATTTCTCCAAAACTGCAGATAAGGTTTTTCAAATGTTAGATGAAGTTGTGGAGAAAATTAAAGAAGAGAATGTAGTGCAAGTGGTAACGGATAATGCCTTAAACTACAAGGCGGCCGGAGAAATACTAATTGAGAAGAGAAAACATCTATATTGGACACCATGTGTTGCGCATTGCATTGACTTGATTTTAGAAGATTTTGAGGAAAAAATTGAGTTGCATAAATTAACAATAACAAAAGGTAGAAAGATAACATCATACATCTAATCCAGAACTTTGCTACATACTTGGTTGCTTGATTTTACAAGGAGTAGAGAGTTGATCCGTCCTGCAGTTATCTGATTTATCACAGCTTACTTGACATTGGGATGTCTTTCTGAGAATAAGGGTCGTTTGATGACGATGTTTACTTCTACCAAATGGAAGTCTAGTAGGTTTGCCGGTTCAAAGGAGGGAAAATCAATTCAAAAAATTATTTTGAATACAAATAGATTTTGGTCTCATGTTACTGTATGTTTAAAAGCAACATTTCCACTCATCAAGGTACTTAGAATGATTGATTCTGAGGGCCCTGTGATGGGATTTATATATGAGCAGATGGATCGAGCTAAGGAGAAGATTCAAAGTAATTTTGAAAACATCAAGAGAAAGTAAGTAGTTATAGCTTACTTGTTTTAAATTTATATTTCATTGTATTTGGATTTATATCATAATATACAATTATTATTTTATGTGTTATGTTGTAGATATGAACCAATATGGGTCATCATTGATGAGAGATGGGCAAGCCAACTTCTTAGGCCCTTACATGTTGCAGCTTATTATTTGAATCCCCATTACCACTTTAGCCCATCATTTAGGGCAGATGCTGAAGTAAAATTAGGATTCTGCAGTTGTCTCCAACGAATAATTCCAAATGAAGAGGAGAGAACGAAAATAGATATTCAAATGAATGATTTCAAACATGCAAAATGGTTATTTGGGTTAGAGTCTGCAAAGGAAACTAGAACAAAAGATCTCCAGGTGAGACAAATTATGTTTATAATATTTTAAATTATTAATCAATAAGCATGTAATGTAATTTTATGTTAGCATTTGCAAAATTTTCAAATTTACAGCTGATTGGTGGGATTCATACGGTGATAATTGTCCCGAATTGCAAAGATTTGCAATTCGGGTTCTAAGTCTAACATGCAGCTCTTCCGGATGTGAACGTAACTGGAGTGCATTTGAGATGGCGAGCTCAAAGCCTCAATTATTGTTATATGTTTAAAAGCATTGTCTTATAATTTCTTATTGTCATTAACTCGTTATAATTCATATTTCATATGTGCATGCAAAAAAAAGAAATCAATTACATTAAAAGAAGATGAATGATCTAGTGGTTGTGATGTATAACAAAAAGTTGATGGAAAGACAAGATAAAAGGGATATGCAGGTAAAGGATAAGTTTTTTAATTTTGAGGATATCCCTTCTGATGATGAATGGATCACAGAGATGGAAGATCCAGTTTTTCCCCGCAAGGGCAACTGGTTGAGGATTCTTCAACATAAAGATGCTCAGAAAATATATAGTGATGATAGCATTGAAAGGAATGTTGAACAAACCACTACGAAATTGAATGAAAAAGGTAAGTTTCATATTAAATTTAAATTATTTGATAATGCACAGTTTTTCAAATAGATCATGCATCGTCCTCTCTTTTCTTAATTAAATTCTATTTTTTAAGGTGGAGTTGAAGATCTCACCATAAGGGGCAGAGATCACGATGCTATCGATTATATTAGTGAGAGTGAATGAGATGATGACGAGAATGCCAGTGCTGATGATGAGGAAAATGTGACACTTGATGATGAGGACATGGTCGACATACCGATTAAGGATTTGTACTGATTTTTGATGGTTTTCATTGACCATTAGATGAACCATGAACCTACTCTTCGATTTGTTATTTTGTTTTAGACATTATTTTTGTATTTTCTATTTGATGTGCTGGATGACTTATATTTGAAGTGTCTGTTAATGATTTGTTATTTTTTTTAGATTTTATACTTCAAATTTAACGATCTAATAGGCTGATAGCATTATTAATTTGTCATCATTATAACTTACAACCAAACTCAGACTTTGTCATGCAAGCTTGCAACATTCCATGATTCCATCCTAGTCAAGCAGCTCCTGATGCTTCATCATTTGCTTCTGAGGTTAGAGTGTTAGACAATGTGATAATTTCTCTTTATAATTGTCTCTGTGATTTATGTTTTCTCATTTATAGGTTCATCTTCATAATTTGGTTACTGAAGATAATTTGACGAAGATGGGACAGCTAAGACAAAAATGCTTACTCATCTTGACTTTAGAGTTGCTAACGTAGAGTCGGAAATTATACTACTCAGATACATTTACAATCATAACTGTTTCTTTATGCAAGTTCTTATTTTGTCTTAGTTTTAGGATCTATTCTAGATTTCTAGTAATAATAGTCTTATAGTAAATAAATGGAAATGATTAATTATATGTTTTTGGTATAGATTATTTGTGTAATTGTATGATATGATTGATATCAAATTTAATTTCATCATTTAAGTCTTGTTTTAAGAACGTAGTGGGATCTTACAATCCACGATCCGATCCTACGATCTGATCCGATCCAACCCCTTAAACGATCCCACCTAGGATCTCGATCCTGACAACCTTGGTCAAGAGCTCGCAAAGGGATGGTCAATCGACGATCTCAGTTGAAAGGAAGCATGATTAGCGAACTTTGGGACCCCTATTTATCTTTGTTATTAAAGGCACAAGGCGCGCCCAGGCGCAATGCCTGAAGAAGGCAAGACGCAACTACTTTCATCTGAAATAATCAACATCAAACATCATTTCAGCTTCTCGATCAAATTCTTCATCTGGTCTACTAATTAATCATTCATTACTATCATTTATATCTCTTAAAAAATAAAATCAATGTGGTCACTTACATCATATTTAAGTCTCAACGCATAATTATCTTTCACAAACACTAAATCAGTAAAAAAATATTGAGTTCTTATATTATTTTTTTCTTAATTTTTGACGAAAAAAACAACAAAAATCTCACTCAGACGCGTCTTTTATATTCCAAAGGCACACGGAAGCGCAAAGCTCTGAGACTGGTGAGCCTTGAGCCTGAGCCGCGCCTTTAATAACAAATCAATTTATGGAGGTCAGCTACTAGATAGCAAGGGAGAGCACAAGGGCGAGCACAAGGGCGAGCACAAGGGCGAGTGATGCGAGGATTCTCGAACTCGCAGCGAGCGAGATAACTAAAACTAATTTGGAAATTACTTGACCCATATCCTCTACCTAGCGAGAGGACATGCGTACAAGCGAACACGATAACTGTGGAAAATCATACCACCATTAGGCGAGGCTAGCATGCGAGCACAGAGAAATTAAAACCCAACATTTCAAACATTATTATGCGCATCATAGAAGTTCAGCGAAATCTAAAAAATATAATACAAATAATAAAAGAAAAAGAAAAAAAGCAGTCTTCGGGACTCGCAAAGGGGATTGTTGAGATTCGAGGCCGAGATGTGTGTGGTCCACCAGCAGACCATGCGTACGGAGCGTAGCTTGTCCGGGACCTTGCAGAGACCTTCCGTGTGACGGCGGATGATCATCAGACCGCTGAAAGCGGTCGGTGATCTCTTCAGTATGTCGAATGTGCTCGATCATCCTGGTCACATCGACGGGAAGGCCCACGCTTCGGTAGATGTTGTGAACATTGTTCTCTAGCATGTTAACCTTATGCTCCATCTCGGCCATCCGAACCTCCAATATCTGGATGTCGAAGTATTTGTGCCCGAACTTTCGAACCGAGACGTGAATTCCTCGCCCAGGGACAACCAAGCTTCTACGGTGATCATACGACGGTTGAGTTTGCTCGTCACTAACTCCTTCAGCCGTATTTCATGCGAGTTGAATAAAGCGAGGGAGCGAGCCCTAAACTCGTTGAAAGAGTCGCAAGGGTCGGTAAAGAACTTGCTGGTTGGCGAGGCCGGACTACGCAGAAGCGAACCAATAAAAGGAACCAGACCTACATGAGTTTTCAAGAGCTAGAGTGTCCTTTCAAAAAGTAAAATCATCTCGCCATGAAGAGTGAAAGCCGGGAAGGAGCTTACATCGACAGAGTAGGAAAAACGGAAATTGAATCTATTAGATGAGAAAAGAGAGATCCCTGCACTTATATAAGTGAGGGAAAAATCCAAAGACAATAATACCATTATGGGTAAATACAAAACAAAAACTTAAAATAAGACAACTTGATTTCAACTCTCCCCCTCAAATTGGATGGTAGATATCTATCATTCCGAGTTTATGGATGTCACCAGTAAAGACATCGGAGCCAAGACTCTTGGTGAAGACGTCGGCTAACTGATCTCTGGAATGGACGAAGGGTGTGACTAGACTTCCTTTGTCAAGATGATCTTTGATGAAGTGACGATCCACCTCAACATGTTTGGTCCTATCATGTTGAACTGGGTTGTGCGCTATGCTGATGGCGGCTTTGTTGTCACAGTACAAGGATATGAGAGCTTTCTCCTTAAGACCAAGATCTTGCAATAAGATGCTCAACCAAAGGCCTTCACAGAGACCCTGAGACATCGAACGGTACTCAGCTTCAGCACTGGACCTGGCCACCACACTTTGTTTCTTGCTACGCCATGTAACCAAGTTTCCTCCAATGAAGGTGCAATAACCTGTTGTAGATTTCCGGTCATCATGACATCCAGCTCAATCTGCGTCGGTGAAGACCTCGATCCGCAGATGTTTGTTCTTCGAGAACATCAACCCCCGTCCTGGAGACTTCTTTAAATACCGGAGAACACGATAGGCAGCCTCCTGGTGTCTGACCCTTGGGGCATGCATGTACCTACTCAGGATCCCAACAGCATATGTAATGTCAGGACGAGTATGTGAGAGGTATAAGAGCTTTCCAACCAACCTCTGATAACTAGGAGCATATGTACGATCACCATTGCTGTCCTGATCAATCTTATGATTCTCCTCCATAGGTGTGTTAGTGGGGGCACACCCAAGCATGTCAGTCTCTGTCAGCAGGTCCAACACATACTTGCGTTGGGAGATAAATATACCCTTGTCAGAACGGGTCACCTCAATTCCTAGCAAGTAGTGTAGCCTTCCCAGGTCCTTTACTTCGAACTCGGCTGAGAGAAGTCCCTTCAGCTTTGAGATTTCATCTGTAGCATTTCCGATGATCACGATGTTATCAACGTAAACAATTAGCACAACAATTTTCCCTTCATTCCTCTTGACAAACAATGTATGATCAGAGTGTCCCTGTTTGTAGCCAAACTTGATCATGGCCTTGTGGAATCTGTCGAACCATGCCCTCGGAGACTGCTTTAGCCCATACAGGGACTTCCATAACCGACAAACAAACCTCTCTTGCCCCTTCTTCACAAAACCTCGGGGGAAAGACATGTACACCTCTTCCTCGAGGTCACCGTGCAAGAATGCATTCTTAACGTCCAGTTGATGAAGTTCCCAATCAAAGATCGCAGCACAAGATATGATCACACGGATAGAGTCCATCTTTGCTACAGGAGCGAAGGTCTCTTGATAATCAACCCCCTGAGTCTGAGTGTAACCACGAGCAACCAACCTAGCTTTATATCGCTCAACTTTCCCATCCTGATTCTGCTTAACTGAGAAAACCCATCTTGAACCAATGGGTTTCTTGCCAGGAGGGAGAGAGGTGACATCCCAAGTGTGGTTCTTCTCCAAAGCTGACATTTCTTCCTTCATTGCTTGAGCCCATACTGGGATGCAAAGTGCCTCCTGCCATGTCTTAGGGATAGAGATCTCAGACAAGGAAGATATAAATGACTGATGAGGTTTAGAGAGATGATCATAAGCAACATGATTAGAAATGGGATGTTCAGTACACCGGGCCTTACCACGTAGCCGAGCAATGGGAACATGTAAATCAGCATCAGGATCTGAGTCTGAAGATAGCATTGGCAACAACGGGGCGACAGTGGGCTGTGTACCTGGTTTTCGACGATGATATATATGAGGTAGAGGAGTGATGAGTGAAGGATGATGAGAGAGAGATGTATGAGGAATATCTGTAGTGGATGGCGTAGTGGAAGTAGGAGGAATATCTGTAGTGGAAGTAGGAGGAAGAAAAGTGAGAGGAACCGTACCAATGACAGGAAGAGGGATAGTATCAATGACCTCATCCTCCTTCTCCCCCTGACGACAAGGAGTCAAATCAAGGTAATATGATTCATCCTCGCGGAACGTCACGTCCATGGTACAGAAAGTACGTCGGGTTGGCGGGTGATAACATCTGTACCCCTTGGTGGTGGTAGAATAACCAAGAAAGACACATCGGATGGCTCGAGGATCGAGCTTATCCCGAAGAGGCTGGTGAACATGAACAAAACAAACACACCCAAAGATACGAGGAGGAAGAGATGAGGTATGAACAACAGTCTTAGAAGTCAGACGAGCCAGAGGTGTAGCATAAGCGAGAACCCGCGAGGGGAGACGGTTGATAAGATGAGTAGCCGTCATGATGGCATCGCCCCAATAGGATTTCGGAAGGTGCATGGTGGTGAGAAGGCAACGGGCAACATCAAGGAGATGCCTGTTTTTTCGTTCCGCCACACCATTTTGGGTGGAAGTGTAAACACACGTAGTTTGGTGGATAATGCCATTGTTCGAGAGGTAGGCCCCAAACACACCACGATCATCATATTCGCCCCCATTGTCACTACGAAGGACACGAATGGTTCCGTTGAACTGAGTTTGTATCATCTTATGAAAGGTTTGAAAGACAGAAGCGACATCCCCTTTTTTTTAAAAGATAAACCCAAGTAGTACGGGAAAAACAATCAATAAACGTAACAAACCATCTATATCCAGTCAAAGAAACAACTGGGGAAGGTCCCCAGACATCTGAATGTATAACAGAAAAAGGAACACTACTAGGAGAAGATAAGTGAGATGATGAATGACGAACATGTTTGGACATTTCACAAACAACACATTTAAAACTAGAAACAAACTGAGATAAAGCAGGAAAAAGTTTCTGAAGATAAACAGGAGACGGGTGACCAAGACGCAAGTGCCAGCGTCGAGCGTCAGCAGTAGAAACAGCAGAAGAGGACAGAGCAAGGGATGATGGTGTAGCATCCAGGTAGTACAGACCACCGCGGTTCCTACCACTGCCAAGTATCCGCTTCGTACCCAGTTCCTGAAAAATACAAGAATCAGAGAAAAAGGTTACAAAACAGTTAAGAGATTTGGTAAGATTGCTAATAGAAAGTAAACTGCGGGGAAAGGATGGAATATGCAAAACAGAAGTGAGAGGAAGCGAAGAAGAGCAGGAGAAATTGCCCTTGTCAGCAATAGGAGACAAGGTCAAATTGGCAGAGACAACCTTGTCCTTACCAGACAAGGGTGTGTAGGAGGAAAAACCTGTAGAGGACCCGGTCATATGATCAGTAGCTCCGGAGTCAATAATCCACTCAGACGAAGGAGTCACAGCAGCATGGGCACTGGGCATCGCAGCAGTGGCAAACAAAGAGGAGCTACTCGGTGTAGGATCAGACTGAGAGTGTAGCAGACGGCGGAGCGCATCCAATTCAGACATGGTGAAATTATCTGGGAGCTGGCCATGATGGCCCCCTTGAATCTCTATGGAGTAAGCAGCATCATGAGAACGGGTGTCAGTCTGGCGATGTCCACCACGACCAGGACCACGCCCACGACCACAGACGTATCCAGGTGGAGCAAGGTGCGGATGAAGCTTGAAGCACGCTTCCCGAGAATGGCCCCGACGGCCACAATGGTCACAGGTGGGAATCTGGGTGGTATGGCTAAAACCACCACGGCCAATACTAGTAAATGCCGAGCGGTCAGAGGGGGGAGCCGCCGTGTTGAGAGACCTCCGACGATCTTCATCGCCAAGAACCATACTGAACGCCTCCCTGAGTGATGGGAGGGGTAAGCGATGAAGAATATTGGTGCGAACCATATCCAACTCCATGCTCAAACCCATCAAGAACACATGAAGACGAAATCGTTCATCTCGCTTTTGCAACAGAACTGCATCGGCAGTGCAAGCAGGAGTAAACTGATCGAAGTAATCTAACTCCTGAGATATACGCTCGAACTCAGAGTAGTAGGCGAAAACAGTCATAGATCCCTGTCGTAGTTCCAACATACGGCGGGTCAGCTCATAAACCTGAGTGGAATTCCCGATCTGAGAATAAGTCTCCCGCGCGCGAGTCCAAATCTCGTAAGCTGAGTCCATTAGCATATAGCTGCGGTATACCTTTGGAGACATAGAGTGGAGAAGCCAGGAAACCACCAGGGAATTCTCGGAATCCCAACGCGATCAGGCAGGATCAGTCAGGGAGGGTGCCACTTTGGTCCCATCAATGTATCCAAAGAGCTGGTGGCTGTGAATAACATGCTGCGCCGCACGAGACCACTCTAGATAGTTAGTGTCATCTAACGGCACCGTGGTAATCTTCAAGGAGCTAGCATGACCAGAAGGTCGCTGGAGTTCACCCATCTGGGAACCGGAAGACCGCAGGGTTTCCCCCATGTGGGGAACAGAAACACTCGGTGATGAAGAGCCACCACCAATCGAAGAATCATCCATGAGATCAGATCGGAAGAGGCTCAGTTACATCAGATCCTGAAAAAGGAGAGGTGCCGGAGAAATAGCAGCAGCATCCGATGGAGAAGAAGATAGGCCGGAGAGCGGCGGCGGTGGCTGGATCTGAAGAGGAAGAAGGCGGCGGTGATGGCTGGATATGAAGAAGAAGAAGAAGAAGAACGGAGAAGCTCGCACGCAGCAGCCGGAGGAAGCGGAGAAAATCGCACGCAGGAGGCTAGTCGATGCAGAAGGAAATCGCACGCAGCGCAAAAAATCGCACGCAGCGGCGGCTAGTCGATGCAGGAGGCTAGTCGAGCTTCTTAGCACCCGATCGGCGGCAGCATACGGTGAAGCGGGGAAGCGGAGAAGATCGGACGGCGGTGCAGTGATCCGGCTGCTTCATGGAAGGACGGCGGCGGCGTCCTTCTCAGCACCCGACGGTGGCTAGGAGGCCGCTCGACATCCACAGCAGCAGACGATGGGCGAGCGAGTTAGGGAGCGGGATGATCGAGCGGCGAGGACGACGGGCGAGCGAGCGAGGGAGTGGGACGATCGTGGCTAGGGTTTTTCTTTTTGCCTCTGATACCAAGTAGGAAAAACAGAAATTGAATCTATTAGATGAGAAAAGAGAGATCCCTGCACTTATATAAGTGAGGGAAAAATCCAAAGACAATAATACCCTTATGGGTAAATACAAAACAAAAACTTAAAATAAGACAACTTGATTTCAACTGACAATGCTAAGGGATCTGCCTTCTCCTGCAAGGAGAATACCGATGAGGCCTCTTCTCTCCTTGCTCACCACGGTAGTCCCGAGGATCATGGTGGTGGTGAAAGCCACTGGGCTCGCCCCGATCCGAGCATGGCGCCACCTCCACCCCTTCACGCGAAACGGGGTCTGATCTGCGAGTGCACCATGTGAAGGCATGACTTTGATTTCCTGTGGAGGCAACATTCGCGGCATGACGATTGTGCTTGGCGGAAATAACTGAGGAGTCCCAGCTGGGGGGAGCTGCGAGGTGTCGGTGGTAAATGAAGTTCGGGGATGCTAGTGGTTGAGGTCGCAACAACGGGGCTCGTCGCGAGCACAGCGGGCTTAAGCAGCCCTTTCGAGCGCGATCCGCTCGGTGCAAGCGACGTTGTGGTGTTGTCCAGCTCTTTCGGAGAGCGGATGTGCCTGGAGTTTGGCATTAACTCATTGGCCGCGCCATCCACAGGAGTCGGGCTCGCACCTTGCGAGGTCGTGGGAGCAAGCTCCTCAACTGGATGCAAGATCTCTCGATCTTCACCAAAGACGTGCACTGTATACAAAGCAATTAGCCAGGCGGGGTAATAATGTTGCTAAGAAGGGCCTACCCACCAGGTGTAGTGACGAGGTCGGCCCGCACCTCGCCACCTGTTGATCTTATGATGACCGTCTCACCCATCTTTAGGAACACTGCACCTTGCAATGGTTTGCATCTGGAGGACCATCGCCATGTTGACGGGTTATTTAAACACCCCCTGTTGAGCCTCCTGTAGAACCACCACGTCCTTGTGAGGATGAGATTTTGATGAGTGATCCATTTTTAAGTACAAGATTCTTGACACCTCTTTTAGTCAGATCTCCGAGTCCCCCATCAACGAGGTTCTCGAATATAGTGTTGTGTACTTATGATGGCTCCTCTTACATTTAATCGCTTCTAATTTTTCATGAACCTATGTTGGCACTCATCGCATTTACGACGAATTTTATTATACTCCTCCCGGTGAGCCACCTGATGAATTTCTACTTTATGGAGACATTCTACACATCATAGAGTGGAATCCCAATGCCCAAGTTTCGCATAGCCTTCTGAGTACTTATCTCACACTCGACAAGTATTTCTATACTCCAACAAAAGAGCCTCCAGATATGTCATCACTCTTTAGGGACATGTCCACTATCTTTGAGCTAGTCGACAGTGAGAGTGCACTCAATGGTCTTGGGTTTGATTTCATCATTATTAGTGCCTACACTTCGGGTGTTTATTTAAATAATCATTGCACCCGCGCATTCTTGTCATGGCGTCGCCTAGGCGTCGCCTAGGCGACGCCTAGGCGTCCAGGCGCCCAATTGCAAACAAGGCGTTGGGCGCCTTTTTTTTTTTAAAAAAAGGGGAATAGACAGCGGTTATTCTAGAAACCGCTGTCTATTCCCCTGCAGGGCAGCATAGACCGCGGTTATTACAAAAACCGCTGTCTATGCTATCCTAACCTAGCATAGACAGCGGTTTTTGTAATAATCGCGGTCTATGCTATAATAGACAGCGGTTATTCAAAAAACCGCTGTCTATGCTAGGTTAGGATAGCATAGACAGCGGTTTACTGAAGAACCGCTGTCTATTCTACAATCCTGGGAGAAATAGACAGCGGTTATATAATTAACCGCTGTCTATGGGGAGAATAGACAGCGGTTATTCAATATAACCGCTGTCTATTCATTCAATATAAGCTGCTCGGCCGTAAATTTTTTTTTACCCCGACCCTTTTGTTCTTACTGCCGCTGTGCTGTGCGAAAAACCCTAAGGCTTTGATCCCTCGATTCCGCTTCGAAACTTCTCGTTTAGGTATATATCTTAGAAATTTTTGATCACATTTGCTTTTAGTTTTGATTTTTGACTTTGTTGAGATATTTTGTTTGTTGTGTAATGTGCTTCTTATTTAGCATTTTAGTCCTATATTTACATTTAGCATTGTAATCGTTAAGGTATACATCTCGTTGAGGTATATATATTACAAATATTTGTTGTGTTTGTTGATCACTAAGATGCATATTTAACTTTTTTTTTGTGAATATGTGAGTGTGATTATGATTTGTGAATGGCCATTATCCATTAGTTGTAGTTTATTGTGTGGTAGTTGTGTTTCTTCTTACTTTTGTAGTACTCTAGTCTTCAATAGTGAGCATTCTTTAGATTTGCTATGAATTTAGGGTTTAGGGTTTTTTAGGGCTTTCTTATTACAGAAAATGGCCGATAAAGGATCTTCGTCAAAGTCAACTAGAGGCTATACTAAATTGAATGAATTGAATAAGCTAAGGCTTGAGGGAAGGAAGCTTATGATTCCCTTGGATGATGATGGCCAAATTATTCCCGGGCCTGAAACACATAAATTGATGAGTTATATGGGTTCTCTTGTGAGATCTTATGTCCCTATTACATATACTCAATGGAAGGAAGTTGATAAGCAACTTAAAGATCAACTGTGGGATGAATTAAATGTACGTACTTTTTTTCATTAGTGATTCTTGATTACTTTTTACATGATTGTTTTTTTAGTTGTTTTTTAATGAATATTCTCTATTATTTTCAGATTTATTTTGATAATATTAGTGGTCTGCGAAATGTATTAATGAAAAGCATGGGTGAGAGTTGGAGGTCTTGGAAATCCAAACTTTTTGTCACTTATGTAAAAGATGTTGATTTGGAGCATCGGTACAATGTACCTGTCATGTATAACTTTATTACTCCTGAAGACTGGAGAATCTTTGTCGACCATCGCACCACTCCAGAATCTATGGTTTTGTTCTTACTTCTTACTTCTTATTAAATCCAATGCTTTATATCATTTATTTATAATATTAGCAATCTAGATATTAAGTTTTTTCCAAAATTGTATGTAGGAGAAAAGTAAGATTAACACAGAGAGAGCAAAAGCACAAAAAACTCATACTACTTCCAGAATGGGTTATTCTGGATTACAAAAAAAAATGGTATTTTTTCTCTTATTATCTCTCCAATTATTTATTTTATAAGTATGATTTCAAAATAATTTAAATGATAATTTTTTTTCAATTTTTGTCAAGGTTGAACAAGGTGCAACTGCACCAATTTCTCGTGCTGAGTTATGGAAAGCCGGTCATAAAAGAAAGACTGGTGAATTCATTAATAAAGATGCAGCTGAGTTGGCATCCAAAATTGTAAGTTTAAATGTATTTAATTATTTATGTATCATTAATTTATTTTATATTTTACAATATTGCTGAATTGCTTCTGTTTTGCTTAGGATGAGTTTTCAAGCCAAGAGTCTCAGAGTGCTGAATCATCTGGAAGGGAATCAAGGAATGACATCCTTTCTACTGTTTTAGGCAAAGAACATCCGGGTAGAGTTAGAGCTGGTGGAAAATTTAGCACGATTAAAAGTTATTTCAAGAATGATAGGCGTGATAGATCAGTGGCTAGAATTGAAGACGTGGAAGCTATAGTCCAAGAAAGGTTGAGCCAACAACAACAAGCGTGGAACCAGCAACAACAATCATGGAACCAACAACAAGAATTGTGGGCCAAAGACAAACAAGCGCAGCAAGAAGAGATGAACAATATGAAAAATCAAATTGAACAACTAATGCGTATGATTAGTGCTGGCACTGGAACGCATATGTCCACAAGTGTTGCCCTTGCACCTCCACATGAATCTTTTGCTGCATTTTCTCAGGTATTACCGTATTCCTATGTTTAATTATATAATTTTATCAAATGTCTTGATCTCCATTATCCACAAGTGTTATTTTTTTTTTGTCAGCCGAAGCCTGTAGGGTCAAATGAACCTGAGACATTACATGGGAGTTTATCTTCTCCGGTATTTAAATTTATAATTATTATTTTTGACGGTTTGAACTTAACGTAAGCAATGAATAAATTCAATGTTAATTGTTTGATTTCCACAGATTACAAATGGATCGATGGTTATGTTACCCAATTTCATAACTATGATGGAAAAAGAAAATAAATCAATATCGCTAGTATTTGATCCAGAAGTATTTGGGTCTGCTGAATCAACAACTACGTTCTTTGAAATTACAGAGTTGTACGATTTTTTAAACATGGAAAGAATTGGAGTTAACATCATACTAGCATGTATTGGGTGAGTAGTGACTAGTGAGTACCGAGTATCAAATATTATGAAATTAAGATTTCTTTTTAACATATCCGTTGATTTTGAAATTACATGTTTTTATACAGGTACATAGAATCACAATTAAAGAAATATACATACAAGAGAAGTGTATATTTTCATAATCCCACAGCCATTTTTGCTATTGATGATAAGTATGCCAAGCAACATTCAAAAACTCGAGCATTGGATCTAAAACGCAGGCTAAGTCAACTCCAAGTGGACTCTTTATTATTTTTGCCTTATCATAGATTGTAAGTAACTAATTATGAATTATCAAATTTCAAGGATAATTGTTATTTTTACTTGCCACTAAATTATTAATTCTTCCAATTATTTTACAGAGAACATTGGATGTTGGCTATACTAGATTACACTAATAATACCATTTATTGGCTGGATCCCCTAAATGCTGACATTCGTGATGATATTAAAAATGTCATTACAAGGTAATTTTATTAATTAATTTTTAGTTATTTTTTTATTTGAAATTCATAACTATTAAGTATTAACTATTCATTTCGATATTTTCTAAAGTGCAATTAAGGATTTGGCAAAAGATCGGCATATCAATTTTTTAAAACCAAAAGTTTTAAGGTGGAAACCGGTAAGCTATAGTCTATATGTATAATTGTAAATATGATGTTTAATTAAAATACTTATCAATTGTTTATTTTTTTAGTGCCCCAAACAACCAGATAACATTCAATGTGGGTATTACATCATGTGTTACGTGATTGACATTGTTGATGCTCTTAAAAGTTTGCATCTGCCATCCATGGTTAGTTTAGTGTATGTAGATTGGTAAATGATAATAGTTATTTTCAATTGATTTTAAGTTTTTAACAAATTATTTGTTTTTATTGCAGATCTATGATGGAGTGACGCAATTTTCTCAGGAAAAAATTGATACTATTAGAAATAGGATTTGTGATTATATAATGACTAATTGTGATACATGAATCGTGTTTCTTGAATTCATGCTTGTGTAGAACAAATGTTTGTGTATAGTTTAGTGTATGTAGATTGGTAAATGAATAGTGTACATGAATCATGTTTTTGTAAATTTGCTTGGTCTTTAATTCTTTAATCTTGTGCTACATTACTAATTGTGCTACATGAATGGCCTTGTGAATTGTGATTTGTGAATGGTGATTTGTGAAGTTGTGTAGTAGACTAATTTTGCATTTTATAGGTCTTATTTTTGCTAGATGGAAGACCAAAACAACAACAGTCTTGCTCCATCCATTGATAGCAATGAACTTGATCCAAAAACGGATCCTAAAAGAAAAGCAAAGTCAAATGATCCTGGATGGAAGTATGGACATTGACCTGATATAAAAGATAAAAATACAGTCAAATGCAATTTATGTGATAGATTAATTAAAGGTGGTATTAAAAGGTTGAAGCAACACTTATGTGGTGGGTATGGAGACGTATCGAAGTGTTTCAAGACCACTTCTGAAATAGCAGCCGAGATGTTTGCAGCTTTGAATGATAAGAAAAAAGAAAGGGTGGATTTGACTTGTGATGATGACAATGAAAGTGAGCAAGAAAGAGAGCCAACGGGATCACATAATGTATCCCCGGCATTATCTACAGCTAAGACTTCATTTACTCCAAGTTCGGGGACAAGTTCCAAAAAGAGAAAAGTAATCCACTTACCACAAAAAAGGGGACCAATGGATGCTCATGTGAGGCGTGCCCCGGAAGATGTAGTTGATGATAGACGTGCAAAAGGTCCTTCACAAACTACAATTGAGAGATGTTTTAGATCTCCTGAAGAGAAGAAGAGAGTTGATAGCTATGTTGCGGATTGGTTCTACGAATGTGGAATTCCTTTCAATGTTGCAAAGGCTCGAAGTTTTGAAGTCATGCTTGAAGCAGTTGGACAGTATGGGCCTGGTTATAAGGGCCCTAGTTATCATGATTTAAGAGTACCTTTATTAGCAAGTACAAAAGAAAAAGTTATGGTGATGAAGACAAAGTATCAAGCATATTGGAGAAGATATGGTTGCACTCTAATGTCAGATGGTTGGACCGATAGGAGAGGGAGACATTTGATCAATTTCCTTGTCAACTGTCCAGAAGGAACCTATTTTATGGGTTCCGTAGATGCTTCCTCTCATATTCAAGATGCTACCATGCTATCAGAGTTGCTTGATAGTAAAATTAGAGAGATAGGTGCAGAGTGCGTTGTTCAGGTATATTTTGGGTTTGTTTCACTAAATTTCTTCTTACACATTTCAAGATTAATAGTCTAAAGGTTTTGATATATTTTCCAAAATATGTTGTGTAGGTGGTCACTGACAATGCTTCCAATTACAAGGCAGCTGGTAAAATTTTAATGGAGAGAAGACCCACATTATTTTGGACACCTTGTGCCGCTCATTGCATTGATCTCATGTTGGAGGATATAGGCAAGATGCAACAAAACAAATCTGTGATAAGGAAGGCAAGGATGATCACAAATTTTATTTATAGGCATACTCGCTTGCTTGATGCAGTAAGAGTTACTATAGGTGGTGACCTAGTAAGGCATTCGGTGACAAGATTTGCAACATCATTCCTCACTTTGCAAAGTCTTCTTAAGCATGAAGAGAAGTTGAAGTTATTCTTTGTATCTCCTTCGTGGAATACCGCCAATTTGGCAAAAACCGAAGCCGAAAAACAGATTGTTGAAATAATACTTTCAAGTGTATTTTGGAATGGAGTAAGAGATTGCTTGAAAGGAGGAAAGCCACTAATTGCCGTTTTGCGATTAGTAGACGGAGATGAAAGACCGGCTATGCCGGAAGTATATGTGGCAATGGAAGAGGCTAAACAAAAAATCAAAGAACATTTTGATAATAAAGAGAGATTATATAAAAAGATAATTGAGATTATTGAAAATAGGTGGACCAATCAAATGGAACAAAAATTATATAGAGCGGCTTTGTTCCTAAATCCGGGAAAATATTTTGAATACGAGGAAAACCATATGGATGATGCTTGGAAATTCCAAGATGCCTTCAATGATGTTATTGCGAGACTAGTGCCCGATCAAGAATTGCAAGACAAGATTGCAGAGCAAGGCACTAATTACAAAGCATCTCGAAATAGTTTTGGAAAGCCTATGGCTATCAGGCAACGTACCACCTTAAATCCAAGTAGGTTTTGATTACATTTTAATTTTAGGTTTTGATAATTTGATTACATTTTAAAATTTTAATTTGTTCTTAAATTATTTATATTTGTTTTAACTTATTAATGATTAGTGGATTGGTGGGGTGCGCACGGAGGACCAAATGTTGACCTTACAAAGGTAGCAATGCGCATACTTGGCTTATGTTGCTCTTCTTCTAGCTGTGAGCGCAACTGGAGTACGTTTGAGTTTGTAAGTACTAAGTATACAAATAGTTATTGTTAAAAGTATTTTTTTTCTCCAAAATACTAATAAGTTTGCAATTATCTTGATTCAGATTCACACAAAGAAAAGGAATAGATTGGAGCATGAAAGACTAAATGACCTTGTATACATCCAATATAATCGTCGTCTACAAGCACGATTCCAAGAAAGACGTGAAAAGGGAAGAAATTACAACCCTTTAGTGCTTGATGATCTAGATTGGAGTAGTGAGTGGATGATGAACAAGCCAGAGGATGCCCTAGTTTTTGATGATGATAATCTGACATGGGAAGCTGTAGGGCGAGCTATTGGAACTGGGGCTCGAAATTTACGGAGTGGAGCTGAAGCTAATCTTCAACAAATAGTTGAAGGGGATGAGGATTTTGATCATTTTGTACTTGTCAATGATGATGAACATATTGAAGATAATTATGGACAAGTGACGAGTACCACAAACCAACCAAGCACAAACAATGTAAATGACAATTTACTAGATGATGATTCTATGTGATGTATGGTGTATTGGTGTATCTAAAATTATTTAAGTTTATGTAAAAAATATTATTCAAGCTATGGTTTTTTTGTTTGGATTGTTCACTTTTCTGTTAATTTGTGTTTAGTAATTCACTACTTCAATGTTCAATCTACGGAATACTTGTATTGTATATTTGTATGAAACATTCATTCCTTCTAAAAAAAATACTGCTCTGCATTGCTGTATTGGTAATACCAGTGTAAACCATTCATTACTTCAGTTATTCATGCTGTATGCCTGTATGGTATTGGTTAAACCTCCATTCGTTCTCAAAAAAAAAAAAATTGGACTAATAGACAGCGGTTATTATTATAACCGATGTCTATAGTCCCTGAAACCGACTATAGACAGCGGTTATGATAATAACCGCTGTCTATAGTCTCTATAGACAGCGGTTATTATCATAACCGCTGTCTATAGTCGGTTTCAGGGACTATAGACAGCGGTTATAATAATAACCGCTGTCTATTAGTTCCCAGAATTTTTTAAAAAAAGAAAATTGTCGCCTTGCGACTAGCTCGCCTTATTATCGCCTAGGCGTCCGCCTTGTCGCCTAGGCGTCAAGGCGCCCGGCCCTCGCCTTGGTTCGCCTTGACGCCGTGACAAGAATGCACCCGCGATGAATTTTTTACCCCCACCCCACCCCACCCCTTGACCCCCCTGATTATGTGCCCCTTTGGGATGGCACCTCGAGGGTTGTATAGCCTTTACATAGGAGATTTGTTATGTCTGTCGATCATCATCCATTGTCACTCTATAGTATGTATGAGTCTATCTGATGTATAAATATTTGCAATAAAATTATTTATAAATCTTATTATAGCCACATGAGATTACAAAGCTTCAAAGGAGAACACATGTTGATTTGTATATGTGTTGAGAGGTTTCCATGGGAACTGCTCAAAAATTAAATGCTAGACGAATGGGTCCTTACACCGTACTTAAAATAATTGGAACAAATGCTTATGAGTTGGATCTCGCAAAGTATGAGAATTTCACATGTATTCAATGTTGAAGATTTGACTCCATACTTTGAGCCGCATGACTACATGTACCCATCGCCAACTACCGCCACATCCTCTCAGTATCCCGTCTACATCAGTTACTCTACAGTCCCAATTACCACCATTGTCTCCTACCACTTCACCGCATCAGCTACAACCTTCATCTACCACTCATATTCGATCACAGCCCGAGTCCTCGACACCGCTTGATCATACGGCTTCTTTCAAGTATGACATTTTCCGACACAGACATCACCCCATTTTCTTTCACGACAATATGATATTCTCCGACAAATGCATCACCTTAGCTTCTTTCACATCAGTATCATATAGTGTTCGACGAAGACAACGACAACAACACCTTGCACATGAATGCCAACTGTTCCGACTCCGGCATCTTCGACGACATCTTCTTTAGTGGCAACACCAGTTATAGTACCATTGTCAGCTTCAGCAGTACCATTGTCAGCTTTAGCAGTACCATCCTCAGTTCCATCGTCAACATAAGTTTCAGCGACCTACGAGTTCAGAGTTGTAGGGTTTCTCCTCACCTCCAGACGAGAGCACGCTCATCTTCATTAACGGAGATGAATGCTTTCAAGGAGGGAGGGGGCATTGAAGGGGGCAGCCCACGCGACCCATTCGGGTCTACTCACAATGACCACATGCACAGTGATGATCGGGACTGTTCATTTCGAGCGGCTCGACAACCTTTGTATTTGTGTTTCTTGTCATTTTTTATTTCGAGTTGTAATTTTATATATTTTTGAATTCAGACGTTCGGCCAATCGTAGCCGTTCATTGCCCACTAGGAATCTATAAATAGAGGGTGAGGGCTCTCATTTTAGGAATTGAAGAATGGAGTATTGAAGCTCATTGTTTGCTCATCTCGGTACTGAAGTCGAACGCTGGGTGCGAAGCTTGGGTCTACCTCCTCCCTTCCATCTCCCATTGGTCGGCCCTCCCCCTTGCCATACCTCCTTGGCCAGCCACCCCATTTCCCCTCCTCCATCCATAGCAGCAACCACAATATTCCTCTTCCACTCCACCTTGAAGCATCAGGTCATCATCTTTCTGATGTTTCTCCCCTTCGAGCATACCACTGCCACCCCTCCCATTGCCACAAGTGTTACATCCCTCCTTCCAAAAACAGCTAGCAAACCCCCTCTCCCAAAGCCTCTTCCCAGCCATCTACAAACCTCCATTCAACCACATTTTGTTGGGAACGAGAAGGGCATTCGTGAGAGATCTAGGGTTTGAGAGGAGGAGAAAAGAATAAATGAGAATACTTGTTTGTCCATCGTCAGGAAAAACTAGGGTATTTAAACCCCTTGGGCCATGAAGGGGCCAACCGGCCCCTCCCATAAGAGCTGAAGCCGTTCGGTTCAGCCCCCAATCGCCTTCTTGTTTAAATTAGGGAGGAATGAATCAGATGGTTCAACCCCTCTTGATGTCGCATCCTTCAGCCGTCTTCGGTATTGTTGTCCCGCGAACAGACTGTTATGAGGATTCATAACATTCTCTTCCCCTTCAAAAACCAGTTTATCCCCAAGGTTGAAATCTGGATAACAGTAGGGTCGAATGTTGGTCAGCTCAATCCCTTCCTTTAAGCTCATCACAACCATGTCATTCTCTTGTTCCCGCAGTCTCTCCAAGTAGTGAAGAGAGACCTCTTTCACCAGTGAGATTTTGATCCCATGCAGACAGTACTCTCTCTCATCCTGAGCAAACTCCATGGTCAAGTTATCCCAATCCAGGGTTACTTTACCCAGCTGTTGCAACCGCTGGGCGCCCAGAACCATATCCGACCCCTGGATGGGCAACAAGTAGACATCCATCTTGTAGGTGTATCCCTGCACACTAACCCTCACTCCCTTCAGCACCCCTTGGCACCGCAACTTATGTTTGTCTACCACCATAACCTGGGAAGTGGCTTCCTTAGTGATCACTTGCCACAGCTTCTGTGCCACAACGGGATTGATGAAGTTATGTGTACTCCCAATGTCAACCAAAATGGTCACCTTCTGTTGGTTGGTCACCTTCTGTGAGTGTTGACTTCTCTCTGACTTTTCTGGATGACTCAGCCTTTAGGGCCAAGGTCTTTCTCTGCTGTGTGCTCTAGCTGAATCTTCTTCAGACTTCCTGAGATTGAGCTGTAACTCATGTGACAACAGCTTTCCAAATAGGGCCTGGGGGTCTATGTTGGCTAAGTTCTTCATTTTTCTTATGACACAGATCTTGATGTCTCATTCCTTGTTCAGGGACCTCAAGAACTCGTCATTAAGTTCATAGTTAGTAAAACTTTTGTCATAAGTCCTCAGATTGTTTACAATTCTGAAGAACTTTTCAAAACATTCAGTCACTGAGTCTTTCTTATCTTGTTTGAAGGCTTCATAATGTTGATTTAGCAAAGATTTCCTATCATCTCTGACCTCATCTGTTCCTTCGATGTAAACAATCAAAGACTGCCACATTTCTTTGGCTGTCTTGCAATGAATCAGATTCTAAAAAGTGGAATCATCTATTGCACTAACTATAATATTTTGTGTCATTTTGTCCATAGAGACTAGTATAATTTCATCCTTATCCATCTTCATGTAAGTCTTGGGTGTCTTGATGTTTGCATCAAGAACTGACACTTTCATGGGAATGAAAGGTCCTCCAAACACTGTTATGTATATTCTTGAATCTGCTGCCTTCATGAATAATCTGGCTCTCTCCTTCCATATTCCAAAGTTTTTTTAGAGTAGACAGGGAGCTTAATGGAATTGTTTTCTGTTGGAACCCTGGTTCTGATTTGGGCTAGGATCTCTATTAGGTTGTTTTAGTTTAGTTTATTTAATTCTTGTTATTTTAGTCTTTGAAAGACTTAACTCAAATCCAAACTAGGGTACCAACAATCTCCCCCTATTTGGGTTAAGTCTTTCAAAGACTAAAATAACAAGAATTAAATAAACTAAACTAAAACAACCTAATAGAGATCCTAGCCCAAATCAGAACCAGGGTTCCAACAATCTCCCCCTATTTGGGTGAGGATCCTATTAGCAAAAATAGATGAAGCAAAGCATAAAATATATAAAGAGAAACTTTGCTTAGCTGGCTGCTGCTGGCATTTGCAATCTCCCCCTATGTTGATGCAGTACTTGAGATTGAAGAAAGCTGAGATGACTTTGAGTTTTGATTGAGTCATCCAGCTAACTCTTGTAAATAGTACCTGCAGAAAGCTATGGTAGAGATTGCTCTCTCCTTGAAAAAGGGATATGTTAGCAGCAAAAAAATGATATTTTGTTCAGCAAATTTAATTAAGATTCTGGATCTGAAAAACAAAATCAGATATCTTCCTTCCTATAGAATTTCTTTTCATTAGACGAGATTCAAACTCAGCTGACAAATGCAACTAGAGTAGAGGACTCAATCTAAATGAAATTAGAAAAGGATCTATAAGAAATAGAGTTATCTGACAGAGAATTTCTTTATACAGAAATCTGAATAAAATATTTGAACATAATATCAATCAGATATAATCAGCTATAAGAAAAAAAAAATTTTCCTAATAAATCTGTTCCAAATAATAAAAGGATTTACAAATATTTTAAGTAATTTATCCTTTTGTTTATAAAGCAGATTTATGAAAAAGCAAACTGAGTTCTCAAAACTGAACTCATTAAAATATAAAGAAAACATTTCTCTGAGAAGTGTTGGTTCCTTCTCAGGTATAGTTAAAATTTGGCAGCAATTTTGAATATCTAAATTAACTGAACTGAAAACAGATTTTGATATTACCTGAACCTTTTCAGGTTTTGATTTTCCTTCTGTTAGTTCAGCTTCTGAATTGCTGCAGGAGGCATTTATGGCCATGATGCAAAATGCTTTGGCCCTTGCTTCCTCCTCTTCATCTTCAAATGATGAGTCATCATCTGAGACATCCCAGATAACATCTAGGGATGTTGATTCTCCTTCAGATGAGATGATGTGGCTTCCTTCTGATATTACATCCAAGGGTTCAGAAGCCATTTGATGAAGGGACAGCCAAATCTCCTTAGCTGATGAACATTCAGCAATCTCTTGAAAAATGTCATCAGACATTGATTCTGCAAGAATGTTCATTGCTCTGGCATCAGCTAGCCTGGCACTTTGTGTTGTTGTTGCCGAAGTAGGGAGACCTGTCAAAATAGACAAAAAAATTTCTTCATCAAAAGAGTTCATATATAATTTGACTCTTGTCTTCCAGATACTAAACTCAGCTAAGTTGCAAGCTGGAGGTCTGGTGCTAACATGATCATTGTACTGGGCCATGAAAGTGAGTATCTATAAGCTTTGGTATCTATCAGGATCTTGTGACTTAGGTGTTAGCCTTTACAGTCAGTCAACCTCCCTCTGATACCAATTGAAAGTGAAGGGATAGATACGATTGCGGAATTGAAGATTATAGATAAGGATTTAACCCTAAAGCTTAACGCAAGTGTTGTGCACAAACTCAAGCTAGCTGTAATTACAGTTAAGCTTGGGTCCTAATCCAGCAACTAGCAATCCTAGTTAATTCTAATCACAGCCACAATACAATTAACAAGTTAAGCAACCAGACGACACAAGATATTATAGTGGTTCCCCAAACACCGGGTACATCCACTCTTCTACCCACACGGTAGGAATCCACTACAGGTTTTTGATCAGGTGCCCTGCCACCAACAAGATCTGCTTCAGGTAGATCTAGAGACCCTTTAGAGTTTTGATCAGGTGTCTAAAAACCAAGCTTTACTTTTGAAGGGAGTAAACAACCCTTTACAGGAGGGGGAAGAGGGTTAGAATGTCTTCTCTATTTTAACATAGATTAGAGAAGCACAAGAGTCTCTTCAGAACTCAAGACAGAATACTGTCTTGAAGTTCTGAAGGAAAAAGCTTGAAGAAGACTAGAGATCTGGAATGGATGTTCTTCTTCAGCTCCCTTCTTCTTCTTCTTCTTCAATATCTCTGAGTGTATCTTCCTGGAACAGGAGCACTCAGGTTGAAGAAGAGCAGAAGAGATAACTTCTCAGATGGATGAATATTGCTGAGAGCAGCTGTGCTGTAAGAAGGTTCTTTCTCTGTGTGTTGTACAGGATTCTTCTCACTTGTTCTTTTTTTGCTCCTCTTTTGTTCTTTCAAAAGAACTCCTTTAAATAGGAGTAGCAGCAATGGCTCTAATATGAGCTTTTGTCTTCTTCTCAGATCTTGAATCTGGGCTGCAATTAACATAAAGATAAAACATATCTTGCAGATATATATTTCTATATAAAGAAATAAAGCTTCATAAGAAGCTGCAGTATAAAATCTGATAAAGAAAGATATCAGAAATAACTCTTTACAGCCAACGGCTATAAAGGACAGCTGCATTAATAAAGCAGTCAGAGAGTCAACTAATAAGACAAAAACACTTTATCTGATAGGAAAGACTTAAGCATAAGAATAGTAAGAATTGCTTTGAAGTATATGAAGTAAATCTATCAGATAATATCTGTTAAATAAATCAGATAAAATAAGAAATAAAACACAGAATAAAACGCATATAAAATTATATATGCAGACAGCCGATCGTCGAACGACCTTCGACTATAGTCGAACGACCGGCTGAGATCGTCGACCTATCAATAGATAGTCGACCGACTCAGAGAGTCGAACTATCCAGGCAGATAGTCGACCGACTCAAGACTAGACAGAAAGCGTCGAACTATCAAGAGATAGTCGACCAGAGCTCGACGATCTAGCAGAACGTCGAGCTGACCAGAGACAGACGATCGTCGACCGGCTGATCGACGATAGTCGATCGGCGTTCGACGATAGTCGAACCCGAAAATCCCTTAGCCAGAATTTTACTGGAAAAGAGAAAGCTCTACAATAAGACTTTGACCATAGATAAATCTTGGGTCAAGGACTAAAAGGAAAGACTTAACTCAAATCCAAACTAGGGTACCAACATTTTCCCTCTGAGCCATAATATATCTTTCTCTGCAATCCTTTGGATTCTCACTAGGCTGTTATGTCTTTTTCAGTGAACCTTCCCTCTGATACCAATTATAAATGTTTGTTTTAGGATTGAGAAAGACCTAGAGGTGGGTGAATAGGTCTAATTTAAACTATGGATACCCTTTTAAATTATCAGACAGTTCTGACAGTTGACAGTTCTGACAGTTGTTAGTTCTTTTAAATCTGATAGGAGTAACCGGCTGATCCGGTTAATAACTGACATCTGACAGTTCTGACAGTTGTCAGTACCTCCGTCTCGATTTCTGTACTTATGAAACTAATCTGCTTGAAGTGTTGACACTTGACAGATGAATATGTCGACACAAGTCCCGGGTGTCGACACTTCTCTTGTAGTGGAGTCGACATACATCTGAATGTGTCGACACAACTCTTCAACTTATCTTGAAACAACTTATGTAGAATGTGTCGACACAAGTCCTGTGTGTCGACACTTCTCTTGTAGTGGTGTCGACATACATCTGAATGTGTCGACACAGCTTGCTACCAGTCACAACACAGCTTGTGAAGTGTGTCGACACTAGTCTTGAGTGTCGACACAGTTGTCTTCGGTCTCGACACAGCTTGAATAGAGTGTGTCGACACAGTTGTCCTTAGTGTCGACACAGCTTGAATAGAGTGTGTCGACACAGTTGTCTTTAGTGTCGACATAGCTTCTCTTTGTCTTGACACAACTTGTTCAGTGTGTGTTGACACTAGTCCTGAGTGTCTCGACGCTTTTGTACTTAGCTTTATCTGCTTGCACACATGAACTTAACATCCATCAAATATAACAATGTGTATATCATTGAGCTGAATGGACTTTTTTAAATCAAGTACATTGAGACCAATGTACTCAATTATCTCCCCCTTTTTGGAGAACTCATAACCTAAATTCAATGATATACAACATGATACACAAATATAATGATAAAGACATTAAGAATACAGTGGAATATTATATATGAAATACCACACATAAAAACAAATATTAAAAACAATAATGCTGAACAGAAGATAAGACAAACAATTGCAATCCTTATTAACAACACATGAAATGTTGAATACGCCAAGACTTTCATTAATAGTTTATCACAAAGTACTGCTACAAGCTTTGGTTACTAAAAAGTTACAGATCAAGTTTTGAATATGAAATATAAAACTAAAAACATTCTAAGGCAGCTCTGGTTCCTTGATAACTATGTCTTTTCCAGATAGTGTCTTGGTTTTCACCTCAGGCTCCTCAGCAACCTCCTTTCCTTTGTCATTCTTAGCTTTAGCTTTTGCAATAACTTCTTCTTTCAGCCTTTATTTTTCAAAGTAATGGTATGGCTTTGGAAAATATTTGCTAGACTCAATAGACTTAGCAGGAAGCTTTCCTTTTTTCATATCATACTTGAACTTTTGGATAATTTGCTGATGCTTAAGATGTTTGTCCTATTCTTGTTCACTGTACCATTTGCCCATATCTGTGACATTAGCATTTACAGCCTTCCATGCAGTAAGAATTATTGATCTGGAGGTTAGACTTCATTGCTCAAAATCAGGTCTAGTCTCAGCTTGTTCTCTAAACCTTTTTTTTATAACTGAGCCTCTATCTCTAGAGCAGTAGAAGACTTGTCCACTTTCTCATAGATTACATTCTCATCTAAGCCTTGAGGAGGACTGTACATGTGTTGGACAGTTGCTTGAATAGACTCAAAATTAGCTTGTGCTACAGGATGATTAAAATCATAGATTTCAGCAGGAGGTGCTTCAAGTAGAGGTGGTTGACAACCAGATTTAGCAGTTTGATCTCCATCATACCATAGGGGAGGAAAGCCTAAAGTGTCTCTGATATTGTTTGATATCCAGGTAGGATGTTCAGAACTGGTCTTAATCATTACCCTCTCCCCCTTTATGACTTCTCTTTCAATATGATCCCTCAAATCATTTTTATGAAATCTTACTTGACCATCTAGATAATTAATACCTGATGTTACTGTGTTCTTAACTCTTAGTAAATTGCTGTCAAAAATCTTATCAGAAGCCTTGATATCCTTAAGAAGAGATTCTGAATGATTTTTCAGTTTGGTGTCTATATCTGTGACAGTGGAATCAAGTTTTGTTTCCAAAGCAGTGGTTTGTTTCTTTATCTCTCTCAATGTAGTGTCATGCATAACTATCAGATTTTCATTCATCTTATTCTGATTCTCAAGGACATAGCCTTGCTTGAGTGTCACATCATCCTGTAGTTGTTTGGCTTCCTGTTGTTGCTTGGCCAGGTAGACAACAACATTTGCACCTTTCTCAAAGAACTCAGTCATATCTTTCATTAATAAATTCACTTCAAATCTTATTGATTTGATGTCTTGAGGCAACTGAAATTGCAACTCCTTGTTGCTTTCATCCACATACTTTTCAAGGTCTTCCCTTTGTTTATCAAGCATGATCTGTAGTTGAACTAGCAAGTGGCTAGAATCCATAACAGGAGCAGATGGTGGTCCAGATTTAAGGTAATCCTTGTATCTTTTACTTCCTTTCCTTAATTCAGATAATTTCCTTTTCTTAAGATGTGAGACTTCCTCTTCCTCAGAATCTGATGAGCTGACCATCTCAACAAAGTTTTGTTGTACAGTACCTTCAATATTTGTATTAAGACTTTCAAAAGGAACATCTGCATGTTGAATTTCAGCATCAGGTACCTCAATCTGAGAATCTTCAGCTCTCTCCCTCTGGATGTTTGATATCTTTGACAAAAGAACCTCTTCTTCATTCTCTGTTGGATTTTCTTCCTCCAGCACTTGTTCAGATATTTCATGTTCAGGATCTTTTGATTTTTCTAGGTCCTGAACAACATTCATTATAATTATAGTAGCTGTATCAATTGGCAATTCACTGAGGATCTCCCCCTCAATTTGTTCTTTTTCTGGAATGTTCTCCCCCTGCATCTGTACACTGGTTCCAAGTGAGTGCCTTGGAGATCTGCCTTGTTCTTCTTCAGCATCCTTATCAGAACTAAAATTCACTTCTTCTTCTGAATCACTAGAGGATACAACTTCCTTTACCACAGATTTCTTACCTGTTACCTCCTTTGTCTTTTTAGGTTACGGTGTCTCTTTGGATAAAACTCTGTCCCATCTAGACAGGATTCTCAGGTCCATTCTACTCATATGATTTATCTTAGTTCCATTTTTTTGATTGATATTATCTGGAATGACCTTTATCAGATACAAACTCATTATTCTGCCCATATTGGGCTTCTGAATTCTTTCTGCAATTTTATCAAAAACTATCCTATTCCAGTCAGTTTTGATTTTGAAGATAATCCTTGACATCAGGTTAAACATGTATTTGGAAATCCTGTCATGGGCTCCAGTCTTGCAGAGGAGCACCTTTCCAACTATCTCAGATAAAAATTTTCCTTGGGAATTAATTCCCTTCCTGTTTAAAGAGTTTTCAAATCTGGTGGTTGGAGGTAGTCCACACCATTCCAAGACCTTAACAGTCTTGCTGGAATTCAAGTCATCGTCATGTGCAGTTCTTGGAATCTGAAAGACTTTAACCAGTCTTTTGATTGTTACCTTTATCCTTGCTCCATTACACTGGATTTTATCTTGTCTGACTTAGGGTTTAATGAGGCATTAGAGTAGAATTCAGATATCTCTTTCTTCCAAATTTTGGTTGGTTCTGAAAGAAGATACTCTAGACCTGCCTCATTCACTAGGTCAATCACCTTCTTTATATCATCTGTAGCGGAGACGAATGCGTTGCACACCAGTTCGTATCCCTCGTTGATGTTGTCGTCCATCTTGGGTGTCATTCTTTGTTGAAAGAGCTTGAGTTTGAGAGGTGTCGACTATGGATTTCTGGGTCTTGACACACACCGATCAGTCTCTCAAGATTTCTGGTAAGTGAAGTCGACAAAACCTTATACCACCTATTTATAGGAACAGTCTTTTGAAGATGAAAAGGCGCGTTACTTTTAGTAATTTTCTAACTATTTGAAAAAAATCTAGTGTCTACATGGAAAACTTATTCTGTCGAGATGTGTCGACTTAAGTCGACACAAGGTTTATGTTTCTCGACCCATACCTCAAGGTCTCGACAACCTTATGTCTCGACATTAAATTGTAATGTCTCGACACACATCCGCTAATCAGTGTCGACACACTATCAAGTGTCTCGGCATACACTGTGGTATCTCGACACACCTCTACTAATAGTGTCGACACACACTGTGGTGTCTCAACACAATTCTTTGACTTAGACAAACTTTGTGTTCTGAATATAATTTCTGGACTTAGATTAAGTTTTTCTTGGTTATTAAGATTTGTAGATCTGATTAGTCGTCCTTTTAAGAATTGTACTAACTGTTATTGCTACTAGTTGTAAATATTTATTCAATATTCAACATGTCTAGTTCAAATTTGAAGTAATTGAACTTGTTTTCATCTAGGGGTTTTGTAAAAATGTCAGCAACTTGTCTTTCTGTTGGAGTATACTGTAAGCTTATATTTTCTTTTTCAACATTCTCTCTGAGAAAGTGATATCTAATTTCTATATGTTTAGTTCTACTGTGTGAAACAGGATTATTAGCAGTAGAAATTGCACTAGTAGAATCACAAAACATAACATATTTACTTAGTTGTACACTGTAGTCCAGTAGTTGATGTTGAATCCACAGCAACTGTGCACAGCAGCTCCCAGCAGATATGCAATCAGCTTCTGCTGTAGAGATTGCAATACTTGTTTGCTTCTTACTACTCCAACTTATTAGGTGCCGTTTGGCGCGGCTTATTGAGGCCGGTGCGGTTCCACCGCACCGGTAATTTCGCTATAAGCGGCGTTTGGCGCAGCTTATCCAAGAAACACAGTTTACTAACAAACGCTTATTCCTCATAAGCCCCAACCGCGGAGAGCCTTTCGCGTCCAACCGCAGGAGCTAGGTTTTCCTTTTCCCCCTGCACTTCGCGCGACGTCGCTGCCTCTCCATTTCCCCGACGACGCCGGTGTGCATCGACGCCGCCACGCCGGCCTTGTCTTTCCCCGACGACGCAGCCGACGACGCCGCCTCTGCATTTCCCGTCGACGCCGGTGTCTGTTTCTTCCCCCTTGACGCCGCCTCGCCTTCCCCGCCGACGACGCCGCCTCTGCATTTCCCGACGACGCCGATCTACCTTCCCCGTCGACGCCGACCAGCACAGAGGTGTTTCCCTCCGCTGAGGTATTATTTCTCCTCCCTTTTTTACAATTTGTGTTCATTTTTGTTGTTTCCTGCAAGTAATAGGCTTTAGGGTTTCCTGATGTGTGTGTTTTTTCATTTTTATGTTGTTTCCTGATGTGTGTTTCCTGCAAGTAAAAGGGCTGATTTTTATGTTGTTTCCTGCAAGTATAACTAGAAACTAGCTCAAGCTTTTCTCTTTACAAAAGGGCTGATTTTTCATTTTTTTTCACCATTGTGTGTATGTGTGTACGTGTATGTGTGTGTGTGTATGTAGATGTGTGTGTGTGTGTATGTAGATGTGTGTGTTTATATATATATGTTTGTGTGTGTATATATGTATGTGTTTGTGTTTGTGTGTGTATATATATGTGTGTGTTTGTGTGTGTGTATATATATATGTTTGTGTGTGTATGTATATATATATGTTTGTGTGTGTATATATGTGTGTGTTTGTGTGTGTGTATATATATATATGTTTGTGTGTGTATATATGTATGTGTTTGTGTGTGTGTGTATATATGTTTAGGGTGTGTGTGTGTATATATGTTTAGGGTGTGTGTGTGTGTGTGTGTATATGTATATGTGTATTTATTGATTTTGAATATTGAATTCATATTTATATATTGCCTTGAAAAGATGGGCAAACCAAAAGACGGTGGGGTGGCAGCAATGTGGGACAATTCCGACGTTCTACTCTTTTGTGATATATGCATAAGAGAGATAGAACGTGGGAATCGTCCGACAACACATTTCAGTAAAGAGGGATGGTCCAATATAATGAGAAAGTTTGAAGAGTCGACTGGAAAGAAGTACGATAAAGTGCAATTCAAAAATAAGTGGGATCATCTGAAGAAGGAGTGGAAACTGTGGACGGAGTTAAAACGAGGTGAGACTGGCTTGGGTTGGAACACTTCAAGGAAAACGATAGATGCCTCGGATGAGTGGTGGGACGAGCGCTTTCAACATTCAACGGAGACTGCTAGCCGATTTTTCTCTCAGGGTATTTGTGCTTTGCTGCGGCTAGGGGAGGAAGTTATCCAGCCATTAGACAGGTCTTTCGGAAGCACACCACCAGAAATTATGTACGACAGACGCTATATGCCTTTCTTCAAAGATTGTGTTGGAGCTATAGACGGGACACATGTTGACGCGTGCATAGCAGTTGGACAGCAGGTACCCTATATTGGGAGACGGGGCAATCCAACACAAAATGTCATGGCTGCTTGCGATTTCAACATGTGCTTCACTTTCGTCATGGCGGGTTGGGAGGGATCTGCACACGATAGCCGCATATTCAATTATGCGTTAAATGATCCTCAATATAAATTTTCTCATCCACCTCGAGGTAATGTTAACTGATCCTTTACTGTATGTCTCGCTTTAATTAATTTGGGTGGTTAATTAATTTTTAACAAATTAACAGGAAAGTATTACTTGGTCGATTCTGGATATCCGTTGCAGAGAGGATATTTGAAACCTTATCAAGATACCAGATATCATCTGCCAGACTTTGCACGTGGTGGCCGTCGAGCAGAGGGACGTCGAGAGATGTTCAATCATGCACACTCATCGCTAAGGAGCATGATAGAACGATCGTTCGGCGTTTGGAAGAAGAAATGGGCCATACTGCGGGACATGCCGAGCTATAGCTTCGCGAAGCAGGCGGATATTGTGATGGCCACGATGGCATTACATAATTTCATTCGCCGACACCCTTCCCGCAACGATATAGATTTCAATGAGTGCGAGCAGGAAGGGCAAGAAGTTAGGGTGGCCTCGCAAGGGCGACAAGAAACCTGCTCTGACACTGCAGGTGGAGTAGAGGAGATGATCGCGCTACGTGATAGTATAGCGGATCAGTTGTATGAATCGAGAGCATAGCTCGAGATTGCGGGTGTACTCGGATTTGTTGTGTTATGTTTTTATTTAGACTAAAGTTTTTTTTTTTTGAAAAAAAAATTTCAACTCAAAACTCCGTTTTGAATCCAAACAACTTATTCAAAACTCTGTTTTCAAAACTCCATTTCATCCAAACAGTTTTTTAACAAAACTCCGTTTTCCAGAATCAGCACTTTTTCCATCAGCAGCTTCTCATCAGCAGCTTTCCATCAGCAACAGCCCAACCAAACAGACCCTTCTTTTTCCTAGAAATTGACAAGTTTCAGAAGTACTCTTTCTATCTGTTGGAATTAGGGTTTGATTCATTACTTTAGAACAAAATAAACTCCCCCTTATATAGAGAGGGGATAATACATGGCTAAACGCACACCAAAACCTAAACTTAATATAAATTCTAACACTCCCCCTCAAGTTGGACATGTTATATTTCTCATGCCCAACTTGTCAATCAAGCCATAGTGGAGATTTGCCCCAAGACTCTTAGTAAGAATGTCTGCAAGTTGGCCCTCTGAGGGAACAAAGGGAATACATATGATCTTCCTCTCAATGTGCTCCTTAATGAAATGTCTGTCCACCTCAATGTGTTTAGTGCGATCATGCTGAACAGGATTGTTGGCAATGCTAATAGCAGCCTTGTTGTCGCAGTACAGCCGAATAGGAGCAGTTTCACTCAACCCCAGATCACTCATGAGGGAGCGCAGCCAGAGTCCTTCACAAATGCCATGAGCCATGGCACGAAATTCTTCCTCAGCACTGGACCTGGAGACGACTTGTTGCTTCTTGCTTCTCCAAGTGACAAGATTCCCCCCAATAAACGAACAATACCCAGACGTGGATCGTCTATCTTCAACACTTCCTGCCCAGTCAGCATCAGTATAAACCTCGATCTTCAGGTCAAAATTAGAGGTGAAAAGAATTCCTCTTCCAGGTGAAGTTTTCAAGTATCTCAAGATCCGATGAGCAGCATCGAGATGTCTGGCCCTCGGAGAGTGCATGTATTGACTCACAACTCCAACGGCGTAAGCAATGTCCGGTCTAGTATGAGACAGGTAGATCAATCTCCCTACAAGTCTTTGATAGCCTTTAACATCTTCTATAAGATCGCCATCATTTTTCCCAAGATTGTGGTTAACCTCCATGGGAGTGTCAGCAGGTCTACACCCACTCAGACCCGTTTGTTCTAAGAGATCAAGAATGTACTTCCGTTGAGATATGTGAATTCCATTCTTGGATCTGGCAACTTCAATACCCAGAAAATACTTCAGTTTGCCAAGATCTTTCACTTCAAATTCTTGTGCTAAGTGTTTCTTTAAGGCTTTTACTTCATCAATGTCATCCCCTGTAATAACAATGTCATTCACATAGACTATTAAAATTGTTATCATGTTGGCCCTCTTTTTGATAAACAGAGTATGATCAGCATGACTTTGTTTGTACCCCAGGGAGACCATAGCACTATGGAACCGTCCAAACCACGCCCTTGGGGATTGTTTCAGGCCATAGAGAGCCTTCTTCAATTTGCAGACTTTTCCATCTGAACCTTGAGAGATAAAACCGGGTGGAAGAGACATATACACTTCCTCTTCCAAATTGCCATGAAGAAAGGCATTTTTAACATCCAATTGGATGAGATCCCAACCCTTGCATGCAGCACATGACAGCAGGACTCGAATAGAGTTCATTTTTGCCACCGGAGCAAAGGTTTCTTGATAGTCGATGCCAAGAGTTTGAGTATACCCTCTCGCCACTAATCTTGCCTTGAAACGTTCCACTATGCCTTTGGAATTTTGTTTGACCGCAAAGACCCACTTGCACCCAACTGTTTTCTTCCCATGTGGAAGGGTGGTTAAATCCCAAGTATTGTTCTTCTCCAAGGCTGTCATTTCTTCTACCATTGCCCTTTTCCACTCAGGATGTTCAAGTGCCTCCTGCCAGGTAGATGGAATAGAGACCGAAGCAAGGGACGACACAAACCCTTTATAAGAAGGAGTCAGCGCATCATAGGAAACATATTGAGATATAGGGTGTTGAGTGCTCAATCGGATACCTTCATGGAGGGAGAGATCTTCTGACGGAGGTGGCATAGGGTCTGTGAGCATGGGGTTAGCCGTTGTGTTCTGACCTTTTTTCCGTCGGGTGTAAACCTGTAAGGGACAAGTAGGCGGAGGTGAAGAGATAACGGGAGGTATCGGCAGAGAGAAGGTAGGAGGACTCACTTCAACATCAGACTCCCCCTGAAGTGAGGGAGCATAATAAGGAGTAGTATCACGAAAAGTAACGTCAGCAGACACGAGTGTCCGACGAGTAGGAGGGTGATAACATTTATACCCCTTTTGAGTAGGGGAATAACCAATGAATACACACTTGAGGGCGCGGGGGTCGAGTTTGGACCGCCCAGGAGAGGGAATGTGGACAAAGCACGTACTTCCAAATATGCGAGGAGGAAGAGAGGAGGTCGGAGAAACTCCTAAGGTGGTGAGTGGAGTTTGGTTACCAAGTACAGGAGAGGGCAACCGATTGATGAGATAAGCAGCGGTAAGGACAGCATCCCCCCCAATAGAACTTGGGGAGATGCATAGTAAGTAAGAGGCACCTGATAACATCCAACAAGTGACGGTTCTTTCGCTCGACCACCCCATTCTGTGACGGGGAATGAGCACAGGAGGTTTGATGAATAATTCCATGAGTGGTAAGGTAGTGGTCAAAGGTAGAGTTGATATACTCTCTACCATTGTCACTGCGTAAGATTTTTATGGATGCAGAGAATTGAGTAGAAACCATTTTATGGAAGCGTTGAAAAATAGAAAAAGCTTCATCTTTATGTTTCATGAGGTAAACCCATGTCGTTCGAGAAAAGCAATCAATAAAGGAAATAAACCAGTGACATCCAGAAATAGAGCCAATAGAGCAAGGCCCCCACACATCAGTATGAACAATATGGAAAGGAATAGTACTAGGTAACGAAACATGATTAACAGGTAGACGATGATGTTTTGCAACAGCACACATCACACACAAAATTTTTGAAACAACTAGAAGGAAAAGTAGATAAAAGTCGCTGCATAGTGGAAACAGAAGGATGGTCAAGACGCTGATGCCAGGTGAGCAGCTGGGATGACTGGGTGGCATGAAGAGCGTGCGGAGAGGGAGACCCGTTGGAGGGGTCAAACACGTACAAGCCATCCTGCAAGCTACCAGACCCAATCGCCTTCCCCGTCTTCAGATCCTGAAAAACACAATAAGTAGGAAAAAAGGTGACTGAGCATTGAAGAGAAGTAGTCAACTGGCTAACAGAAAGTAAACTGCGGGTGAAATTTGGAACATGGAGGACAGAAGATAATGTGAGAGAGGAACACGGTATGGATCCTTTCCCGGCAATGGTGGAAAAAGATCCATCAGCAATACTCACTTTATCCCGACCAGAGAGAGGGGAATAAGACACAAAACCTGAGGCCGATCCAGTCATATGATCAGTAGCTCCGGAGTCAATAATCCAATGGGGAGAAGATCCAGTTGTAGCAGAGTGAGCACCTGAGATACCTGAATGGGCAAGAGCAGATGACGAAGAAGCAGTAACCGGCTCAGTAAGAAGGCCCTGCATCAGGCGGCGAAGAGTCTGCATCTCATCAGCAGAAAAAGAGGACATAGCTGCAGGAGGTGGTCCAAGAAGACCCGGAGGGCTGCTCTCAGGAATCTCGGTCAGATGGGCAGAATGAGGTGAACGGCCAGAAGTGCGTCCACGACCACGTCCCCCACGGGAAGAAGAGCCGCCTCGAGAAGAAAATCCGGGAGGGAAGCCATGCAAGCTGTAACAGGTATCTCGGGTATGACGGGGCTTGCCACAATAATCGCACGTGAGATGATCTTTATCCGTGGCACGAGGCTTGAAGTCCCGAGAGGCCCTGCTACCAGTGGTTGTAGGGTGAGCAACCAAAGCTGAACCCTCAGGAGTGGTGGTCATGTTCCAGGACTGTCTACGATCAAACTCATGCTGAATAATGCTAAAGACCTCAGGCAAGGAAGGAATGGGAACGCGTCCCAAAACCTGCACAGTAATCTGATCGAAGTCGCGGTGAAGCCCCTGGAGAAATTCGAACACCCTGTTGCGATCATCACGAGCCCTTAACAGGAGGGCATCAGCATCACAGACCATTGCAAGTGACTCAAAATGGTCATACTCCTGGTAGAGTTGGGTAAACTCCAAATAGTAGGCAGAAGGAGGACGGTCTCCCTGACGAAGATGAAATAACTGTCGGCGAAGATGGTAGATTTGAGCCGCATTCCCTTTGCGGGAGTAAGTAGATTCAGCCCGTTTCCAGATGTCTGCAGCAGTGTCGAGGAAGAGGTAATTCCGAGCAATGGACTCCTGCATGGAATTGATGAGCCAAGACATGACCAGCGAGTTTTCAGAGTCCCATTGAGACCAGGTTGCAGAGGTACGAGCAGGCGCAGGAGTGTCGCCACTAACATAGCCAAAGAGACGCCGACTCTTTAAGGCCAGAGTAATAGAGCGGGACCAAGAGAGATAGTTGGTGTCATCCAGACGAATCGTAGTAAGCTGAGAGAAACTGTGATCGGAGCCAACCCGGGTAGATCCAGCGGGGGGCACAGAGGCACCGGAAGCGCCCGAATCAACTTCTGACATGGCACCAACGAAGAAGAACGGTCCACCGGACGAGAAGGCCTTAGGACATCATAGATCTGAACTTCCGGGAGTAGAAACCCGACGGAAAAAGACAACGGAGAGGGAAAAAGTAGATCTGAATCGCCGAAAAAAACTGAAGCGGAAACAAACAAGGATCAAGGGTGATCATAAGGAGAGGAAAGCGAAACTTTTCCCAGAATTTTGGCGCAATCGGACCATTGGAAGGTAAACAAACAGGAGAAATCCCACCGGTTACTCCATAACCCCGGCGGGTAACATACGGGGACCGGAGGAAAGGGAGAGAGAGAGGGAAAGGAGGCGAGAGAGAGAGAGAGAGGCGGCGAACGGGCGGCGGAAGGCAAACGGCGGCGATCTGGCGGCGAACGGGCGGCGGGAGGCGGAAGCGGGCGCGAGCAGGCGAGCGAACGGCGGAAGGCGTGCGGGTTTACGCGGGCTCTGATACCATGTTGGAATTAGGGTTTGATTCATTACTTTAGAACAAAATAAACTCCCCCTTATATAGAGAGGGGATAATACATGGCCAAACGCACACCAAAACCTAAACTTAATATAAATTCTAACACTATCTTCTTTACACCTTGCAAAATCTGCATTTGTGTACCCTGTAAGTTCAAAATCACTATCCCTAGGATATTAAAGCCCAAGATTGGGTGTGCCCTTAAGATATCTCAGTATCCTCTTTACAGCAGTATAATGAGATTCTTTTGGGCATGCTTGGTACCTAGCACAGACACATGTTGAGAACATAATATCTGGCCTACTAGCAGTCAAATACAGGAGTGATCCAATGATGCCTCTATACAAGGTTTCATCAACTGATTTCCCAGATTCATCCTTGTGTAGTAACACAGAAGAACCCATTGGAGTTCTCATAGTAGAAGAATTCTCCATACAATATCTCTTAATCAACTCCTTAGTGAACTTAGATTGAGAGATGAATATTCCATCCTTAGATTGTCAAACTTGAAATCCCAAGAAGAACTTTAGCTCACCAATGCTGCTCATTTCAAACTTGTCTTGCATAAGCCTTGCAAATTTACTACACAGTTTCTCATTAGTAGACCCAAAAATTATGTCATCTACATAAATCTGGACTAGGATGTTTGATCCTTTGATGTCCCTAAGAAATAGTGTTTTATCTATCTTTCCTCTAGAAAACTTGTTCTCTATAAGAAAGGTAGACAGGGTCTCATACTAGGCTCTAGGTGTCTGTTTTAACCCATACAAAGCCTTGTGCAATCTGAAAACATAGTTGTTGTGTTTAGGGTTAACAAAACCTGGTGGCTGCTCTACATAGACTTCTTCCTTCAGTGTACCATTGAGGAATGCTGACTTTACATCCATCTGGTAGACCTTGTATCCTTTGAATGTTGCATGAGCTAAAAACAACCTTATGGCTTCTATCCTAGCTACAGGTGCAAAGGTTTGGCCAAAGTCTAATCTTTTCTCTTGTCTATATCCTTTAGTCACTAATCTAGTTTTGTTCTTGACTATAACCCCATACTCATCTAATTTATTTCTGTAAATCCACTTAGTGCCTATGACATTGTAATCACTAGGTCTAGAAACTAAACTCCAGACTTTGCATCTCTCAAATTGATTTAGCTCTTCTTGCATAGTAATAATCCAGTTGGGGTCTGTATTGGCTTCTTCAAACCTTTTGGGTTCTATCTGTGAGAGAAAACTAGAGTATAGAAGCTCATTGTGATGTCTACTCCTAGTAGTTACCCCTAATATGACATCACCTATAATTTGATCAATAGGGTGATCTCTAAGGTGTCTAACTGCTACTGACAGGTGCCTGCCATTACTTAGTACTGTAGGAGGATTAGGATGATTCTCTTCCTCCCCCTGGACAGTTGCAGTATCTTCTATAGGAATTTTTATATTGTCTCTAATGTGTACCTCTATGTCTGGCGAATCACTTATTTTTAGCTTTTTCATTCTATAGTGTACAACACCTAGACTAGAGTTGTTAGAGATCTCATTAAATAAAACAGATGATTCATCAAAAACTATATTAATAAATTCTTCTACAACTTGATGTTTCAAGTTGTAGATCTTGTATGTTTTGATATGAAGACTATACCCTACAAAGATTCTTTCATAGGGTTTCTCTGAGAACTTGGTTAGATAAGTTTTCCCATTGTTCAAAACATAGCACTTACTACCAAAAATTTTGAAGTAGGACAGATTTGATTTTCTGTCTTTCATTAGTTCATAGGGAGTCTTGTTGTGATACTTGTTGATCAATGCTCTATTATGAACATAGCATGTTGTGTTTACAGCCTCAGCCCAGAAATATTCTGGGAGAGATGTATCACTCAACATCGTTCTGACTGCCTCAATAAGAATTCTATTTTTCCTCTCAGCAACTCCATTTTGCTGTGGTGTTCTTGGAGAGGAGAACTCCTGAAAGATTCCTAGTTCCTTACAGAAATTTGTCATCTTTTCAGATTGAAATTTTGTACCATGGTCACTTCTAAATTTGACCACAGAACATTCCATCTCATTCTGAATTTGTTTGACAAAGTCAGCAAGGATGTCTAGTATTTCAGACTTTCTCCTTAAGAAGAATACCCAAACAAACCTGAAGTGATCATCTACAATCACATAGAATAGGACTTCCTACCCAAACTAAGAACTTGCATAGGACCAAATAGATCCATATGAAGTAAGTACAGACACCTCTCAGTGTCTTTGGATTGAATGCTCTTAAAAGAAACTTTTGTTTGTTTGCATTTTTGACATGCAGGAAATAAGCCTTCTTTGGAGCATTTTAGTTGTGGATTATTTCTAACTAAGTCCATAGAGAATAGTTTACTCATAGCTTTGTAGTTTAAGTGAGTCAGCCTCTTGTGTCACTGTACACACAAAGTGTCTTTCTCACTAGCTACAAGACATACAGGTGATTGTTCATTTATACTAAGGAAATTTAGAAAATAAATGTTCCCACTCCTGGTGCCTGACAAGATGATCTCTTGATCACTTGAATTCCTTATCAAACACTTGTCATTGTGTAAAATAATTTCATACCCTATATCACAAAGATGACTTATGTTTATCAGATTGTGCTTCAATCCTTCCACATAAGCCACTTTAGTGATATTAACTAGGTCATTTGAAATATTACTATATCCCTTGGTGAGTCCTTTCTCTGACCCTCCAAAAATGACTTTTGGTTCATTCCTAACTGGAGTGTAATCTCTTAGTAAACTTCTTGATCCAGTCATGTGCCTGAAACAGTCACTATCCAAGTACAATATTAGTCTTCCATTGGTACTTGGCTCCACCTGCAAACACAAATTTAGTTCACTTTAGGCACTCAAATAGTTTTGGGGCATTGGTTCCTGTTAGGCTTTACTGTGTGAAACACAGCAGGCTTTCTAAATAATGATGGTTGAATCTTATATGAAGGAGTTGTTGTATTATACCAACAATCTAGGGCAAAATGTCCATCCTTCCCACAGCACCAACACTTAAATCGGTTGTATCTTTTATTTGGTTGCACATTTGAGGTTGTTCTTTTGTGCAATACAGAATTGTCATCTAACTTCCAAGATAGTGGTGCAAAATTTACACTCTTACCTTTCAGATTTAGGTGAGATGCACTGGGACCAGTTCCAAAAATTTCTTGGCTTCTTGGATTGATCACTTTTTGTGGTGGTTTTTGACCTATATTGCCTTTAAATGTCTGATCCTTCCAACAAGGCTCTTTATTGACCTTACTGGTAGAGCACTCAGACCTCATGTGTCCAGGAACACATGATCTCAAGCATCTGTTAGAAGGCAGATACTTGACTGGTTGTCTAACTGGACCACTTGGAGTTTTACACTTGGGTACAAACTTCTTCTTAACTTTTTTATCCTTACCATATCCTACACCACTTTTAAATGGTGCAGAAAAGGTATCCATGATAGGTAGCACTGACTTAGGTTTTGAGAATTGAGTCAGAAGCTATCTTTCCTGGGTAAGCTTTGCTTCTAGGTCCTTGACTGTCTTGACCTGTTCTACTATTACCTCTGCCTAGCTATCTATCTTGTTAGTTAGTTCTATAAGTTTCAGTTTTTGTAGGTCCAACTTTATGTTGGTTTTTTCCAACTGAAAAGATACTCCACTCAAGGATTCTAATTATTTGGTCTGATCCTTAGCAAGTTGTTTGCTTGCAATTAAGGCCTTTAGTAACTTCTCATATCTGTTGATAAGGGAGTTAAAATCAGCTTCAGTGTCTGAATCATGTTCTTTATTATTAGAGGAGTGTGAATATGATTCATTTTCTGATGCAGAAAAAGAATCTGAGGCTAAACTATGAGAGATTGAATTTACCTTAGCAGGATCTGAACATTCCTGATCTTCTTCTCCTGGTTGGATCTCCTCAATAGCCATCAGGCCTATGAGAGGCTCCTCCACTTCTGATTCTGATGAATCAGACTCACTATCAGACAGTGTCAACTATCTTTTTGCCAATAGGCTTTTGTCAGCCTTCTTGTGTTGTCCATCTTTCAAGTTCTCTGACTTTTTCTCCTTTCTTTTTGCTGGGCAATAAGTTATGACATGCCCTTTTCTGTTGTAACAATAACAAACTATATTAGTCTTAATATATTTATTCTGTGAAGACTCATACCTATCCCCATATTTCTTCTTCCTGGGTTTCTCTGGATGATTGGTCTTCTTGAGAGAAGTGTCTCCAGCTAGACCCTTCCAGCTGCCCTGCCTTCTTCTCCTCAACATCTTCTTGAACTGTCTAGAGAAGATAAACAGTTCCTCCTCAGTCAAGTCTCCTCCTGATGAGGAAGATTCTGAACACTCAGAAGTTGTTTCCAGTCTTTCTATGAGTGTTGACTTCTCTCTAACTTTTTTGGATGACTCGGCCTTTAGGGAAAAGGTCTTTTCTCTGTTGTGTGCTCTAGCTGAATCTTCTTCAGACTTCCTGAGATTGAGCTGTAACTCATGTGACAACAGCTTTCCAAATAGGGTCCGGGGGTCTATGTTGGCTAAGTTCCCCATTTCTCTTATGACACAGACCTTGATGTCTCATTCCTTGTTCAGGGACCTCAATAACTTGTCATTAAGTTCATAGTTAGTAAAACTTTTGTCATAAGACCTCAGGTTGTTTACAATTCTGAAGAACTTTTCAAAACATTCAGCCACTGAGTCTTTCTTATCTTGTTTGAAGGCTTCATACTGTTGATTTAGCAGAGATTTTCTATCATCTCTGACCTCATCTGTTCATTCCATGTAGACAATCAAAGACTGTCACATTTCTTTGGCTATCTTGCAATGAATCAGATTCTGAAAAGTGGAATCATCTATTGCACTAACTATAATATTTTGTGCCCTTTTGTCCATAGAGGTCAGTATGATTTCATCTTTATTCATCTCCATGTAAGTCTTGGGTGTCTTGATGTTTGTATCAAGAACTGACACTTTCATGTGAATGAAAGGTCCTTCAATCACTGTTATGTATATTCTTGGATCTGCTGCCTCCATGAATAATCTGACTCTCTCCTTCCATATTCCAAAGTTTTTTTTAGAGCAGACAGAGAGCTTAATGGAATTGTTTTCCCTCTGAGCCATAATATATCTTTCTCTGCAATCCTTTGGATTCTCACTAGGCTGTTATCCCTTTTTCAGTGAATCTTCCCCCTGATACCAATTGTAAATGTTTGCTTTAGGATTGAGAATGACCTAGAGGGAGGTGAATAGGTCCAATTTAAACTATGGGTACCCTTTTAAATTATCAGAGATCTACTTTCTTTAAGATGATTAACACAGTCAGATAATCAAGATAAACTTAATAGTAATTCAGAAAAATTATCACAGCACAACAATTCAGCAAACACAGCACAATGCACACAGATTTATAGTGGTTCCCCAACTTATGGGTACATCCACTTTCCCCTTTCGCCTATCTAGCAATGAACTAGATTCGGTCAAACTCCTTCTCTTTCTTTTACTCAGATCCTTAGATCTTACAACTCAGAGCTCAGTTGGCTCCTACAACTCAGACTATACAAGTCTTACCACTCAGATCACCAAGATCCTACACCTCAAGTTCTTCCCAAGAAATATACCTCAGAATGAATCTTCACTCCTACTTCTCAGGTAACTCCTATCCTACACCTCAGAGAATTACCAACGTCTCCTACCTTAGGCAATCTCAGCCCTACCTCAGTCTTTATAACACAGGCTTACAACATAAAGAAAATAATTCTCCTCCACTCAGATCTACAGGTAGATCTTACACAATGAATGTAGGTAAAAGAAAATTGATTCAGAAAATGTCACCCAGCAAGAGAGACATGAGTAACTGCTTCTTGATCTGATCTTGATGAATTTGCTTCCTTTGATCTAGACAAGATAGATCTGATCCAACTCTTCTTAGCTTTTCAAAGCTTCTTGAAGTAGAAATTAGGATAGATCTAGGATGGAGAATGTTGAAGTTGATTCTTGATCAGACCTCTCTCCACCTTCTAAATTGTAGTTGATGCTTCAAATATCTGTCTTCACAAAATTGTCCTTGTTGTTATTGTATTCTCTGAAAAAGTTGATCCCTTTAAATAGGCTCTGATAGGAGTAACCGGCTGATCCGATTAATAACTGACATCTGACAGTTCTGACAGTTCTGACAGTTCTGACAATTGTCAGTACCTCCGTCTCGATTTCTGTACTTATGAAACTAATCTGCTTGAAGTGTTGACACTTGACAGATGAATGTGTCGACACAAGTCCCGGGTGTCGACACAAGTCCCGGGTGTCGACACTTCTCTTGTAGTGATGTCGACATACATCTGAATGAGTCGACACAAGTCCTGTGTGTCGACACTTCTCTTGTAGTGGTGTCGACATACATCTGAATGTGTCGACACAGCTTGCTACCAGTCACAACACAACTTGTGAAGTGTGTCGACACTAGTCCTGAGTGTCGACACAGTTGTCTTCAGTTTCGACACAGCTTGAATAGAGTGTGTCGACACAGTTATCTTTAGTGTCGATACAGCTTGAATAGAGTGTGTCGACACAGTTGTCCTTAGTGTCGACACAGCTTCTCTTTGTCTTGACACAACTTGTTCAGTGTGTGTTGGCACTAGTCCTGAGTGTCTCGACGCTTTTGTACTTAGCTTTATCTGTCTGCACACATGAACTTAACATCCATCAAATATAACAATGTGTATATCATTGAGCTGAATGGACTTTTTTAAATCAAGTACATTGAGACCAATGTACTCAACAGATCCACCCCGTAATACTCATAGTGGGTGGTGTGGATCCTCCCTCCATGGCCAGGATGGATACCCCGAACTCGATTGTATCCAGGATGTGCTCTTATTCCCCTCCTTCTGCATTTGACATCTCGTCCTCTTCCTGCAACAAGTACACCTGTATAACCTGACATTTGTGTTATGACTCATGGGGTGAATTTTTCATCACAATTGAAGCACAATCTCTTTTCATTTCTTGTTTGTAGCTCTGACCATGTCAATTTCTTCATTGTAGTCCTTTTTGTAGCTCCTTGATCTTTCTTAGTGTCTGGAGGGTTTGTAGTGTTCTTCGTATTTACCCCTCTAGACTTCTGTCAATTGAGTCGCTCTTCTTGATTCTGGGCCAAGCTGATAGTGTGGGTCAAACTGCGAGGCATGTAGGAATGCACATCATCCTTATTGTGCTCCTTCAACTCCGAAATAAAGCATTTCATTAATGTCTTCTCTCTCCCACTGCATTTTGTTGGCTAACCTTTCGAACTCTGTGTGGTACTCCATTTACTGAACCCTTCTGCCTCAATTTCTGAAGAAGAGCCTCAAAATCTTCATACTCGAGGGGCCCGAATCTAGTTGTGAAACCTTCAACGAAATCGGCCCAAGGGGCATAGTCACGCCCTCGGAGGAACCACTTGGTCCATTGGAATGCATCATTCTCAAGGTGAAAGGACGTCAGTTGCGCCCACTGCACTTCTTGAATCTCCTAGAAATTGTAAAATAACTCCGCTTTTTGCACCCATTCCAATGTGTCTCCTCCTTTGAATTTGGGATAGCTCATGTGTTATCTTATGCGACGTGTAGGCTTTCGATTGCGGTTGCCCGGTTGCCCTATACTCTTGTCTGAGTCCTTGCGGTTGTCGTCGATCGACGGCCACGTGGGGGTACCCCCAGTCCTCCCCGTAGGGGTACACCCAGTCCTCCCCGTAGGGGTTTCCGGCCGCCAATGGCGGCCTAAACTCCCATCTGCCTCCTCCTCTGCCACCGGCATATCCCAGCATCCCCAGAATAGGAAGGAGTCCATCCTGATGTGGGTACCCCATCACTCTGGATTGTCGATCCTCCTGGCGCCCTTCCTGAGCCCAGTCGGATCCCTGGGTGTGTGCATCTTTTCGGTAAGGAAGAAAATCCAAGGCCGACGAGTGGATTCCGCCTATCTGGATTGCATCGGGCCATACTGGTGGTCGACATGAGCCTCCCGTCCTTCTGTCGTTGATTCCAAGCCCCCTATTGACACTGGAGGCCTGATCGTTATCCTCCCTACCCACACAGTCTCTGTTCCGTTGCTAGGGATGAAAGGGGGATCGGGACTGCGCTGGTCTCTTTCGCAACAGCCATACCCTTGATTTGTTGAGTCAACAAATTTTTAATCTCATTCATGCGCGCATCAAACTTTTCTTCCAACCGTTTCTCCGACGCTCTGAATTTTTTCTTCAATGGCCGCCACTGTAGCTGATAGCCTGGTATAGCACTTGATGTAGACCGGAATGAGATTTTGAAAAACTGAATTAATTTTTATAAAAAAAAACTTATTATTATTATTATCTTAATAAAAATAAAACTTAGGTTTTGAAAATTAGGTGGCTTTTAATTAAAGAGGCTGAGCGGCTAAATCGATTTTTCGCTCGCAATTCAAACTCGTCGCTTTAGACGTTAAGAGGTTCGTTAATTTCGCCTGGGTAGAACTCTCACGTGTGTTACGGTTCGAGCCCTCCGCGGAATTACATGGCCACAAGCAAATATGAACGCAATAATTTATGAATAACAATACTAACAGTAGCACGAACGCAATGGCAAGCCCAAAATTAATTATGTGATAGCATAAATTAAAACTAATGTATTGGAGCAACGGATTTACCAAAACATACACAGCAGCCTACTTGACCCGCTCCAAATCCTTCACGCGCAGGAAGAATCCCGCTGGACGGAAGTTGCGCCACCGGGATCAGTGGCCGGAACCGGAAGGGGAAAACTGAGGTTGACGGCGCAGATCAGCGACCGGGGGTGTCGGACAGAAGATCCGAAGTCGACGACACTCGACGGCCTCATTTTCGAAAAGTGGCGGAGGCGGCGACTGGAGTTCACGGGCGATGGAACGTCGGGTGCTGGCAGGGAAGGGACGGGCGACAATTTTCTCCTCTGGTGCGGCGTTGTCTGGCCGGGAAAGATTAGGGCACAGGGACTTCGATCGGTGATGAGCAAGAAGCAACAGTGGGCTTCCGCTCGGTCCGATCCTGCCTCTTCTCTGTTTGTCCGGTAGGTTAAATAGAGGCAGCAACAAATATTTCCACAGATTTTATTCCTAATGTTTTCAATCGATACTTTCCAACTTAATAACGTGCTAACCTTATTTTTCTCCCCACTTTGAAAAATTATGAATTTTGAATTTTAAACTATGCGTTCATGAATAATTTAGGCTTGCTCCTACGGTCCTACTACTGATTATACCGAACCTCTTTATTTATGGTCACAACGGTCGGTCAATCCGTTGAGCCAGGAAATAAAATACTGCGAGTACAAAATACTGAGAGAGTGCATAAAAATAAAAATGAAAATAAATAGTGGCATAAATAAGTTTAAATAAAAGTTATGATGTGTCGCATGATGCATCAGTTCTCTTCTAGAGTTGCTAGCCTCGTGAACTCTTCCTAGGAATGAGTCAACATAGTGGAACTCAAGGGTTTAGAGAAGGGTCGCCGACGATTTCGAAGTAAAGTGGCCGCTACACGCAGATGACGTTGGCGCTATGACAATCGTCGAGGCAGTCCGACGTAGTAGAAGAAGCAGTCGACGAAGCGGAGGAAGAAGTTCTGGTACCCCTGCCTAGCGGAAGAAGTCTACGATGGGAAGTCCATCACAGAGAACAACAACACTAGAGCAGAAGTCTCCGATCGGGAGGATAGAAGAGGCAGCCAATCGAAAGGGGAAGATAACAGTACCCGATTGGGGGGAAGGGAGCAGTCTGACACAGTAGACGGGCGATCAGGAAGGACCAACGAACCAGAGGAAGCAGGCAATCGAACCGAAAGGATCGACGAACCAGAAGGATAGAAGCAGCGGGTCGATCAACACAGTCGATCGAAGCAGCGATGGTGGCTTGAGGAATCAGAGGAATCGACGACCCGGTCAATCGATGCAGTCGATCGAAGCAGCGGGTCGAACGCAAGCAACCGTCGAACGATCAGGCGGGCAACAACATCTCGACGAGGCGCGTCGTCTGCTGTGGGCTCATTGCGAGGGAGCTGCCTCTAATATTGGGAGTAATGAACCTCTGATATCTGAATGTTGGGAACAAGAAGGGAATTCAGGCAAGAAAGGAGAAATCCATGGTTTGAGAAAAGGAGAAAGGAATACCTGAGAATACTTGCTTGTCCATTGTCGAAAACCCTATGGGTATTTATATCCCTTGGGCCATGGAGGGTCCGCTCGGCCCCTCCCAAAGGGGTTGAACCTGGCTGGTTTAGCCCCCACCCGCTTTCTTGTTTTAATTAGGGAGGGCTGAACCATCGTTCAGCCCTGCTTGATGTCGCATCCTTTCGCCGATTTTGTATTGTTGTCCCGCGAACAGGCCGTTATGAGGATTCATAAAACATTTCTGTTGGAGACGGCGTTTCCACATCCCTTCGTTTGAGAATTAAAAAACTCATTATTTATTTGATCACGCTTGTTTATAGTGTGCAGGAATAATATCCCTATAATCGTGATGCAAAGAAAAGAAGAAAAGCTCTGAATTTAGTGATATCGCGGGCGTTATTATTACTATCAATGGCAATAGAAGCAATGATGGCAGAAAGACGGGAGACGGATGACAGACTAACAACAGGGTGTTTCGCAAATGATGTCGTGTCAATAAATATCGTTGGGCGATATTGATATCTCAGGGCGATAAACCATGATTTGCCACGTTGGCTACACGATCTCCCACGATCAGCATGATCCAGGCCTTGGCGCGCACGATCTGCCAAATATCGCCTGGGCAAGATCAATATCGCTAGGCGATAGTACCACGATGGGTCACGATCTCCGCTCCCATGCCATGATCATCTTTGCATGGGCCACGTGTCAGCACGACGTACTTTCGTCAGGCGATATCGATATCATTGGCGATACCGTCTAAAGCGGATTTGTCATTGACCGATGTTACACTTTCTAAAGAGCCAACTGCTACCATTTCAGAGAGACTTCTTCCCCGAATTCAAAGAACTCCCAAAACCATCCTTGCAATTCAAGAGTGAAAAGGAGATACCGCATGTTTCAACTCCGACATGGTCACGGCGATCCTTCATCTATTTCAGAGCTCTTCATCATAGGGAGTCTTTAATTTCAAATTTGAATTGTATTCTTTCATTTTTCTTTTGTAACGGTCGAGAATTCACTGTCTTGTGCGTGGCGACTATGCTTTGTGTGGTTTAGGGGGAAATTCGACGTCTTGTGTACAACAACTAGGTCGAGGTTAGATCTAGGGGAGGTTGAAGGTCGTATCTAGGGAGAGATATGTTATAGCCATCCGGTCCTTGGGAGGAGAACCAGTGAAGAAACAAAAAAGAATTTTTACTTGTAGCCTCGATTTCAAGCTCTATTGAAATTAAAGTTTATGTAATCATTTTTTGAGAAATAAAAATCCGTGTTTCATCATTTCTAAATTTATGAGATTTTATTTTAATTAATTGTTTGTAAGAAAAATCATTTTGACAAAATCTTTCTCTCAATTGATTATCGAGAAATTCTAAGTATATCATTAATCTTGTAAAAAACTCTTATTCATCCCCCCCCCCTCTAAGAGCGCTATAAGATCCAACAATTTCTCCTCCACCAACGCAGGAAGCTGCCGACCCCAAACCTCTCCCACACTATTGTCGCGGAGCCACCTCCCACCTCCCTTCCTCCATCACTAAAAAGTCCCATACCCCATAAATCATCTTTGGTGATCACCAGAGTTCGTCTCTGACCACCTTCGGAGATCCTCCTATATCTCTCATACCCATTTTCATCTTTTTAGAGTTTTCCAGCGAACACCGGAAAATTTTTCCGACCTCCCATCACCACCATCTCCATCAAGTTTCCCCAATTTTAGTTTCATGACGATCGCCGAAAAACACTTTCGGCAACCACCACCACCTCCAGCCGCCTCGCCAGCGGCCACCTTCGCCTAGCCACCACCCCACCTCCACATAACCACCACAACTATCTCATAACTACCTTCCTCCACTACCCCACTATCCCATTATCTCCATCTCCTAAATTGTAGGCCTCCTTCCTAAAATCACTCCCCTCATCTCATTCTCTCCCCTGCCCCCATTGACCCCATAATCTTTCTCACATGGAGCCAAATTCTCAGGCAAACTGATCCTCATTTCTTCCTATTTCCATCTCTCCCACTCCCTCCCATAACCAACCATATTTCCCACATCTAGACCCACTCCACGACCCCCTCTCAATGCTTAGGTGCTGTCCAGTAAGCCAAAAAACAGATACCAACCCCAGGTGGAGCCATAGCAGCCCCCTGCAACCCAGCAGCCACTAACCCCATTCCCTCTAACCGCCCCTTCACCTCACAGAATTCCCAGCCCGTCTCCCTCCATTCTCCACCTAGCAGGTCCACAACTTCAGTTGGAGTCCTGGACAACAATTCACAGCCTCCATTCTCTCCATAACTGCTGTCCAGAATTTGGAATTGATTCCCGGCACACACCCCTGTCCTGGGCAGCAAACCGCGGCCACTAACATCCCTGCTCACTGCTGAGCACGTACGGGAAACTAGAAACTGAATTCTAGCCCGCTCCAGTTGCAGACAGCCATTGTAATCTCATTGGAATCTGAAGAGCAGTCCCGAGTGGGTCTCTCTGCTACACCACAACTCTCCGACATCGCTCCAGCCCCTTCACCTTTCAGTATTATACGAGTTTAAAGGTTGGTTTGTCATTTTCTTAGTTGAATATTGAGTTTATTCTCTACTTAGAAATGATGTTGTTTGTAAGTTTTGAGTTCAATTGTCTAGTCTTTGTAATCTTACATTTATCTAGTTATTTGATTTTCTGGCACTCTTGTATTTGTACCAGCTCATGTGTTTTCATATTTGAAAGTTTTAATTTTTTGTGGTCAATCAAATTAATATTGTTTTATAAATATAAATTATTGCAAGTAAATCGTCAAATCTCATGTGTAGTTGCATGTAGTGATCACTCATTATATCTGTCTTTTAGGACCGCCCTGCGTCAATATCTCTCATGCAATGATGAGTGAAAGCCCGATGTTTCTGAGCCAGAATAAACTGAGGTTACTTCCAGTGAAGCAGCTTGGATGTAACGTCCATTGTGTTCTTCCTTGACGTATTCAACCGCTGCTTCAGGTATTTAATGATGTTGGTCATACTCTAATGCCCATCTCCATATCCCTTTTTCATCAAATAATAGGTCTCTTGAGACAATGCATTTTTTGATTCTAGTTCACACAGACTGTAGCCATTGGATTCAGCACTATTTCCCAAGTGTATGCATTTTAGGTTTTCTCATCTAATTTTTGACGACTCTCCTTGGGGGTATGAGAGCAGGATAGATACCCAAAGATTCTCAAGTGCTCTATTATTAGTTTCTATAAAAATAAGACCTCATAGGCATCGATCTACTTTTGCATAAATAACCCACGATCGAGAAAAGGGTGTTACAGTATCATTATGTATTCCAGATGGATGCGTGTACAAACCCAAGGCTCCATTTCCAGACGATATAGACAAACTTTCAAATTAGGGTATTTGTAACGTAACGTGTTCTGAATTATATGGCATAAACTAAAGTTTAGACTCTGTCTAAAACTTTGTGTTTCCAGAACATGTGTAAATGCATGGTGGATATGTTACGGATCAATCATTGGCATTATTTAGTATTAATTATTTCTTAATATACTTTTATTCTGTCTTATAGTTGCATCCTTATATGACGTCGTTATTTATGTTGTGTCCTTTTTAGCCACATGTTCAAATTTGTCGTTCTTTCCTTTGATGTTCTTTCATATTTGTGTCGATTACAAGCCCTATTTAAAGGACCCTATGTTGTTAAAGACGCACCGAGACGCAAAGGGGTCCTGGAGCCTAGGCGCAGACGCGATCCTGAGGCAGATGAGGCACAAAATGGGAAAAAATAAAATCAGCGCCCAATTCATGGAAAATCAGTAAATTGGGCGCCCAATTCGCTGAAATTCAACCCAATTCGTTGAAATTGAGCGACTTGGGTGCCCAATCCGCTGAAATTGAGCGACTTGGGCGCCCAATCCGTTCAAATTGAGCAACTTGGGCGTCCAATCCGCTGAAATTGAGCAACTTGGGCGCCCAATCCGCCCAACTTCAGCGAATTGGGCGTCCAATCCGCTCAACTTCAGCGAATTGAGCTCAATTTCTGAAGGGGACGGCGCGTGAAATGGAAAAAATGTCCGGCTAACTCCTTATGCGCGTGAAAATCAAACCCAGAACCTAATTAAACCAAGCCGGTTGGGCGAAAAAACATGCCAGAATTGCCAGGTGCGCCTGGATGGCAAGCAAGGCGCACGCCTAGGCGCGCGCCTGAGGCACATCGCCCGCCTCAGCCGCGGGGTGCGCCCAGAGTGCCCAACGCCTCGGGCGTGCCTAGGCGCGCGCCTTGATAACATAGAAAGGACCAAGTGGGTCTTGTATTGGTATGAATGAAGAAAATCTATTTTCCCTAACCCTAAAAGAGATCTTGGTAGCTCTCTCTCTCTTTCGAGCACACCCAACTTAGCCAGTCACAGTCAAGGCTTTGTAGTATCTCGGCCACCGTCATCTCCACCTCTATCCTCTTCTCCGGTAATATCCTAATAGACTCATAACAACTTGGTATCAGAACCACTTCAACCCTTCCACCAACCTTTTCCATCCACGGTTGCGAGAGTCTATAAGGGGACGACCTCGATTTCCATCAGCTTCTGGACTCGTAAGAGGAAAGGACACCACCTAGTGCTCACGAAGAGACCTTCGTCAGGCCTCTCTCGTCGCTCCTCGAGAGTGTTGCGTGCCCACTGATCGAAGACAATGACTGCCGCATTGCACACCGTCTGCTCTGTCGTATCGCACGCCACCTGCTCTGTCGCATCCAGTTCTCACTGCTCGTCGGGCCACTCTCGTCGTCACCTGCTCTGCCGCATCGCACGCCACCTACTCATCGCTCCTCGACAGGGTCACGCAAGACATCCGCCTCTAGCCATCCACGCACAGGATCCCTCACTCTTTCAGCCGGTCCAATCTAGTGCCAATACTTGGCATGTTCTTCATCGATCCCACAACTTCCTAATCAGGCCCTCAAATCGCGCAATCGATTACATCCCGTGTGTTGGAACCAACAAGGTCGATTCCTCCTAAAGCTCGGAACTAAAGAGACAGCTCACGCTTACTCCCTTAGGATCACACTCAAGGCCAATAACTAGACCGGAGGCTTCAGCGAGGAGGTCTCACCTCGTACCCGGAAGAGACTAAAGCTCTCCCCCTCACTAGCCAATGCTGAGCTAGGTGCCTTAGAAGAAGTGAAAAGAGTCGAGAGAGCTTGCTCTTCTAAGCCACCTTACCGGTCTATTTATAGGCTTCTGAACTGGGACTGCAAATAACCCACTTAAACCATCCTGAAATTACCAGAATACTCTTAGCTAGGTCTGCCAACAGCCAAACTCCGTTGTTCTAAAGGGCTAAATGCAGACCACCCGGGGTAAAAGAGTAAAACACCCCTGGGGCCCAAAAGGTGGGCCCAACCCTATCTGAACTGGCCTTGAACCAAAATGGCACCTGGCGAGAACTCCCCTATAAGGTCCTCTCGCCTGACGAGAGGACCGCCTCTTGGCGAGAGCTCCAACCCTGGAGTCCTCTCGCGTGGCGAACTGGCCACTCGTCGGGAAAGCCTCCCCTCTCGGCACTCACTCGCCAATCTCCTGCCACATGGCACTTGGGTCGTCTCGCATAACACCTCTCGCCTGGCTCTCATTGTCTGGGCCCTCTCGTTGCCTGGGCCCTCTCGCCTGGGCCCTCTCGCCTGGGCCCTCTCGTCTGGGCCCTCTTGCCCGCGAACCCGAGGTTGTACACAATCCCCGCTCTTTTCGAGGTTGTTTACAAACTCGGAAAGATAGTTCAACCGAGGCCCGTGATGGTACAGTGAATTTATTGAGCGAATCTTTTGGTGGGCCCCTTGCCTAATCTATAAATATGGAAATTGCCTCCCCGCAAGGGGCCGTTCTCTTTCCTCTATTCTCTTTCAGCATCTGCCCCCATGTCTCTCAGCCAAAGTTTTCGGGACCGCATCGCGGCCGTGCGCCGGCGAAACAAGGCGACGGCGGCGGGTCTGAACAAGATCCCTGTGCGCGCCCCTCCTTCGCTACCGTCATCCACGTCTCCCCCTAAAAAGGCAAGAGTCCCTGATCCTCCCCTCCCGGCGGGAGAACCTTCTCGCTCCCTCCCGGGGGGGCGCGTACCTCCTGCTCCAGCTAGCCTCAAAGGAAAGGAGGTAAGCCCTTCAGGCCTGTTATGATTTCCATCTACCCCACACCTTTTACTTGCCACTTCTACCCAGAAAATCCTAACGCCTCCCCATCGTCCGGAGACCATTCGTATCAACGTTTCGGAGCTCCTTTCCCGGACCCTCTCGCCCCAAGCTTCCACTCCTCCCTCCACTCCTGTGGCGAGGAGGGATGATCCTTCTACCACTTCGGGCTCCACTCGCCGATACGGTAAGAGGCCTCACCTCTGACACCTGCTCTCTTCTTCTCGCCGTCTTATCTTTTTGGCTCATCCATAGGTGCGAATGAAGCCCCTGCCGAGGACTCGCTGGCCGCAGACTCGCCGATCAAAGATTACTCTAGGCAACTGGCCCCTTCGCCTCCTCCTCCTATAGATGAGAACGAGGATTATCTGGGCGACCCCATGGACCCCCTAAAAATGAAGCGTAGGGTGGCCCAGATGCTGCGAAAGCACGCACGCATCATTCAGGCACTGGAAAAAGGAAAACAAGCCGCAGACCACCGGATCGATTGGCTAGAGGTGGAATGCGCTCGTTTATCTTCTGAGATAGATGCCGACATTGAGGTGGACCAGACGGACCCCTAGGCGATCTTGAACGACGTCGACCAACAGCTCCGTCTCGCCCGCCATGGTGTTGAGGCGGCTCGCGCCTTCCACCTCCCCAGTCGCCCTCCCTGCGTGAGAGGCCGCGGAGGACGATGGAGGTGGGACAAGAACTGACGAGAGATCGGGCCTTCTCACCTCCCGCCTCTTTGACTCTTTCATTCGCCTGCTGTAAAATGTTCTGTCTGTCTCGCGCACTCTGCGCCCCTTCGAACTTACCACCCGCTTTATGCGGGATTGAATTTTAATTTGTTGACCTGCTTGATTTGATAATTTGTCTGCTTATTTAATGGTTGCGACAGCCTCCAAATTTCTTTACGCTACATTTTTAAATCTCTGTCAATTTTTTAATTTCTGATAATATTCTTCCACCGCCTAACTGGGCTGACGGCCCACTCAAGACTCCGCTGCCTGAGGCTCGGAGGGAGAGAAAAAATGCCTACCGGCTCTTGCCCTTCCCCGGTACAGTTCCCTATCCGCCTATCCTCTCACTTCAGTGAGGGCTATAAATACCCCCGCTGCCAGGGCTGAAAGCACGCTTCCCTAGACTTAGGCCCGCGGCTCCCTCTCCTTTACTCCTCGTGCCCTCTCGCTGATTCCCCACTCGCCAATTCTCCCTCCGTCTCGCGCACTTATGGGGAAAAGAAGACCAGAGGAGGGTGAGGGACGTAGCCGCTGCGGAAAGAGGTTCACAGACCACAATTTCCCTCCCGGTCGCCTCTCTGCGAACGAGTATGAGACCTTCCGGAGCGAGTACTTACCGGTTGGTGAGAGCGTGAACACCTTCTATCCTGGGGAGCTCGCCTTCCCCGTCTCGCACTTCGAGGCGGGGCTCAGGCTTCCCCTCTGGCCAGAGGTGAAGCAAGTTCTTAAATACTTCGGCGTCGTGCCCGCCCAACTGAACCCTAACGCGATATCGGTTATGGTCGCGTTCGCGTGCTATATGCGGCGAGAGAGGATAGAGTTCAGTCTCACCGTCTTCCGCAAAATGTTCGTCTACCACGCCAACCAAGACGGGGTGTCCTTATTCACTGGGCTGAGTTTGAAGGTATGCGAGACGCCAAATAAGAATCATCATTGGCTGACTCGCTTTGTCTTCATTCGCGGGAACCTGGGCGGCGTCCCTCTCGCGCCCGTCTCGCCCGCGGAAATCTTCTACGCCACCCCGCAGGTCGGCGGTACGGACAAGCTTCTCTGCGAGTACCTTGCCGGGAAGAATTTCGAGGTCCGGTATTTGAGACGGGGCCTCGGCTCGCTGCTTCCCGTGTTCCCCGGAGAAGGTATGCTCGACCCCCCCCCCCCTTCTTTTTCTTGCCTTTAGTATTTTCCTTTCGCTGACTTCTCCTCCCGACTTTTCGTCTCGCCTTTACCAGGAGAGAGGAACGTGCCGGTGCACCCTCCTTACAGAAGCAACAACAAACCATCTAGGGACGTGGCTCTTGCCGTCATGGCGGCCGAGACGGCCAAGGATTTGCTGACCCCCTCTCTACGGAAGAGGGCGGCTGAGGACCCGGCTCCCTCTCGCCTCAGCCCTTCGAAGAAACTGAAAATGAAGATGAAGAAGGTTGTCTCCTTCCCCTCCGAGAAGGACAAGGTCCCTGCGGACACAGCGACGGCGTCGGGATCCTTGAGTCCTATCTCTCTGGGATCCCAATCCCCTCACTCGCTTCCCTTAACTTCTCCGCACAGGGCCGTCTCGCTTCCTGAGGAGGTGGCCCCTCTCGCGCCGCCTGCGAGTTCTTCTCACCAATCTTCCAAGTCCCCCTCTCGCGAGGGGGCTCCTTCTCACTTCCCTGCACCGTCCGCCCACCTCAACTTCAACTTGGGCCCGTCCATCCCTGACGATGCCAACGAGCCCTCGCTCATCTGGGATAAGGGAACACACCGGGTTTCCATCTCAACCCTCCTCCCCTCCTGGACGGAGCAGGTCCAGCCAACCGCCCACGCCTTCTCCCTAAGCTTCGGCCTTTATGGAGGTCCCGCCCCTGACGCGCTCGACGCGGCCACCACGCGAGATCTAATCCTGAGGACGACGCACTCTCAGCTGCGCACTCTAGAGCTATCCCACCGACTCTCGCGCCGCCTCATCTACAACACCCGGCGCTGGAAAGAAATCGACGCCAACCTTGCCGCCGAGCGCGAGAAGTCAGGAGATCTCGCGAAGAGGCTGGAGGTGGCCGAGAGCCTTCTCGCCAAGGCCAGCGGCGGAGTGGTGAGTTGTTACTTAGCCAGCTTTCTTACCTCTCTCTCGCTAGTTTTAACGACCCTTCCTTGCAGGATGCTGAGACGGCGGAGAGGCTGCGCTTGCGAGTGGAAGCGCTAGAGACGGAAGTAAAAGAACTGAAGACAGAAAACGCCCAGCTCAAGGAGGCCTCCACCTCTCGCTCGCAGATTTCTCCACCTCCCTCCGCTCATTATACTCATGACGAGGTCGAAGATTTTTGCCGAGACGCTAACATCCGGACCACCGAGCTCATCCTAAAGATGATGTGCGAGATGGGCATCTTTAGAGACGACTGCGAAGATATTACGGCCCGCGACCTCGTGCCGGAGATCTATGGTGAGGATAAGGACTCGTCGGCGAGCGAGAAGAACTAGGGCACCTTAAGCACAACTTTTTTTCTTTTTGTTGTAATCCCGACGCTCCTCCCTTTTGCATGTAATTTTGTATTGAAAACGTAGATGTGATTAATACATGATTCATATGTAAATATATGTTTTGCTCGCGTATCACTGGGATTAGCCTCTTTTTCTTTTCTTTGTTATTCTTGCCTGGACTGCTTGCGAGATTTGCAGGTTCTTTTATTTGCGAGAGGGGGTCGTCCCTCCTCTCGTCGATTGTCGTTAGCAGACATGACTCAGGGGGCGAGTTGGCCAACCCCCGTCGCTCTCGCGGGCGTGAGGACACTCGCTCCGCGCTCTCGCCTTGCCTATTGGTACCTCTCGGCGCGAGTGGACCTGGAGGGTGAACTCCCCCCCCCCTCTTTTTTCTTCTTTATGCAGGGAGTTTTCTTGAAGTACCCCCTCTTCTGTTATTGTGCCAAAGGTCGGTGTTTTTTCTGTTTAATCCGCTTTTACACCAAGACACCAGTTACCTGACTCCGGTAAACACCCAGCCCAAATTACAGTTGTTCGACACATTTCTGCTTCCAAATTACAGCTTCCATGTCCATATCAAGCATGGAAATGAAAACAAAACCTTGTTCACAAAGAACCGTAGCATGGCAGAGTAAGGAGATGAATGGGGATGGGGAGGAGACAACCACTCCGTAGAAGAGGACCTGATTCCTCTTTCGTTATTGTGTCCAACCACAGAGTGAGTCTACAGCCCTGCCAGTTTGAAGAGAGCCTGGTCAGCGGGTCTGCTCGGGGTCTCCTCTCCTCTTTCTCCTCCAACCACCGAGTGAGCCTAAAGCCCTGCCAGCTTGATGAGAGCCTGGTCAGCGGGTCTGCTCGGGGTCTCCTCTCCTCTTTCTCCTCCAACCACCGAGTAAGCCTACAACCATGCCAGCTTGATGAGAGCCTGGTCAGCGGGTCTGCTCGGGGTCTCCTCTCCTCTTTCTCCTCCAACCACCGAGTGAGCCTACAGCCTTGCCAGCTTGATGAGAGTCTGGTCAGCGGGTCTGCTAGGGGTCTCCTCTTCTCTTTCTCCTCCAACCACCGAGTGAGCCTACAGCCCTGCCATCTTGATGAGAGCCTGGTCAGCGGGTCTGCTCGGGGTCACTTCTCCTCTTTCTCCTCCAACCACCGAGTGAGCCTACAGCCCTGCCAGCTTGATGAGAGCCTGGTCAGCGGGTCAGCTCGGTGTCTCCTCTCCTCTTTCTCCTCCAACCACCGAGTGAGCCTACAGCCCTGCCAGCTTGATGAGAGCCTGGTCAGCGGGTCTGCTCGGGGTCTCCTCTCCTCTTTCTCCTCCAATCACCGAGTGAGCCTACAGCCCTGCCAGCTTGATGAGAGCCTGGTCAGCGGGTCTGCTCGGGGTCTCCTCTCCTCTTTCTCCTCCAACCACCGAGTGAGCATACAGCCCTGCCAGCTTGATGAGAGCCTGGTCAGCGGGTCTGCTCGGGGTCTCCTCTCCTCTTTCTCCTCCAACCACCGAGTGAGCCTACAGCCCTGCCAGCTTGATGAGAGCTTGGTAAGCGGGTCTGCTCGGGGTCTCCCCTCCTCTTTCTCCTCCAACCACCGAGTGAGCCTACAGCCCTGCCAGCTTGATGAGGGCCTGGTAAGCGGGTCTACTCGGGGTCTCCCCTCCTCTTTCTCCTACAACCACCGAGTGAGCCTACAGCCCTGCCAGCTTGATGAGAGCCTGGTTAGCGGGTCTGCTCGGGGTCTCCCCTCCTTTTTCTCCTCCAACCACCGAGTGAGCCTAAAGCCCTGCCAGCTTGATGAGAGCCTGGTCAGCGGGTCTGCTCGGGGTCTCCCCTCCTCTTTCTCCTCCAACCACCGAGTGAGCCTACATCCCTGCCAGCTTGATGAGAGCCTGGTCAGCGGGTCTGCTCGGGGTCTCCCCTCCTATTTCTCCTCCAACCACCGAGTGAGCCTACAACCCTGCCAGCTTGATGAGAGCCTGGTCAGCGGGTCTGCTCGGGGTCTCCTCTCCTCTTTCTCCTCCAACCACCGAGTGAGCCTACAGCCCTGCCAGCTTGATGAGAGCCTGGTCAGCGGGTCTGCTCGGGGTCTCCTCTCCTCTTTCTCCTCCAACCACCGAGTGAGCCTACAGCCCTGCCAACTTGATGAGAGTCTGGTCAGCGGGTCTGCTCGGGGTCTCCTCTCCTCTTTCCCCTCCAACCACCGAGTGAGCCTACAGCCCTGCAAGCTTGATGAGAGCCTAGTCAGCGGGTCTGCTCGGGGTCTCCTCTCCACTTTCTCCTCCAACCACCGAGTGAGCCTACAGCCCTGTCAGCTTGATGAGAGCCTGGTCAGCGGGTCTGCTCGGGGTCTCCTCTCCTCTTTCTCCTCCAACCACCGAGTGAGCCTACAGCTCTGCCAGCTTGATGAGAGTCTGGTCAGCGGGTCTGCTCGGGGTCTCCTCTCCTCTTTCTCCTCCAACCACCGAGTGAGCCTACAGCCCTGCCAGCTTGATGAGAGCCTGGTCAGCGGGTCTGCTCAGGGTCTCCTCTCCTCTTTCTCCTCCAACCAACGAGTGAGCCTACAGCCCTCCAGCTTGATGAGAGCCTGGTCAACGGGTCTGCTCGGGGTCTCCTCTCCTCTTTCTCCTCCAACCACCGAGTGAGCCTACAGCCCTGTCAGCTTGATGAGAGCCTGGTAAGCGGGTCTGCTCGGGGTCTCCTCTCCTCTTTCTCCTCCAACCACCGAGTGAGCCTACAGCCCTGCCAGCTTGATGAGAGCCTGGTCAGCGGGTCTGATCGGGGTCTCCTCTCCTCTTTCTCCTCCTCTCCTCTTTCTCCTCCAACCACCGAGTGAGTCTATAGCCCTGCCAGTTTGATGAGAGCCTGGTCAGCGGGTCTGCTCGGGGTCTCCTCTCCTCTTTCTCGAGAAACCAAACAACGGCCCATCCGCCGCCAACACCCTTCGGGCCTCCACCCTCATCTCGTTAAATGCCTTCTTGAAGATTACATTGACGGAACTCCCGTTGTCCACCAAGATCCGGGATACCGTGAAGTTTTCAATGGCGGTCCTGATCACCAACGCATCGCAGAAAGGGTCCTCATGATCAGGTAGGTCCCTTCTAGAAAAGGTGATCTTCTCGTCCGGGGGCGGGGCTTGCGACGTCGAGGCAACGCTCTGACGGTACATGGTATGAAGACTGGCCTTCCGGGTGGCCTCGATCCCCACCCCTCCATGAATCACCCCGATCCCTCCTCGATCTCCCGTGTCCGACCGATCCACGCATCGAGCCTCCTCCGCGGCTCCTGGCATCTCCACTATCCGCACCGGTAGCTGCTGGTCTTCTCCTCCTTTCCCCCTCTTCAACTCCAAAAACTCCGGACAAGTGGCCTTCGCATGACTCTCCTCCTCATGGAAGTCACAGTATGGCAAAACTCCTCCCCCACATCTCCCTTCTTGGGGGTTCCTCCTCCTCCCCACTCCTGCTCTCCCACGCTCTCTTCCTCTTCCTCTTCCTCTCCCTCGGTCAATGGCCATAGCTTGCTGAGGTGGGGGTGGGAGTGGCCTCGGACCATGCCCCCACCCTAGCGGATGAAACCTCCCTGGTCCCGGATAATAGTTTCTTCCCCCCTGAGGAGGACCTCTTCCTGGTCCCGGAACTGGACCTCCCGGTTGCCACCAGCCCAACTCCGGGTGCGCGGGCCCTCTTGGCTCCTCCCTTCTCCTTCCCTCTTGCTGCCTTGTTCCTCCTGGCTCTCTCTGCTCCACCTCCGTCAACCTTGTCAATTTCTTAGCAAATGCCGAGTTCGTTGCCTCCATGGCTATCTCCTTCGCTGCCTTTTTCATCAACCCCTCAAAGGACAACGGTGCCTTCCGGGTTAGGCTCATCTTGAAGAAGCCTTCCCTCAACCCCACCGTGAAGGCCATCTGGAGGGCGAAACCAGACACCTCCTGGATGTCCAGAATCTCCTCCTGGAAGCGATCCACGTACTGAGCCAAGGACTCATCCGCCTTCTGCTTGATCAAAAAGATACACTCCGGATTCTTCTTCCTCTTCTTTGAGGTCAAGAAGCGCAACTGGAAACTTCTGCTCAGGTCTTCGAAGCAATAAATCGATCCTGCCGGGAGCTGATGGAACCAGTCCCTGGCCTTGTCCTTCAAAGTGATGGCGAAGAGGCGACACTTGAAGGCGTCTGTCATTGGTCTGATGGAGACCGCATCTTCAAACCATTGCAGATGTTGGAGGGGATCATCCTTCCCCACATAGTAGGTCATCTCCGCCTCGCGGAACCCCTCCGGAACGGGTGCCGAGAGGACAAACTCGCAAAAAGGGGACCCTCTCGCCGGTGGTCTCGCCATATCCACTCGCGCGACGAGCCCCGCGGGCAAGACGGCACTCGTCGGGCCGGGGAAAAGCTCTCTTCCTTCTACCTCTCGCCGACTCCCTTCCGCCGCCACTTCCTTTCCCGGTCGCCTCCCGGGTGCATCCTCGCCTACCCTTGCTGGGTCGGCCCCCTCGCGGAGCGCGAGGCCCGGCACCTGGGGCGGGGGGGTCTCGCACTCCCCTCTCTATGCGATCTGCTTCAGCATGTCCATGATCCCGCCGATGGACGTCATGAACTCTGCCCTCCCGACGTACCCCCCTGGCTTGGGGACCCCTCATCTTCTCCTCCTATATCTCCCGCCATGAGGTAACCCTACGTTCTTCCGCACAAGATGCTTTTCCACGCTCACCGCACCAAAAATGTTGGAACCAACAAGGTCGATTTCCCTAAAGCTCGGAACTAAAGAGGCAGCTCACGCTTACTCCCTTAGGATCACACTCAAGGCAAATAACTAGACCGGAGGCTTCAGCGAGGAGGTCCCACCTCGTACCCGGAAGAGACTAAAGCTCTCCCCCTCCCTAGCCAATGCTGAGCTAGGTGCCTTAGAAGAAGTGAAAAGAGTCGAGAGAGCTTGCTCTTCTAAGGCACCTTACCGGTCTATTTATAGGCTTCTGAACTGGGACTACAAATAACCCACTTAAACCGTCCTGAAATTACCAGAATACCCTTGGCTAGGTCTGCCAACAGCCAAACTCCGCTGTTCTAAATGGCTAAATGCAGACCACCTGGGGTAAAAGAGTAAAACACCCCTGGGGCCCAAAAGGTGGGCCCAGCCCTATCTGAACCGGCCTTGAACAAAAATGGCACCTGGCGAGAACTCCCTTATAGGGTCCTCTCGCCTGACGAGAGGACCGCCTCTTGGCGAGAGCTCCAACCCTGGAGTCCTCTCGCGTGGCGAACTGGCCACTCGTCGGGAAAGCCTCCCCTCTCGGCACTCACTTGCCAATCTCCTGCCACAAGGCACTTGGGCCGTCTCGCATAACACCTCTCGTCTGGCTCTCATTGCCTGGGCCCTCTCGTTGCCTGGGCCCTCTCGCCTGGGCCCTCTCGTCTGGGCCCTCTTGCCCGCGAGCCCGAGGTTGTACACCGTGCAAATTAAAAAAAATCGGTTTCCAGTTTGGGGCGGGCCGATTAGGGGAGGGGGTAATTATTTCCTTTTGATTTAATTACTTCTGGTTCCACATCGAATTTTCGCCCTTCCTCGAGTCCCGTGCCATCATCTTGGAGTCTTTTCCACCATTGGGAAGCGTCGTGGATCTACCGACAACTCCCAAACAGCCATCTTTGAGCAATTCAACTATCTCGTCACCCGCGCCTTAACCTGTGCTATCTCCCTCCACAATATGCGAGACTCACCCAATTTTTTGGATGCTATGAACTGGCTGCATGCAGTTATATCTTTTATGGATTCACGCCTTCAAGACATAGAAACACGCTACGGCGACGCCGACACACGTCATCAGGATGACATGGCAACCCTCATTGCCAAGCTTAATAGACTAACAACAGCACCTCCCGTGGTTTCCACTCCACCTACGGATCATGCCAGCGACAGTCAAGTTCCGTTATCGCCGCTCATCCGCCATGAGTTGTCACCTCAGACCCTCTTATGCCCTGAAGTTGTTGTCCTGTTGCGCTATACCCGATTGGAATTCCCCACCTATTGATGGGAAAATAGACCCCTTGAACTGGCTCACCAGGTGCAAACAATTCTTTGGTCATCAACAAACTCCAATAGCTGAACGACTACCTCTAGCTTCATTCCACCGTCTCGACTCGGCCTTGCTTTGTGCTACTCGTCTCCTCACTGATCAACCGGGCCTGACGTAGGACGACTTCAATCGATTTTACAACTTGTGTTTCAGCCCTCCAATACGCAGCAACCCACTGGGTTCCCTCACAACACTCCGCCAGAAAAGCTCTATGGATAATTATCTAGACCAGTATCAACTTCTTCAGGCACATGTCACACTGTCTCCGGAGATGCAGGTCGCCATCTTCACCGTCGGAGTTCGCGAACATCTGCAACTTGATGTCAAATTTGAGGCTCCTCCAGACTTAGTGACTACTATGAGTCTGGTCAGGCTTTGTAACTGTCGCTCCAACTGGCACAAGATGTCTATTTGCTTACCGACACGGGAATTCAACCAGTTTGTTCTGAGGGCCATCCAACCCTACCAGTCTGTAAACTTTCACGGGTTGAGATGATGGAACGGTGCACCAAGGGCTTATGTTTCAACTGCGACAGGCCGTACTCTCGCGGCCACAGGTGCAAACGAATTTTCTATATGCACGTCAAGGACCCCGATAATGAGGTCGTCGACTGACGCGAATACCATTGATCTCGCTCGAGCTTGAAGACAAGCTCGTTTTGCAAGGCGGGAGAGATGTTACGGGCCCTTTAGTGGCATTATTTAATATTAACTATTACTTAATATGTTTTTTTGTCTAAGAGTTGTGTCCTTATATGGTGTCGTTATTTATGTCATGTCCTTTTTAGCCACATGTTCAAGTCGGTCGTTCTTTCCTTTGACGTTCTCTTGTTTGTGTCGATTGTAAGTCCTATTTAAAGGACCAAGTGAATCTTGAATTGGTATGAATGAAGAAAGTCTATTTTCCCTAACCCTAAAAGAGACTTTGGTAGCTCTCTCTCTCTTTCTCGAGCACGCCCCCTTAGGCAGCTGCGGTCAAGGCTCCGTAGTATCTCCGCCACCATCATCTCCACCTCCGGCCTCTCCTTCGGCAACATCCAAGTAGACCCATAACGGGATAGGAGTAGGTCAACAATATCAAAATGCTTGTGAGTGAAAATTTAGTAGGCGACGGTAAAGGCAACATTCAACTTGCTACTATCAGCACCCTAGGAAATGATGGTGTGACATAGCATGAATTGAATTGTGTTGTATGTTAGGTTGGTGGTACTTTTTAGTTTAAAACTCATTTTCCTAATAGGAGTAGAGTAATTGTTACGGACAGGCTACCCCCCTATTATCCTGGGCAACAGCCCAGCGGAGGACCCGCCGTAATGCTTAACAGGACCGCGGTCTGTACACCCCAACCACTGGCCCCACCTGTTCTCAGCAGGGCTGGTTGTTGATGCCGGGCTTCGAACCCGGCACCCTTGACAAGAAGGACTTAATGCCTCCCCTCAGTTGGTGATGAGGGGAGGCGTTAAGTCCTTCTTGTCAAGGGTGTCGGGTTCGAAGCCCGGCATCAACAACCAGCCCTGCTGAGAACAGGTGGGGCCAGTGGTTGGGGTGTAAGGACCGCGGTCCTGTTAAGCATTACGGCGGGTCCCCCGCTGGGCTGCTGCCCAGGATAATAGGGGGGTAGCCTGTCCCGTAACAGTAACCATATTTCAATAAATAAGGAACTAATGTGTGTAATTAAATATGTTATTGATAGATGAAATAAATCTATTCTCTTTTCTTTTTCCCCTCTAATTGAATTCTTTTCTTCCTACCAGATTTCTCATTTTGCTACTAGCTCTTATTTTGACATCATATAATTTCTTGAAAAAAAAAACAATCCAGCACAATTCTAGATATAAATTTATGTGGTGCATTTCATATAAAAATGAACAATAATCCTTAAAATAATACTCACCCGTCTTTAACACCCAAAAAATATGTGATTAACTCATAGTTAGATAAAATAATAAATTTTAACTAATTACATTGACCATAAAAAGAAATAATAACAAAATAAATGAATTATTATATAAATAACTTAAACTCACCAGCCAAACTGTGATTGTTAAGAGCATATGTACCACAAACACAAGAATGAGCATATGATGATAGAATATATCATCTATCAGATGTATGAAAAAAACTCAAGTATGGTTGATGGAATTAATGGTTTGAGAAAGTTTAATGTTTGTACAAATTTAAATAAAAAAAGGGCAGCCCGATGCACAAAGCATCCCCACATAGTGAAGGTCCAGGGAAGGGTCCCACCACTATAATGAAATGCAGGCAAATCTTACCCTGCATTTGTAAAGATTTAAATATTTAAAAATAATATTATGATCTTTCATGATGGATCCTAGCTATACAATGCATTAGAAAACTGATGGGGATCCATCAAGTCATGCACCTGGAGGGGTTCGCCGCAAGGCGGGATCCACGTTCATTTATTCACGTAGGAAGGCTTGATCGGATGGCCGATCCAACTCCGCGGTTACGTCTGGCACGTCGCCGCGAGTCAAAAACATATATTAGTTTGTTTGTTTTGTTTTATTTTCATGTATTTTGTGGCCGACCCCACCGACCAATCATAACCGTTGATGGTGATGTCATAGTTGTTCTTTTCTTATAAATAGATGTGTAGAAGATGAAATGAGGCTATTGCAAAATTTGGAGAACTTCAGTCCCGGATTTCAGCAATCACCCCTCGGTGCTGACGTCGTAGAACCCTAGGTGACGACTTCTAGGTACTCGTTCTTCCCCCAAGGTAACCTCTAACCTTAGCCCTCATTTCCCATCCCTCACACCCCTCATCCAACCATCGGCAGCCCCCCTATTCCTCCCCCAAACCCGGCGGCACTTCCTGCAACCGCCGGCCAAACCGGCTGCCACCCTGCTGCCCCCCCCCTCCACCGACCCCCAGCCTCCTTCCCCCAACCCGGCGACCCATCCTTAGCCTCCGACTCCCTCCCACGCCCCCTCCATAGCAGGCAGCCCCCTCCCTACCACCGGTCGGCCACCTCATCCCCTCCTCTTCGTGGAACCACCTCCAAATCACCCTAATTCTCTAGATCCATTCAGATCTGAGAATTTTAGCCCCGATCCGTTATTTCCACCACTCGTACTTTCATTTTTGCTCGGATCCAACCCTAAATAGCAGATACACCCTCCTCGGCCCGGATCTACTCGTACGTGGTCGGATCTACCCTTTTCTCACTTGATCTCATCATTTACCGTCGAGGACGCTTTAGGTGCCCAGTTCAACGATGTGCGTCATGATCTTGCTGAGGTGAGTCTTCGTTTAGACTACTTAGAGAATGTCAGGGACACTCTAACATAGCGTGACGAGTCACTTGAGGACGAATCTGATGCTCCTCCACGTCATGACGAGCGCCCGAGAGATGGTTAGCCTCCAGCAGACCGCCACCGTCGCGATATTCTTCATCGAGCCCCAATTCCGCCGGTAAGGCGAAATCCTGACTTTGTGATGGAGCATAGGCAAGCTCCGACGTGGGATAGGCTTCCCCATCAACGTGAGGAGTACCGTATGCCACGTCAGCCTCAACCTGACCCCAGAAATCGTGTTCCCCCACACGGTCATCGTGATAATCACCACGATGAATATTATCCCCCGGGTCGGAGAGAGTGTGGACCCCACCCGCTCGATACGACTACGCTCATGACGAGTACCCCAAGAATTATCCCGACCCACGGAGGGGAGGCCACCACCACGACATCACTCGTCGTATTCGACTCGACGCCCCTTCGTTTGATGGTCGCCTAGATCCGAAAGCCTTCAGCAATTGGCTCTTGGACATGGACCATTATTTCGAGTCTTATGAGATGAGTAACGAGCGTTGTATTCGCTTCGCAAAAATGAAGTTGGTCGGGCAGGCTAAGGTATTTTGGATTAGCGTAGAGAAAGCCTTGAAGCGAGATGGTTATTACCCCATCACAAGGTCGGATGAGATGAAGCAAATTTTGAGCGAGAAGTACCTCCTCGCTTCCTACCGAGACCAGTTATTTGAGCAGTTACAGAACTTACGACAGGGGTCACTTACTGTCGCTGAGTATATGACTTGCTTCGACGAACTAGTCGTTAGGAGTGACGTCTCGGAGGAGCCTAACGCCACTGCCTCCCGTTTCAAGGCGGGTCTTCGTTCTGAGATTCAAAGAGAGTTGATTCCACATCGTTTAGAGGAGGTCGATCAGATATTTCAGCTCGCTCTCGAGTACGAGCAGTACCTCCGATCTTCTAGCACGAAGCAGTTCACTTCTTGGACTGAGTCCTCGACTTTTAGGAAAGACCACCACGGATGCACCCTCACGTATCCCCGCGGATGCGAAGGGCAAAGACATAGTCACTGATGGCCCACGATCTGGGGGTATTGTGTGTTGTCGATGTTCTGACAGGGGACACGTGGCAGCGCAGTGCCCCACGTGGAACCTGCTAGTTGAGGGTGAGGAGCAGGATTTGGAGGAAGATGAGGAGGGTACAAAAGAAGTTAAGGCCACAGTCGAGGAAGGCTGGGAGAGTGACGCCGAGAGATCTTTAGAGGTGGGAGTGATTAGATGCGTCCTACACACCCCTCGTGTAGATGAGGATTGGCGACACACCACCATCTTTTACACATACTTTCCTAGTGCAGGCGGTCCCTGCAAGTTGGCTATCGACAGTGGGAGTTGTGTGAACACCGTGGCCCAGAAGGGGCTTGACCGTATGTAGGTAAAGGCAGAGCCTCACCCCCACCCATATCGTGTCGTCTGGGTAGATAAGACGGCGATTCAGGTCACCCAGCGCTGTCTTGTCCCGATCACCATTGCCTCATTTTAGGACAAGGTCTGGTGCGATGTCATTCTCATGGACGTCGCTCATGTGCTTCTTGGCCGCCCCTGGCTGTTTGATTGTGACGTCACGTGTTTCGGCCGCTCGAACATGTGTGTCTTTTACGACAAGGGGCGGAAGATCACCTTGACACTCATCCAGCCCCAAGATAGATCCAAGGGTGTGGTCACCATCCGTTAGTACGAGTGCCTAGAGGCCCTTGCATATTTTGAGGCAAGACGAGTTTCTGCGAGATAGTGCTGATTCGAATATCATCTACATTGTGGCTACCACTCAGGCATCTGAGGATACCCCAGTTGAGCACCCACTAGCGGTGTGTCCTCTTTTAGATGAGTTCGTGAATATTATGTCGGACGAGCTCCCTGATGAGCTGCCCCCTCCACGGGACATTCAACATGCTATCGACTTGGTCTCGGGGGCTTCCCTCCCGAACTTGCCCCATTATCGTATGCATCCGGATGAGCACGCTAAGCTCAAGAGGCATGTCGACGAGCTTCTTTGAAAGCAGTTCGTCCGTGAGAGTATGAGTCCATGTGTGGTTCCCGCCCTTCTGACCCTTAAGAAGAACGGTAGTTGGCGTAGTGCATTGACAGCCGCGCCATTAACAAGATTACGGTCAAGTATCGCTTCCAGATCCCACGACTCGACGATTTACGGGATACTATGTCTGGTGCCCAGATCTTCTCCAAGATCGATCTCCGTAGTGGGTACTATCAGATACGAGTTCGTGAGGTCGATGAGTGAAAGACCGCATTCAAAACAAAAGACGGTCTGTACAAGTGGCTAGTCATGCCATTTGGGCTATCTAACGCCCCGAGCATGTTCATGAGAGTTATGACACAGGTGTTGCGGCCCTACATGGGCAAGTTTTTGGTCGTGTATTTCGATGACATACTGATTTATAGCCAGACTCAGGCTGCCCACCTCGATCACTTGAGCCTTCTCTTTGACACCCTCCACCAAGAGAAATTGTATGTCAATCTGAAGAAATGCTCATTCCTCTCTGAGTCCGTTCACTTCCTAGGATTTATTATATCCTCGACTGGAGTATCTGTTGACCCTGAGAAGGTCAAATCCATTCGCGACTGGCCCGTGCCGGCGAACATCCACGAGGCTCGTAGTTTTGCCACTTTCTATAGAAGTTTTGTCCAGGTGTTTAGTACGATCATGGCCGCCTTCACGAGTTGTCTCAAGAAGGGAGAATTTCATTGGACCCCCGCAACTAGTAGAGCCTTCGAGGAGATTAAGGAGAGACTGAAGGCGGCGCCAGTTCTGAGATTGTCGGACTTTAGCCGTGCTTTTGAGGTCACGTGTGATGCGTTTGGTGTAGGTATCGGTGGCATTTTGAGCCATGAGGGACACCCAGTTTCTTACTTTAGTGAGAAGCTGAACGAGGCCAAGCAAAAATACTCGAACTATGATCGAGAATTTTATGCTATTGTCCAGTCTCTGTGCTACTGGAGACACTATCTCCTTCCCTGGGAGTTTGTGTTGCATTCCGACAACCAGACCTTACGTTATCTCGATTCGCAGCGCAAGCTGGGACACCGGCATGTCAAATGGGTCGAGTATCTGCAGGACTTCCATTATGTTCTCAAGCACCGAGCTGGTGTTGAGAACAAACCGGCCGATGCGTTGAGAAGTCGCGTTTCCCTATTGCAGACGATGACCGCTAGCGTAGATGGGCTTGAGAGATTGATCCTGGATAATCCGACATGCCCAGACTTTGGCGAGATTTATACCACCCTATCCCGAGACCCACAGACCCTGTTGAGGGATATCAGATATTTGAGGGATATCTATATCGGGGCTCCCGCATGTGCATTCCCAGACATCATACCGTGATTATTTGATTTTGGAATTGCACGCGGGCGGACCGCAGGTCACTTCGGGAGAGATAAGTCCATAGCCATTGTCGAGGACCGTCTTTATTGGCCCATCCTTAAGAAGGACGGGGACCACGTTGTCCGCCACTGCCGTGTCTGCCAAACAGAACACGGGTTTGTACACCCCTTAATCTGTTCTCCACCGCCCTTGGGAGGACATTAGCATGGATTTTGTTCTCGGACTTCCCCGCACTCTACGAAAACACAACTCCATCTTCGTGGTGGTCAATCGTTTTTCGAAGATAGCACACTTTATCGCTTGCCATAAGACGGCAGATGCAACCCACGTTGCGTCTTTCTTCATGAGGGATGTTTTTCGTTTGCATGGCCTATCCAAGTCGATCGTGTCAGACCGCGATGTGAGGTTTATGAGTTACTTCTGGAAGATCATGTGCCATAAGAGTGGCACCCTTCTTAGGTTCTCCTCGGCATATCATCCCCAAATGGACGGGCAGACTGAACTAGTGAACGGGAGCTTAGAAAATCTTTTGTGGTGTCTAGTTGGGAGCATGTGGGTAGCTGGGACTTGGATCTTCCGATTGCAGAGTTCGCCTACAATAGCTCAGTCAATAGGTCCACCGGGTTGAGTCCATTTCATGTAGTATCAGGATACGACCCTAGGAAGCCCATCGACCTCGTCTTGAGTTCTTTAGAGCCGCGCCCTAGTGAGTCTGCTGAGTCATTTGCACAACATTTGCATGAGTTGCATAAGTCGGTTCGCCAACAAATAATGATGAGCAATGAAAGTTATAAAACCCATGCGGATAAACGAAGGCGAGAACAATCATTTAATGAGGACGAGAAAGTAAAGGTGCGAGTCCGCCCAGAGAGGCTCCCCTCGGGGCCTGCCAAAAAGTTAAGCGTCAGGCGAATGAGTCTGTACTATGTTATTAGTCGTATTGGGACAAATGCCTACCGGGTCGATATCCCGACTAGTATGGGAATTCACTCGGTGTTTAATGTCTATGATCTGACGTCGTACTATGAGCATCACGAGTATGTGGACCCGAGCAGTGGAGATGCCCAGCCGCCGCCGCCCCTGCTTTTGTTGCCTTACCACTCCCGCTTTCGTTGTCTCACGAGTATGTGGACCCGAGCAGTGGAGATGTCCAGTCGCCGACTCCGCTTTTGTTGTCTTACCACTCTCTGGCCCCACCTACGTCTATTGGCCACCACAGCCCACCCCGTACTACCACTCACCCACCTGGGGACTCGTCTCCTCTGGTTTCACCACCGGCACCACCGATCGCACCGGGATCCACCTTTCGAAAGATGAGTGATGAGTTCATCACAGAGATCAGATCCCATCAGTTTGTTCCCACCACAAACGGACCGTAATGTCGCTACTTGGTACATTGGCAGGGCCGCCCCGACGCAGACGACACTTGGATATTACCGGCAGAGCTTGATCGACTTGCCCCTGGACTTCGACCTCAGTACGATCATCTCCATTCATCGGAGATGAAGGCTTTTCAGTCGGGGGGAGTTGATGGGGATCCATCAAATCATGCACCTGGTGGGGTTCGCCGCAAGGCGGGACCCACGTTCATTTATTCGTGCAGGAAGGCTTGATCGGATCGCCGATCCGACTCCGCGGTTGCGTCTAGCACGTCGTCGCGAGTCAAAACATATATTAGTTTATTTTTTTGGTTTTATTTTCATGTATTTGTGGCCGACCCCACCGGCCAATCATAGTCGTTGATGGGGATGCCCTAGTTGTTCTTTTCTTATAAATAGATGTGTAGGGGCTGAAATGAAACTATTGCAGAATTTGGAGAACTTCATTCCCGGATTCCAACGATCACCCCTCGGTGCCGACGTCATGGAACCCTAGGTGACGACTCCTAGGTGCTCGTTCTTCCCCTCAAGGTAACCCCTAACCTCAGCCCTCATTTTCCACCCCTCACACCCCTCATCCAGCCGCCGACAACCCCTATTCCTCCCCCAAACCCGGCGGCCTGCAGTGCAGGTTATCCTGCAACCGTCGGCCAAACCGGCCGCGACCCTGCTGCCCCTTCCCTCCACCGACCCCCAGCCTCCTTCCCCCAACCCGGCGACCCATCCTCAGCCGCCGTCTCCCTCCCACGTCCCCTCCATAGCCGACAGCCCCCTCCCTACCTCCGGCCAGCCACCTCATCCCCTCCTCTTCGTGGAACCACCTTCAAATCACCCTAATTCTCTAGATCCATTTAGATCTGAGAATTTCAGCCCCGATCCGTTATTTCCATTTTCCACCACTCGTACTTTCTAATTTTGCCCGGATCCAACCCTAAATAGCAAATCCACCCCTCCCCAGCCTGGATTTACTCGTACGTGGCCGGATATACCCTCTTCTCACACGATATCATCATTTACTGTCGAGGACAGCCGCTACCTTCATTTTCACATCGTCGATTCCACCTCTGATCGTCGATCTACACATCCGGACCCTAATTCTTCAGTGCCTCGGTTCAACCCGCTACTTTGTGAGTTTATTTTGTGGTATTGGATTATTTGATTTGACATTTTCATTGGTGAATAAATGTATGTGCTGTAATTCTTGCTCGTAGAAATTATTTCGGTACGCTAATAATTTGCAGGAGGAGACATTCGTCGCGCGTTTTGCTTTGGCCCTCCGAGCAGAGGAAGCCATTAAAAATTACCAAAATTAATTAATTGTTTTCAATTTCAAATATTTGCGTGGAGTTAGAATTATCATTGCTCAAATTTATTTGTCGAGATATCAACGATTACAATGCATTTAGGTTCATATTAGTAAGTCACCCTTGCACTATCACCTAGCTTCGTAGGCTTTGACCCATAGCCTACCGCTACATAAAAAATCCTTGATTATTTGGCTAGTAATATTTCAATTCTTTGTTTCATAGTTTGAGAGAAGTGGTAGGGTGCAAATGTTTACCTCTAGCTTCTTATGATGATTACTTTAATTTTAGTAGGGTAAGGAAGTCCAAGAAATATGGTTAAATAATAAATAGTTGACCGTAGGCTACGGCTCGGTTAGTTGCTAATGTAATAGAAATCATGGATTTTTTTTGCATCATGATGCAGGACGAATTTATAGACGGCGGGAAATCGGTGACCTAACCTCTACATGTCATGCAAATCTGACAATTTAAATCACAATTAGATAAAAAATAATAACATTTCACACAAATAATTCTCAGTAAGGCAAAATATATATTAGGGCAAAGTAAGCTTAGGATTTCCTCTGCGTAGAGGGTCAAAGCGAGAGCGTGCAGCGATTGAATCCTGCAAATCACAATAATTATCCAACAAACAACCACAATACAAGAGATTCAACCAAGTATAAAATCCAAACCAATAATAGTAATGTTGAAAATAATAAACAAATACAACAAAAATCTCACCAACTAGTGGGCTGACCGAGACACTGAAGATTTCGGAGCCGGATATGCGTGTACAAGGCCCTGGAGGTGGCCAACCGCTAGACAGGGGGGACGAAAGTGGCGGTTGGGGCTTCTGGAGATGGGGAATAGGTGGCGGTGGTCAAGGGGGCTGGCGGCTTCGGGAGATGGGACTAGGCGGCGATGGTCAAGGGGGCTGGTAGTGAAATGGGGAGGGGAAAACTATAGGAAAGAAACAGTGAATTTCATTGAATTGTAAAAATGAAAAGAGATAAGTATTAACTCTGGCAGAAAGTGATGGCTGGAATTGGGGGATTGGGAGGTGGCGGCAAGGGGGATTTGGAGAGGGAGAAAGTGACCTAGGGCAAGGGAAAACCTTGGGGAGGGCGATACACACTTAGGAGTCGTCACCCAGGGTTCCACGGAGTCGACACCGTGGCGAGATCGCGGGAATCCGGGAATACTAAACTCTAAATTCTACAATCACTCTAATCAGCCCACAAACTACCTATTTATAATAAAAAGAGAATTTGGGCATCCCACCATCGACGACTATGACTGGTCGGAGGTGGGACCACTCAAATATATCGAAATAAAACGCAAACTAATGAAGTAATATATCAAATCAATTCGATATTCGCAACGCGAATCCGGATCTGGACACATCCGCGGTGACCGATCATCGATCCGGGCATGTTATATATGGAAAGTCTCCAATCGGCCCCGAACGGGCCCAAAACTCGTCCTCCACTGTAGGTCCTCGTCTCTACTCCGCATCAATCTCCACGGCTTGAAAGAATTCATCTCCTGATGAATAGGGATCTGAATTCTCTCGATGTATGCTAAGTGAGACTCGAATAGGTCCACCAGAGGTCATCCAAGTGTTGTCGATGGAAGAGTGTCCTCGCCAATCAACTCCCCCGACTGAAAAGTTGTCATCTCCGGCAAATGGAGACGGTCGCACTGAAGTCGAAGTCCGGGGGTGAATAGATCGAGCTCTACTGCAAGTACCAGGTGTCATCAACGTCTGTAATAGGAATGTACTGGTGGAGTTTGGTCTCTATGATGCTATCAATGCTCAACTAACGAGTGGTGGATCCCGGTGTGATCGACGGTGTCGTAGGTAGAATCAAAGAAAACGAGTCCCCATGTGGATAAGTGTCAGACGTGGCTGAGTAGTGGTGGCCATCAAACGTTGGTGGGCTATGAGGGTGGTAAGGCAACGAGAGTAGAGAGGTGGGTGGCTAGGGGTCCCCACTGCTTGGGTCCACATACTCACGAGGCTTGTAGCATGACGTCAGATTTCCAACATTAAATATCAGATGAATGCCCATACTTGCAGGGATATCAAGATAATAGATATTTAAGTTGATTCGTCTCATGATTATATAGGGATTCATTCGTCTAACGCTCAAGCTTTTAGCAAGCCTCGCACGGAGTCTCATATTCATGAAATACCTGCTCTTGTCGGTGAACATCCACATGTGATTTATAAAATTTATAATCATTATGGAATCTTCGTCGAACCGACTCATGCCACATAAGCAAACGATGGACAAACAACTTAATACACACATGCAAATGATGAAGAAACAGTAGAAATCGGGATTGTATTTCCTCATATCCTAAATCGGGCACCACATACATATATATAGGTACATTAGCACGTGATATATCACGTGGAATACATAATCTCAATACGAACTAAAAGCGAATATTCAACTCTCCCCCTCAAGTTGGGAATATATATTGATCATTCCCAACTTGTCAGTATTGTTCTTGAAGTTATCGCTGCATAGCCCCTTGGTGAAAACATCAGCATGCTGATCAAATGAGCTCACAAACAGAGTGCAAATATTTCCCTTGTCGATGTGGTCTTTGATGAAGTGTCTATCAACTACCACATGTTTGGTTCTGTCATGTTGAACTGAATTGTGTGCAATGTTGATGGCTGCCTTGTTGTCACAGTATATAGTAATAGGTTTGTTCACATGAAGGCCCAAATCCCGGAGAATGGTTCTCAACCACAGTCCCTCACAAACGCCTTGAGTCATAGCTCTGTATTCTGCTTCAGCACTTGAGCGAGCAACCACGTTCTGCTTCTTGCTCTTCCATGAAACCAGGTTGCCTCCCACAAATGTGCAGTACCCCGTGGTTGACTTTCTATCATTTTGACTACCAGCCCAATCAACATCAGTAAATACCTCAACCTCTAACGACTGATTAGCCTTGAACAGAATCCCATGCCCTGGTGTCTTTTTGAGATATCGCAACACCCTAAAGACAGCTTGTTGATGGCATAACGTAGGGGAGTGCATATACCGGCTTAGGACACCCACCGCATACGTGATATTCGGGCGAGTATGGGACAGATATATGAGCCTCCCAACCAGTCGTTGGTATTTTGAGGCGTTCACTTTCTCCCCACTAATATCTGCATTAATCTTATGATTAGCCTCAATTGGAGTGTCAACAGGAGCACACGCAAGCATCCCAGTCTCCTCCAGAAGATCAAGAGTATACTTCCTTTGGGAAATGAAGATCCCTTGTCGGGACCTCGCAACTTCAATTCCCAAAAAATATTTCAGCTTTCCCAGATACTTAACTTCAAATTCTTCGCCCAGTTGTTTTTTCAAGTATTTGATCTCATCTAAGTCATCTCGGGTAATGATGATGTCGTCCACATACACAATAAGGATAGAAACCAGAGCACCCTTCCTCTTGATGAAGAGAGTATGATCAGCTTGACTTTGAGTATATCTAAGTCATAGCATGGTCATGTTAAAACGCCCAAACCACGCTCTCGGAGACTGTTTCAGGCCATACAGGGATTTTTAGCAGGCGAAAGACCCTCCGGTTGGACTCTTTGACATCAAGGCCAGGGGGAATATCCATATAGACCTCCTCTTCCATATCAACATGCAGGAATGCATTCTTGACAGCGAGCTGCAGTAGCTCCCATCCGCGAATCACAACACAAGAAAGAAGCACACGGATTGAGTTCATCTTGGCAACAGGAGCAAAGGTCTCCTGGTAGTCAATGCCTTGAGCATGGGTATATCCTCGAGCCACTAAACGAGCTTTGTATCGCTCCATAACCCCATCTTGGTTCTGTTTGATAGTGAATACCCAACGGGATCCGACCGTTCGCTTCCCAGGGGGAGGGCTAGTGAGCCGCCATGTTTTATTTTTATCCAAGGCACTCAGTTCCTCCTCCATAGTCTGTTTCCATTCAGATATCTGAACAGCCTTCTGTCATGTCTTAGGGATCACAATAGATGAAAGAGAGGAGATAAAGGCTTTATGAGCCTGAGATAGATGAGTATAACAAATGTAGTTGGCAATGGGGTGTTTGGTGCCACCCCTTTTACCTATAAGACGTGCAAGAGGAACATGGAGGTCATCATCTGAATCTGGAGCTGAGACGGTCACTGGCACTGGCAAAACATTCACAGTCTGCACTTACTCAACAGTCCTGGGACGACGTGAGTACGTGTATAATATAGATGGAGCGGAGGTGGAAGGAGAGGAAGCGGCAACAATTGGAAGAGGAGATTCGATATTCTCGTCACCGTCACCTCTCGTCTCCCCCTGACGAGGACTAAAGTACGACTCCCCCTCACGAAATGTGACATCCACAATGCAATAGTAGCGCCGAGTCGGAGGATGATAACAACGATACCCTTAGGTGGTAGGGGAGTACCCAACGAAAATACACTGCAGGGAACGCGCATCAAGTTTATCACGATGCGGGGTATGAACATGGACAAAACAGACGGAGCCAAAGATACGAGGAGCAAGATGAGAGGTGTGGACGATGTGTTGTTTGGCAAGACGCGATAGGGGCGTATCAAATGAAAGGGCACGAGACGGAAAACGGTTAATGAGATGAGCAGCTGTGAGAACTGCATCACCCCAGTAGGATTTGGGAAGGTACATAGCAAGGAGTAAACACCGAGCCACCTCCAGCAAATATTTATTCTTCCGTTCGGCCACCCCGTTTTGAGTGGAAGTGTGGACGCACGTGGTTTGGTGTATGATGTCATTATCAGATAGATAGGCCCCAAAAACATTCAGATCATCATATTCCCCACCATTATCACTACGCAACACCCGAATTTTGCCACCAAATTATTGGTTCACCATCTTATGAAAAGTCTGAAAACAGGAAAGGACATCACTTTTCTTTTTAAGCAGATAAACTCACGTAATGCGGGAGTGACAATCAATAAAAGTAACAAACCATTTATAACCAGATAAAGATAACACTGGAGACGGGCCCCAAACATCAGAGTGAATAACATCAAATGGGCAGAAACTAGGGACAGACAAATGACTAGTACTCTGACAGACATGTTTAGAGCGTTCACATGCATCACAAGAGAAAGACTGAATTAAAGAGGTAAAAACAAGAAACAATTTAGTAAGATAAAGAGGCGAAGGGTGGCCAAGTCGTTGGTGTCAGCGTTGAATGTCATGTAGAGTCGGAGATCTGGTGGATGAAAAAGCACTGGAAGAAGACTGGTCCAGCAAGTACAGTCCACCAACGTTCCAACCACTGCCAAGCGTCCGCCTCGTATCCAGATCCTGAAATACACAAACATCAGGAAAGAAGGACACAGAACAGTTTAAAGAAGTAGTTAAATGATTAATGGAAAGCAAATTGCGAGGAAAAGACGGGACATGCAAAACAGAGGACAGTGATAGGTCGGGAGAACAGGTGACAGTCCCTTTACCAGCGATGGCGGAGAGAGAGCCATTAGCAACAATAACCTTATCACGACCAGAAAGAGGAGTATAGGAGGTAAAACCTGAGACAGAACCAGTCATGTGATCGGTCGCACCCGAGTCAATAATCCACTCGGAAGGTGAGGACACAGCATAAGAACTGGAGAGACCCGAAGTAGCAACAGCAGCATGAGAACCAGCAGTAGGAGAGTCAGTGTGAGAGCGCAGCATGCGACAGAGAGCATCTAATTCGACACCAGACAGGCCTCCAGAAGTGTCCTGAACCTCAGTAGAGTGCGCAGAAAACTGAGTACGATCGCCAGACTGACGACCACCACCACGGTGCCCACCGCGACCCCGAGCACTAAAACCCCGACCAGCAGGGGCAAGGTGAGGATGTAAACAAAAACATGAGTCCCTGGTATGGCCCTTCTTCCCACAGTAGCTACAAAGAGGAGGTCCGCGTGAAGCCGCAGCAAGCGCAGAATGATCAGTAGCAGGAGCGCCACCAAGAGTACGACGGCGATTCTCATCATTGAGGAGCATGCTGAAGGCCTCCCGAAGAGAGGGAGGTGGCTCACGATGGAGAACATGCAAGCAAACAGCATCAAACTCCATGTTGAGCCCCATAAGGAAGACGTGGACACGGAAACGATCTTTGTCTTTCTGAAGTGTCAGCGCATCAGCAGTACAAGAAGCCGTAAAAGTATTGAAAAAGTCCAGTTCCTAATAGAGGCGCTCAAACTCGGAATAGGAAGAAACAGACATAATGCAGCTCCAGAACACGGCGAGTGAGCTCATACACTTGCATCGAACTGCCTGCCCGAGAGTAGGTATCACGGGCCCGAGTCCAAATATCACATGCGGAGTCCAACAGCATATAACTGTGATACACCTGAGGGGACATCGAGTGAAGTAACCACGAGACAACCAACGAATTTTTCGCATCCCATTTTTTCCATGTGAGATCGGTACGTGGTGGCTCAACGGTGGTACCATCAACAAGTCCATATAACTGGTGGCTGTGAATAACATGTTGGTCCTCCCTAGACCATTCCAGATAATTCGTGTCATCCAAGACAACAGTAGTGATCTTCAACGAGCCAGACGGGCCATGGCTCCGAGGAGGGTCGGCAGACGAACCGGTTGGAACACCGGATTGAGGAGTCGTGGAGATAGTGGATTGATCCATTGAGAAGGGAGATGGAAGAGCTCCAAATCAGAGAAGACGGCCTCCAACGGGTCCCCCGTAGATCATGACGCCGGAAGGAACACCGGAGGAGGTGAGCAAGAGGTCTTCGGCTGTCCCATGGAGAACAAAACGGCCGGAGACGCGGGGGGCCGCCCGGAAGGCCGGGCAGAGAGCCGTTGAAGAGAGACGGCGAGCGGTAGCGGCGGACTGGCGAACGAGGGCGAGCGGAAGGAGGCGAGCGGAAGACGGCGAGCGGGCGAGCGGACGAGCGGAAGACGGCGAGTGGCGGCGAACTGGCGACGGACTGGCGACGGCGACGGCGAGCGAAAGGAGGTTAGCGGGATCGACGAAAGCGGGAGCGGCGGGATCTCTAATCCTCTGATACCAAGTAGAAATCGGGATTGTATTTCCTCATACCCTAAATCGGGCACCACATACATATGTATAGGTACATTAGCACGTGACATATCACGTGGAATACATAATCTCAATACGAACTAAAAGCGAATATTCAACTGAAACGACTCAACAAACTCATGCAAATGATGAAAAAACGACTCAACAGGCTCATACAAATGCTGCAAATAAAACACAACAGACACTACATGATTTCTAAAGGAAAAATCTAATAATGACACGGGTGTATAAAATGTGGTGGGCGATCAGGTGGCTCCCTTGGCTGCTCATCTGGAGGCTCAATCGGGGGGTCGTCATAGAACTCATCACTAGGGTCATGATCCTCTATGTGAGTACCATCATAAGGGGTAGTGTCCCCATGAATGGGTGATATAGCCACTACGAGATCAACACCAGGCTCCGGGCTCTCGGTCGTGGTGTGACTCCGGGCAATAACAAGGGGAGAATGACATAGACCTACACCCAAGAATGAGTATGTGGGTGCAATGCTAACTAACTCGGTGCATGATAGAAGAAGAGGTGTGGGTGAGCTCAGGCTCACTCATAGTCGGGGTAACTAGAGGAGAGTCAGAAACAAAAGATAGATCACTCACCGGGCTAAGTACCTCATAGGGGTAAGAGCAAGCCGTATCAGGTATCACTTCTGTCATGGCTGCAAGACAGTGGTGGGCATCGTGGCGACCTCAGTATAGGAGGGACTCATACTAAGGAGGTTAAGGTGAGAATCCCATCGACCAGCTCCTGCGGATCACAAAAACTGTTCATAACGAAGTGCGAGCTGATATGTCTGCTCGAGGGACTTCGAGCTATGATAAACCACCATCGTACGTATGTCAAGTCGAAGTCCAGACCGAAATCGGAAAGTGGTCATGGTTTGGTCCTCTCAGATATCACTCCTCACAATTAACTCATCAAAATGATCCATGCCCTCAGCGACAGACATGGATACTTGCTGAAGGGAAAATATCTGCTCGAGCAAGTGACTCTGATACGACGAAGGCAGATACCTCTGACACAATATACTCTTCATGTCCACTTAACTAGTAATGCGATGAAGACGATCTCGCTCGCGGGTCCTCTCAACGCTAGATCAATAAGTTCCCGCCTGATCTAAAAGTCTAAATTTCGACAACTTGCTGCGACGCTCACCGATTATCTCAAAATGATTGAGCATATCCACGAGCCAATAACTGAAAGACTCGGGACTCGATGACCTGTCAAAAGAAGGGGCAATAGTACGAAACTGACTTTCGAGATTTCTGTCGAAGGATCAACACAATCCGCTCGCATACAAGGATATGAACGACGACAATCATTATATTGATCGTCTTTAGCATAGTGGGGTCGTGTCGGTGGGTCAATACGATCTTTGAAAGTGATGTGCTACGATCGAGAATAATCGTCGTGTTAATGTGAAGGTCTTTCTGACGGGGCTCTATGGACAAGAGTGCAAGTGGACTCGAAACTTCCAAACTGAGAAGGGAAATATTGAAGAAACATAGACATAATGAAAAATCTATAGACTCTACAATTGCATATCGAAAGTGCGCGCAATCTCCCTTTGATATCAATTGACCAGGACGAATCTATAAGCGGCGGAAAATCGGTGACCTAACCTCTATATGTCATAGAAATCCGACGATTTAAATCACAATTAGATAATAAATAATAACATTTCACGAAAATAATTCTCAGCAAGGCAAAATATATTATTAGGGCAAAACAAGTTTAGACTCTCCTCCGTGTGGAGGGCCAAAGAGGGAGCGTGCGGCGAATGAACCATACAAATCACAATAATTATCCAACAAACAACCATAAGATAAGAGACCCAAACAAGTATAAGATCCAAACCAATAATAGTAATGCTGAAAATAACAAACCAATACAACGAAATCTCACCAAATAGTGGGCTGACCGAGACACTGAAGAATTTGAAGCCGGATATGCATGTTTGAGGCCCTAGAGGTGGTCGGCCGCTGGACAGGTGGGAGGAAAGTGGCGGCTGGGGCTTCTGGAGATGGGGAATAAGTGACAGTGGTCAAGGGCGCTAGCGACTTCAGGAGATCGGAATAGGCGGCGGTGGTCAAAGGGACTGGCGGTGAAATAGGGAGGGGGAAACTATAGAAAAGGAACAGTGAATTTCATTGAATAATAGAAATGAAAATAGATAAATATTAATTCTGGGCAGAAGGTGTTGGCTGAATTTGGGGGCCTGAGAGCTTAGTTATTAAAGGCGTAAAGCGCACCAAGGCGCAAAGCGATCTTAGAGCCTAGGCACAAGTCTCAAGGCGCAAGCACGCCTGACAAAAGGCAAGGCGCAACCACATTCATTTTAAATGATCAGCCTTAAACATTCCTTCATTTTCTTGATCAAATTCTTCATTTATTTTACTCATTAATAATTCATTAATATTAATTATATCTCCTTAAAATAGAATCAATACAATTACTTGCATCATATTTAAGTCTCAACGCTCGATTATGTTTCAAAAACACTAAATCATGCAAAAATTATTGAGTTCAAACATAATTTTTTTCTTTATTTTGAAAAAAAATTCACAATAAAAATCGCATTCAAGCGCGCCTTTTATGCTCTAAAGGCGCAAAAAAGTCACGAAGGTGCAAACGCCTGAGTCTGCTGAGCCTTGAGCCTTAGGCGCGACTTTAACAACATAGGCTAGGAGGTGGCGGCAAGGGGGATTTGGAGGGGGAGAAAGTGCTCTATGGTTAGGGCAAAACCTTGGGGAAGGAGATACGCAACTAGGAGTCGTCACTTAGGGTTCCATGAAGTCGGCACCGTGGCGGGATCGCAGGAATCCGGAAATACTATTCTCCAAATTATGCAATCACTCTAATCAGCCCACAAACTACCTATTTATAATAAAAGAGAGAATTAGGGCATCCCACCATCGACGACAATTATTGGCTAGATGTGGGGTTACTCAAATATATCTAAATAAAACACAAACTAATGAAGTAATATATCAAATTGATTCGCAACGCGAATTCGGACACATCCGCGGAGTCCGATCATTGATCTGGGCACGCCATATATGGAAAGTCGTCAATCAGCCTCGAATGGGCCCAAAATTCGTCTTACACTGCAGGTCCTCGTCTCTGCTCCGCATCACATCCCTTTTATGGGTTGGTTCCTGCTTTCTCATAACGATAAAGTTGGCACATGATTGTTTTCTTTGAAACTATAAAAAATAGCAAAATCTACTATGTTTTCCCTACTTGTCATCAGCACGCACCCTGGGACATGGTATGTGATAAACCTATACATTTAATTCAAAACAATTGATTGCGGGTAGAAGAGGATATTTATATCAACTGAACAAGGGTACATGAGTTTCTTAATGTGGAAGACTATATTCTGAACACACCCCTTTAACATATAAGATTTTTTCTCTTAAGTCTTAACATATGGACTTATTTTTTCAATTGCGTAGCATGTGAGTGAGCCGTTGGGTCTAGCATGTTCTAATAATCTATTTATCCAATCCAAAACTGATTAATTGAAGATATGGGAGATCGGGATCCATATTAATTGTGCAAGGCCACATGATTTTCAAAATGTGGGAGACTATTCTCAACACACCTCTTAACATAGGAGATATTTGTCTCTTAAGTTTTAACATAACTACAACGACACTCAAGTCTTTATGCCACTATAGTGGGGTCAGCTATATGGATCCTTTGTCGTCATTGTGCTTTATTTATCAAATCCAAAACTGATTAATTGAAGATATGGGACACAATCTCACTAATGCCTATGTACATCGTATCTTAGTGGGGTCAGCTTATAGATCCTTCATTCTTTATCTTTGGTCACAATCTCACTACTGTCATTGTATTGGTCTACTACCCCTCCCCCGTTTAACATGTCCAGTGACTAAACTCTCACAACGCCTAACAGGTGCCTCTAATGATCTCCTTTGTACGTGTCCAAACCATCTTAGTCGAGCTTCTCGCATCTTCTCTGCAATTAGTGTCACTCATATCTTATCCCTGATATATTCATTTCTAACTTTATCTAGTCTCGTGTGTCCACACATCAACCTAAGCATTCTCATCTCCACAACTCCCATTTTTTGTTTATGTGCACAATTCACTGCCCAACACTCAAAACCAAAGAGCGACGTTGGTCTAATTGCAGTACGGTAAAACTTGTCTTTAAGTTTTACTTGTACTTTACGATCACATAAGATCCCATACAAGCCTCTTCACTTCAACCGACCTTCTTGGATTCTATGTATCGCATTTTTTATCAACACCTCCATCTTTTTGAACTATCGATTCAAGATATTTAAAGTACTAACTACAGGAAATATCTTGATCACCCAACTTAATAACGAAATCATCCATCCTTCTTGCACTGCTAAATTTAAGCTCCATGTACTCGGTCTCTTAAGTCTTAACAAATTAACTAAAAATTTTGATTGTGTAGGATGAGAGTGGGATGTTCAACCTAGCATTCAAACAAAACCAAATTAACTATAGATATGGAGGATCGGGATCTATATTAACAGCAAAATGGCAACATTAGTTTTCCAATGTGCGGTAGACTATATTCTCAACAATATGCATGCTATCTGATATCCAAAAGTCACCCAAATACTGTTAGGCAACGAACTGCTGAATCTTGGAGTATTTGGCAACTCTTCTCCATCATGTCAATCGCCAAAGAGCAAAATTGTTAAACAGTTGGATATTCTCACAAACCCAATATCTAGTTTACTGAATTGTTATAGTGGAAAAACTTCAGAGAAGTTGCTCACGTTGTAGGGGAATTCTTTACTTGTCATGAAATCTGAAAGTGTATCCTCTCCCTCAAACCTCCATATGAGCCAATATTCACCTCTCCCCTTTCCCTTAGCCGACCTCTGCAAAAAAAAGAAGAAGTTATGAGTGATCATTCCAAATTGAAGACCATGAATAAAAAACTACTCCTCGTGCCCTAGAAATCACATAAACAGGTCACCTCTCGAAAACCGTACACAAAGTCGGCGCAGCTATTGGCACAAGCGCGCCTCGCTCGCTCGTTCATCCAGATCTCCACCGCACCATACTCCGTCGCTTTCTTCAGAACCAGATCGCACTGCGTCGACGGCTAAATCAGGAAAAGAAAACCATAGATTTCAATAAGAAAGTCTACAGAGAGAGGCTAGGACTTTGGGGGCGTTAGGCTTGGCGTTGGCAAGGGAGGCCCTGTAGACAACACCGAAGGCGCCCTCGCCAAGCTTCTTCCCTAGAATAAATTCATCCTTGCGAAAGGAGGGGCGGAAGAGGCGCTGGATGAAGGCGAGGAAGAACATGTCGAAGAAGCCTGGGGCGACTCCAGGTGTAGCCCAGAGATAGGATACTGTGGCTAGGGCAAGAGCAACGCCGGGAGCCGTGAGAATGAGACCGCTCTGCCTTGGGAGAGTACTGCGGTAGATGATATCGCCGCACTCCATGACTGTGCAGGGGAGGCCGACGCCCACACCCAAGAAGGGTTCCATATGACGCGCGAACTCAGCAAGGAGGTGCTCTGTCCCCATAGCTGCAGCTGGCTTCATTCGCTGAGCTTTTCTGGGAAGAAATGGGCTTCGGTTGAGCAGCGTCTCCTTGCAGCGGAGGAGGCCTACTCCAGCTCCGGCGCTGACAGCCATATTTGGCAATTATTTGTGATCTGAACCCTATCTCGGTCGCCACAGGCCCACAGAGAGTGTGAGCGGCGGAATTGAGGAGTAGCGGGGAGAGAGGAGGCGACCGCATAGAGAAGCCGTGAGCCTCAGCCGCACATTTCTTTTTCAATTTTATTTAAACATTTTTATTCCTCTTCAGTTTTTATGTGGTCAAGACTCCGAGAGGGGGAATCCACAATTAGCAGCGATTGCCAAATGTCCTGGGAATTTTTTCTGCAGTATAATCTGCAAGTGCGTAAATAAATAGCTTATTTTATGCATAGACCCACCTCATTTCTTCTCCCTTCATCGCATAAAAAAAAGCTTCAGCTTCTGCCTTCTACAGCCCGACGAAACGGTTTTCATCTACAGCTTGGCCGCAATTTCAGCTTCCACCTTGGTGCCTTCTATAACTCGGCGAAATAGTTTTGGTCTGCCGCTTAGGCGCTTACTGCGATATTGCCCCCAGAATCCGCCGAAGCTTTCTCTTAATTTCCTCCCCATGAAATCTTCGTCGTTTTCGGTGAGTCGATGGAGTTAGCTCCACTTCCAGCATTTTTTTTGTTCAGAAATTTTAGGCCTTCAAGCCTCTATTACATGTTTTTCTTGTCACTTTGATCTCAATAGGTCGCAGACACAACTACAAGTCTACAAGCATGAAGATATTAGTTGAATGAGGAACAAGTACCCGGGTCTCCTCCGACATAGTTGCTGAAGAAATGAACCATGCAAAAAGATATACTGTTTCAGCTCTTTAATTTATTTTTTTTGAAATGCTTATGTTATTTTGAAGATAGTTCTTTGTTCTGATATCAATCTTCTTTCTTTTGAAATTTCAACCGCATTTTATTTATAAATTCTCATATAGTTTTTAAATGAATTGTATTTTCAACTTTAATTGCAGTTCGAATTCGGTTAAAATATAGTAATGCAAAATATAACTTCTCTCAAAGTCAAAAAAAGACAATTCGGGTGACCAGCCGCGCGGGGGAGTGCTGTCATGCAGCTAGGGGGTGCAAACGAGTCGAGCTCGAGTCGAGCTTGGCAAAATTTCCAAGCTCGAGCTCGAGCTCGAGCTAATCATTTCGAGCTCGAGCTCGAGCTCGAGCTCGTCGAGCCCATTTTGTACTGGCTCGAGCTCGAGCTCAATGCCTGGTTATCGAGCCCGAGCTCGAGCTTCGAGCTCGCGAGCTCGAGCTGCTCACGAGCTTTTTAGCTCATGAGCCTGATTTTTTATATATTTTAATTTTTTTAAAAAAATATTGGAATAAAAAGCTCGCGAGCCGGCTCGCGAGCTTATGAACAATAAACTCGAGCTCGAGCTCGACTCGTAATCGAGCTCGAGCTCGACTCGTAATCGAGCTCGAGCTCGACTCGTAATCGAGCTCGAGCTCCACAAGCTCGAGCTCGAGTCGAGCTTTTTTCGAGCCGGCTCATCGAGCTTTCGAGCCGGCTCATCGAGCTTTCGAGCCGGCTCAACTCAACTTGCACCCCTACATGCAGCGCACGCATGGGCGCGCACAACCGTGCGCCCGTGTGGCCGACCGGGCGATAGGCCTCATGGCCGAGCGACCTCGCGACCGACGGACCGCGCAGCCGTGCGCCCGCGCGCCCAAGAGGCCACGTGGCTTGACAGTCGCGTGGCCAGTCGGTCGCATGGCAGTGGTTGTGGGGCTGCACACATCGACGTGTGCGCTGCCCCGCAGCGGCAGCGGGCAGCCAAGCACATAGGCCCACACTCACTGTCGTGCGGCCGCACGGCCATGGGAACCCACGCGAACGGGTGACGGACCGGGCGGCAATGGCGGCCGCCGGACAGGGTGGTTTGTCGTCCCTGCAGTGGTCAAGCGTTCATGGCGTGAGTGGTGATAGTGTGTTGACTTTTGGATCAACCCCACTCACCCCACTTTCTTCACCAAAGTAGAGTCCGAAATTCCTGCAGAAAATAAGCACAATCTTCAATAACAACAGATAGCTAAGAGTCTTTATGCGGGGAAAATTGAAGCTTCTGGAATGATGATGAAGACCTCTGTAGAAGAAATCCTAGTCTTGATGACATACTCCATGAAGAAGGCATGGAGAGTGTTTTTATTGGGGTTTGAATTATTGACCGGGCCCCACTGTTTTTTGGGATTACATATTTTAAATACAAGGGGGAGTGAATGTATTTAATGTAGGGAGTTGAGAGGTTGGTAGATGAGAGGTTGGTTGACAGCTTTTATGGTGGTGGACACTTGTCCAATTTTTATTAGTCTTGTATGTCTATATAAAGACTTGTTTGTACTCTTTTGAAGTTTGATGCAATATAGAGAGATAAGCTCCAAATTTCTTCTTCTTGTTTAGAGAGAGGGGAGAGAGCGCCGCAGCGCTAGTAAGAGAGTTGACGGTTGCGGTTAGGAGAGCTCAACCGGCAAGTAGGCCATGTTGTTGGCGGGTTGAAGTTTGAAGACGCCGGTGTAGGTTGATCCCGCCACCTTGCCGAGTAGGAAGTTTGTCGAGCGGGTTGTCCACCTAGTCGCTCTCGCAGTGCGAGTAGGAAATCAAGCGAGCAAGAAGGTAGTGGTCGAGTGAGGTGGACGAGCGAGTAGAGAGTTCGCGCCGGATTGTTCTCGCCGGAAGGTGTGGTGCTCGCGGCGAGCGGTTAAGAGGTGAACTCGCCGGTGTGCGTTTGGTCTCGCCAGCGAGAGGTGAACTCTCCGGGTGCTAACCGCGCGAACTGGGCGGTCTCGCCGAGTTGGTCTTGCCGGCCGGTCTCGCCGAGTTGGTCTCGTGGGAACCCACTCACGTTTTCCAATAGTTTTGTCCTTCCTTTTTAATTTCAGTAAGGTTTGGTTTGGTTCGGCGTTTTGCCGCCTTCGTTTGGACTGTTTTTTTACCGTTTCTTTGTTTTTTCATGAGCTTTAATGTTGCAGCCAGTTTTTTGGAGTTTATTTCCCTTAAATAGCTGTAAACGTTTTGTCTTAAATGGTTGAGGAGTTATGATTTAATTAGGTTTTAATTGTTTAGGCATTTTTTGTATATCTCCAGCTATATAATGGAGTTGTATTGCTGAATGAAATCATAAGGAAAAAATTACAAAGCTTTCTTTCTCTACCTGCTTTCTTCCACCAGTTTTTTTCGTTGAGCTCTAACACTTGGTATCAGAGGCAGCCATCGCCGCCACAGATAGCCATCGTTCTCGGAAGGAGATCGATGGCGGCATCTTTGAAAAACGATGTGCTCAAATACCCGGTGCTCACGAGGAGCAACTATGGCGTCTGGGCTATCAGAATGAGGGGGATCCTCGATGTTCAAGATGCATTGGAGGCGGTGGAACCAATCGATCCGACGACGACAGTGGATGCGAAAAAGAACAAAATAGTTTTTTCGGCCATCCAACAAGCACTTCCAGATGATGTTCTCCAGATGGTTGCGGAGAAGAAAACTGCTAAGGAGATATGAGACATGCTTAGGATCATGTACCAAGGCGCGGACCGCGTCAAGGATGCAAAGATCCAAACTCTGCAGACGGAGTTTGAGATGCTTCGCATGAAGGAGACGGATTCAATAGATGATTTCACAATAAAACTCACCACCAACGTCAACATGCAAAGGGCGTTGGGAGGAGAGGTAGCGGAGGTTGCGGTTGTGAAGAAGTTCTTGCGATCCGTCCCATCGAAGTTCGTCCAGATTGCTTCGACGATAGAGCAATTTGGCGACTTCACGACGATGACCGTGGAGGAGGTTATCAGCCGTCTCAAGACTCATGAAGAGCGTGTTGGTGGGGTTACCAACAAAGATGAGGAGAAACTCCTCTTGATGATGAGGGAGTTTATGGCTCGTGACAAGAAGTCATCCAATGGTGGTAGACACCAAACTGGCGGTCGTGGAGGCCGTGGCCATGGACGAGGGCGAGGAGGACAACATCGCAACAACGACCGACGGGAAGGTTAAGATCGCAATAACGGTGTTAAAGATAAGTCAAAAGTCGAGTGTTTCTATTGCCACAAGATGGGCCACTTTGCCGCGGAGTGTCGCTCAAAGAAGAGGGACAATGAGGAGAAAGCGCACATGGCCGAAGCTTTCGAGGATCTTGAACCGGCCCTTTTATTGGCGGAGGGCAAAGAAGATCACTCGAAAATGGTATGTTCTAATCTTCTCCTTAATGAAGAGAATGTGCAACCAAGCATTTTTCAAGGCAACGTGGAGAAATCAGATTGGTACCTTGATACGGGAGCTAGCAACCATATGACGGGTTGCAAGGATTACTTCTCCTCGCTAGATGAGACGGTGAGAGGCAAGGTGAAGTTTAGCGATGGCTCTTCGGTGGAGATATGTGGTCGGGGAGCGGTCTTCTTCAAAAACCAGAAGGAGAAGCACAAAGTCTTTACCAACGTCGACTACATCCCGAAACTCCGCGCAAACATTGCAAGTTTGGGACAATTGGAGGAGAACGGATGTAAGATCGTCATGAAGGACGGATTCTTGTGTCTATTCGATCAAGAGAGGCGTCTCTTGGCAAAGGTGGAGAGATCCAAGAATCGTCTCTACATCCTAAATAAGAAGACGGATGCTCCGGTGGCCTTGCTAACGGAGAAATACAAAGACGAGGCGTGGCTATGGCATGCTAGATGGGGACATCTCAATTTCCGGGCACTTCATGATATGGGGCGTTTCAAGATGGTGGAGGGGATGCCCTCCATTGAGCACTCACAAGAACTTTGCGACGGGTGTTTGGTGGCGAAGCAAAGACGATTACCATTTCTGAACGTTGCGGCGGATCGTGCATCAATTCCTCTTCAATTGGTGCATGGAGATTTGTGCGGACCCATCAATCCGGCCACCCCTGGAGGTAAACACTTCTTCTTCTTGCTAGTAGATGATCATAGCAGGTTTATGTGGGTGGAGTTATTAAAATCCAAGGACGAGGCCCTGGATGCATTCAAAAGGCTAAAGGCGCGAGTGGAGATGGAAACGAAGTTCAAAGTGAATGGATTCCGTAGCGATCGAGGTGGGGAGTTCACCTCCAAGGGGTTTGATGCCTATTGTAAGGAAGTCGGGATCAAACGATTCCTCACAACCCCTTATTCTCCGCAACAAAATGGCGTGGTGGAGCGCCGCAATCAAACAGTCATGGGGATGGTTCGGAGTCTTCTCAAGTGCAAAAACGTGCCTATGAAGTTTTGGGGAGAAGCGTTGGCAACCGCGGTGCATCTTCTCAACCGGGCGGCTACTCATAGTGTTGTTGGGAAGACGCCTTACGAGGCATTCTACGGAAGGAAACCAAAAGTGCACCACCTTCGCACTTTCAGTTGCCTTGCATATGCGAAGACGACGAAGCCAAATCTCATGAAGCTAGCGGATAGAAGCACGCGGATGGTGTTTATCGGCTACGAGGCAGGCTCTAAAGCCTATCGCCTGTTCAACCCAGCAACCGACAAACTGGTGATTAGCCGGGATGTTGTTTTCCACGAGGCGAAGTGGGAGTGGGAGGAGAAAAGCCTTGAGGAGCTCTCTGTCCAAGGTCCATTTTTAGCCTCAAAAGAGGGATCTGAAGGTGGATTTGGAGATCAGCTAGAACTGGGCCCCCAAAATTTGGAGGCAATCGGGGGCCGGAACAAGTGCTACCGCAGCCCTATCAGGTGCGTCCGCTGCACCCCGGCCTGCTTCGGGTGTAAACCTCGAGACTCCATCTCCTGTGCATGACAACGCCCCAGCAACTCCACCGCATCTTCAGTTGGGATCTCCTACCTCATTAACTTCACAGAGCGAGTCTTCTTCCGACTCGAGCGGACCGATTCGATTTCGGTCGCTTGAAGAGATCTACGGCGAAACTGAAGACATGGAATTGCATTAGGAGGAGGCTGGACTTTGCCTCTTCGCAGCAGGAGAGCCAGCAACGTTTGAAGAAGCCAAAGACGAACCATGTTGGAGACGAGCTATGGAGGAGGAACTAACTTCCATCCGGGACAATGACACTTGGGAACTCACCACCCTTCCCAATGGTCATAAGCCCATTGGACTCAAGTGGGTCTTCAAGACAAAGCGAGATCTGGAGGGGAACATCGTGAAGAATAAAGCTCGGCTTGTGGCGAAGGGGTATGTGCAGCGACATGGGGTTGATTTCAACGAGGTGTTTGCACCCGTGGCGAGATTGGAGACGGTCCGTTTGCTCATTGCTTTTGCAGCAGAGGAAGGATGGGACATCCACCACATGGATGTCAAATCGACGTTTCTCAACGGGGATCTAGTCGAAGAGGTATACGTCTCTAAAACCCCCAGGTTTTGTCATTGCCGGAGAAGAGCACAAGGTGCTGAAACTCAAGAAGGCGTTGTATGGCCTTCGACAAGCCCCGCGGGCTTGGAATTTCAAGCTGGATCAAAGTCGATCCTCATTGGGCTTTGAGAGGAGTTCGAGTGAGCACTGGTTGGAGTCTATGTGGATGATCTCATCATCACCGGGTCAAGCGGCGTGGAGGTGAACAAGTTCAAATCTCAGATGAAGGAACTTTTCTGCATGAGCGATCTCGGATTACTCACTTACTACTTGCGGATAGAGGTAATCCAAACGCCTCAGGAAATCACCCTTTGTCAGTCTTCGTATACATTAAAAATTCTTGAGAAATTTGGGATGCGAGACTGCAATAGCGCTCAAGTTCCAATGGAACCAAGGCTAAAATTGAGCAAGGCCGGCGATTATCCTTTGGTGGATCCTACGGAGTATAGAAGCGCAATAGGATGCTTGAGATATTTGGTGAATACGCGTCCGGATATTGCATATGTCGTTGGGATAGCAAGCAGGTTCATGGAGAAGCCAAATACTTAGCATTTTGCGGCGGTGAAGCAGATTTTGCGGTATCTGAAAGGTACAAGAGGGTTTGGTCTTTCTTATGAAAGGAATCTTCGTGGAGGAATGAAACTAGTTCGCTATTGCGACAGTGATCATGGAGGGAGCATTGATGATAGGAAGAGCACTACAGGAGTTGCATACTTCCTAGGTCGAAACATCATCACTTGGATGTCGCAGAAGCAACGGGTTGTAGCCTTATCTTCTTGCGAGGCCGAATATATATCAACTTCGATTGTGGCACAGCAAGGAGTATGGTTACTCAACCTACTCGATGATATTCAGAAGCGGATTAGGTGCAAAGCAACTCTCTTTGTTGACAACAAGTCGGCAATTGCACTAACCAAGAACCCCATGTATCATGATCGGTCAAAACACATTGATACTCGTTACCACTACATTCGGGACTGCGTAGAGCGTGGGATGATCGAGGTCGAGTATGTACATACTAACGACCAGCTTGCTGACATATTTACTAAGGCACTCGCAAGGAACAAGTTCGTTGAAATGCGGGAGCGACTTCGAGTGCGTGATGTGAAGGACAAATTAATTAGGGGTTGAATGTTAATAATTAGTTTTTTTAATGTCTGGACTGTTTTTTTACCGTTTCTTTGTTTTTTCATGGGCCTTAATGTTGCAGGCAGTTTTTTGAAGTTTATTTCCCTTCAATAGTTGTAGACGTTTTGCCTTAAATGGTTTAGGAGTTATGATTTAATTAGGTGTTAATTGTTTAGGCGTTTCTTTGTATATCTCCAGCTATATAATGAAGTTGTATTGCTGAATGAAATCATAAGGAAAAAATTACAAAGTTTTCTTTCTCTACCAGTTTTTTTCGTTGAGCTCTAACACGTTTCGACCCCCACCTCTCCCACTCCGGTCCCAAAGTGGCGTTTCGACCAGTAGCGGATCTAGGAGGGGGCAAGACCCCCCCCCCCCCAAGGATTTTGAAGCTTATGTAGGTTTAGTTTTTATTAATTATAAAATATAAGTTATGTGCATAATATAAGTGATGAAATTTAAAAATTGTAAAATATAAGTTATGTATATAATATAGATATATATGTGTATATACAGTTCATAACTCTTGTGAACTTATTTTCAGATCCAATTTCTCTCTCCTAGATAGAAAGAGATCGTCTCTCTCGTTTATCTCGTCTGAGACGTCTCTCTCTCCCCTTTCCGCTAGGGCTCGTTGAGAGCCTCTTAGGAAGAGCTCTTCCCTCGATTGACGATTTGGCGACCTCCTTCGGCGGAATCAAAGCCATATTGTGTTGTTTGGCGTAAATCCAGCCAGCTATCGCGAGATTTGGGCGACGTCGGTTGTGCTGGGTTGGGGAAATTCTGAATCAGACTTTACCTTTGGGTTTTCTTCCTTTTCCTTCAATAAATTTCACTGTAAGTTCTCCTCTCTCTAATTTTATGGTTTGAAATAGGGATTTATTGTGGTTTGACTTAGATTTGTGGTGTTATATAAGTATATATGCTTTGGGTGTTCATCAATTGATTTTAATTTGATATAGGTTTGTTGTCAGCACAACTGTTCGCCCTCAACTACTCAAGCCTTCACAATCTCGTTCCGTCTTATGGCCTTACGACTCTTATCGAATCACGCTCCAAGGGTATCGCCTTTTTCCCCACTATTTTTTTGCATTACATTCAATTTCGTGCGATGAGAGTCCCCTCACACCATTGTGGTAAAGGACGGGGATTCCGCTAGCCGCTAGGGAGTGGGATTGTGTCCCTAGTTTCTTCTATGTTTTGTCTGCACGTAGAGTCCCCTCCTACTATGTGGTAGCGAGTTGGGAGTCCGTCAGGGCGTGAGATTGCGACCCCGATGTATTATGTTTTTTTTTATGTTTTTTACGAACTACTATGTCGATTGTATCCATCCCCGTCATGATACTTGGATTAGAAGCCCGAGCGCATTTCCGGGTTAGGCATGTTGTGTGAAGCTCATTCGTGTCATTGACACGGATCGGTGATTTTGTTTGCATTTAGATTATTGTACGCAGGTATTATGACGGTCATAGTGCCGTTCTTTCTCATTCAGATTTAAAGAACTTGCCAATAATTTCTAAACTTTGTGAGAAATTTGCCGAAACGAAGAAATCAAATATCTATTATCTTGTTGACAAGCTAATTCAGCTAATCTTGACACTTCCGGTCTCAACAGTGACTACAGAACGATCATTTTCTGCTATGAAGCTTATTAAAACAAGACTGTGCAGCAAAATGAAAGATAAATTTCTGACAAATTGTATGACTCTCTACATAGAACGAGAAATAACAGAGAAGATCGAGAAAGATGTGATCATTGATGAATTCTATGAGTTGAAAAAACGGCGTGCACAACTAAAATAAGGTAACATCCATATTATAATTTTTCTTTTATTGTTAATGCTAAAATTTCAAATTAGAAAATTTTTTTTCTTATTATATTTTGATTCACAATTTTTTTGGGCCTCCTTACTTCGAATCCTTGATCCATCCCTGATTTCGACCCACCGGATGCACCTGCCATCGCCGAACCAAATATAGCCTAAATGCTAAAATCTTTTGTTAGATGACACTAAGCATTATCTATACTATATGAAAAGGGAAAAACATCATTTGGTTAAACATTTGCTTTTTGATTTTATCCCAGAAATTTTTATTTTTAAATTTATGTTTTTTTATTTTAAAAAATGTGCTCACATAAAGAAAGCCCTCTAACTACAATAAAAAGTATGTTTTCTACGTCACTAGCAAATCTCCGTGCACACCGTAAAAATGAGTGACAAGCGTAGTATAAGACTCAAAGATTTGCGAGCGATGGGAACGCTGTCACGCCGGGACAATGCCGTGATCGAGATAATGTCGCGCCGAGATACTGTCGTGATTGGCCGTAGGAACGGAGCCCCGTACTTGACACTCGTATGTCTAAACAAGAAAATATCACATATCCATATAATGAATTGACGGGTGCATTAGTTCAAAGAAGCAATTTTAAATAAAAGTATAGTCAATTATAACACACTATAAATGATGTTTGGTGTTCATCATAGCATAAATTTCATAATAAGTGTGCAATCAATTTAAATTAGTACCAACACTGTGTTTTCTAACTAACGAAAATTACAAAATAAGTCGACAAATAATTTTGAGTTACAAAATTTTCATTAAATTTAAGCAAGAAGAAGCTTTTGTAAAACAAGCAGTTGTGCACGGGGATCCCGTGTGCGGCGGCAACATTGGTCGTGAGGACGACATTGGTCGTGGGAGCGACATTGGTCGTGGACGACGATATTGATCTAGGGTGACGACATTAGTCGTAGACGACAACATTGGTCCTGAAGGGGCGACATTGGTCGTGGACGGCGATATTGATTGTGGGCGGCGACATCAGTCGTGGGCGGCGACATTGATTGTGGGCGGCGACATTGGTTGTGGACAGCGACATTGTGCGTGGGGACCCCGTGCGGGCGGCAACATTGTGCGTTGGGACCCCGTGCGGGCGACAACATTCGACAAGGTCGGTGGCATTCAGCGGAGGACGGGCATTCGGCGGGGGAGGGGCATTTGACGGGGGTTGGGCATTCGACGGGGGTGGGGAATTCAGCGGGGGCGGCAGCATTCGGCGGGGGTGGAGCATCCGACAAGGGAGGGCATTCAGCGGGGGCGGCAACATTCGGGGAGGTCGGCCGCATTCAACGGGTGTGGCGACATTCGGTGGAGGTGGAGACATTTAGAGGGGGCGGTGGCTTTCGATGGGTCAGGGCATTTGATCGGAACAACATTCAGTGGAGAAGCATACAAATTAAAAATGAATGGAAAGCTGATATTAAGTAAATATTTAAATGATCATTTTTAGGGTAGTGTATGGTTTAACAAATTTGAGATATTCAGTAAAATAATTGTTTCCGGTAGAGATTAAGGCTCCGTTTGGGGGACTTATTTTCACCGGTCAAGCGGTTGCGACCGCATGAACCAGATCTTAATTAAAATTTGGTTCATACGATCGCAACCGCTTGACCGGTGAAAATAAATCCCCCCAAACAGAGCCTAAGAATTAAAATTACAAAATTCAAGCAATTGATCTTCTTCTTTAATGAGAAGTATTTTCGAGTGAGCAAGGGCGTATTCATATTTTGCCCCTTCCCATACCCGAGTAAGAATGTTGAAAAAAATTAAAACATGGGAAACCATAAATTGAACAGTGAAGCTAAAAAATTAAGAACTTATATTGAAGAAATCTTAATAATAAAAAATATATAGAGACCAAATAATTACACACTTATAATTCAAACCAACTTACTTCTATTTCCTGTTTTTCCTCCCAGTCAATCCATCATCCATTTTTGGCACTCAGTAAGACCACTCGGTGCTGGAGAAAAAGAAGATAAAAATCAAAAGGAGTTCAATGCATTGACAAAGAAAAGACTGCGGGGAGTAGGCCTGTAAACGAGTCGAGCTCATCAAAAAGAGTCGGCTCGAGCTCGAGCTCGAGCTCGAGCTTTTTTTTTTGGGCTCGAGATCGACGAGCTTGTTTTATGCAGCTCGAGCTCGTCTAGATTGTATCAAGCTCGATTTGAGCTCGGTGAGCCTGCCGGGCTCGGCTCGAGCCTGTCGGGCTCGGCTCGAGCCTGCCGGGCTCGGCTCGAGCCTGCCGGGCTCGGCTCGAGCCTGCCGGGCTCGGCTCGAGCCTGCCGGGCTCGGCTCGAGCCTGCCGGGCTCGGCTCGAGCCTGCCGGGCTCGGCTCGAGCTCGGCTCGAGCTCGGCTCGAGCTCGGCGAGCTCGGCTCGAGCTCGGCGAGCTCGGCTCGAGCTCGGCGAGCTCGGCTCGAGCTCGGCGAGCTCGGCTCGAGCTCGGCGAGCTCGGCTCGAGCTCGGCGAGCTCGGCTCGAGCTCGGCGAGCTCGGCTCGAGCTCGGCGAGCTCGGCGAGCTCGGCTCGAGCTCGGCGAGCTCGGCGAGCTCGGCTCGAGCTCGGCGAGCTCGGCTCGAGCTCGGCGAGCTCGGCTCGAGCTCGGCTCGAGCTCGGCGAGCTCGGCTCGAGCTCGGCGAGCTCGGCTCGAGCTCGGCGAGCTCGGCTCGAGCTCGGCGAGCTCGGCTCGAGCTCGGCGAGCTCGGCTCGAGCTCGGCGAGCTCGGCTCGAGCTCGGCGAGCTCGGCTCGAGCTCGGCGAGCTCGGCTCGAGCTCGGCGAGCTCGGCTCGAGCTCGGCGAGCTCGGCTCGAGCTCGGCGAGCTCGGCTCGAGCTCGGCGAGCTCGGCTCGAGCTCGGCGAGCTCGGCTCGAGCTCGACGAGCTCGACGAGCTCGAGCTCATCTAGATTGTATCAAGCTCGATTTCCTGTCATGCGATTTTTTAACTCTGTTCCCATTAAAAATTTTGACTTTAATTCTGTTCTCATTATAAAAATTAGCATTAATGAAGTCAAATATGGTCTATACTGAAGAAAATACTCAATCACAACAATGTCCTAAAAACCTCTTTAAAAATTCTGTCATCACACTCTGCAGCCAAGCAAGATTAACAGCAGATACCTGTTCTAATTAACAGAATTGCTAAAGTTTAATGCCTGTAATCTATTTTATTTTATATCCTAAAATATTTTCACACAAAGTTAGCAAAATAAAAAATAATTTCAACCTGTGAACAAACATACCATTGGTTGATAAGCTGGAAAATAGTTAGTTTGTCATGGTAGCTGCTAGAGTGGATAATAATTACAAGGAACTCAAGTCTCTCTGGATGATAAGCTGGAAAATAACCAACATGTAAATCAGTCTATAAGGGAGGACCTTGAATAAGAGAATAGCTGCTAGTTAAGAGGAGACCTTACAGATGTTTGTAGTTGGTCAAGAATTTTCAAATCAATTTCTTTCTGACGGGTTGGAATAGTGCAGAGATGAGATAACAAGTAGGTATAAATCTTGCTTAGAGTCTCATTTTTACTGAAATCATACATGTTGAATGCATACACCTGTAAATTATAGCAGAAGAAGACTATAAACATGGAGTAATCATACATGTTGAATACATTTCCATGCAGCAGAGGACTATAAAACAGCAGGGTTTATAGCAGATTGCAGAAGACTATAAACCTATAAATTATACATGTTGAATGCATACAATTATAAACCAACAGGGTCTCTATTTTAATAAAATAAAACGGCAGTGCACAAAATAAAACGTGACAGAAAACATGAAATTTGATCAGAAGTGTTTGCATGACCAATCATCCAACTTGCAGAACACAAAAAAACAACCCAATATTCCATATTGAAGGCTTAAAATAGATCCTTAGTTGATCCATTTATTCCATTATCCTTTCAATGTGTCATCATCAATCGGAAGAAGAACTTGCACCGCTTTCTTCTCGCTCTGCAATTCAAAATATAGATTATTAAAAATCAGATTGAGAGATGTACTTTTTTTATTTAAAAAAATCATAATCATGTAAATTTACATTGGTCTTCTTTTTAACTCCGAAACGTTTTCTCACCCAATGACATCCACACATCAAAACTTGAACTGTATCCGTCTTTAACGATGCACGATATTTATCAATGACTCTACTACCTGTTACACTCGACATTTTCTCGTAAGTGTTTGCACGTTATAAATTCATTTAAACTATCAAATTAATCCCCTATGATAAAATAAAAACAAAAGAGATGGTTTTGAGTTTTCACAACTGATAAATTATTATTAGTAAGTTATATAGTTGGAATTATATTTGGTTTATGGTTTGGGCTTGATAGTTTTTTTTGTTCGACTATGGGTGGTTGTTCGGCCATGTTATGTGATAACTGAAGTTGTTGTTTGTATGGCCTTGAAAGAACAAATAGGCGAATGAAATTCTGAGGGGATTCATTAATAATTAAACATTGTTCTATTAACGTGTCGACACGAGGTTCTATTACGGGCGAATGAACGTCATGCACATGAATGAATGATATGAGTATGATGAATTGCCAAACCAGTGGAGCCGAAAGGCATAAACGCGGGTTGATCGTACTGGTTTTTGAACATGATGACCCTACGAGGTCAACTCAAAATAGGAAACATGATGAAACATGTATATGAATGAATATAGATTCATCTCCCCTAATAGTACCTAATGATGAAACTCATGAAATTTAGACTTAAGTGTATATGTTCTTACCTCTCTTTTATAGATGTCATCTCGTTACATGTACTGATAAACCATACAACTGATTGACCTATGAACGCCACTGTTTATATTCATGCTGACATACAACTGTTATTATGAATGTGAAATACTGACATACATATGATGCTCTAGTCTTATACCTGTTTCAAATTTATGGCAAAGATACTATGCAAATTGTTATACATATATTTCTCACTTGTTTCCATGTATAGCATGTTAAGGAGATATCGTCTCGCTTAGTCTTTCATAAAGACTAATGGTTTCAAATTCTAATTTTTAGGTACAGGCAAGTCACAAACTGGCCAACGCTAAGGATATGATTGGAGATAGATATGTAGATATGCAGATACTTATTACTTTTGTGTTATGCACTTACTGTTTTAAAGGCTTTTGTTAAAGCTTCACTTTGTCATAAACTCATGTGTATAAATGTATACGTCGTATAAGTAGAAGATAAACACTATAACATGACTCTGATATATGTACTTTTATTTTGGACTTGTACGTATGTATGTGCTCTTTGTGAAATGCTTAATAGATGTATATGATTTTATGGAGTATATATTATGTATGTTGATTGTGGCGGACTGCGGGCCGTTACACTACTAACACTAAATGTAGCTTCTGAAACAACTGAGGTAATATGTATTGCTAAAATATCATTTGCCAATGTTGATAATATTTTGTACTTTAGAGCATGAACTCTCCACCATTCCAAACATCAAATTTTTGTTCACCTCTGCTTAGATCTTTCTCATTCATATAACAATTTTCTTCAAGGTATATGTCAAGTTCGGATTTTTGTGGCTGAATGGATTCCACTGATTTCACATAATTAAAATACTCAGACCAATCATATTGAGTTTGAACATGTCTATTAGAGTGCCTACTTCCTTCAATTTCTCCACTCACCTCACCTTCGACCATATGATTTTCCACATACTCTGCATAAAGTTTTTGCAAGATGACCTTAACAAGGTTAATTTCTAACTCGGCTCTTTGAACAGAATATAATTTAGGAAAAAAGAACTCAAACGCTCGCATTTTGCACCGTGGATCCCAAACGGTCCAACAGACATTAACAAATTAGAAGCACTTCAATATTTGTCAAACTTTAGTTTCATTTTCTCAACCATGTTATGAATAAAAAAATCATTGTCCAGTGATTTTTTATCTAACAAAACTTTAACTCTACTAACCTCATTAAGAAATAAATTTGAGGTTGGATACTCACTTCCAGAGATAATGTGTGTCGCAGTCCAAAAAACCTCCAACACCGAGCATACTTTCTCAATTTTGACCCAATCATCCTCAGATGGGCAACTATCATAATGTGGATCTCGCTCTGCGAACCTGGGAAATACATCTTTGAATTTACATACAGCTGCCAGCATCTCATACGTGGAGTTCCACTTTGTCCGACAATCATCAACAAGCTTTCTTTCTGGAAGATTTAACTGCTTAACAATCTCAGAAAATATTTTAAGTCTAACATCCGATCTTTGAATATACTCGGCACTATCACGAATAACATTAACAATGTCTTTAATTTCTGAGATACCGTCTTGCGCTATGAGATTTAGAATATGTGCACAACATCTAACATGGAACAATTTTCCATCACAAAGTAATTTTTGTGTGCTTCTAATATAAATCTTCAAATTCTCTATGGCCGCATCATTAGCAGATGCATTATCAACAGATATTGTTTGAATCTTACTTTCAATGTCCCAATCTTTCAAACACCGTCATATAGCATCTGCAATTTCAAGTCCTCGTCGAGGGGGTGGAATGTGAACATAATTGAGGACACGTTTTTGTAGCTTCCAATTCTGATCAATCCAATGACCAGTTATTACCATATATTCGATCCTTTGATTTTTTGATTTCCAACAATCTGTAGTGAGGCTAACTTTAGTCACATTTTTCAACAATGTTTTCTACTTTTTTTTCTCCATCTCGTACACACTCACACAATAAGTGGTCGTTGTTTTCCACGAAATGCTCTTCCACTATGGTATTTCCCGTCTTTGCATCAAATTGAAACCTTCTTCCTCCACAATAGAGAACGGGTGCTCATGCATCAAAATCCAGATATCAACGAACTCTTTCATGACTTCCATGTCAACTTTCCCATCTTGTAGTTCAGGGAAAGAAGAGGGATCTACAGTAGATGACACAAACCATAGTTGTGTTTGGGTATGTGACGATCTCTTCTTCTCAGCCTTTGCTTTATGATGTGCAACACAATTCTGGAGATGCCTGTGAAATTGAGTTGTTGGAGTAGTTTTGGATTGGCGAAACTCTTTTTACAATGATTGCAGGAAATCCTTACTAGGCCATCTTTATCTTTGTCTTCCGTAAATTCTAACCAAATCGAAGACTTCTTCAACCTTTTTGCTTTTTGTAGGTCCTCATTATTGTCCTTAATTTCAGTACTTGTCTCAAGAGTATCATTATTAGCTTTGTTTTCCACTTCATTCACAATTGAATCCATATCACCAATTATCCTTTCGATTGTTTCCTCGTTATTCTGCATAATCGGACTAGTAGAATCACCGACAAAGTCCATATCTATAAAAATTTAGAAACAAGATAATAGCCCGAAGGGATCTGATCATATGTAGATGCTAAACATTATAGCTACAATAAGACAATCATAAAAAAGAAAATAAGATGGAAGAAATGAGCCCGAAGGGATCTTATCATAAGTAGATGCTAGGGAGAAAAATAAAAAAATTGATTCCAAAGGTAATAAGTCTATACAAATGAGAAAGTCTGTACAAATTGTTTTAAATTATGGAGTTAATGACCATCAATTCATTACTGCACATTACATCCAAAGCAGTATAGTCATGCATCTTTTGGTTGGAAAATGATCAAACATGACTCAAAGTGTAATAAGTCCCATAATTCTTATACATCTATGAAAACTGGTATGTCAAAAAAAGATTGTTTTTTATTTAGAAAAGTCTGGATTGTGATATACTTAGCAGGAGAAACCGCAAGATTACCCACAAACAATTGCAGCAAAAAAATAATAACAAGGTTAATAAATAAGCAAAATCATCTTGTTCTCGTGATTCTTATCTTCTTCCCAAAGCATCCATCAAATATATGGTGTAAAATTAAGTTTTGAAGAATTAGTAGTGAAAACTCATAACACATATTTACTGATACATATATAGAGACAGAAAAGCAGAAAAATAAAAGCAAACAAACAAGTATATCACATTATCACTCACCTAAAATGAATAGGAAGATGAAATAGAACAAACGACGGCAGAAATAAAACCTAAAAAAAAAACCGATCAAAAAAACCTAAAAAAAATCAATCGAAATGAAGAGGAAGATGAAATAGAACAAACGGCGTCGGAAATCAAAAGATTACTTGAGGAAGAAATGAAGAATGTACCTAGCTAGCCATCAACAATGGCGCGCAAAGTCACAAGTAACATACCTAAGGGCTTGTCCACTTGTGAGTAGACGAGCGACAAAGAGAAGAGACGGCGTCACGGCGGTGCGCTGGCCGGTGACTGGCGAGGAGAAGTGGAGTAGAGGAGACACGAGTCACACGACGATGAGGCGAGGAGCGGCGGAACCGCGGAAACTTGAAATTTGGAAACCCTAAATCATCGTGGAAAACAGGAGAAGAAAATATCGGGACCGGGATATTTTGTGGGAGGTTGAACTGCTGGAATGATGATATGTAGGTTTTAGATATTAAAGGTAATATTATACAGTACTTATATATTATTTACAAATAATGAATTAATAATATAATATAATATTTGATTTTTAAAAAAGCTCGCGAGCCGGCTCGCGAGCTCGTGAACAAGATTAACTAGGCTCGAGCTCGGCTCGAAAGCAGACTCGAGCTCGAAATGCTCGAGCTCGAGTCGAGTTTTTTTCGAGCCGGCTCATCGAGCTCTCGAGCCGGCTCAACTCAACTTGCACCCCTAGCGGGGAGGGAGCAGTGATTGCCTCTCCTCTACAATACAGAAACAAAAGTAAAAGACTCAGGTTCATGCGGGCGAAACCGTTTGACTGGTAAAAATAAGTCCTCCCAAACGGAGCCTCATTCTCTAGCAGGTATTGTTTCTCCACAGCCCTTCCATCCACCAAGGATGTCCTTCACTATTCCTAAAAATAAAAATAAAAATAAAAATTGGAAGCCTAAGCTTATTCTTAAGCAAGACTTTCTCATCCAAAATCAAAGCAAAACAATATGAAAAAAAAATCACATGCTTTTCGGCGGCAGCGGGTGGGAGAAGTTGTCGAGGAGGAGAACCTCTTGCGGCGAGGCACTGTGGAGAAGAATCTTTGTCAGCTGAGGTAAAGCTCTGTCAAAGCAAAACATTATGAGTGCAGCGGCGACATTAGGAGTGCTGTGGCAACATTAGGAGTGCGGTACCTCCATAAATTTTGATTTTATTAGAAAGTTCATCAAAATATTAAGTTTTTTTAGTTCAATTGAAGAAATCAATAAACTAAAAAAGTGTTTTAAGTAATAAAAAAACACAAATAAATATGTAATGAGGGAGATCTAGAGAGAGAGTATACGATTGAAACAAATGTTGACTCCGTGAATGAGATGTTCTCGAGCTGCCTCAGAAAAAGCATAAGATGTTGGGTTTGGGTTCCCTTTGAGGTGGACAAAATCCATGATGATGGACGTCAAGAGGTCCATAATGAGGTGGTTCGAGTCGCAAAGGGATCTTGACGTGATCCAGCGTAAGATCAAAGGGATAATATGGTTTCACGACTCGAATTTATATTTCTTATATTATTATCTTACATATATAATAATATATATATGAGAGAAATAAATCTATTCTACCCCAATCAGCAGCCGCCCATGTGATGTTTAAAGGAAGAAAAAAAGAGAATATGAGAACCATATCATCCACATGATGAAATGTTAAAAGAAAAAAGGTGAGCTAAACTAAAAAAAGACTGGCTTGTGAATGGGGAAACTGACACATTTTTTCTATTTATTCTCCAAACTATGACACAACATGGTCATCTCTTTCGCGAAGAACTGTGAAACAGCCGCCTGTCACCTTTTCCCCTCCAGCATACAAAGTCCGCTCTCCTTCCACCTCTTGTCCTCCTTCTCTGGATCGAGACTTTCTCGTCGGCGACCTTGAACGGTGCCGAAGCCAGAGCAAGCGGCGGTGGTCGGAGGTCGTAAGGCCGCGCGGAGTACGATGTTGATATTTGATGACGGTGATTGTCGCGAGGGCGAATGCGTCAAAGATCTTTATACGGGGGCTGATTCGGGAAGCGTTGTTGGCATCGTACTTGTGTGGCAGTGCTGCAGTGCTCGTGTGCGAAGGAGCGGCGTAGGTGGAAGCTGATTTGGGCGGAGCCAGAGAGACGTTGGCGGAGGCAAATTAATTTGGGCGGAGCCGGAGAGGCATAGACAGTGTTTGGCGACCGTCATTTGGGCTCGGGAGAGCAAGGACCGTTGAAACATTGACAGTGTTTCCGGATCACGATCATGGTCGTGTAGTGGTGAAGAGCGTGCATCTTGGAACAAAGGACGACAATGTGCAATCATCGTATTCACTCGGGTGAGTATTTTGGGTCGCATATGTGGCTAGCGGCGGTCAGCGTGAGGAAGCATTTTAGCTCAATTAGACTTTGGTAGTGAGGTATTTTAGCCTCGAGCGGGACAATCTACTGACGGATTGCAGACTAATCGGAGTGCGTCTGCGACGTGGTGTGTCGACGTAGGCGGACAACTTGACGTAATATTGAACTTCCTTGAAAGACTGCAGGGGATTTAGAGAGCCAGTTTGGAGCGAGTCACTCTGACTCGAACTTGATCGTCTTTGTCGGTATATCTGTATCTTCATATTGTCTTTATTTTGTGTTAGTTGTAAGATCCATCCAGGGATCACAGGGGAAATTCATTGTATGGTGAATATCATTTAGTGGAGGTTTTTCAGGTTGGACTTTGATCTTCTCATGATTTTTATCCTATTTTGGGGGGTTTCCACCTATACACCTTTGTGTTTGAGATTATTTTTGTTCTTGCGTATTTCGCTGACGACTTTTGTAGGTATCTTAGCTCGCGTTCTCACGTACACTCAGATACGTGAGAGCGTGTTTCTCTTAACAAGTTGTATCAGCGCTAGGTTCAGTCGAGTCGATTGGATATTTCGGATTTGTGAATAAGTGTGGTAGGTGGCGACCATAGGTCCGCTCCCTATCTTTCTAATCACGTTCTTTGAAATAGTCGGCTCCAAGATTAGTAGTCAAAGTTGACATTGGATTGAGTACAGATGGATTTGAGTTCTGAGATGGTTATGAAGTTGAACGGGGCCAACTATCATGAGTGACATCTGATGATGGAGGACTTGATCTACGTTAAGGGTTGACACTCACCTATCTTCGAGGAGATGCCCAAAGATATGTATCTTGCAAAATGGGCAATCAAACACCACAATGTGTGTAGCTTTGTTGGGCGATTTATAGAGCGCAATGTTCACAATCATGTGGCGAGTATCACTTATACTAATGTGCTATGAAAGACATTGAAGTCTTTATATGCAAAGAGTATCAGAATGAACAAGTTTTTGTTGCTGACGAAGATTAGTGATTGCAAGTATAAGGTGGGCACACCTATACTTGATCACGTGAATGAGTTTCAAGGAGTGTTGAATCAACTATCTAGCATGAAGGTGACCTTTGATGATAAAATAAATGCATTGTGGTTACTTAAGCCTCTCCTTTCCTCTTGGGAGATTGTTCGAGTTTCACTAATAAACTCATCTTCAAGAGGTGTTTTGACTATGAAGGTTCTGAAGAGTGGGATTCTAAATGACGAGGTGAGAAGAAAATCTCAGGGTGAGTCCTACGCCCATTCAGATGTTTTGTATACTGAGTATAGGAGGAGAAAATGATAGAGATGACAAAAGATCTAATAGGAGTAAGTCCAAGCCGTATAAAACATTGAATGCTTTCATTGTGGCAAGAAGAGGAACATTAAGAGGAATTGTCATGTTTGGAATAAATTACAGACACAAGAATCAGAGAAGCAAGATGAGGTCATGACTTTAGTTGTGACAGCCTTTGATGATGATCTACTCTTTGCAGTTGATGTGGTAACAATTGACCTCATTCGTAGAGATGATATGTGGTTGGTGGACTCGGGGGATTCGACACACATTTCGAGCGATATAGCACAGTTTGCTACTTACACCTCATGTGATTGTGGGGTGTTTAGTATGGGAAATGAGTGAGTTTGTAGAGCAGCGTCGGTGATGTGCACCTGTAGACGAGCACATATTCTGTTTTAGTGCTCAAAGACGCTTGTCATGTACCGAACATCCGATTCAATTTGTTGTGTGTTGGACGATTGGATGCAGATGATTATGCTAATAGATTTGGTGACAGACGATGGAGACTGGTCAAAGGTTCCTTAGTCATAGGTCGTGGCAGCATGATGTCCGACATTTATTGTTTGGAGGCTTATGAGCTCATCATTTCCTGTGGCTTTATCTTCAGGCTCCTCTTCTGCAGCCCTGAAGGCTATGGTCTTTTCTTTCCTTGTGGCTGGAGAGGCAGCCTTCTGTTCTTCTTCTCTATTTTTAATGAGCAGCTCATATGATTTGAGCTTGCCCAGGAGAGCTTCAGTGGTAATCTCATTCAGACTTCTGGCATCTTTGATTGGCCAGATTCTTGAATCCCAAGTGCTGGGAAAGCACATCAGGATTTTATCATTTAGTTCAGTTAAAGAGATTTTCTTGTCCAAAGTCTTTAGCTCATTGACAATTAGACTTAGTCTGTTGTACATGTCAGCCACTGATTCAGCTTCTCCTTTCTTGAAGTTCTCATATTGACTTATCAGATGAGACCTTCTATCCTTTCTTTCATCAGCAGATCCTGAGACAATTTCAGAGAGTTTGTCCCAGGTTTCTTTGGCTGAGTTGCATTCAGCTACCTTTTGAAAAATATCATCAGACATAGTTTGGGCTAAGATGTTCATAGCCTTAGCATCTGCAATCTTCCACTTCTTTATATCTGCATCTGTTCCAGAAGGAGGTGGAACAGCACTTGTACTTGAGCTTGCTGGTGGAGTTGGACACACTGTCAAGACAGAATTAAAGATATCCTCATCAATAGAATTCATATATAATCTAATCCTTGCCTTCCAGAGTGCAAACTTGGAGAGGTTGCACACTGGTGGTCTGGTGCTTGCATAATCTTTGTTCTGTGCCATGTCTCTAAATGAGTAGATAGATGTATAGAAAGTAATCCTCTACAGAGATTGATCTTATCAGGGATCTTTTGGTTCAGGTGTTAACCAGTATGAGCAACCAACCTGCCTCTGATACCTATTGAAAGTGAGGGTAAGATCTATCTCAACTCTAGAGGGGGGTGAATAGAGTTTACTTAAAATAATTTTTCACAGATTAATAAAATAGCACAAATTAAAATTCTATTTAAGCTATAGTGTAGAGTGCTAACAGAAACTTAAAAACTGAAAGGAAAAGGACACAGCACACAGCAGACAAATCACACAAGCACAACCAGAAGACACAAGGGAATATAGTGGTTCCCCAAAACTGGGTACATCCACTCTTCTACCACCCTTGGTAGGAATCCACTCAGGACTGAGTTGATCAGGTGTCCTGACACCAATGAGCTTTTGATAAGGTGCTCAAAAACCAAAGCTAGATTTTTTGATAAGGTGTCTTGCCACCACTGAGTTTTGACAAGGCTCTCAGAACCAGACAGAACTTTTGAAGGGAGTTCAAGAACCCTTTTACAGCAGGAAAAGTAAAAGTAAAAGTTGAAGTTGTCTTCTCTGTTCTCAGTCAAATGAGAGAAGCACAAGTGGATTGAAGATGTCAAAACTCCCCCTGAGATGTAGAGAGGTTCAGGCAGAGAAGCTTTGCAGAAGGGTGATAGGTCTTCAGAACTTGATCTCCAGCAAAGAATGGTTTCAGCAGGACAGCTGAAAGATGATGTGTCTGGAGATCTAAGATGAGGATGCAAGAACACTTAGTCAGCTAGAAGATCTTGATGTTGTAGTTTTCTTGTTCTTCTGCTAACAGTATTCTTCTGTGTGTTTTCTTTTTCTTTCTGTCTATCAGCTCTGTCAATTTTTTGTTGTTATTGTTCTGTATATCTAAGGACCATAGTAATAGAATTGATTTTCTGAATATTCTCCTTGTCCAAAGATGGCCGTTGGTCAGTCATAAATGTTTTCCATAAATGGTCTTGTCTTTTAGAGGAAAGTCCAGCAAACAATCTCTGAATGATACCTTGAAACTTGCTCCAAACGGCTGGGAGATCTTCTGTCATAAATGCTGATAATATTCAAAAACATTCCAAAGAATCAGCAGCATTTGAAATCTTGAAGACGTTGATCTCTCCAAATAATCGTCGATCTGAGCTCTACGATCGTCGAACTGAGCTCAGAGATGAACTGAGATAAGCAGACAGAAATCGTCGAACTGAGCTCAAAGATCGTCGAACTGAGCTCAGCGACCTGAGAAACAGCTGAAGGAGGCATCGTCGAACTGAGCTAGACGATAGTCGAGGGGAGTTCGACGACTAAGCAGAAGCTAGCTAAAAGCAGATAGTCGATCTGAGCTCGAAGATCGTCGACCGGAGTTCGACGATTTGTTGAAGTTGAGCTCAGAGAGCGTCGAACTGAGTTCGACGATTCGTCGACCTGAGCTCGACGAAAATTGCTTTAGACTTAGCTCTTCATCCTCGATCTTGGAGTGGTCTTGGGGGCAGCTTCAAAACTAAGTTCTATGCCCTAGACTCATTCTAATGTTGACCTTCTCAACTATACAACTAGGTCAACTAGGATCCTAAGACAAGCATAGTGATCCTTACCCAAATTAGTAATAGGGTGTTCCAACAATCTCCCCCTATTTGGGTTAGGATTACTATTTACAGACAATCATAAAGAGCATTCAATAATACAGAAGTTAAATACAAAATGCAGAGAAACAGCAATGCATATCACAGATAAATAGCAGTAGATATCCAAAGGTGGATGATATGTTTGCTTACACAGATCACTTCTTTTCAGTTCCCTTTTTAAATAAAATTTCTCTGTTAGGGTTTAGGGCTTCTTTCTTGGACCTTCTGTCATCTTCTGCACCTAGAGAGGTTTGAGATCTTGGCCTTGGAACTACAGCCTCTGGGTGCAGCTTCATGTAATCTTCTGGATTGAAGAATTTCCTTGAGGCATACTTTTCCAGTTCTTTCTTTCTTTGTTCTGATAAGGTTGTAATGTTGGATATTTCTTTGCCTTGTTCTCTAGCCTTCTTAATCTGATCAAGAGCAGCCAACTCTTTCATCCTAGCAGTCCAGGCCACAGGATTGTTCTCAGGATCCTCATATGGAACAGCAGGTTCATATTTGTTGAGAGATTCAGGAGCAGGAGAGGTCCTTGGAGCAACTGTGTCTTTCAGTTTGTAAGGGTAAGGACCTGAAGTAGAGTCAGAATGGCCTTGTCCTTCCCTTTGATAGGGTCTCTGTCCTCTTTGATTTCCTCTGTAACTACCCCTTCTGGGTTGATATCCTCTTTGATGTTGTCCCTTTTGGTAATACTTAGAATAGGATTGAGAGGAACTTTGTCTAGGAGCTGGAGCTTGAGGAGCTGAGCCTGATCCAGAGTCTGGAGGAGGAGGAGGAGGAGGCTGATGTTGAGATGATCCTTTTTCATATTTGTCAAGCTTTCTTCTCTTTTTCATGGCCTTTAGTTGGTTCTTGGAAAATTGCATCCATGGTTCAGTGATGGGGCAGTCATGCAGAATGTAATATGGAATGTCATTGGAGTCTTTGGCTTTGGCAGGAGGAACTGACATCATTGCTTTACTTCTGGCTTTTCTCTTTTTGGCAATTGTGCTGGCAGAATCATCAGAATCAGTTCTGTACTGATCACTTTCAGAACTCTGAGGTTGATCATATAAAGCATCAATTCTTCTGAGATATTCTTCTTGAGCTTTGAGCTTTGCAGCAGCAGCAGGAGCAGGAGCAGGAGCAGGAGCAGGAGCAGGAGGAGAGGAAGCAGCAGGGATAGCAGAATCATCAGAAGGAGGAGTGGGATCTTCCAAGTATGAGGTAAGCTTTGCATCATCAGTTTCAACAACATTTTCCTCAGCATTAGGTGCTGGAATCATTTCTATGTCAGCAGCAGCAGCAGTATCAACAAAAGGAGGCACAGTGGCCTTAGTAGCAGCATCAGATACATCCACAGCCTTCCATGACTTGATATAGGAAACAATTTGGCTGGGATTACAGACAGGTACAGGCACAATGGCCTTGGACAGATCTTCAACAGTAATTGGAGGCAGATAGCTGAAATAGGCTGTATCAAATCTGGATAGCAACCTCTGCAGATTAAGTGCAAAAGCACATCCTGAGCTTGCTGAGAGAGTAGAAGCTGGAGCTGGAGCTGGCACATCCACTTCTTCATAAGGCATCTCCCCCTGCCTTGGTTCAGAGAGAGGTGAACCAAGGCACCCAGTAGAAGGGATTGCCTGGGAGGAGGAAAAAGAATCAAGCTTGGTGGACAGCTCCTGGACTTGCTTCAGGAGTGGAGTCAGGGAGGACTCCAGCAGAGATACCAGCTTGGGAGCTAGCAACTCATAGAGCCTGTCAGCCAGGCTAGAAAGATCTACATGCCCAAGTGAGGCTTGAGCAGAGGTAGTAGTCAAGGTGGATGGAGGGATGGTGACTGAAGCTGAAAAGGTGGAGGTAGGTGGAGTAGGGATTGTTAGTTCAGAAGATGGAATGATGGGGATAGAGAAGGTTGAGGTGGAGAGTGGGAGAGTAAAGGAGGGTATGAAGGAGGGTTGAGAGAGAATGTCAGTGAGCATTTGGTGGAGGGAAGATGTCTCAGGAGGAGAAGAGGGAGAGTCATCCATGAAGGAATCCTCTAAAAGGGAGAATGATGGTTGAGTGTGGATTGGATAGGAAAAGAGAGGATGGAAGTCCTCTGAGGAGGATGGTGGAGGGGATGACATAGGTGAGGAAATGGTAATAGGAGATGAGATAATGATGGTGGAGACTGGTGGTAAGGAGGTGATGCTTGGGTATATGTGGCTTGGGTGGATATGGCTTGAGGAGAAGAAGAAGCAGACAGCTCTTCTACTGAAGGAGTGACCAGATTGGTCCTTGTGCCTGAGTGAAGTGTTGCAGCAGCCCTGGAGGGGTTGATTATCTGCCTGTCCCATTTACTGAAGAGGGCACAGGAGAGCCTCTTGGATGCATTGATGAACATCCCAGAAGAGGTCAAAAGGTCAGGGCACCTTGAGTGCAGAAAGACCCCCAAGATTCTTCCAAAACTGACTGCAGACTTGCTTATCTTCTTCTTAATCAGGGTGAAGAAGATGGAGCCCCAGTCGAGGTGTTTCTTATCCAGTAAGGCTCCCATCAGGCAGAACTGATACCTGGAAATTGTGTCATGAGCTGAGTGCTTGGCCAACAGCACCTTCCCAACTACATCAGCCAGGAACTGGAATTCTATAGCCAGATTCTTTTTCAGCAGCTTATTAGGGTTAAGTACATTATGACCCATCCTATCTAACATGGAGGCATACTCCTCTCCAGACAGGTCAATGGAGTCTTCTCCAGTACTGAGTTGAAAGACTTCAGTTAATAAAGCCGGGGATAGAATTACCTGGGTCCCCTTAATGGTGCCGACAACAGTATTCTCAGTCTCATCTGCTGCGGTATAACACCATTCCTTAATCTCCTCTGATGCAATCTTCATCCTGGTAGTCATTATCTGGGTTAGCTGTTGTTCTCTGAATAGATTCAGAACATCCTTGAAGCGCTGGTCGCTTCCATCAAATGAGTTTATGTCTATGTCGAAACCGGTGTCGAACTTCATCTTGGCAATAGCAGCACTCGAATCAGCCATGTGTACCTGCAACAGAAAACCAAAAACGACCAAGCGTAGAAAATTTGGAGGGAAAGGGCAGAAAGTTGCAGAGTATGAAAGCGTAAAAAGGAGAACGACGGCTGAAAAATGATTTTATATTAGGGTTCGACGGCGAAAAAGAAAATCGTTGAGCTCAGCTCGACGAAGCGTCGATCTCAGCTCGACGATTTAGGCTACAGAGGGAATCTGAAGAGTCGTCAAAATCGACGATCTTCGTTCGACGATGTTGAAAAACGTCGAGCTCAGCTCGACGGCCTCTGAACAGAAGAAGAAGGATTCTAGATCTAGCGAAGGCTCTGAACTCAGATCGACGATAGCAAAAGCGTCGATCTCTGGTCGACGATTTTTGGAAAATCGTTGATCTCCGTTCGACGATTTTTGAGAAAACGTCGAGCGCAGTTCAGAGTCTAAACTCATTCAAAAGACAGAATTTTTAGCCTAGTCTTGGTCTGTTTTAGCTTTTCAAAATCTTGGATTTTAATTAAGACTTCCTCCATCTATCATGCCTAACTGATTTAGGAAGAACCTGTGTTTCTTTTCATCCAAGGGTTTGGTGAAAATATCTCCCCTTTGCAAATCAGTAGGAATATATTGAAGTTCAATTTTGTTTTTCTCTACATTATCCCTTAGGAAATGATGCCTGATTTCTATGTGTTTTGTCCTACTATGGAGGACTGGATTTTGTGCTATAGAAATAGCACTAGTATTATCACAGAAAATTTTTGACTGCTCTAAGTTGTAACCATAGTCTAGAAGCTGATTTTGTATCCACAATATTTGTGAGCAACAACTGCCTACAGCCATATACTCAGCTTCAGCAGTTGAAGTTGACACAGATGTTTGCTTCTTACAAAACCAGAAGACAAGTCTGTCACCAAGGAACTGACATGTTCCACTGGTGCTTTTCCTGTCTATTCTGCATCCAGCATAATCAGCATCTGAAAATCCAGTTAATTCAAATCCTGATTCTTTTGGATACCAGAGTCCTAGATTTGGACAATTCTTTACATACCTAAGAATCCTTTTAACTAGAGTTAGGTGTGACTCTCTAGGGTTAACTTGGAATCTAGCACATATGCATGTAGCAAACATTATATCTGGTCTGCTAGCTGTAAGGTACAGTAGAGAGCCAATTATTGCTCTATATGTTGTCTGATCAACTGGCTTCCCATGCTGATCAGCGTCCAATACAACATTGGTAGGCATGGGTGTTTTCATACAAGATACTTCAGACATACCAAACTTCTTGACCAATTCTTTTGCATACTTGGCTTGAGAAATAAAGATGCCTTCAGCATGTTGCTTGACTTGCAATCCTAAGAAGAAGGAGAGCTCACCCATGCTACTCATTTCAAATTTGGAATGCATTAGGTTGGAGAACCTCTTGCACAAATTTGAATCAGTAGAGCCAAATATGATATCATCTACATAGATTTGTACTAGTAGGGTGTGGGACTTATGGGTTCTAATAAAAAGAGTTTGGTCTACTCTCCCCCTAATAAAACCATTTTCCAGAAGAAAGCATGCTAGGGTCTCATACCATGCTCTGGGAGCTTGTTTGAGACCATACAATGCTTTATGCAGTTTGTAAACATAATCAGGGTGAGTTAGAGAGATAAAACCTGGAGGTTGTCTAACAAAGACTTCCTCTTTGATGTCCCCATTAAGAAATGCACTTTTCACATCCATTTGGTATACTTTGAATCCTTTGTGAGCAGCATATGCTAGGAATATTCTGATGGCCTCTAACCTTGCAACTGGTGCAAAGGTCTGATCATAATCTATTCCTTCTTGTTGAGAGTACCCTTGAGCAACAAGCCTTGCCTTGTTTCTGACTATGACTCCTTGATCATCCAGCTTATTTCTGAAGACCCACTTTGTTCCAACAATGGGATGATCTTTTGGCTTAGGCACTAGTTCCCAAACCTGATTTCTTTCAAATTGATGTAGCTCCTCTTGCATTGCAATGATCCAGTGTGGATCTTGCTCTGCATCTTGAATGGATTGAGGCTCAAATTGAGATAGGAAGCAAGTGTGCATTAGGTTCTGGTTGACCTGATTTCTGGTTTGCACACCAGCTGAGATGTTTCCAATAACTTGGGAAATTGGATGATCTCTTATTGTTACTAAATCAACAGGAGGTGTTGATGGTTCACCAGCCTGTGTTGTTGTTTCCTCTAGTGGAACAACAACTGGTTCTTCAAGGTGATTTTCTTTTAGATGTTGAACTTCTTCTTCATCATCACTGCTGTCATTCTTTTCAGTAACTTGCAGTTTGTTCAAGTCTTCAGCTAAAGAATGTACCTGCAAAGGTTCTATGGTAGAAGCATTCTTCTCCTTGAAAGACATGTTAGCTTCATCAAAAACAACATGAACAGACTCTTCAATTTTACAAGAAGATTTGTTGTACACCCTATAGGCCTTGCTGATCATAGAGTATCCCAGAAACACTCCTTCATCAGCTTTGGCTTGAAATTTAGCTAGATACTTCTTGTCATTATTATGAACATAGCAAATACAACCAAAAACTTTAAAATAGTTTACTTTAGGTTTCTTCCCTTTGAGCAGTTCATAGGGAGTCTTGCCCTTCAGTTTATGTATCAGGCTTCTGTTCAACACATAGTTGGAGGTGTTCACTGCCTCAGCCCAAAAGGATAGAGGTAGGTGAGCATCTGACAACAATGTAGTAGCAGATTCAATTAGGGTTCTATTTTTCCTTTCAGCTACCCCATTTTGTTGAGGGGTTCTAGGAGCTGAGAAAGTGTGCCTGATCCCTTCACTTTGACAGAACTCTTGCATGAGAAGAGAATCAAACTCTGTCCCATGATCACTTCTGATCAGGGCAATGTGAGTGTTGAACTCAATCTGAATGCATTTGAGAAAATCTGTCAAACACTTGAAGTTATCAGACTTCTTCCTCAGAAAGAATACCCAAGTGAATCTTGAGAAGTCATCTACAATCACTAAAGTATAGGATTTCCCTCCTAGGCTTTGCACTGATATGGGTCCAAAAAGATCCATATGCAACAGGTACAAAATCCTAGGTGAATCACTCTTATTAATTGAGTTAAAACTACTTTTAGTTTGCTTGCCTAGTTGACATGCCTTGCAAAGTTCTTCCTTCTTGTAGGGACCAGAAGGTAGTCCTCTAACAAGGTTGTCTTTGGATAGCCTAGCAATGGTTCTAAGGTTAATGTGTCCTAGTCTTTTATGCCACAAAATGTTTGGTTTTGAAATGGAGTTAAACAGGCAGATATCTACTACAGGTGAAAGAAAATTCACTAAGTAAATGTTACCTCTTCTGTTACCTGTCAACACAGTTGTGTTGTCCACTGACTGGACTTTGCATATGGCTTTGTTGAAGGTTACTTGATATCCTTCATCACACAATTGACTGATACTTATCAGGTTGTGCTTGAGTCCTTCAACATATGCCACCTTTTTGAAGGTGACTGAGCCAATTTGGACTGCACCATATCCTTTTGTAGTTCCAAAGCTTGAGTCTCCAAAAATTACTTTGGGTCCAAGCTTGGCTTTGAAGGAAGTGAAATTGTCCTTGTCCCCTGTCATGTGCTTTGAGCACCCACTATCCAGATACCATTGATGGTTTGATGCTGGATAGGTCTTCACCTGCACAAAAACAGCTTATTTGTTTTTGACCCAGTTAACCTTGGGCCTAGGTTGATATCCTTTAAATTCTGAAATAAAGGACATCCCAGGTTGACTCTTATAGCCTTCAGGATGGTATCTCCTAGGAGGTACTATCCATTCAGTATAGGGGTTGAATCCATGGGATGTGCAACTTTTAGGATTGAATTTGACTGAGCCATTGAAAATGTGTTCACAATTCTGAACTCTGTTCGACGATCGTCGAGCTGAGGTCGACGATCTTGGGTCAGATCGTCGATCTCTGTTCGAAGATCGATAGTGCTGGAGTTCAGAGTTTGGGTGTCGTCGAGCTGAGGTCGACGATCTTTGGTAAGATCGTCGAGTTTCGTTCGACGATCGTCGAGCTCTGCTCGACGCATTTTGTTGAACTGAAATTTTCTCTGGCAGGTCTGCATTCTTCCTAGCCACCTCTACTACTCCCTTTCCTTTGTCAGAGACAAATTTGATTGGAGTTGTTAACACTATAGGTTGGCTGGATGAGGCACCCAAGCCCAGTGTACTATTGAATCTAGAGTTCACTGTGCTTGTGATGTCCATCAGTCTGATACTTCTCCCATTTAGAGATTCTTCAAACTTTTTGGCCTTTGATAGTTCACTTTTCAGTGAAGCTATCTCCTCCCTACAGCATTCTAACTCCTCAGAGAGCTTGAGGTTCTTTGAGTTTAGGATACTATGCTTAGACAATTGATTCCTGAGAGATATTATCTCCTTCTCAGATTTTAATAGGTCTAGGCATAGTGTCTTAAATTCACTTTTGAAATCTTCAGAATTAAAATCAAAAGAATTGATTACCTGATCTTCATCTGGGTGAGTGTCTGAATCTGATTCTGATTCTTCATCAGAGTTTTGTTGTGATGCATTGATGGCCATCATGCAGAACTCCTTTTCATCTGCATCATCCTCATCATCACTGGAACTGGATGAGGCTTCAGATTCCTCTTCAGTCTCACTCCATGTCTCAGCAACAAAGCCCTTCCTTGTATGTTTGTTTTTGCTGGAGGAGGCTTTGTCTGAGTTGTTCTTCTTGTGATCCTTTCCTTTTCTTCTTTCTCTTCTATCTCTCTTGTCCTTATTCTTGTTCTCTGGACAGTCAGGCACAATGTGTCCTGGTTTCCTGCAACCAAAGCATATGATTTCTGTATTGTTATTTGATTTATCATACCTTGGTTTATCATGACCCTTGTATGGCCTTTTTCTGAAATCTTTTCTGGCCATCTTGTAGAATCTCTTAGCCAGTAGACTTATGAGCTCATCATTTCCTGTGGCTTTATCTTCAGGCTCCTCTTCTACAGCCCTGAAGGCTATGGTCTTTTCTTTCCTTGTGGCTGGAGAGGCAACCTTCTGTTCTTCTTCTCTATTTTTAATGAGCAGCTCATAGGATTTGAGCTTGCCCAGGAGAGCTTCAGTGGTAATCTCATTCAGACTTCTGGCATCTTTGATTGGCCAGATTCTTGAATCCCAAGTGCTGGGAAAGCACATCAGGATTTTATCATTTAGTTCAGTTAAAGAGATTTCCTTGTCCAAAGTCTTTAGCTCATTGACAATTAGACTTAGTCTGTTGTACATGTCAGCCACTGATTCAGCTTCTCCTTTCTTGAAGTTCTCATATTGACTTATCAGATGAGACCTTCTATCCTTTCTTTCATCAGCAGATCCTGAGACAAGTTCAGAGAGTTTGTCCCAGGTTTCTTTGGCTGAGTTGCATTCAGCTACCTTTTGAAAAATATCATCAGACATAGTTTGGGCTAAGATGTTCATAGCCTTAGCATCTGCAATCTTCCACTTCTTTATATCTGCATCTGTTCCAGAAGGAGGTGGAACAGCACTTGTACTTGAGCTTGCTGGTGGAGTTGGACACACTGTTAAGACAGAATTAAAGATATCCTCATCAATAGAATTCATATATAATCTAATCCTTGCCTTCCAGAGTGCAAACTTGGAGAGGTTGCACACTGGTGGTCTGGTGCTTGCATAATCTTTGTTCTGTGCCATGTCTCTAAATGAGTAGATAGATGTATAGAAAGTAATCCTCTACAGAGATTGATCTTATTAGGGATCTTTTGGTTCAGGTGTTAACCAGTATGAGCAACCAACCTGCCTCTGATACCAATTGAAAGTGAGGGTAAGATCTATCTCAACTCTAGAGGGGGGTGAATAGAGTTTACTTAAAATAATTTTTCACAGATTAATAAAATAGCACAAATTAAAATTCTATTTAAGCTATAGTGTAGAGTGCTAACAGAAACTTAAAAACTGAAAGGAAAAGGACACAGCACACAGCAGACAAATCACACAAGCACAACCAGAAGACACAAGGGAATATAGTGGTTCCCCAAAACTGGGTACATCCACTCTTCTACCACCCTTGGTAGGAATCCACTCAGGACTGAGTTGATCAGGTGTCCTGACACCAATGAGCTTTTGATAAGGTGCTCAAAAACCAAAGCTAGATTTTTTGATAAGGTGTCTTGCCACCACTGAGTTTTGACAAGGCTCTCAGAACCAGACAGAACTTTTGAAGGGAGTTCAAGAACCCTTTTACAGCAGGAAAAGTAAAAGTAAAAGTTGAAGTTGTCTTCTCTGTTCTCAGTCAAATGAGAGAAGCACAAGTGGATTGAAGATGTCAAAGCTCCCCCTGAGATGTAGAGAGGTTCAGGCAGAGAAGCTTTGCAGAAGGGTGATAGGTCTTCAGAACTTGATCTCCAGCAAAGAATGGTTTCAGCAGGACAGCTGAAAGATGATGTGTCTGGAGATCTAAGATGAGGATGCAAGAACACTTAGTCAGCTAGAAGATCTTGATGTTGTAGTTTTCTTGTTCTTCTGCTAACAGTATTCTTCTGTGTGTTTTCTTTTTCTTTCTGTCTATCAGCTCTGTCAATTTTTTGTTGTTATTGTTCTGTATATCTAAGGACCATAGTAATAGAATTGATTTTCTGAATATTCTCCTTGTCCAAAGATGGCCGTTGGTCAGTCATAAATGTTTTCCATAAATGGTCTTGTCTTTTAGAGGAAAGTCCAGCAAACAATCTCTGAATGATACCTTGAAACTTGCTCCAAACGGCTGGGAGATCTTCTGTCATAAATGCTGATAATATTCAAAAACATTCCAAAGAATCAGCAGCATTTGAAATCTTGAAGACGTTGATCTCTCCAAATAATCGTCGATCTGAGCTCTACGATCGTCGAACTGAGCTCAGAGATGAACTGAGATAAGCAGACAGAAATCGTCGAACTGAGCTCAAAGATCGTCGAACTGAGCTCAGCGACCTGAGAAACAGCTGAAGGAGGCATCGTCGAACTGAGCTAGACGATAGTCGAGGGGAGTTCGACGACTAAGCAGAAGCTAGCTAAAAGCAGATAGTCGATCTGAGCTCGAAGATCGTCGACCGGAGTTCGACGATTTGTTGAAGTTGAGCTCAGAGAGCGTCGAACTGAGTTCGACGATTCGTCGACCTGAGCTCGACGAAAATTGCTTTAGACTTAGCTCTTCATCCTCGATCTTGGAGTGGTCTTGGGGGCAGCTTCAAAACTAAGTTCTATGCCCTAGACTCATTCTAATGTTGACCTTCTCAACTATACAACTAGGTCAACTAGGATCCTAAGACAAGCATAGTGATCCTTACCCAAATTAGTAATAGGGTGTTCCAACATACTCTTTGCAGTTGATGTGGTAACAATTGACCTCATTCGTAGAGATGATATGTGGTTGGTGGACTCGGGGGATTCAACACACATTTCGAGCGATATAGCACAGTTTGCTACTTACACCTCATGTGATTGTGGGGTGTTTAGTATGGGAAATGAGTGAGTTTGTAGAGCAGCGTCGGTGATGTGCACCTGTAGACGAGCACATATTCTGTTTTAGTGCTCAAAGACGCTTGTCATGTACCGAACATCCGATTCAATTTGTTGTGTGTTGGACGATTGGATGCAGATGATTATGCTAATAGATTTGGTGACAGACGATGGAGACTGGTCAAAGGTTCCTTAGTCATAGGTCGTGGCAGCATGATGTCCGACATTTATTGTTTGGAGGCGAGAGATGCAGGTGCGGGAGAGCACAAGGTCAGATGTGACAGAGCACCTGGTGTGTGGCACTGACAGCGCAGACTAATCAGTGGAAAGAAATACTACATGCAAGTGAGACATCATGTCTCAAAGTTGACGATGATAGGACATGAGAGTAGTTATCATATTGTTGCTGGCCAGGGACTCAGGTGACTTTTGATTGTCACGATCCTACATTGATTTTGATTGTTTGTGCAAGTGAGATGCATAATTGCAGTGATGGTTTTCATGGGAAGGTCGCCATCTTAGTGAGCTCTTCCTCCTCGTTGGGAAGGGGGAGAATTGTTGGGTTCAGATTCCCTCCTAGGTGGACAAAACCCGCGATGATGTACGTCGAGAGGTCCATCATGAGGCGGTTCGAGTCGTGAAAGGATCTTGACGCGATCCGGCGTAAGATCAAATAGATAATATGATCTCATGACTTGAATTTATAATTCTTATATTGGTACTACTCGTGTTCACAAAGCCCCCTGGGCCCGGGCCTAAACCGGGCCTCCCGTGCCCGGGCTTTCCCGAACCGGGCCCGGGCCCTGATTACAGTTGGGCCGGGCCGGGCCGGGCTTCTGGCTCCGGGAGGGGGCCTGCTAAGGCCCCCAGGGCCAAGCCCCGGCTTAGCCCGGGCCCTGTTTTAAAAAAATATATATATTTTTTAAAAAATTAAATATAAACTAAATAATTAAAAAAACTTATATAATTTATACCATGTCGTTCATTTATAAAGTTCAAAGAAACAGATCGGTAGAAGCAAGCATGAACTCATTTCCTCTCTTTGTTGATGATGTTTCTTTATTACAAGGAAAATCAAGTTTTGTTGGCAGTAAAGCCGCAGTTCCTAGTGATAACTTTCGGATTGCAGTTCCATACACTTATCTCTTTGTTGAACTCATTTCCTGCTCGGCAATAATTTGGCTCTGCAGCTTTTTCTGATCCTGAAATAAGTGACGGTGTATGAAAATGCAGCAACAAAAGCCATGCACATGCTCTCAAGAAAATAACTGTTACCCTTTGCCTTCTTCGTTCTTGTTCTTTCTCGTGGCGAACGTAAGAATAAACTTCTAGCATTGATAAAAGCCGGACCTGCGACAAGGAGATAAGTGTATGGAAAAAAGCAATCCCTCGCCACTTCTCAGGCAACATCAAATGATGGGAAAATTAAATATTTACGCCATCATATGTAAATTCGGTGTCTCTTTCTTTTTCCCATGCTAGAAACCGGGCTTTGCCCGGCCCGTCCCGGGCCGGACAAATGATCATATATGGGGCCTTGTTGGGACCCATGGCCTGGCTTGGGCCCGGGGCGGGCCTAGCCTGGGCCCGGGCCTAGCCGGGCTTTTACCGGGCCGGGCCCCCGGGCCCAGTTTTTTATGCACACCACTAATTGGTACCTTATATATAATATTATATATAAGAGAGAAATAAATCTATTCTATCTCAATCAGCAGTCGCTTATGAGATGATTAAAGGAACAGAAAAAGGAATTATGAGAACCATGCCATCCACATGATGAAATATTAAAAGAAAAAAGGTGAGCTAAAATCAAAGAAGGATGACTTGTGAATTGTGAAGCTGACACTTTTTTTATATTTATTCTCCAAGCTATGACACACCGCGACCATCTCTCCCGTGAAGAATCGTGAAGCAACCGCCTCTCTCCTCTTCCCCTCCAACATACAAAGTCGGCTTTCCTTCCACCTCTCATCCTTCTTTGGATCGAGAAAAAAAAGGCAAGAGAAGGAGAGGCCTTACCCTTGGGGAGTTGGGGGTACTCGCCGACGCTCCTATACTTTTCTACGAGTCGATGCACTTCTCCATCGAGAAGTCCTTCCTCGTCCTCCTCTGCCACTCGAAGTTCACCACCAACCTTAAAAATATCAAGCTATGTTATTGTGATCCAAAGAATGTTGGTATCTTACCGCGAGAAGCTTGCCGGTAGGAGGAACTGTCGAGGAGAAGAGCCCTTTGCGGTGAGGCACTGCGGAGGAGAAGCTCTGTCGATGGAGGAGGAGCTCTGTCGATGGAGGAGGGGCTCTTGCGGTGAGGCGTTGTGGAGGAGAGTTGATGCAAGTCTCTATGGAGGGGAGGTAGGGTTATACATGTGGTGGCAGTCAAGGCAGGATGCGACGTCAAGAGGCGATGGTAGTTTGTGGGAAGAGAAAAGCAGGACGAACTGGAGGAGACATATGCCGGCGGGAATAGCTTTCGGCGAAAGAGCGTCGTCCTTTTGCCGTACTGGAGGGAATAACTTTCGGCAAAGACATACGTTTTTGCTCCAAGAATGTTACACGAAAAGACCAAAAAAATATGAAAAAAAAAGAGTTAGAAATCTTTATTATATGATGGGGCAGTTTAGTCCAAAAATGTTACACCATGGCTCAAATGCTGCTTGCTTACATAACAAAGATACACACGAGCTGATTAAACTTGAACAAGAGAAAGAAGAAATTATCATTTTCTCGAGTTAAACTACGTTTAAGACATTCAACCAAACAAAAAAAAATCTAAAATCAGATAGTTATGAATTAGAATTGCTCAGATAATATAAGAAATGTTGGAAAGGAAAGTAATGAGCACAACAGTAGAATGGGAGCAAACAACTTCTCTATTATAACAAAAGAGATTACAAAACACAAAGACAATCTTGACTTAAAATTACAACTCAACACAATCGCACTACCCAAACAGGATATTACAAATTTCACGCCTTGACACTTCTAATCGCACAATGGCTGGAGCTTCAAATTCTATCCGCAAAATAGAGCTGATGTCCGCAAGGAGTTCCCGCAAGAAACTTCTTTCCACAAGCTTTCAAGTTTGTCCGCCACCTTTTCATATATTATCCTATTTGCCAATAGGAGACCGCGCCAATAGGAGATCGCCAATATTATGCAGAAAATTAGCCGCAAAAGCTGCTCACTTTTCATGGAACACTTCCGCCACCTTGCAAGGCTTCTGCCTACTTTTATTTCAAGGAAATACATGTCTATTTATAGACATAGCAAACCAAGGAGTGTTGAAACTAGTCGAACTAGTTTCTCCTAAAAGCTCGGATCTAAGGCTGCAACCCACGCTTACTTTCTTTGAACCATGCTCCCAACAAGACACCTAAAGGAACAGACCGGGAGCTTCAGCTCGGAGGTCCCACCGCTCACCCGGAAGGACTAGAATCCTTCCCCTCCCTAGCCAATGCTGAGCTAGGTGCCTGAGTGAGAAGGAAAAAGAAGGTTCCACATGCCTTCTTCTCAGACACCTTACCGGTCTATTTATAGGCTTCAGGATTTGAACTGCAAATAACCAAAACAAGCACCTGTGAAATTACCTGAATACCCTGGGTTGGGTCTGCCAACAGCCAAACTCCGCTGTTCTGAAGGGCTATGAGCAGACCACCGAGGGTAAAAGAGTAAAAAAGGCCAAAAAGGGTGAACCGCTTGCTAAGTGAACCGGTTCCCACCCAATTGCTGAACCGGCCTTATCTCTTCCTGCCGACCCGATGCTTGGCGAGAGGACCACCTTGCGGCTGAAAAGGATTACCTCGCGGGCGAGACCCTCAGACGACATATAGACAATCTTCCTTTGACCCCCACCCGCCAGGCGAATGGACCCACGTTTTGGCTCCTCTCGCCTATTGCGAGTAGACCCTCTTTTGGGCTCCTCTCGCCTATTACGAGTGGACCCGGCTTTTGGGCTCCTCTCGCCCATTGCGAGTGGACCCAACTTTAGGCCCCTCTCGCTTAGTGCGAGTGGTCTTTGCGTCGGGCCCCTCTCGCCTAGGGCCTTATCTCCTTTTGAGGATTCTTCTAATTCCCTCTCTGCCGGGTTCCCTCCTGTGAGCCCGAGGTTGTACACAATCCCCGCTCTTTTCGGGGTTGTCTAAGCCCGAAAAGAAAAGTCCAACCGAGGCTCACGTCACCTCAGCGACTTTAAAGCGGAATCTTTTTCGGGTGAGATTCCCCCCCACGAGTCTATAAATATTGGGATCCTCCCCAAGTGCAACAGGCCTCCTTTCTTTGTTACCGCTACATCCACCTTGCTGCCATGTCTCTTAGCAAAAGCTTCCGCGATCGTATCGCGTTGGTGCGCCAGCGGAACAAGGCGAGTGCGGCTGCCTTGAACCTAATTCCTGCTCGCACTTTTTCTTCACCCCCGCCCTCTTCTTCTCGCCCGAAGAAGGCGAGAACAACCGATCTGGCTCCCCCGTCGGGAGGACTCTTACCGGATCCCCCGGAAAGACGCATCCCTCCTACACCGTCGCTTCCCCAAGAAAAAGAGGTAAGGTCCTTGTGTACCTCACCTGTTCGTTATCTATCTTTCATTGCTCCTTTTGCTGTTGGTTTTCAGAAAAGTCACGCACCCCTCGGTCAGTCTGGTAGCACACAAACTCCTCTCGCCAGCCATCATCTAAACCCTGTCTCGCCTCCTCCTTCTACTCCTCCTTCTACTCTTGGTGGGAAGAATGGTGAGCCTTCCCATGTCGCTGGGGCCTCTCGCCACTCTGGTTAGGAATCCCCTACTCTTGGTTCTAGCCTCTCTGGCCGCCCACCTTTTATTATGCCTTTCCTTCTGTTTTTGCCTTTGCAGATGTGCGAGTAGACTCATCTGCCGAAGACTCGCCTGCTGAGGAGCGCCCGAGGCGAGCGGTCTCCTCGCCTCCTCCTCCTATGGACGAGATAGAAGATTACCTTGGCGACCCTATGGATCCGCTGGCGATGAAGCGTAGGGTGGTCGAGATGTTCCGAAAACACGCGATCATGATTCAAGAGTTGGAGAAAGACAAGCAAACGGCCGACCGGCAGATTGATTGGCTGGAGGTGGAGGTTGCCCGCTTGACCTCTGAAGTTGATGCTGACATTGAGATAGACGAGACCGATCCCCAGGCGATTCTGAACGAGGTCGATCAACAACTCCGTCTCGCGCGCCGCGGCGTGGATGCGGCTCGTGCTTTTCATCTCCCCCACCGTCCTCCCTGCGCGAGGTCTCGCGGTGGGGGGCGCTGGCGGTGGCATAAGGATTGAATCCCTCGCGCCGCCCTACGCCTTTATTTTCTTTGTACCGCTCTTTGTTTTGTAATAACATTTCCTCTCGCGGCTACCGCCCGAACTCTTTGGATCTACTGAATGGGTCTGCTTAATAACATCTTTTAGTAGTTCCTTTGATAATTTTTACCTCTAGTACCTTTTCTACATTGTGACTCGCGCGTCACATCTACGCTTAAATCATTGCTCTCTTTTGTTTTTATTGTATTTTTATGATACTGTCTCGTCCCCGGCCTGGGACTTACGTTAGGTTACATCCACCGAGACTAGGAGAGAGAGAAGGACGGCCGACTCTTCCCCTTCCTTTACACTATATATTTTTTTCACCTCTTCGTATTTTCCTCTTTACCCAACGGGCTATAAATACCCCCCTATCCCTGGGGCCCGGATCATGCTCTCGATCTGTCTCGGCGCCCTAAACCTCACCTCTCTCTCCCTTCTCTCGCGAACTGATCCTGCTGGTGCCTCGTCTCGCCTGTTCTTCTCGCATCCTCCTTTTCGCTCTCTCTGTCCAGAATGGGAAAAAGGAAGGCTGAAGAAGGCGAGGGGCGAAGCCGATGCGGGAGGCGGTTTGGTGACCATGATTTTCCTCCCGGCCGGATTTCCGAGGAGGACTATAACGCCTTTACTCGCGATTTCTTGCCGGAAGGTTTTGAGTCACGCCCTCCAAAGGTGGGCGAGTCAATCAACACTTTTTATCCCGGTGAACTCGCCTTCCCCGTCCCGCATTTCGAAGCGGGGCTGAGGTTGCCCCTCTGGCCCGCAGTGAAACAGGTTCTCAAATACTTCGGGACTGTTCCTGCGCAACTGAACCCAAACGCTATCTCGGTACTCGTTGCCTTCGCCTGCTACATGTGCCGGGAGCGAATTGAGTTCAGCCTGAACTCCTTTCGCAAGCTTTTTGTCTACCATGCCAATGCCGACGGCGTTTCCTATTTCACGGGGCAGGGTCTCAAGGTTTGCGAGACGCCTAACAAGAATCATCACTGGCTTACTCGCTTCGTCTTTATTCGTGGCAACATGGGTGGCATTCCGATGGCGCCCGCGTCGCCAGCCGAGGTGTTCTATACCACTCCCCAGGTTAGTGGCACGGACAAGCTTCTCTGTGACTTCTTCATCGGCAAGAACTTCGAGGTTCAGTTCCTGAGGCGGGGCCTCGACTCCCTCCTTCCTGTGCTTCCAGGCGAAGGTAAATGCTGGGGCCCTTTATTTTCGTCTAGGTCTAACGAATAGTTTTGTAAACGCATCGTCTCGCCGTTTCCAGGGGAAAGAAATGTTCCCGTTCGCCCGCCTTATAAGAGCAGCATCAAACCTTCCAAAGATGTCGCCTTCGCCACGATGGCAGCTGAGGCGGCGAGAGAAAACCTACCCCTCTCCCTGAAGAAAAGGCCTGCAGAAGGCTCCGCCCCGTCTCGCCAGAGTCCTTCAAAGAAAGCAAAGGTCAAGAAAGGAGCGCCTCTTCCCTCCGGAAAGGCGAAGCAAGCTCCTGCTGAGATGGTAGACGTGTCGGGATCCTTATCCCCCATCTCTTTGGGTTCCCAATCTCCCCAATCCCCTTCTCGGCTTCTTGGTCAGCGGACCGTCTCGCCGATTGGCGGGACGGGTCAACCTGATTCTCTTGCTGACAACCTCCCTTCTAAATCTCCTACTCGCGAGGTGGGCTCTTCCAGCCGCCCGGCTCCCTCCACTCATCCGAACTTCAATATGGGCCCGACGATCCCGGATGCTGCCGGCGAGCCAACCCTGATATGGGACAAGGAGGCGAACCGGGTCTCTATCTCTACCCTCCTTCCTCCCTGGATAGAGCGAGACCAACCTACGGCTCACGCGTTTTCTCTGGGCTTTGGCCTTTACGGTGGAGCAGAGCGAGAACCAGCCGCTGAGCCTCCCTCGCGGGATTTGATCCTGAGGGCCGCGCAATCCCAGCTGCGCTCGCTAGAGCTATCGCACCAGGTCTCACGCCGTCTAATTTACAATAATAAGAGCTGGAGGGATTCAGAGGCGAGCCTGGCGGCTGAGCGCGAGAAGTCTACGGATCTTGAGAAACGGTTGGCCGTGGCCAAAAACCTTCTCGCCAAAGCTCGGGGTGGTGTGGTGAGTTTCCCCATTCTCAATTCCTTCCCTTTCTTTGTTCACCTTCAACTTCCCCTAATGAATAAACCTCTCGCAGGATGCCGAGACGGCCGACAGGATGCACTCGCGCATAGCTACTCTGGAAGGGGAGGTTAAAAGCATGGAGTCCGAGATCACTCGACTTCAGGAGGCTGCCCTCTCGCCTTCTCGCGTGGTGATTCCCCAACCTCCTCCCTCTTATTATTCTCATGCCGAGGTCATGGGGCTCTGCAAAGACGCCAATATCCGGACCGCTGAATTAATCGTGAAGATGATGAAGGAGATGGAAGTTATCAGGGAAGGCTGCGAGGAGGTCACTGCCCGCGACCTGGTACCCGAGATTTATGGCGAGGAGGAAGACGGCCCGTCCTCCAGCGCGGAAGAATAGAGGATTTATTTTACAGTGTTTTTTTTGTATACTCTTCTCCCCCCTCTTTCTCTTTTGGATACTTGTTGCTGAGGCATTTTTGTATTACGGCCTCTTTTTTGTGAATGACTTATATATTTTATTTTTAAGGCCCTTCTTTTCATCTCTCCTGTATGCTTACCCTCTCTTCCCTTTGCGGAACGAGATCCCGACTTGTCTCGCCTACCGATGGAGGGGCTAGCTTTGCTTGTGGCGCGAGTGGGCGGGCCCTCAGCGCTCTCGCGCAGGGACGTATCACTCCTTCTCGCCTTATCTCTGGACACCCCAGGCGCGAGTAGGTCTCGAATCGCTATTATGTTTGATTTCGTTTGCGAGACGAAGGTACTCCTCTTCTCGCCCTTTGGCCGAAGAGCAGACCCCTTACTCTAGGTGCGAATAGCCATGTACCCTTCCACTCGCCTTTGCCCCTGGGCCCCTTGGCGCGAGAGGATCTTGAGGGACCGACTCCTTCCTCCTCTTCTTCCTTTGGGGCAAGGATCTTGCTTTCGATCAAATTATGAAACTCCCATTCATATGTTGCCCCTTTACCTAACTTCCGAGTGAGCCTACCGACCTGTCAGCTCGATGATAGCCCGGGTAGCGGGTCTTCTCGGGGTCTCCTCTCCAACTCCACCTCCAACCCCTGAGTGAGCCTACAGACCTGCCAGCTTGATGGTAGCCTGGACAGCGGGTCTTCTCGGGGTCTCCTCTCCAGATCCACCTCCAACCCCTGAGTGAGCCTACAGACCTGCCAGCTCGATGGTAGCCTGGACAGCGGGTCTTCTCGGGGTCTCCTCTCCAACTCCAACTCCAACCCCTGAGTGAGCCTACAGACCTGCCAGCTCGATGGTAGCCTGGACAGCGGGTCTTCTCGGGGTCTCCTCTCCAAAACCAACTCCAACCACCGAGTGAGCCTACAGACCTGCCAGCTCGATGGTAGCCTGGACAGCGGGTCTTCTCGGGGTCTCCTCTCCAAAACCAACTCCAACCACCGAGTGAGCCTACAGACCTGCCAGCTCGATGGTAGCCTGGACAGCGGGTCTTCTCGGGGTCTCCTCTCCAAAACCAACTCCAACCACCGAGTGAGCCTACAGACCTGCCAGCTCGATGGTAGCCTGGACAGCGGGTCTTCTCGGGGTCTCCTCTCCGAAACCAACTCCAACCACCGAGTGAGCCTACAGACCTGCCAGCTCGATGGTAGCCTGGACAGCGGGTCTTCTCGGGGTCTCCTCTCCGAAACCAACTCCAACCACCGAGTGAGCCTACAGACCTGCCAGCTCGATGGTAGCCTGGACAGCGGGTCTTCTCGGGGTCTCCTCTCCGAAACCAACTCCAACCACGGAGTGAGCCTACAGACCTGCCAGCTCGATGGTAGCCTGGACAGCGGGTCTTCTCGGGGTCTCCTCTCCGAAACCAACTCCAACCACCGAGTGAGCCTACAGACCTGCCAGCTCGATGGTAGCCTGGACAGCGGGTCTTCTCGGGGTCTCCTCTCCAAAACCAACTCCAACCACCGAGTGAGCCTACAGACCTGCCAGCTCGATGGTAGCCTGGACAGCGGGTCTTCTCGGGGTCTCCTCTCCGAAACCAACTCCAACCGCCGAGTGAGCCTACAGACCTGCCAGCTCGATGGTAGCCTGGACAGCGAGTCTTCTCGGGGTCTCCTCTCCGAAACCAACTCCAACCACCGAGTGAGCCTACAGACCTGCCAGCTCGATGGTAGCCTGAACAGCGGGTCTTCTCGGGGTCTCCTCTCCAAAACCCACTCCAACCACCGAGTGAGCCTACAGACCTGCCAGCTCGATGGTAGCCTGGACAGCGGGTCTTCTCGGGGTCTCCTCTCCAAAACCAACTCCAACCACCGAGTGAGCCTACAGACCTGCCAGCTCGATGGTAGCCTGGACAACGGGTCTTCTCGGGGTCTCCTCTCCAAAACCAACTCCAACCACCGAGTGAGCCTACAGACCTGCCAGCTCGATGGTAGCCTGGACAGCGGGTCTTCTCGGGGTCTCCTCTCCAAAATAAAATCTTCCTGCTTTGAGGAGACAGCTATTTGAAACTGTATGGCGGTACCAGAAGGCCTTGCCAGGTTGGCTAACATTGAAAAGTGAGAGAGAAAAACAAAGGAAACCACATCTCATTCCGCATAGATAATGAACATGAACAAAAGTATTAAGGATAGAAACGCTTTAGGTCGTCGCCGCTTCGGGCGCGATCTAGGGGTGTCCCGTCTACATCTTGGAGGTGATACCCTCCTGATTTCAAGACCTCTTTTACAATAAAAGGACCTTCCCAGTTGGGGTTGAGCTTCCCTACCGAAGCCCCTCTCCCTGCTGCATCCACTTTCTTGAGGACCAAGTCTCCCTTCTCAAACTGCTTGACTCTGACGTGCTTATCAAAATATCTTGACATCCGGCGCTTGACCTCCTCTTGTCGGATAGATGCCAGCTCTCTAAGCTCCTCCACCAAGTCGAGAGAGAGAGCCTTTGCTCTTCGTTATTATCTACCAGCCACTTCTCATCTCCCTTCCTTGCCGCAGCTACTCTAGGTGACTCAACCTCGAACTCAACAGGTATGACGGCCTCAGAGCCATGGGAAAGTTTGAAAGGTGTCTCCCCCGTGGCGGAACTTGGCGTGGTCCTTAAGGCCCAGAGGACGGAGGGGAGCTGCTCCACCCAACTTCCCCTCAAGTTTTCCACCTTTTTCTTTAAGAGGTTCACGATGACCTTATTCGCGGCTTCCACCTGCCCATTGCTTCGAGGATGATGCACTGAAGCAAACCGAAGGTCTATACCTAGTTGTATACAGAAATCTACGAACTCTCTGCTGGCAAACTGCGGTCCGTTATCCGTGACAATGGCCAGAGGGAGCCCATGCCTACAGATGATTTCCCCCCATACGAAGCTTTTGACCACTTGAGACGTTACCTTCGCCAATGCCTTCACCTCCAGCCATTTTGAGAAATAGTCTACCATGACCAGCAGGAACCTCCTCTGGCCACTGGCTTGAGGGAATGGACCCACCAGATCTAGCCCCCATATGGCGAAGGGCCATGGAGCTGTGATCGTGCGCAACCTTTGGGCCGGGAGGAGCTGAAGAGGGGCAAACTCCTGGCACTTTCTGCACTTCCTTGCGAATTCCTCGGCATCCTTCCTAAGGGCGGGCCAGAAATAGCCTTGCCTCAACACCCTTCCTTCCAAGGTCCGACTCCCGGAATGGCTGCCGCACTCTCCAGAGTGAATTTCTTCCAGCACCCTCGCAACCTCCTTCTCGGATACGCATCGGGCCAACAACCCCGACAACGTCTTACGGTATAAGATCCCTTCTTTTAGCAGGTAGTACGCCGACTTGTATCTGACTTGCTTCTTCTCGAGCTCTCCCTCGGGCAGACGTCCCGTCGTCAAGTAGGTGGTAAATGGATCCATCCAGGATCTCTGCTGATCTACTTCCATCAATTCTCCCTCTTCGATGGAGGGTCTAAAGAGCTCTGTCATGGTTCCTCCGGCCCGAGGACCGTGCTTGGCGAGCAGGTCTGCCCGAATATTTTCTTTCCTTGGGACGTGTTGAACTGAGAAACTGCGGAATTGCCCAATGATTCTCTTTACCTTTGTTAAGTACAACTGGAGGGTGGGCTCTCTTACCTCAAATTCTCCTTTTATATGCCCTGCCACTATCATAGAATCCGTGGAGACCTTAATATCTTGTATACCGAGCTCACGAGCCAACTTCAGCCCTGCTATAATGGCCTCGTACTCCGCTTGATTGTTGGTGAGGATGAAATGAACCTTCAGGGCCTGTTCGATCCGTGTTCCCTCAGGACTTACCAAAACCATCCCTCCTCCAAAAGAATTCTTTCCCGAGGCCCCATCTACAAGCATCTCCCAAGCTACCACGGGAGACGTCTCGGCCTCCTTGACCTCCACCGTGTAATCTACCAAGAAATCTGCTACAGCTTGCGCCTTGATAGCCAACCGAGGAACATAAGAAAGGTCGAATTCACTGAGTTCTATTGACCATTTAGCTAATCTCCCTGAGTGCTCTACCCCTTCCAAAATACGGCGGAGAGGGTGGTCCGTCACGATCTGGATGGAATGGGCCTGAAAATAGGGCCTGAGCTTTCGAGCTGAGATAACGAGGGCGAAGGCTAGCTTCTCCAGGATAGGGTACTTTAGCTCTGCCTTTTTGAGGACTCTACTTACATAGTAAACCGGGAATTGCTTTTTACCTTCTTCCCGCACGAGGACCGAACTCACTGCCCCTGCCCCTACCCCTAAGTACAAGAATAGAATCTCTCCTTCTCTCGGGCCTTGGAGTAGCGGTGCCTTGCTGAGCTGCTGCTTCAGGGCTAGAAAAGCACTCTCGCACTCGGAGGTCCACTCGAATTTCTTCCCCCCCCCCTCAATGTCCGAAAGAAAGGTGAGCACCTCTCTCCTGCCCTGGAAAGGAATCTGCTGAGCCCCGCCAACTTGCCGGTAAGGCGCTGGACCTCTTTGGTATTCGCTGGAGGCTCTAGTTCTAGGATAGCTCTTACCTTATCCGGGTTAGGCTCTACTCCTGCTGGGGTGAGGAGATGTCCTAAGAACTTTCCCCTACTAGCCCCGAATACGCACTTTGACGGATTGAGCCTCATCTTGTACTTCCTTACAGTTGCGAACGTTTCTTCAAGGTCAGCAATATGGGACTTGAGATCTTGGCTCTTGATCATCAAGTCGTCTACGTAGACTTCGAGGTTCCGTCCCTTTTGCTCTCGGAAGATCCGATCCATCATCCGTTGGTAGGTCGCCCCCGCATTCTTCAACCCAAAAGGCATCATGTTATAGCTGAAGCATCCATCCTCGGTGATAAAGGTGACATCCTTGATGTCCGGTGGATGCATGCGTATTTGATGGTATCCTGAAAAGGCATCTAAAAAACTCATTAGTGAAAAACCGACGGCTGAATCAACCAGCGCGTCGATTCGAGGCAGAGGGTAACAATCCTTGGGACATGCTTTATTCAAAAGAGAGAAGTCAATACACATTCTCCACTTCCCTTCCCCCTTCTTTACCATCACAACATTACTCACCCACCCCGGATACTTGTTTGCGGATATGAATCCGGCCCGGAGCAGCTTTTCCACTTCCTCCCTGATAGGCTTGGCCATCCTGGAAGCGATGGCCCTTTTCCTCTGCTGGACGGGACGAACCTTGGGGTCCAGGTTGAGACGATGGCACGCCACGTCTGCGTCAATCCCTGGCATGTCGGCCGCGCTCCAAGCAAAGATATCAATGTTTTCCTGTACGCATTTTCGGATCTCCTCCTGGTCCTCAAGACCGAGCTCTCCGCTGATTTTGATCTTTTCTTTCCTTCCTTCTTTTGTTAGGATGTCCACCTCCCGTAGCTCGACTGCAGCCTTCAGCCTCGAGGGCTCTTCTTCTTCCTCCTGATCTTTCGAAATCTCCTCTTCCTCTCCCAGCCCCTCCTCCTGGTTTCCGAGCTCTTGCTCTCCACCCTCTTTTTTCTCTACTGCCATGTCTACTTTCTCTACGACCCTCTCCTTCACCCGCACCGGGCCTCCTCCTAGCACTGACTCTTCCATCCCTCCTATTTTTCTTTTCCTTCCTCTCTCCTCTTTCCCTTCTCTTCCGACCCTTGACTCCCCTGCCATTACTGGCTCCTCCGCAATGTCACCTCCCAGCTCCTCAACTCTACTCCCCTCTTCCCCTTCTCTTCCGACCCTTGACTCCCCTGCCATTACTGGCTCCTCCGCAATGCCACCTCCCAGCTCCTCAACTCTACTCCCCTCTTCCCCTTCTCTTCCAACCCTTGACTCCCCTGCCATTACTGGCTCCTCCGCAATGCCACCTCCCAGCTCCTCAACTCTACTCCCCTCTTCCCCTTCTCTTCCGACCCTTGACTCTCCTGCCATTACTGGTTCCTCCGCAATGCCACCTCCCAGCTCCTCAACTCTACTCTCCTCTTGTTCCTCCCGTTCCAGTCTTCTCTCTAACTCTTCCGCATCCCCCTCCATGAGATAGTGTTTACTGCTGTCACATAACATTCCCGGGCCGCCTTCGGATCTCCTCTCACCCTGATCTGGGTCCCTCCTGAATTGAGTTTCAAACATTGATGAAATGACGATGGTACGCACCTAAAGGCACTAATCAAAGGGCGCCCGAAGATGGCGTTGTAACTGCTGGGAGCGTCCACTATCACAAAGCGGCAGTTCCTGGACAGCCCTCCCAGGGTTACCTGGAGACCGACTCCTCCCTCTACTTCTTTCCTTTCTCCTGAGAATCCGAACAGCGGTCCATCCGCTGCTAACACCCTCCTGGCTTCCACCCTCATCTCATTGAATGCCTTTTTGAAGATAACATTAACCGAGCTTCCATTGTCCACCAAGATCCTTGATACCGTGAAACCCTCGATAGCCGTCCGAATCACCAGCGCATCGCAGAACGGGTCTTCGTGATCCGGCAAGTCTTTCCTGGAGAAGGTGATCTTCTCGTCTGGGGGCGGGGCTTGCGACGTCGAGGCGACACCTCGACGGTACATTGTATGAAGGCTGGCCTTTCGGGTAGCCTCGATTCCCACCCCACCATGAATCACCCCGATCCCCCCTCTATCCCCCACATCTGACCGATCTACACATCTATCCTCCTCCCCCACTCCGGTCATTTCTACTATCCGCGCTGGTGGCTGCTGCTCTCCCGCTCCTCTTCTCCCCTTCAGCTCCAGAAACTCTGGACATGTGGCTGTCGCGTGACCTTCCTCCTCATGGAAGTCACAGAATGGTATAGCTACTTCTCCCTCCTGCCTCCCTTCTTGGTGATTCCTTCTCCTCCCTGCTCCGGCTCCCCCCTTCCTCGCTCTCTTCCTCTTCCCCTTCCCCGGCCTATAGCCATAGCCTGCTGAGGCGGGGGTGGGAGTGGCCTAGGTCCCTGTCTCCACCCCAGCTGTGGCAACCTTCCTGCTCCTCCATGGTAGTAGCTCCTTCCCCCCGGGGGAAGACCTCTCCATTGCCCTTGAACTGGGCCTTCCGGTTGCCTCCAACCCAACTCCTGCTGTGCCGGCCCCCTTGGCTCCTCCCTTCTCCTCCCTTCCTGCTGCCTCGCTCCTCCTGGTTCTCTGGACTCTACCTCCGTCAGCCTTGCTAGTTTCTTGGCAAAAGCCGGGTTTGCTGCCTCCATCGCTATCTCCTTGGCTGCCTTCTCCATCAACCCTTCAAATGATAAGGGTGCCTTCCTGGTGAGGCTCATTTTGAAGAAGCCTTCCCTGAGACCCACAGTAAAGGCCATTTGGAGAGCAAATCCCGGTACCTCCTGAATGTCCAGGATTTCCTCTTGGAAGCGATCCACGTACTGGGCTAAGGGCTCGTCTGCCTTCTGCTTGATCAGGAAGATGGACTCCGGGTTTTTCTTCCTCTTCTTCGAGGTCGAGAAGCGCAACTGGAAGCTCCTACTCAAATCTTCAAAACCATATATTGACCCTGCTGGGAGTTGATGAAACCAGTCTCGGGCCTTATCCTTCAAGGTGATCGCGAAAAGGCGGCACTTGAATGCATCCGTCATCGGCCTGATGGAGACCGCATCTTCGAACCATTGCAAGTGTTGGAGGGGGTCATCCTTCCCCACATAATAAACCATCTCAGGTTCGCGGAACCCCTCCGGGACGGGAGCCGAAAGAACCAGCTCGCAGAAGGGGGACCCTCTCGCCAGGGGTCTCACCGTCTCCACTCGCGCGACGAGGTCTACTGGCGAGACGGCGCTCGCCGGGCTGGGGAACAACTCCCTTCCTGCCAGATCTCGCCCGTTTCCTTCCACCACCTTCTCCTTTCCGGGCCGCCCTCCTGGCGCATCCTCGCCCACCCTTGCCGAGACGGCTCCTTCCAGAGGCGAGAGGCCCGGCCCCTGAGGTAGAGGGGTCACGCACTCGCCTCGCTGCGAGATTTGCTGCAACATCCCCATGATGCCCCCGATGGATGCCATGAATTCTTCCCTCCAATCATATCCTCCTGGGTTCTGGGACCCGCCCTCATTTTCTCCGCCCTCATCTCCTCCTAGATCTCCTGCCATGAGATGATCCAAAGTTCTTCGACGCTGGCTGCGATCCACGCTCACCGCACCAAAAATGTTGAAACTAGTCGAACTAGTTTCTCCTAAAAGCTCGGATCTAAGGCTGCAACCCACGCTTACTTTCTTTGAACCATGCTCCCAACAAGACACCTAAAGGAACAGACCGGGAGCTTCAGCTCGGAGGTCCCACCGCTCACCCGGAAGGACTAGAATCCTTCCCCTCCCTAGCCAATGCTGAGCTAGGTGCCTGAGTGAGAAGGAAAAAGAAGGTTCCACATGCCTTCTTCTCAGACACCTTACCGGTCTATTTATAGGCTTCAGGATTTGAACTGCAAATAACCAAAACAAGCACCTGTGAAATTACCTGAATACCCTGGGTTGGGTCTGCCAACAGCCAAACTCCGCTGTTCTGAAGGGCTATGAGCAGACCACCGAGGGTAAAAGAGTAAAAAAGGCCAAAAAGGGTGAACCGCTTGCTAAGTGAACCGGTTCCCACCCAATTGCTGAACCGGCCTTATCTCTTCCTGCCGACCCGATGCTTGGCGAGAGGACCACCTTGCGGCTGAAAAGGATTACCTCGCGGACGAGACCCTCAGACGACATATAGACAATCTTCCTTTGACCCCCACCCGCCAGGCGAATGGACCCACGTTTTGGCTCCTCTCGCCTATTGCGAGTAGACCCTCTTTTGGGCTCCTCTCGCCTATTGCGAGTGGACCCAGCTTTTGGGCTCCTCTCGCCCATTGCGAGTGGACCCAACTTTAGGCCCCTCTCGCTTAGTGCGAGTGGTCTTTGCGTCGGGCCCCTCTCGCCTAGGGCCTTATCTCCTTTTGAGGATTCTTCTAATTCCCTCTCTGCCGGGTTCCCTCCTGTGAGCCCGAGGTTGTACAAGGAGGATGTGTCATGTGTCCCACTATTCATGCCATCTGAATTCATGCCTTTTGAATTCACGCCGCCTCCTTTTAATTAATACACACTATTATATTATTATTATAAATGTATATATATAATAACAACCATTGACTAGTCAACCACCACTATTAAAATATATACATAATATTATATATATTCTCTCTTTTGGCCTTTGACTTCGGTCAAACCAAACAATCTTGCCAACAATCTCCCCCTCAAATACGGCTGCACATGCCGAGTTTGCTTTTGCACTTCATGAACGTCTCAATCTTCAACGCTTTCGTAAAAATATCTGCCATCTGCTCTCCTGTGGGGCAGTAGACTAACTCCAACACCTTCTACTGCACCTGCTCTCGAAGAAAGTAATACTTCGTCTCTATATGCTTGCTGCGTCCATGCAACACTGGGTTCTTTGCTAGCTGAATAGCCGACATGTTGTCCACGTACAACGTCGTAGGACCAACCTGCGGATGATGTATCACCTGCAATAAGTTCCTCAGCCAGATAGCCTGGCAAGTACATGTCGCAGCTGCTATGTACTCCGCTTCACACGAGGACAAGGAGATCGTTGTCTACTTCTTCGAACTCCATGAGAACACACCTGTTCCCACATGGAAAGTATACCCGGAAGTACTCTTCCGATCATTCACGTCTCCACCGTAGTCGTTGTCCGAGTATCCAACCAACTTCAACTCTTCTCCAGTAGAGTACTTCAGGCCATGACCTCTCGTCCCATTCACATATCTCAAGATCCTCTTCGCTGCCGTGAAGTGGTCTTACTTCGGCTCCTCCATGTACCTGCTCACTACTCCAACAGCATACATGATGTCAGGCCTAGTGAAAGCCAAGTAACGTAGACTTCCAACCAGGCTCTTGAACATCGTAGGATCAACACCTCCTTCCTTTGAGTCCTTCCTTAGCTTCGTTCCTGAATCAGCAGGAGTAGAGATGTAACGTCCCGATTCGCACTAGGCCCCTCGTACGCATTTTTAGGTCAGGAGAGCTGGCTTAGACTCAGGGAGTGCTGGAAGCTAGGCTTACACTTGTGTAAGGGAGGAGAAGTTTGTCCAGAGTAGGACACAGATAGTGACACAGACGTGTCTATACCCGTGTGGCTCTCTGGCATCGCTGCGGATTCCTTGTTGTGTTTCCCGAGCAGGACACTGGTAAATACACAGGCGTGTCCCTACCCGTGTGTGCCCGTCAACTGTGTCCCCGAGCAGGACACGGGTAGAGACACAGGCGTGTCCCTACCCGTGTGTGCCCGTCAACTGTCCCCGAGCAGGACACGGGTAGAGAAACAGGCGTGTCCCTACCCGTGTGTGCCCGTCGACTATCCCCGAGCAGGACACGGGTAGAGACACAGGCATGTCCCTACCCGTGTGTGTCCGTCAACTGTCCCCGAGCAGGATACGGGTAGAGACACAGGTGTGTCCCTACCCATGTGTTCTCATCAACTATGTTACTGAGCAGGACACAGGTAGAGACACGGGCGTATCCCTACCCGTGTGTGTCGTATGGAACTCGACGAGTCGTCTACCGTGTTTCCCGAGCAGGACACGGGTAGAGATACGAGCGTGTCCCTACCCGTGTTTGTGTGTCCAAGTAGCAGTCGAGTCATCGATTGTGTTTCCCGAGTAGGACACGGGTAGAGACACGGGCGTGTCCCTACCCGCGTGTGTGTACCCAAGCAGCAGTCGAACCATCGACCACGCTTCACCCGAGTAGGACACGGGTAGTGACACGGGCGTGTCACTACCCGTGTAGCTCCAACATAAAAAGGAGGAAAACCCTAGTCGTTTCTAATCTTCCTTCCCAAGCCATTGCTGTAGGAAAACTGCTGGAAAGGGAGGTGTTGGAGCCAATCTTCTCCCCGTGAAGAACTAACACCGACCAAGGAGAAGAAGATGCCACCAAGAAGGGTGACAAGATCCATGGCCGAAAATGGTGGAGACGCTGGAAACGAGGTGAGCTTTCTACCCTCCCTTGGTGCTAGATCTGTAGTTATTTCTAGGAGAGATGTAGACTCAAAAGAGTCTTGACTTGCGAGATGATGATTTCATAGGAAGAGGCCATTCTAGGGCTTGTGCCCTATGGATAGTGATGTCTTCAACCTCTCCTCTCTTCTTGAGTAGAAGGTGGACTGGGTTCGTGAAGGAATGTGACCTCATGAGGGTGAATAAGGGAGGAGAAATTCTGGGTGTAATTTGAAAGTTTGGCTGAAGAAAGAAGGCGAACGGATGTCGTCTGTTCCACTTTAAGATGCGGCAAAAATCTGTTTTCTGCGCGCAGAGAACTTTGAGGCCGTTTTCAGACATGATTCTGCCGGATCTGGGTTGTGGGTTGAACATGAAAGATGTAGCCCACAGAAATACCTTTCCAACGAGGGGTTACACGCCTTCACCAGACTCTTATAGCCTCACGAATCCCTGTCTGAATTTGCTGTACAGATATCATTCATGCACATGTAATTCGTGTGTTTGTTTTGTATCGGCTTTGGGTTGGTAGAGAGTTTGTAGAACAATACGTTACTGTTTTGTTGAGATGTAGTCTAAAGAGGTTGGAGAATGAATGGTTTGATGTATTGGTATTGTAGGAATGATTTGAACATGTGAAATATTGAGGACGTATTTGATAGTGGTGATGCGTCGAATAATGATGAGAATGTCTTGAACATGCTGTTTATAATTGGAATGACTCTTATAAACAAATGGTTGTAGTCTTTAAAAGATGGATGCACGAAGTACCCTTACACTGATATGAACCCGTAAGTACCATGGGGCACGGGTTATGAAAAGGGTGTATGTGAGGGGTTCGATCGCACTGGTTTGGTAACGTTGCAAAGAGACGTAAGTGGACGGTTGGGCTTGGTCCTCGGTGTACATTCCCGAGGCTCCTTCTATGCCACGATGATGTGAAATTGCATGCGGTGTGAGTCTACTCGCGGTGTCGTAATCCTGGGTTAAGGATAGTGTGACAGGTCTACGGGCTCGCTAGTCATCACACCGATTGGAGTTGACAGATAGACTTTGGGTGGTTGGTCTTGGTCCCCAGTGCTCATTCCCAGGGCTCCTCCCGTGCCAAGTGAACGGTTGGGCTTGGTCCTCGTGCCTTTTCTAGGATCCTTCCGGGTCACAACATTGGCTAGTTCGGGGCTTGGTTCTCGGTACACATCTACCCGAGACTCCCGCTGAGCCGTAGTACTCATGTGAGCTCCGCTATTGTGTCCTTATCGTTGAGGCGTACATAGTCCTAAGAAAGGTAGTGTAGATGCCCTCTTAGTAGTGGAGAAGCCCGCTCCACTGCCACCGCCTGTCCACGATGGTTGACGCTTGAGAGGTTAGCTACCTGCTCGAAAAGTGGGAACTACAAGTCTGTGTCGACATGGCGATTGCATGTGCGTAATCATGGGTGAGTCATTGCATTGCATACATATCATTACATTACATTGCATACTCAAGATCCTTATCGTATAAGTTTGTATGAGCACTCTTATATGATGAGTTACTTTACTGTTAAGCCGATCCTTAACCTATAAGTTTGTATGAGCATTCTTTTAAGTTAAGTTATCTTCCCGTTTGTAGATCTATATGCTTAGATGGTTTGAAATAGCTTGTGTAGAATATGCTAGAATAGAATGCTGATAATATTGTTATACATTACTTCTATTGCTACTCATGACATGTATACTTACTCCACCTGCTTGTACTACTGCTTATACAATATATTGTACCCTTGTTTCTTTCTCCGCCCGGTGCCGAGGAGTCGCCGGGGGAGCGAATGTGAAAGCCACTAAGTCTTTATGACTAACGGTTGCTACATCTTCCTTTTTAGGAGGAAACCCCGCAGGCAGAGCAGCGACAAATTTTGCAGCAGGACAGCCAGGCCAGGACGACAGGGCCTGGAGGGACGGGCCCATCGCTACCGTCAGTTACCGATGTCAGTTTTGAGAGACTTTAGAAGTAGCCCTTTGGGCATGTTATAGCCATACTCTGATATTTTGGAAGCTGGTTGTAGCTTCTTTTCTTAATGTATTTTTTGGTCTATTTTACTTATGTGTGGATTGACTTCTGTTTTATAATTGGTTGGGTTAACATTGGTTGATATTGGTTATAGCCAGCAGGATAGGCGTCTTGTGGTACAAGTTTGCCCGAGTGCTAGCGCTACCGTAAGGCGGTTGTTCTGGGCATAAGACTCCCCTTGGCCGTGACTTGTGTTCCGGGAGGGGGTTTTTACAAGAGATAGCCTTGCTATTCTCCATTCAAAATTTCTTCAAGATCTCCTCCGCATACTTCTTCTACGAGATGAAGATCCCTTCTTCACTTTGTTGCACTTCGATGCCCAAGAAGTAGGTTAGCTCTCCTAGATCAGTCATCTCAAACTCCTTCATCATTCTCTTGAATTCCTCGAACATGGCAGGGTTGTTGCCAGTGAATATGATATCGTCTACATATAGACATACGATCATCATATCACCATTCTTCTCCACCTTTATGTAGAGTGTATACTCGTAGGGGCTCTTCATGTAGCCGTGCTTCTGGAGATATGCATCTATCTGTCTGTTCCATGCGCGAGCTCCTTGCTTCAACCCATATAGCGCCTTGTTCAACTTGCACACCTTCCTTTCTTGGCCTCTTACTTCATATCCAGGCGGCTGCTCGATGTATACATCTTCCTCCAAGTAGCCATTTAGGTAAGTGGACAAAACGTCCATCTGCAAGATCTTCCACCCATAGTGAGCTGCTAGTGTGATGATCAACCTGATGGTGTCAATCCGAGCCATTGGAGCGAAGACCTCGTCGTAGTTCACTCTGTGGACTTGCCTGTAACCCTTCACGACGAGTCTAGCCTTGTGCTTCTCCACTTCTCCATTCTTGTTCCGCTTCACCTTATAGACCCACTTCACCCCAAGGGGTTTTTGGCCTGCTAGTGGATTGACCAACCTCCACGTATCATTCTTCTTAATGGATGATATTTCATTGTCCATCGCCTTTCTCCATGCTTTCTCTTGGGCAGCTTCATCGTATGAGTGTGGCTCACAATTTGCTAACAAACAAAATAAAGAAAAATTAGTATGAATCAGTGCTGTCTCCTCATAAATCTCCTCTGATAGTTTTACTTTCAAGACAACCTAAACACCTAGAGGGGGGGGGGGTGAATAGGTTCTAATTGCTTGTTTAAATTTTTAGGCAGAATTCAATTACAAAGATTAAAACATTCAGCACAGCATTCACAGACATTTAATCATCACAGATTGCACAATATTTTATAGTGGTTCCCCAAGGTCTGGGTACATCCACTTTCCCCCTTCACCTATCTAGCAGTATGCTAGATTCGGCCAAACTTCCACTATTCTCAGATCCTTAGATCCTACAGCTCAGAACCTGGATAGGTTCCTACAACTCAGGCTCAACAACCCTACCTCAGCCTTGCCACAAGGCCTACAACTCAGAGAAGAACCTTCTCCTACACTCAGGCAAACAGCCCTACCACTCAGAGATCAACTCTCCTACACTCAGCCTTTATATCACAGGCTTACAACTCAGATCTGTGTAAAACAGATCCTACAGAAATTTAGAAAAGAAGTTTTAATGTCTTGCCTTTGTTGAGAGAGAAGAGGACAAGACAATTCTTGATCAGCTGATGAAATCAACTGAATCTGAGCTTTCTTCAAAGCTTCTTGAATCTGAACTTAGCTGAGTTGATTTCCAAACAGCTTCTTGAGAAACCACTGATGGCTTCCTTCTTCTTCTTCAAAATGGATGGATCCCTCTCTATCCAACACCTTTGATGATACTTCTGAATTCTTGTTAGAACTCTTCTTAGATCGATCCTGAGATCGTCTTCTTAGATCTTCTGATGAAGATCTTCTTTAGTGTATTACACCTTCTTGATTTGATTTCTCAATTTGATTGCCAAAGTTTAATCTTCTCATTCCTTGTTTACTTCTCTCTGAATCTGTCTATTTATAGATCTTCTTAATGGTAACCGGCTGATCCGGTTTATAACTGTCTTCTGACAAATCTGACAACATCAGTTAACTGGCTGCAACCCACAGCTGTCAAGTCTTCAAACAGATCTCGTGCCTTAGTCTTGGTCAGCAATGTGTTGAGATAGACTGTCAGGAAGTGTCGAGACCAACTGTCTGTATGTGTCGACACAAGTAACTTTGGTGTCGACACAGCCTTTGATGATGTCGACAAGTTTGCCTTTAAGTCGACACAGCTTCTTCAGAGAATAACTTGGTCTTGACTTTGCAGTGTATCGACACAAGTCCTGTGTGTCGACACAGTTATTGTAGATTCAGAACTCAGTATGTGTTGACTTAGTCTTCTGGTGTCGACACAAGTATTGTCGACTTCTGCCAATGTGTGTCGACTCTGTCTCATTGTGTCGACACAGCCTCCCAGTGTCGACACAAATGTGGTCGACTATCTTCCTGTGAGTCGACACTACTTCCCAGTGTCGACACAAATGTGGTCGACTATCTTTCTCTATGAGTCGACACTGCTTCCCAGTGTCGACACAAATGTGGTCGACTATCTTTCTCTGTGTCGACACAACTTCCTTCAAGTGTCGACAAAAATATTCTGAAGTGTCGACACTGTTTCTTCAGGTGTCGACACATGGACTTAGAATATTTTTCTGCATTCTTTAACACTTCTTCACATGCACATGTCAACTTAAAACAACATCAAATACACCTTGATGTGAGCTAAGTTGGGCTTCTTCAAATCAGGTACACATTTTCCAATGTACCCAACAATCTCCCCCTATTTGGAGAAGTCATAACCCCTATATCCAATGATATACACCATTTATAAAAAGTATAATATGATGATATATGACATAACAGGAATACTTAATATAAACAAAATATGAACAATCCATCACAGAGTGAACATTATATGATTCCAAACAAAATATTGTTTATAACTTGATAATGTTTGATTACAGAGTTTTACATTGAATGATTTAATCAAAACACTACAAAACACATTTGAAAGAACTTAAAACTAAGACTGATCAGGCTCTCTTATGACAATCCCTTTGCCAGATTGGATTTGAGCCTTCACAGGAGCTTCAACATCTTCAGCTGGCTTCTTGACTTTTTGATCAGCCTTCTTCTTTGCTTCTTCCTTGAGCCTTTGCCTTTCAAAGTAATGATAGGGCTTTGGAAAGTACTTGCTCGGCTCCTGAGCATCTGGTGGTAGCCTATCCAGCTTGGCATTTCTTCTGAACTGTACTATTGCCTCCTGCCTAGCTTCATGCTTTTGCCATTCTATTTCATTATACCACTTTCCTCTTTCATGAACTTGGTCTTTCACAGCCTTCCATGCAGTGAGTATAATATTTCTTGAAGTAGGGCTCCACTGCTCAAAATCTGGCTTAAGTTCAGCCTGTTCTCTAAATCTCTTCTTAGATAGTAGAGCATCTTGCTGTTCTTTCAAAGTGGCCTCAGGCTTATCCACTTTCTCAATAACAACCCTGTTAACCTCCTTTGGAGGACTATACATTTCTTGAACTTGCTGATCAATCATATCAAAATCTGGAGGAGGGTAAATGACTTGGGCAACCTCAGGTTGATTGCCTTCAAGTAGACCTGTTTGTATTCCTGACTCAGCCACCATAGCATCATCACACAAAGGTGGATATCCCAATGTGGCTCGAATACTATTGGTCACCCATTTGGTGTGCTCTGAGCCTGCATGAACTAACAACCTCTCCCCCTTTATGGCTTCTCTGGTAATATGATCTCTTAGATCTTTCTTCTGAAATCTGATCTGTCCATCCAGATAATTCACACCCTCTTTAAAAAATGGTTTTAACTTTTGAAGCTTGTCAGATATGTCCTTTTGAGAGGTAGTGATAGCAGTTTTAACAGATTCAATAGCAGCTTGAAATGTCTTATCAAATTCTTCCATCTCCTTTGCTCTAGCTGCAGGCAACCCTTCAGTAGTCTTTTTCAACTCATTAAGAATTTCATTGTGAGAGTCTTCAAGATTGGCATTCATGTTTATCTGATTTGTAAGAACATAGCCTTGCTTCAGTGCTATATCATCTGCTTTGGTAATAACTGATTGCTGTTGTTTTGCCAAGAATACTACAGCATTACCTCCTTTATGGAAGCAATCTGTCATCTCCTTCTTATGCATATTGACTTCAAATCTAATTGACTTTATATCCTGAGCCAAGTCAAATTGAAGGGCGTTATTGCTCTCATCAACATATTTTTCAACTGCCACTCTATGGTCATCTAACTTAACTTGCAAATCAACCATAAACTTGTTATAATTAAATTCAGAATGAGATGGTTGAGTTGTAGTCTGTAGAGCCTGCTTATAACCTTTGCTCCTTCTCTTGAAGACTACAAGTTTTCTCTTCTTAGCCATTCTGGCTTCTTCAGTCTCAGATTCAGATGAACTATCAACTTGAACTCTTTCTTGAGGAGGAGGAGGAATATCTGTCTCAGTGCCATGTTGTTCAGCCTCAACATGCACAGACTCCCCCTCAACCAGTTGCTCCTCAATTTCTATCTCCATGTCAAGGGCCTTTTCAATCTCTTGCTCCTCTTCTACTCTATCAGTAGCCATATCAACATTAGGGAATAACTCATCTAGAGTATATTCCTTCTGTGCTTGAACATAAGATGTATCAATTAGATCTTCTAGATTCAGATCTTTGGAGATAACAATTTGGACTGCCTCTTGCACTGGGGCAGACATCTTCTCCCCCTATACTTGGTCAGTATTGGTAATGACCTGGGCAGGTGAGTATACTTGCTCCCCCTGCACCTGTGCAGTAATAAAAATATTAGAAATGTCTTTAGTAAGGAAATACACCAGCTCCCCCTGCAACTGTACCTGGTCAGGAGTAGATACAATCTGGGCAGGTGAATGAGCTTGCTCCCCCTGCATCTGTGCAGGTATAGTGTCTTGCTGGGCTGGAGTAGACACAGGGTGATCTTCATCCTACTTCCTCTCTTGTTCTTCTTGAAGCTGCTCAGTATCTTGAGCATGAGAAGGGGATTTCACAGGGGTGTCCTGCCTGCTCTCATCAGGCACATCCTTAGACAGCACCCTATCCCACCTAGAAAACAATCTCATGCCCATCTTTCTCATGTGATTGATCTTTGTTCCTGGCAGGTATTGCATTACTTCAGTGATCACTCCATTCAGATATAAGCTCATAATTCTAGCCAGATTTGGCTTCTTCATTCCTTCCTTGATCTTTTCAAAGATTACAGCTGACCAATCAGTTGGAATTGTAAAAACAATTCTGGTCATGAGGCTGAACATATAGGCTGAAATCCTATCATGTCCCCCTTGTTTGCACAGAATCACCTTGCCAACTACTTCAGACAGAAATTTCCCTTGCTGATTCATTCCTTTTCTGTTGAAAGCAGCTCCAATCTTCAGAGTGGGATCCAATCCGCACCATTGGATAGCCTCCCTTAACTTAGAAGCAGGGACTTCTTCTTCATTCTCAATTATTGGTAAGTGTAGAATCTTCCTTAGACTTTTTGGGGTAATCTTCACTGTCGACCCATGCACAGTGGACTTTATCTTGAGAACATCTGAACCTATTAATGCAGAGATAAAGAATTCATGCACCTCCTTCTTCCATATCTTGGAAGGTTCAGAAACTAGGAACTCTAATCCGGATTCAGAAATGAGAGAGATAACTCGTTGAACATCTGCTGGGGCTTCGGCAAAGGCATTCCGTACTAACTCATAACCTTCATTGACGTTGTCTTCAATCTTCGGCGCCATTGTTCAGGTGAGAAAGCTTGAGAGAAGAGAGAGAGAGAGAAAGTTGACACAGGGTTTCAGTCTCGAAAACCTTGTAAGCGTGTCGACTGAATAAGTTCTTGACCTATTTATACCTTCTATTGAAAGAAGATCAAAAGGCGGGCAAAAACAGTCTATATGTGTCGACATAGATGGAATGTGTCGACACAAACTTCTATTGTCTCGACAACAAATCTGTCTACTATGTGTCGACACCAAATGTGGATATGTCGACACCTGAGAGATATAGTAGAGTATCAGAAAATCTGTGTCGACTCTTAGGATAAGTGTCGACACAAAATTTGTAAGTGTCGACATCACTAGTCTGGTGAAGTCGACACTACCTTCCTGGATAAGTCGACAATTTAATTCTAAGTGTCGACACATTTTTTTCTGTGTCGACACAAAATTTCTGACTTGTCGACATTACTTCACTGAGTCGACACATTATCACTGAATGTGTCGACACTATTTTACTTGGCCAATTTCTGTTTCTGTCTACACCACTTAAGACCATTTGATAATCTAATATGTTATTTGTAAGTTTGTTGATAATCTAATCAATGGTCAGCATGCCTAATTCAATTTTAAATTTATTGAATTTTGTTTCATCCAGAGGCTTAGTGAACATCTGCTATTTGATAATCTGTTTTAACAAATTCCAATGTGATGTCTTCTCTTTCTACATGATCTCTAAGAAAATGGTATTTAATTTCTATATGCTTAGTTCTACTATGAGAAACAGGATTATTAGAAATAGAAATTGCACTCTTAGAATCACACAAAAGAGGTGTTCTACTTACTTGAATACCATAATCTTTAAGCTGATGTTGTATCCACAATAGTTGTGCACAGCAGCTGCCAGCAGCAACATATTCTGACTCAGCTGTAGATATAGCCACACTGGTCTGCTTCTTACTACTCCAAGATATCAGTCTTCCTCCCAAGAATTGACAAGTACCTATTGTACTCTTCCTATCCTCTCTACAGCCTGCAAAATCTGCATCTGAATAACCTGTTAGTAGAAAATCTCTATTCCTAGGGTACCAAAGACCTAGATTAAGTGTGCCCTTAAGATATCTCAGAATCCTTTTGACTGCAGTATAATGAGACTCTTTAGGGCAGGCTTGGTACCTAGCACAGACACATGTAGCATACATAATATCTTGTCTACTAGCTGTGAGATATAGTAGAGAACCAACTATTCCTCTATACAAAGTCTCATCAACAGGTTTACCTGCATCATCTTTGCATCTAGGCATACTTGTCCCCATAGGAGTTCTCATGATGGAGGATGACTCCATACCATACTTTTTGATTAATTCTTTAGTAAACTTTGACTGGGATATGGACAAGCCATCATCAGTCTGTCTTACTTGGAGTCCCAAGAAGAACTTCAGTTCCCCCATACTGCTCATCTCAAACTTCCCTTGCATAAGTTTGACAAACTTTTTACAAAGGTTGTTTTCAGTAGATCCAAAGATTATGTCATCAACATAGATCTGAACTAAGATGATCTTGCCTTTGGATTCCCTAAGGAATAGAGTTTTGTCAATTTTTCCTCTTGAGAATTTATTCTCAATAAGGAAAGTAGACAGGGTTTCATACCAAGCCCTTGGGGCTTGCTTTAACCCATACAAAGCTTTTCTAAGCTTATAAACATAATCAAGTTTAAGAGAATCTACAAAACCTGATGACTGCTCTACATATACTTCTTCTTTAAGATCACCATTCAGAAATGCTGACTTCACATCCATCTGGTATACCTTGAAGTCTTGATAGGCTGCATAGGCAAGGAATATTCTGATTGCCTCCAGCCTTGCTACTGGGGCAAAGGTTTGATCAAAGTCAATCCCTTCTTCCTGCCTGTATCCTTTAGCAACCAATCTTGCTTTATTTTTCACTATTACTCCATTCTCATCCAACTTGTTCCTGTAGATCCATTTTGTCCCAATTATATTATGGCCTCTTGATTTAGGAACAAGCTCCCAGACATTGCACCTTCTGAATTGATTCAGATCCTCTTGCATAGCATCAGTCCAGTGCAGGTCTTGGATGGCTTCTTCAAACTTCTTAGGCTCCATTTGTGACAAGAAACTTGAATGTAGAGCTGTGCTTTGACTTCTGCTTCTAGTCTGCACTCCCTGTCTTGGATCACCTATTATCTGATCAGTTGGATGGTCTCTTAAATGTCTTGTTGCTGGAGGAAGATTCCCTTCTGGTTGAACATCTCCAGCTCCTTCATTATGCTGAACCTCTTGGTTTTCTTCATCTTCTATTGTGTCTTCTACTCCCCCTGGACAATATCCTTCATTTTCTAATACTCCATCTTCCCTTGAAGCTTCAGCAATGGAGAGCTTGTCCATTCCTTTGCTTATACCTGTTGAGTCATTTGATCTACAAGACAACTCACAGTTGATTAATCTTGTTTCATCAAACACAACATGCACAGATTCTTCAACAACTTGAGTAGTCAAGTTGAAGATTCTATAGGCCTTACTATTTGTGTTGTACCCAACAAATATCTCATCCTGGGATTTGGCAGCAAACTTAGTCAAATATGACTTACCATTGTTAAGTATATAGCATTTGCAACCAAAGATTCTGAAGTAGGATAGATTTGGTTTTCTACCTTTCATAATCTCATAGGGAGTCTTTTTGTGGCTCTTGGTGATAGAAGCCCTATTGATCACATGACAAGCAGTGTTTATTGCCTCAGCCCAGAAATATTCTGGTAGAGAGGTGTCACTCAATAGAGTTCTACCAGCTTCAATTAATGTTCTATTCTTTCTTTCAGCAATTCCATTTTGCTGAGGTGTTCTTGGTGAGGAGAACTTTTGGAAAATCCCAAAGTCTTCACATAACTTTGTCATGCTTTCAGATTGAAACTCAGTACCATGGTCACTTCTTATTTTGACCACTGTACTATTCAGTTCATTCTGAATTTGCTTTACAAAATTAAGTAAGACACTTGGGGTTTCAGATTTCTATCTCAGAAAGAATACCCATGTAAATCTAGAATAGTCATCTACAACCACAAAAGTGTAGACCTTCCTACCTAGACTATGAACTGGCATAGGACCAAAAAGATCCATATGCAAGAGGTATAAGCACCTCACAGAATCCTTGTTTTTAAGGCTTTGAAAGGAGGATTTTGTCTGCTTGCCCTTTTGACAAGCTGAGCATATCCCTTCCTTCATACACTTAACTTGAGGACCATTCCTCACTAACTCTTTGATAAAGAGTTGGCCAATTGTCTTGTAGTTAAGATGAGCCAATCTCTTGTGCCACTTAACACAATGAGAAGCATTGTCATCAGCTACAAGACAGATGGGAGAAGCTTTATTCTCACATAAAAAATATAAGACAATATACATTTCTCTTCCTATACCCAGTCAAAATGATCTCTTGATCACTTGACCTTTTGATATGACATCCATCCTTAACAAATGAAATGTCATATCCTAAATCACTCAGCTGGCTTATGCTTATTAGATTATGTTTCAAACCTTTTACATAAGCCACTTGGGTGATAGTAATGAGGTTAGAAGAAATGTTACCAAACCCTTTGATGACTCCTTTTTCAGATCCACCAAAGATCACTTTAGGTCCATCTTTGATAGATGAATACTCCTTCAGCAGCCCCTTTGTTCCAGTCATGTGCCTGGAACAACCACTATCCAAGTACCATATAGGGGCATGGTTACTTGGATTCACCTGCAACACAGATTTACTTACCCTTAAAACCCAAGTAAGTCTTGGGTCCTTGGTTCAAGTTAGCATAAACAACGCTACCATTATTTCTTCCAACAGGTAGACTATTGTTCTTTCTAACACTTGTGTTATACCAGCAGTCTAGTGTAAAATAGCCTCTCTTGCCACAGCACCAACATTCAAACCTATTGTATCTAGTTCTAGATACATCCTTGACAAAAGAATTTCTGTCCATTGCTGGTGCTGCAGCAGCTTCACCCACTGATTTTTTATAACCATTGGGTTTATGAACATAGGTAGGCCTGTTGGCATTTACACCCTTGTTTTTCAGAACATTAGACTTAATATGATCATGAATGTTTTCATGATCATATAGGTTAGAAGGCACTTCCACCTTTCTAAACTTAATAGGTACTGAAAAGTTCAGTGGCTTGACAGGAGCTTTGCCTTTCCTCTTGAATTGGCCAGCCCTGGAGTTACCTTTGAATCCTAATCCTGCCTTACCCTTTTGATTCACAAATTCATCAATCAAAGGTAAGACAGACTTTGGCTTAGAGTAACTAGCCACTAAATCTTTTTCAATTCTTAGTCTGGCCTCCAGACTCTTCACTTGATCATTGGTATAATTAATTGTGCCCATCTGAATAATAGTTATATTCTTCAGCTTGGCAATTTCATTTAACTTTTGATCAATTACTTTCTCTAACTCAGTTGCAGCTACCCTTAGTTCAGCAATTTCATGAGCCTGAGATTTAACCAGGTTCTTGCTTTTCTTAAGGGCCTGCAACAAGTCCCTATACTTATCTATCAATTGATAGACATCTCCTTCAGATTCAGATGCATCTACATCACTTGATGCAGATGTAGCTGATTCTGTACTTGTACTACAAACAGATTTCATAGAAGGACATTGTACCTTATTAGGACCAGACTGATTCTGGCATATGTCCTCTTCTGATCCTGCCATCAGTCCCATGCACTGATGATCTTCTTGATCATAGATGGAGTCTAGCAACTGCAGAAACTCCTCTTCTTCAGATACAGCATATAGTCCAATATATGCTTCTGCTTCAGATTCTGACTCTTAAGTTGACTGATCTGTTAGGCTCTTATCCTTCTTTGCAACAAAGGATTTCTCCTTCTTGCCCTTTTTATGAGTCTTATTCTTGTCTGAAGACTCCTTTCTCTTATCAGGACAGTCAGCCACTACATGTCCAGGTCTATTGCAATAATAGCAGACAATCTTTGAAGTAGTAGCCTTGCTGGGCTTTGATCTGCTCTTTTCTTTCCTTGATGACTTTTTCTTCTGATAATAGTCATCAACTTGCTGTGAAGTAGAGGGCTTAGACTTCCACTGTTTCTTCTTCAAGAACCTCTGGAATTACCTTGTGAATGCAGCAAAGTCTGCATCTGAATCACAGCTTTCTGAACCCTGATTGTCTGAATTTTCTGAACTGACTTCTACAATTTCCTTAGGAGGGGATGGTGATATCCTCCTATTCTTTCTGATGAATTCTGCACTGAATGCCACAGTCTTTTCTCTATGCTCTCCTCTAGAATTCTTTTCCTCCTCCTTCCTCACCAAAAGTTGCATTTCATAGGATAGCAGCTTTCCAAACAAGGTGGGAGGAGAGATCTCTGCCAATTTAGCCACCTCTCTTATGGCACAGATCTTTGTGTCCCAATCCTTTGTTAAGGATCTCAAGAATTTGTCATTCAGTTCATAAGTACTGAAGACTCTTCCATAGGACATTAGCTCATTCACAATTCTATAGAATTTCTTATAGCACTCAGTTATGCTATCAGATTTTCCTTGTCTAAAACTTTCATATTCCTGATTGAGCATAGATTTCCTGTCCTGTCTTACTTCTTCTGATCCCTCCATGTAGACAATCAATGTGTCCCACATTTCTTTGGAGGTCTTGCAGTGAATCAGATTCTGAAATGTTGAATCATCTATGGCACTTACAATAATATTCTGTGCTCTTTTATCCATGGTTGCCAAAATGATTTCATCCTTGGTCATTTCAGAATAACTCTTTGGAGTTTGAATATTAGCATCAAGAACTGATACCTTCATTGGAATGAAGGGTCCTTCCTGAACTGTGATGTATATTCTTGGGTCAGATGCCTCCATAAACAACCTGACTCTTTCTTTCCAAATTCCAAAGATTTCCTTCTTGCATATGGGTAATTTCATAGACCCTAGCTCCTTATGATTCTCTCCAGAACCCATCTTCTTGAATCTTGATTCTGCCTTTCAGATCTACCTCAGACTGTTAAGTCCTTTTTGAGGAACCTCCCTCTGATACCACTTGATAGTTTTACTTTCAAGACAACCTAAACACCTAGAGGGGGGGGGGGTGAATAGATTCTAATTGCTTGTTTAAATTTTTAGGCAGAATTCAATTACAAAGATTAAAATATTCAGCACAGCATTCACAGACATTTAATCATCACAGATTGCACAATGTTTTATAGTGGTTCCCCAAGGTCTGGGTACATCCACTTTCCCCCTTCACCTATCTAGCAGTATGCTAGATTCGGCCAAAACTTCCACTATTCTCAGATCCTCATATCCTACAGCTCAGAACCTGGATAGGTTCCTACAACTCAGGCTCAACAGCCCTACCTCAGCCTTGCCACAAGGCCTACAACTCAGAGAAGAACCTTCTCCTACACTCAGGCAAACAGCCCTACTACTCAGAGATCAACTCTCCTACACTCAGCCTTTATATCACAGGCTTACAACTCAGATCTGTGTAAAACAGATCCTACAGAAATTTAGAAAAGAAGTTTTAATGTCTTGCCTTTGTTGAGAGAGAAGAGGACAAGATAATTCTTGATCAGCTGATGAAATCAACTGAATCTGAGCTTTCTTCAAAGCTTCTTGAATCTGAACTTAGCTGAGTTGATTTCCAAACAGCTTCTTGAGAAACCACTGATGGCTTCCTTCTTCTTCTTCAAAATGGATGGATCCCTCTCTATCCAACACCTTTGATGATACTTCTGAATTCTTGTTAGAACTCTTCTTAGATCGATCCTGAGATCGTCTTCTTAGATCTTCTGATGAAGATCTTCTTTAGTGTATTACACCTTCTTGATTTGATTTCTCAATTTGATTGCCAATGTTCAATCTTCTCATTCCATGTTTACTTCTCTATGAATTTGTCTATTTATAGATCTTCTTAATGGTAACCGGCTGATCCGGTTTATAACTGTCTTCTGACAAATCTGACAACATCAGTTAACTGGCTGCAACCCACAGCTGTCAAGTCTTCAAACAGATCCTGTGCCTTAGTCTTGGTCAGCAATGTGTTGAGATAGACTGTCAGGAAGTGTCGAGACCAACTGTCTGTATGTGTCGACACAAGTAACTTTGGTGTCGACACAGCCTTTGATGATGTCGACAAGTTTGCCTTTAAGTCGACACAGCTTCTTCAGAGAATAACTTGGTCTTGACTTTGCAGTGTGTCGACACAAGTCCTGTATGTCGACACAGTTGTTGTACATTCAGAACTCAGTATGTGTTGACTTAGTCTTCTGGTGTCGACACAAGTATTGTCGACTTCTGCCAATGTGTGTCGACTCTGTCTCATTGTGTCGACACAGCCTCCCAGTGTCGACACAAATGTGGTCGACTATCTTCCTGTGAGTCGACACTACTTCCCAGTGTCGACACGAATGTGGTCGACTATCTTTCTCTGTGAGTCGACACTGCTTCCCAGTGTCGACACAAATGTGGTCGACTATCTTTCTCTGTGTCGACACAGCTTCCTTCAAGTGTCGACACAAATATTCTGAAGTGTCGACACTGTTTCTTCAGGTGTCGACACATGGACTTAGAATATTTTTCTGCATTCTTTAACACTTCTTCACATGCACATGTCAACTTAAAACAACATCAAATACACCTTGATGTATATCATTGAGCTAAGTTGGGCTTCTTCAAATCAGGTACACATTTTCCAATGTACCCAACATCCTCCAACCTCCTCATCCTAGGTTGAGGACAATCAGAGTTTCTCCTTCTAGTGCTAGCCCCACTAGAACTTCCACCACTTGTGCTTGCTCCAATAGAGTAGGGGGTAGAAGCTCCCCTTGAACCTCCACTTGGTGGTGATGCTGGCTCAGCTCCACCAATCTCAGCTTCTGCTTTATGACCACCTTCCTTTTATTCTTCATCAAAGAACATTCCCTTGATGCTTTTCACCTCCTCATCCCAACTCCAGCAGCTATCTTCTTCAAACATGACATCCCTTGAGATGATCACCTTCTTTGTTTCGGAGTTGTATAGTTTGTAAGCTTTACTCATCGGAGTGTAACCCACAAATATGCACCTCTCGATTTTGTCATCGAGATTCTTCTTTCTATGGTCAGGAATGTGAGCATAAGCTACAAATCCAAAGATCCTCAAGTGTTGAACACTTGGCTTCCATCCAATCCAAGCTTCAGATGGAGTCATGAACTTCACACTCTTTGTTGGGCACCTGTTTAGCAAGTACACGACACAATGTACTGCTTCAGCCCAGAACATCTTCGACAATCCCTTGCCCTTCACCATACTCCTCGCCATGTTCATGATGGTCATATTCTTCCTCTCCGCGACTCCATTTTGTTGGGGTGAGTATGTCACTGTCAACTGATGAGAGATCCCACTCTCTCTACAGAAATCATCAAACAACCTAGAGGTGTACTCCCCACCTCTATCTGTCCTTAGCACCTTCAGTGGTTATCCACTCTCCTTCTCCGACATCGCCTTGAACTCCCTGAACCTATTAAGGGCCTCAGACTTTTCTTTCAAGAAGTACACCCTGTACAACCCCGTATTCGCGACGGGAGGACCCGAAGCAAGGCATAAGGCATGCTAGTAAGTTTTAAGCTTTGGAGCCCCTTTGAGGGGCGGGGGCGGCGAGTAGGCAGACACCCGTCCTGGCATGATAGGCGTGAGGGGAAGCTGCGGGACCGGCCGGAGTCCGGAGGCGCACCCCTGCCTCGCGGCTAGGCGAGGGCAGGCGGGGCGAGACCGGCGCGGGGCCGGGTTCTCGCCCTTGCCTCGCGGCTAGGCGAGGGCAGGCGGGGCGAGACCGGCCCAGGGCCGGGTTCTCGCCCCTTCCTCGCGGCTAGGCGAGGGCAGGCAGGGCGAGACTGGACCGGGGCCAGGTTCTCGCCCCTGCCTCGCGGCTAGGCGAGGGCAGGCGGGGCGAGACTGGCCCGGGGCCGGGTTCTCGCCCCTGCCTCGCGGCTAGGCGAGGGCAGGCGGGGCGAGACCGGCCCGGGCCGGGTTCTCGCCCCTGCCTCGCGGCTAGGCGAGGGCAGGCGGGGCGAGACCGGCCCGGGGCCGGGTTCTCACCCCTGCCTCGCGGCTAGGCGAGGGCAGGCGGGGCAAGACCGGCCCGGGGCCGGGTTCTCGCCCTTGCCTCGCGGCTAGGCGAGGGCAGGCGGGGCGAGACCGGCCCGGGGCCAGGTTCTCGCCCCTGCCTCGCGGCCTCGCGGTCAGGCCGGGCGAGACCGACCAGGGGGGTGGCCGGAGGGCGTGACCTCTCATGCTTTTACCGTTTTACCCCCGAGGTGGATTTTCCCTTTTTGCCCCCCGGTGTGGAGGTTTTCTATTGGCTGGAGGCATTTTTGTCCTAAGGGCATTTTAGTCATTTTACCCCCAGGACTTGGAGAAGCTATAAATAGACCCTTGAGGGTGCCTTGGAGAGCATTCATTCATTCCTTAGCCACTTGAATCTCTTTGGCTTTCTTCCTCCAAGGCACCTAGCTCAAGCATTGGCTAGGGAGGGGGAGACCTCAAAGGTCTTCCGGGTGTGAGGTGGGACCTCCACGCTAGAGCCGAGGGTCAGTTCATAGCTTCCTAAGTCTTCGGTCCGTGACGTTCTTCCGAGTGTAGTAGGTGTGAGGTCACCCCTTCCCCAAGGGTTGAACTCCACAGAGACCAAGTTTTTGGTTTCAACATTTTGGTGCGGTGAGCGTGAAGAGTGACCAACACAGAAAATCTCGGGTGAGTGTCATGGCTGGAGATCAGGGAGGTGGTGATGATCTCGGCGAGCTCCCAAACTCAGGACCCTTCGTGGGAAGGGAGGAGTTCATGACATCCATTCAAGGCATCATGGGGATGCTACGGAGTTTGGCTCCTCAGGGTGGCAGCTCCACTCCAACCCCCCAAGAGTTAGATCCACCCCCTCTCGATGAGTCGACCCCTAGGGGTCCAGGCGAGATCACCCCAGCAGGGGGAGAAGTAAGTGTGCCAGATAGGAGACCTGGGAAGGAAATGATGGTAGAGGGGGTCGGGCGAGACCTCCCAGGCCGGGAGCTGTTCCCAAGCCCGGCGAGAGCTAACCCCCCAGGCGAGCAGGTCGCGCGAGTGGAGGTGGCGAGAGCTCCCCTTAGGGGGTCACCCTTTAGTGAGTTAATCATCTCAGCTCCCGTTCCCAAGGGGTTCAGAGAGCCAGACATGGCTTACTATACCGGGAAGGATGACCCCGTCCAGCACCTACAGTGGTTCGAGGATGCCGTCTCCATCAGGCCGATGACGGATGCCTTCAAGTGTCGCCTCTTTGCGATCACGTTGAAGGAGAAGGCAAGTGACTGGTTCCATCAACTCCCTCCAAGGTCCATCTTCGGGTTCGAAAACTTGAGCCGGAGCTTTCAGCTTCACTTCTCCACCTCCAAGAAGAGGAAGAAGGGTCCTGAGTCCCTCTTCCTGATAAAGCAAAGGGTCGAGGAGTCGCTGGCCCATTACGTTGACAGGTTCCAGGAAGAGGTCCTTGACATCCAAGAGGTGCCAGGGTATGCCCTCCAGATGGCATTCACGGTGGGGTTGCGCGAAGGGTTCTTCAAGATGAGCTTGACCCGGAAGACCCCCCTTTCCTTCGAGGAACTGATGGAAAGGTCGGCGGAGGAGATAGCCATGGAGGCAGCTAACCCGGCCTTTGTAAAGAAGTTGGCTAAGTTGACGGAGGTGGAGTCAAAAGGGCAAGGTGGCTCAAGGCACCAGGAAGGAAGGCGAAGAGAGGAGCAGAGATCCCAGGGGTTCCAGAGACAGGAGGGTCCGGAGCAAGGCTGGAGACAACAGGGAGGACCTGCCTATGGTCCAGGAAGAGCTCTCATCCATGATGGGGGGAACTTTCATGGGGTTCAAGGGAGGTTTAACTTCCAGAGGCAAGCCCCAAGACAGCTCTTGCCCCCACCCCAGCAAGCAATGGCGATTGGCCGAAGGGAGAGGAGGAATCGCAGGGGGAGAGGGGAGGGCAGGGTAGAGTTACCGTACTGCGACTTCCACCAGTTAGAGGGTCATGCTACGGCTACCTGCCCCGAGTTCCTGGAAATGAGGGGGACAAGAGCTCCAGCCCAGCAGCAGCCGGAGCGGATCGAAGCTCCTCCCCAAGGAGGTGGAGGGGATGATGTATGCGAGGACCGGGTCGATGTAGGATCCCGAGGTGGCATAGCTGTGATCCATGGGGGAGTGGGGATCGAAGCCTCTCGAAAGGCAAGTCTCCATGTGATGTACTGTCGAAGCGTTGCCTCGACGTCCCAGACCCCTCCCGTGGAGGAAAAGATCACCTTCTCGTCAAAATACATGCCAGAGTATGAGGACCCATTCTGCGATGCCCTGGTCATCCAGGCAGCCGTCGAAGGCTTCACCATCTCCCGGATCTTGGTTGATAACGGAAGCTCTATCAACATCATTTTCAAGAAGGCGTTCGAGGGGATGAAGGTGGAGCCAAGGAGGGTAGTGGCATCGAATGGACCCCTGTTTGGATTCTCAGGAGAGAGGAAGGAGGTGGAAGGTGGAGTCGGACTCCAAGTAAAATTAGGAGGGACCTCAAGGAACTGCAGGTTCGTCATTGTTGACGCTCCAAGCAGCTACAATGCCATCTTCGGAAGGCCCCTCATCAGCGCCTTCCGGTGCGTGCCCTCATCCTTCCACCAGTGCCTCAAGTTCAACTCAGATGGGATCCAGGTCAGGATCAAAGGAGACTCCAGGATGGCGAGGCAGTGCTACGTCACGGCAGTCAACACCATCTCTTGGTTGACTAAGGCGGAGGAGATGGAGAAGGTCATGGAGAGCCTGAGCAGGATGGAGGTGTCCAGTGGAAGAGAGCCCGATGGCGACCACCATGCCCGGACCCCCTGAAGAAGCCTCGTCTCGGCGGAGTCATGTATCTTGTTTTTCTTTATGTTGTAATGAGTCCAGCCTCCGACCGGTAGAGTAGAGAGGGTCATGTACCCCAACTTGTTTCCCCTTTTGAGGATGTTGAATTTTGGCAGTCCAGGTGACATGCCCCGTGCCCAAGTCCCTTAGCTCCGAGATGATTCCGCTGACCAGGCTCTCACTAGCTGGCAGGGCAGGTTGATTTCTCGTGGAAGCTAAGTCCTTTTCCTCCGGGATGATTCCGCTGTCAGGCTCTCACTAGCTGGCAGGGCAGGTTGATCTCTCGTGGGAGCCAAGTCCTTTTGCTCCGAGATGATTCCGCTGCTAGGCTCTCACTAGCTGGTGGGTTCAGGTTGATCTCTCGTGGGAGCCAATTCCCTTAGCTCCGAGATGATTCCGCTGCCAGGCTCTCACTAGCTGGCAGGGCAGGTTGATCTCTTGTGGAAGCCAAGTCCTTTTGCTCCGAGATGATTCCGCTGCTAGGCTCTCACTAGCTGGTGAGTTCAGGTTGATCTCTCGTGGGAGCCAAGTCCTTTTGCTCCGAGATGATTCCGCTGTCAGGCTCTCATTAGCTGGTGGGTTCAGGTTGATCTCTCGTGGGAGCCAAGTCCTTTTGCTCCGAGATGATTCCGCTGCCAGGCTCTCACTAGCTGGTGGGTTCAGGTTGATCTCTCGTGTGAGCCAATTCCTTTTGCTCTGAGATGATTCCGCTGTCAGGCTCTCACTAGCTGGTGGGTTCAGGTTGATCTCTCATGGGAGTCAATTCCCTTAGCTCCGAGATGATTCCACTGCCAGGCTCTCACTAGCTGGCAGGGCAGGTTGATCTCTCGTGGAAGCCAAGTCCTTTTGCTCCGAGATGATTCCGCTGCCAGGCTCTCACTAGCTGGTGGGTTTAGGTTGATCTCTCGTGGGAGCCAAGTCCTTTTGCTCCGAGATGATTCCGCTGCCTGGCTCTCACTAGCTGGTGGGTTCAAGTTGATCTCTCGTGGGAGCCAAGTCCTTTTGCTCCGAGATGATTCCGCTGCCAGACTCTCACTAGCTTTTGGGTTCAGGTTGATCTCTCGTGAGGGCTAAGTCTCTTAGCTCCGAGATGATTCCGCTGCCAGGCTCTCACTAGCTGGTGGGTTCAGGTTGATCTCTCGTGGGAGCCAAGTCCTTTTGCTCCGAGATGATTCCGCTGCCAGGCTCTCACTAGCTGGTGGGTTCAGGTTGATCTCTCGTGGGAGCCAAGTCCTTTTGCTCCGAGATGATTCCGCTGCCAGGCTCTCACTAGCTGGTGGGTTCAGGTTGATCTCTCGTGGGAGCCAAGTCCTTTTGCTTCGAGATGATTCCGCTGCCAGGCTCTCACTAGCTGGTGGGTTCAGGTTGATTTCTCGTGGGAGCCAAGTCCTTTTGCTCCGAGATGATTCTGCTGCCAGGCTCTCACTAGCTGGTGGGTTCAGGTTGATCTCTCGTGGGAGACAAGTCCTTTTGCTCCGAGATGATTCCGCTGCCAGGCTCTCACTAGCTGGTGGGTTCAGGTTGATCTCTCGTGGGAGCCCCAAGTCCTTTAGTTCCGAGATGATTCCGCTGCCAGGCTCTCACTAGCTGGCGGGTTCAGGTTGATCTCTCGTGGAGGTTGTCTTTTTACCCTAAGGGGGTCTCGCCACCCAGACTCTCATCAGCTGGCATGACAGGTTGACCCCCCAGGAGGTTAGATCCTTTTACCCTGAGGGGGTCTCGCCACCCAGACTCTCATCAGCTGGCATGAAAGGTTGACCCCCCAGGAGGTTAGATCCTTTTACCCTTAGGGGGTCTCGCCACCCATGCTCTCATCAGCTGGCATGGCAGGTTGACCCCCCCAGGAGGTTAGATCTTTTTACCCTGAGGGGGTCTCGCTACCCAGGCTCTCATTAGCTGGCATGGCAGGTTGACCCCCCTAGGGGGTTAAGTGCTTTTACCCTGAGGGGGTCTCGCCACCCAGGCTCTCATCAGCTGGCATGGCAGGTTGACCCCCCCAGGAGGTTAGATCCTTTTACCCTGAGGGGGTCTCGCCACCCAGACTCTCATCAGCTGGCATGGCAGGTTGACCGCCCCAGGAGGTTAGATCTTTTTACCCTGAGGGGGTCTCGCCACCCAGGCTCTCATCAGCTGGCATGGCAGGTTGACCCCCCCCCCCCAGGGGGTTAAGCGTTTTTACCCTGAGGGGGTCTCGCCACCCAGGCTCTCATCAGCTGGCATGGCAGGTTGACCCCCAAGGAGGTTAGATCCTTTTACCCTGAGGGGGTCTCGCCACCCAGGCTCTCATCAGCTGGCATGGCAGGTTGACCCCCCCAGGAGGTTAGATATTTTTACCCTGAGGGGGTCTCGCCACCCAGGCTCTCATCAACTGGCATGGCAGGTTGACCCCTCGGAAGAGGCCTCAGTCTTTCGATACCGCGAGAGTAAGCTTCACTCAGCGAATACGTTGGGTTGGATGTTTCTTTTCGAGCTTGTACCAACCTCGAAAAGAGCGGGGATTGTGTACAACCCCGTATTCGTGACAGGAGGACCCGAAGCAAGGCATAAGGCATGCTAGTAAGTTTTAAGCTTTGGAGCCCCTTTGAGGGGCGGGGGCGGCGAGTAGGCAGACACCCGTCCCGGCATGATAGGCGTGAGGGGAAGCTGCGGGACCGGCCGGAGTCCGGAGGCGCACCCCTGCCTCGCGACTAGGCGAGGGCAGGCGGGGCGAGACCGGCCCGGGGCCGGGTTCTTGCCCCTACCTCGCGGCTAGGCGAGGGCAGGCGGGGCGAGACCGGCCCGGGGCCGGGTTCTCGCCCCTGCCTCGCGGCTAGGCGAGGGCAGGCGGGGCGAGACCGGCCTGGGGCCGGGTTCTCTCCCCTGCCTCGCGGCTAGGCGAGGGCAGGCGGGGCGAGACCGGCCCGGGGCCGGGTTCTCGCCCCTGCCTCGCGGCTAGGCGAGGGCAGGCGGGGCGAGACCGGCCCGGGGCCGGGTTCTCGCCCCTGCCTCGCGGCTAGGCGAGGGCAGGCGGGGCGAGACCGGCCCGGGGCCAGATTCTCGCCCCTGCCTCGCGGCCTCGCGGTCAGGCCGGGCGAGACCGACCAGGGGGGGTGGCCGAAGGGCGTGACCTCTCATGCTTTTACCGTTTTACCCCCGAGGTGGATTTTCCCTTTTTCCCCCCGGTGTGGAGGTTTTCTTTTGGCTGGAGGCATTTTTGTCCTAAGGGCATTTTGGTCAGTTTACCCCCAGGACTTGGAGAAGCTATAAATAGACCCTTGAGGGTGCCTTGGAGAGCATTCATTCATTCCTTAGCCACTTGAATCTCTTTGGCTTTCTTCCTCCAAGGAACCTAGCTCAAGCATTGGCTAGGGAGGGGGAGACCTCAAAGGTCTTCCGGGTGTGAGGTGGGACCTCCACGCTAGAGCCGAGGGTCAGTTCATAGCTTCCTAAGTCTTCGGTCCGTGACGTTCTTCCGAGTGTAGTAGGTGTGAGGTCACCCCTTCCCCAAGGGTCGAACTCCATAGAGACCAAGTTTTTTGTTTCAACACACCCAATATTGTCGACTAAAGTCATCAATGAAGGTGATATATACTTGCTCCCGCCAACTGAGGCAGTCTCAAACGGACCAGCAATGTCCGAGTGAACTAGTTCAAGCTGTCTCCTTACTCTTCAAGACTTGTCGCCTTCGAACGTCAGTCGCTTCTGCTTTCCCTTCGTGCACACCTCACATATCTTCTGTGGAGGTGAGATCATGGGCAGACCTTCCACCATCCTAGAGTGAGATAGCAACTTCAAGCCAATGAAGCCTAAGTGACCCATCCTATGGTGCCACAACCAAGCTTCTTCTTTTCTGTCCTTGCGAGACACACCATCTCCTGAACATCCATCTTCAATGTAAAGAGACGATTCAGCGTCATCTTCACCTTCACCACTTCTCTTCCTTGGTGATTCTTCATGGCCAATGAGCCATCCTTCAACTGAACACAATAACCACTTTCCACCAACTGTCCAAGGCTTAAGATGCTAGTCTTCAAGCCCGACACATAGAACACGTCGTTCAAGTGCACCTTCTCGCCATTCAAAGTAACCACCACCAAGCCTTTCCCTTCAAGTGAGATCTTTGAAGCATCGCCAAAGCTAACCTCACCGCCACTTGGTTCGAGGTTAGCGAACATCTCCTTTTCTCCACACATATGATTGCTCGCTCCTGTATCCAAATACCATACATCATTCTTGCCTCCCTCAGCTTCTCTGTAGGTTAGAAACATCATCAAATCACCACCATTGATTCTTGCTTCGGTATAGTGATTGACCTCTTCTCTCTTCCTCGGTGCCCTACAATCATAGCTCATGTGCCCAAAATGACTACAGTTGTAGCATTATACTTGAGACATGTCTCCTCGGCCTCTTCCTTTTCCTGATCTTCCTTCTTGCCATCCTCCTTGAGGTCTCTCCACCTCTCTCTGGATGTTTTGATTCCTTCCTTGGTATCTTCCTCCTCTTCTTCCTCTACCTCTTCCTTGGTAACCAAAGCTACGCTGACCGCCTCCTCTTTCAGAACTATCTCCAAAGTTCAACTGAGTCTGAAGTGCTTTTCCCAAGCCACTTGACTCTTTGTCATCCTGCAACATGCGGTACTCATGGGCTTGTAGAAAGCCAACGAGCTCATATACGGACATCTGGGTGAGATCTTTTGATTTTTCAATTGCCACCACCACGTGACGGAACTTCTTTGACATAGACCGCAAGAGCTTCTCCATGAGACTCACGTCATCGATCACTTCTCTGTTACGCTTCATTTCATTTGTGAGCGCCCGTAGACGGGTCACATAGTCGCCAACCTTCTCCGCGATCTGCATCTTCAATCCTTCATACTCTCCACGAAGGGACCGCAACTTCACCTTCTTAGCCTTATCAACTCCTTGCACGGAGCGTTGCAATATTTCCCATGCCCCTTTTGAACTTCTCGCATCAGAGATCTTCTCAAAGGTCGCTTCATCGACCCCTTGGTATAACAAGAATAACGCCTTCTTGTCCCTCTTCCTTGACTCTCTCAACGCCGTCTTCTAGGCATTAGTCAACGCCGCTTCTGCTTTTGCAGTAGGCTCTTCATAGCCGTCCTCGACTATCTCCCACAACTCCTTTGAAGCAAGTAGCACCCTCATTTGGATGCTCCAGTTGCCGTAGTTCATCTTTGTCAACTTGTCCTGGCATAGCACTACCCATCTCCATCACTTCAAGACTTCAACTCTTCCGAGCAACTTCCAAGGTTCGGAACCTCGCTTTGATACCACTGTTGGAAACAAAAGTAATGGACACAACAATAGAATAGGAGCAAACAACTTCTCTATTATAACAAAAGAGATTACAAAACACAAATACAATCTTGACTTAAAATTACAACTCAACACAAGCCCACTACCCAAATAGGGTATTACAAATTTCACGCCTTGACACTTCTAATCGCACAATGGCTGGAGCTTCAAATTCTGTCCGCAAAATAGAGCTGATGTCCGCAAGGAGTACCCGCAAGAAACTTCTTTCCACAAGCTTTCAAGCTTGTCCGCCACCTTTTCATATATTATCCTATTTGCCAATAGGAGACTGCGCCAATAGGAGATCGCCAATATTATGCAGAAAATTAGCCGCAAAAGCTGCTCACTTTTCACGGAACACTTCCGCCACCTTGCAAGGCTTCTGCTTACCTTTATTTCAAGGAAATATATATGCCTATTTATAGGCATATCAAACCAATGAGGATGTGCCATGTGCAGTGGCGGAACTAGGATTTTGAAATCGCACGGGCACAATTTAAGTACTGTCAATTCGAGGGGTTCGGGGGGCATTGCCCCTGAGTGGGGGTTCGGGGGCAGCGCCCCGATTTTTTTTTTGCCATAGAAGGAAGGAGAATCACCTATCCTTGACGCTGGAGCATGGCTCCATCATCTCTAATTTAGCAGCAATCCGAGCATGACAACCGCTAGTAATATTGTTCAGATACACCAGAGGAGTATTCTCAATCAACTACAAAATAAAATATAATGTGAAATGCTCATTTCGATTTATCTAAAGAGGAAAACAAGATCAAGGAGCCCTAATAATCCCAAAAACCTACTTCGGTGAAATCTTTTGCGATCTTTGGACCTACATCACCCATGACTCACCCTTCTTGCAGAGAACAACAACTGCCTGAAAAAGAATTCAATTGCTTCAAACCCTAATACTCTCAAAAACCTAAAACAGATCTTCATCAACAAACGAACGCCGGCGAAATGGTAAAACTCGAGTAGCATCGAAAATCTTCATCGCTTTCTGATCGGATTCAACAGAAGAGAAACACTCAAGTTTGATCGATCAATGTGAAGGGAAAGATTATTTGGTACCTTTAATGTGGAGATCGAAGAAAAAAATCTTCATTGCTTTCTGGCAGGATTGGGTATATTCATTTTTGGACTGATTTCAGTCAAGAAATCTGGAGATTCTGGACTGATTTCACTCTAGAAATCTCCAGATTTTTGGACTGATAATCAGTCCAGAAATGAATGGTTTTAAGTGGTAATCAGTTAAGAAATCAGTGAAGAAGAAGATAATACCAGCCGGGAGCAGCGGGTGCAGCGGGTGCAGCGGGTGCAGCGGGAGCAGCGGGAGCAGCGGGAGCAGCGGGAGCAGCGGGACCAGCGGGACCAGCGGGACCAGCGGGACCAGCGGGACCAGCGGGACCAGCGGGACCAGCCGGGCAGCTAGGGCGCGGGAGCAGCGGGCAGCGACGGCTAGGGGGATTTCTTCTCCCCCGTTGAAGATCGCGGAAAAAACGGTCGGGCACGTGCCCTACCGTGCCCAGGGCTAGTTACGCCCATGACCATGTGTCCCACTATTCACGCCATCTGAATTCAGGCCTTTTGAATTCACCACTCCTCCTTTTAATTAATACACAATATTATATTATTATTATTATTATAAATATATATATAATAACAACCATTGACTAGTCAACAACCATTATTAAAATATATACATAATATTATATATATTCTCTCTCTTGGACTTTGAGTTTTGTCAAACCAAACAATCTTGCCAACAAGAAAAACATTTGAATTTATCGCAGCCAAATTGATTCAGATAGTTTGGAATAGAATTGCTCACATAACTATCATTTGCTTGAGTTAATAAACTTATGTTTAGAAAGGGAGCTCTCAACGTATGCTTGACAAGCTATTAATACATAAACGCCATTTAGTACTTCCACCATACACATAAAGTACTCACATCATCTACAATTTAAACCCCGAGGAGAATTGCTTGGCGTCATATATGGCAAATGGAACAAAGATACGTAGAACATATCATTTATACTGGCAATGGGCACCCTAGAATCGACGTCCACCACCGCAACAGCGACTCCCAATGTCCCGTCATCATGTCTTACAGCAAAACGAAGATTGTACTCATCCCACTCCCAATTTACCTTCCTTTTGCCGGCGCCCTCCACCCAACAAAACGAAATCACCTCCCAAGGTTTCTTCAAGTAACGGCGGTTGTAAACCAAAACCGCGTATATTGCGGCCATTTTACAATTCAAATCAGTGTCTGAGTTTTTGATGATGGTCGTTGGTCCAGAATGAGTCTTTGTTACAATGGCGACTGAGGAGACAAAGAGGAGGGCGACCGCGTAGAAAAATAGTGTGTGAGAAGAGAATGCCATGACTTAATTCATAAAGCTGGTTTGTAGAGGTGATGGAGAGACCGGTTTGGTTGGGAAACACGGCTTGGAGGATTTATATAGACATTTTTGGTTGCTTTGGAAAGATCGCAATTCATTTTTTTATTTATACAAGTAAAGCTGTCAGGCAACATTTGTTTATTTAGCGCCATTTGTGTGCGAGAGAACAATGACTTAAAACAACTTGAAAAAAATATTGGGTTCTCTCTCTTTTTTTTAGGCGATTGATATGGGCAAATCGAAATTGGCTAGGTGCAAACCAAAAAATTAAGTTAAAAAGTATTACATGAACCCTAATAAAATGGCTCAGGGCAAACCATTCCCCCTCATCCCGTGAGCCGATCCCGCCCCTTCCCCGTTCCGCCTGCACCCGATCCCGCCCCTTCCTCGCTTCCCCTGGCGCCGATCCGGCCACTCCTTGCACCGCCGCTCCCCGCACCGCCGCTCCCGCCACTTCCCCGCCGCTTCCCCGTTCCGCCTGGCACCCGATCCTGCCCCTTCCCCGCTTCCCCTGCGCCAGATCTAGCCGCTCCCTGCATCAACTTTCCCCGCACCGCCGCTCCCGCCCCTTCCCCACCTCCCCTGGCGCCCGATCCGGTCTCCCCCCACACCGCCGCACCTGAGTCCCGCCGCCGTACCCCAGTCCCGCCTGGCACCTGAGTCCCGCCCCTTTCCCTGCACCTCTCCTGTTTCCGCTTAGGGTTTAGGGCCGCCTGGAAGGTCTCCTCCAGTCCAGCAAATCGGCCCTCTCCAGCGTACGTCGGCGAGCCTAGGGCATTATTCATCGTCGTCTAGTGGTCGTCCAGTTGGATTCAAGGTACTTGGGCACACCTCCTTTCTTTGTTGCCTCTCCCCACAACTTCAAATATGTTATTATTTGCATTATTTTGAGTTCAGTTATAGTTTAATCTAAATGATATTTCATTTTGAATGTAGTTCAACGGCGTTCCTTCTCACTCATCGCTTTCAAATTGGACCGATTCATGCATTTGTTTGAGGTATTCAGTCGTCCTGCCAATTGTGAATGTTTAAATGAGTTAGAATTGAAGTTAGTTTGATTCATGACATTTCTTATTGTGTTGTTATATTAGGTGCAAAAAAACAGAGTTTGGTTAACATCATTTATAGTTTGTTAAAATGAGTTTGGAAAATATTAAATTGTTGACATGCACTGAATCGTCGCAAACAACACAAGTTGATGTTGGAGTACACTTTGTCACAAATGTGTTTTGAATCAAAGGAGGAGTTAATATCATGGACCCAAAAGGTTGCAAAGGGATTGGGATTTGTTGTGACTATTCAAAGTGCCGATAATCTTACAAGCCGGCCTAAACCGAGGGTTCTATTGGGTTGTGATAGAGCTGGTTTTTATCGTGAGAAACATCGAGGTAAAGAATGGGTTAGAAAAAATATGCGAAGAAGTAGCACAAAGAGGTGTGGTTGTCCGTTTTCACTAAAAGGTCAAAAAAATGCACACATAAATGAGTGGACTCTTGAGGTGAAGTGTGGAGTGCACAACCATGAAATGGTTCATCTAGAAGCTCATTCCTATGCCGGTAAGCTTAATGAAAATGAGGAAAATATTGTAGAGGAAATGTTTGTAGCCGGGGTAAAACCTAGAAAGATCCTATCAACTTTGAAGAAGAGAGATCCTTCAAACACCACTGTAATGAGAACTATTTATAATAAAAGAGCAAAGATGCAAAGAGCAGAATTAGATGGGGGGACTCCAATACAATTTCTATACAAATGTATCACTAATGGTGGCTATGTTAGCTTCAACAAAGTCAATGCTGAGACTAATCAGTTGGAAAGTTTATTTTTCGCTCATCCGGTATCAATTCAGTTATGTAAAATGTTTTCTTGTGTGTTTTTATTGGATTGCACATACAAGACAAACAGATACAAACTACCATTGTTATGCATAGTTGGTGTTACTTGAACAAATCGTTCATTTTATGCGGCTTTTGTGTTCATGTCAAACGAAGTGGAAACAAGTTATGCATGGGCTCTTGAATGTTTTAGAACTATTTTAGACCAAAAGAAATTACCATGTGTCTTGGTAACTGATAGAGAGATAGCATTAATGAATGCAATTGCAGTCGTTTTTCCAGGCGCCAAAAATATTTTGTGTAAATTTCATATAAGTAGGAATATTTTGGCGCATTGCAAAAAGGAATTCAAAAATGGAAAGGAATGAGAAAAATTCAATGGTAAATGGCAACAATTAGTGGATTCTCCAAGAGAATCTGATTTTTATCAAACCTTTCTTGAAATGAAAACCGAGTATGAGATTGCAAATCCACAAGTTTATTCATATGTCGTCACTACTTGGATAACTCTGTATAAAGAATATTTTGTTGCTGCTTGGGTTGACATGCATTTACATTTGGGTAACTCTACAACTAATCGGGTGGAAGGTAGTCATAGCCAGCTTAAGAAATTTTTGGAGGTGTCAATTGGAAACCTTGCTACTATTTGGCAAACTTTTGATCAGATGATTAACTTACAACACACAGAAATTAAGCGGTCTTTTGGACAAAGCACTATTCAGACAAACAGGTTGTTTAGTTCATCTTTGTATTCTGATCTACTTGGGTATATTTCTATCACAGCTTTGGAGTACATCAAAAAGGAAGAATTCAGGGCAAGGACCGATCATGGTTCATTTGAGGGGTGCACACATAAAATAAAATATACTTTGGGACTTCCTTGTGCACACGATTTGTTGTCGTACATAAGAAATAATAATACTTTTCCGTTATGGATGATTCATGACCACTGGAAGCAACTTACTTTGCGTGAAATTAAAGAAGAACAAGATATTAAAGAGGAAAATGAAGCAGACAGTAAAATCGATATGGAAATTGAAAGTATACTAAGGAGATATAATAACACCTCTGATCTTCAAAAACAAGAGATAAAAAGAAAACTTCGCGAGCTTATGGATCCCAGCTCAACTCAAACATTAGCGCCTTCTTTACCAACCAGAACGAAGGGTCGACCTAAAGGAAGCTACAAGAAGTTTACAAGTGATTTTAAATCGACAAAACGCAATCCATCGCTATTTGAACATGTTTTGAAGAGTGAGCAGTTATCATTGAAAATGAGACCAATGCGTACCACCAAAAAGGAAGCAATTTCGGAAAAACGGTTCTTAAAAGTAGTCCGAAAAGAAATGCCAGCATACATAAGGGACTATATTTCTGATGTCGTTGATGTTTTAGGAGATGGACATTGTGGCTATCGGGTAATCAGCAACGGAATGGAAATGGGGGATGATTGGTTACAGGTGCACAATGATCTATCAAGGGAACTACAACAAAAGGATATCTTATATGATGCTATTTTTGGAACGACGAGAAGAATTGAATTGCAAAATTCCTTGGACTGTACGACAACTCCCGCTCCTTTGGATAAGTGGATGACCATGCCTGATATGGGATTGATTATTGCTTCTTGCTATAATATTGCAGTAGTCCACTTCAGCATGTTTCAGTCTTTCACTTTCTTGCCATTGCATTCACCGCCTCCGGCCGTTCGAAGAACACTATTCATGGGATTCATTCATGGAAATCATTTCGTACAACTGAAGATAAAGGATGATTGTCCACTTCCTCCAACGTTCTCGATTTGGAGGAGATATCATGAAGAGATTGCTGAGCAATGATAACGATTTAATTCAAAAATGTAAAGTTTTATGACTTCGTTTCTTTTGATATTGTTCACTAACAAATATACATTTTACAGGTATCAAAATGGGCTTACTAATACATTTCATTAAACTTGAAGTAAAACATGTTTTTCTTCGCAAATTTGAGACTACAGGTACTGTAAAGTAGTCACATATTCAATTAACTTACATTATATGATGAATCTTATAAGTTTGATACATTGTTTTTTGACAGGTGCAAGAATTCAAGCTAAAGTTGGAACAAGAAGAAGACTTACATGTTGATTTAAAAAAAAATTAATTTTGTTATAATTTGTAATTCAAATTTTAATGTTACATTTTTGTTATCATCATTAAGCTTTATTTCAAGTTTTGATAATTTAAATTCTGATTATTTTAAAATTTTAATTTCGGTTTGCACGTAATAATTTGGTCTGCACTTATAATATTTTGGTCTGCACGTAAAATTGGTTTGCACGTATCCAATTTCGGTTTGCCCATATCAATCGCCTTTTTTTTAATGCAAAATGGATGCTATCATTTTTAATATAAAACAAACTTAAAATCTTTTTAAAAGTAACAGGAATGCTAAAAAATATTTTTATTTGTGTTGTGGCCAACTCAACGTTTCTGGTAGATCAGATTAAATTAGGTCATCTTAGTTTGTGCAGCGGTCGAATGCGCAAGCAATCACATAATAAGTAAAGAAGTGCACATCACGAATTTTAATGTGGAAAAATCCCTCGATTGAGTTAAAAATCACGACCAGTTTGGTGCCAGTCAAACTTCATTATCAGCGACAGTTTACAAATTGTCAATGGAATCGAGGGCAACATGTCTCTCCTCGTAACAGCTTGCAGATGAGAGAGAATACAAATGCACTTAGTGAAAGACAGACCGCCTCACATGAAAATCAGTTTCTATTGCCTTCAGGCGGTGACAGTTGCTCTTGGGCGCTGCCGAGAGGTTGAACGTTGATGCCGAGAAATAACGCGTCGCGGCCGAGAAACAAGCACGAAAAGGCTTTGGGGTACTTGTCTTGCAGCCCGATAACATGCTCTCTAAGAGGCCATTGTTGTTGAGTGGAGAGGTGTTACAGGATGTCCCCGGGTTTTTGAGGAGCGTAAGAACTTCGGCTTGTTGTTCTTCCATGCGAGTGATTTGTCCGGAGAGGGCTATGTCTGGTGCGGCGGTGGTCTCCTTCTATCGGGGCATGTTAATTAGAGAATGGGAGGGTCCGACATTATAAAGTTCCTGCCGGGCAGATCCCTGGGTAGAACGAGTACTCCTTGCCATTATTGTTAGTTACGAGTATCATTGGGTGGTGGATACTTTCTTTAGAGTATTTGGGGGATCGGTTCCCACAAACAACGACAAACTGTTGCGGCCAACTCAACGCTCCTGGTAGACCGGACTAAACTAGGTCGTCTTAGCTCGTGGAGCCGTCGAGTGTGCAAACAGTCACAAAGTAAGTAAAGAAGTGCACAAGATGATTTTAACGTAAAAAACCCCTCAACTGTATAAAAACCATGTGACCGGTTCAGTGCCTGTCAAATTTTACTATCAATGACTGTTTACAAATTGTTTGTGGAATCGAGGGCGACATGCCGCTTCTCGTTACACCTTGCAGATGAAAGAGAATACAAATGCACTTGGTGGGCAACAGACCGCCTCACACGAAGCTCAGTTTCTATTGCCTTCAGGCGGCGGCAGACGCTCTTGGGCGTTGCCCGGTTGCTGAACGCTGCTGCGAGGTGCATAGAGATTTGTAGGCGGGGACTTGCCGAATGCTGCGCATGTTGGAGACTTCTTGGAGGGGCCGACAAAATGCCTTCTCCTCTGGAGCGTTGTGGACGAATTCTCGGGTTACACGACGGGAGGAGGTGACTTATATGAGGATTTTGACAGAACTTCGGCCTGAAGAAGAAGAAAGTTGGGAGGAGAAAATGTTAGAAATAAGAGAGGTCTGAGGGCATTTTTATAGGCCCTATGTGGTAGTTACGGTAGTTAAGCGCCTATCCGCACACCACAACAACCGAAATACTTGGTGCAGATCACATTTAACATAGTTTAAATACACATTATTTTTATAATATTCCTTATGTGCACACCGAAATTAAATAAATAAAGCCCCCTATCCACTAATCATGGTGGTTACGCTATTGGTTATGTGGGTGGTTACCCACGTAACGGACGACGACGTTTGTGATGGACTGATGAGACAATGGAGAAGGATCACCATCAACGGGCGACAACTCCTCGACGACGGGTGACCATCGGGGGAGGAAGAGGAGTCGTGACCGGTGGAGCGTTCGGCCGCGGGCGGGGAAGGAGGGAGGCCGGCGCTAGCGCCACCCGGCTGCGGGCGGTGGAGCGTCGCCATGCACAGAAATGCGCCCGTCCAGTGAGGCCGGGCGCGGCCGACCGCAATTCGTGGCGCCGGCTGCCCCATGTGACCGCCAATTTGCGGCCGTGGGGCGCGGCCCCGGAGGCCGCCCGCGGCTCGCAGCCGCCTCGTGTGGCCGCAGCTTTGCGACCGCGGGAAAGGCCACGCCCACCGGCCAGGAAGGCCGGCGGCGCCGGCCGTGCGTGGCGGCCACGGGTTTGCTGCCGTAAGGCACGCCCACGGCCGACCGAGAGGCCGGCCGGGAGCCCCTCTCCCGAGGGGGTCGGTTGCCAGGGTGCGGCGGCTGCCGGCCGTTTTGGCCGACCACAGACGATTTGCGTCCATGGCGGGATCCCATGCGTCGATCGCGCAGGAGATCGGGCGCGCTGTTCGCACGCGGGACAGTTTCCCCCAATAAATTAAGGGCAATGTTAATAGCACCCCTGAAGTCGCTATTAGCAGCCATTTCAATGTGTTATTTTGATTTTTTTGGGGTGCTATTAGTCAATAGAGGGGTGCTATTAACATTGCCCTAAATTAATGAGGGTGATGAAGGTCTGTCTAATTGCAAACAAATTTTCTTATAAATATAGCCTACCCATCGGCTTGCATTATTTCCTTTTTTTTTATTTATAGCAGTTTTTGTATTTTTTTCAATCAAATATAAATCAAGCGAAACATTCTTACGAACTGAACGAGTGTTTCTACTGAGATAGTAGACGCCCTCACATCAATTTTGGGGATGGAGCTGTCAAGAAATTTTGTCAATTAAGGCTTGTTTGGCACTGTGATGGCGGTCGTAAACGCATGGGTTAAACCGTCATTCGTTAAAGATCTCCAAACAAACAAAATCTGTTTGAATATAAAAGTGAATGAAGTTCTTTATGTGAGCGTTAACAAATGACAATTTAATCTCATATTCATGACCGCCATCACTGTGCCAAACGGAGCCTTAGTCGGGCGACAATTTTTTGATCACATGTACGATCATTTACGCTCATGAAAGTGATCATTTTTGATTAAATTTACGAGCACCTTAGGTGACGTTTTTAATTTTGATCACTCAAAGGACCATTTGCGATGCAATATAATTTTTGGCATTCAGTTTGATCACCCACCAGTGTTTTTGATCACTGTTACTCGCTCAAACCAGTAGCTCCGGCAACACCTCGCCTTGAAGTTTGCTTGTACGTGCCGTCCCCTGGGAGGAGTTTGTTGCGGATCGCTCGAGGTTCCGGTAGACCGGATTAAATTGAACCTCCTTAGCCTGGGAGCGATCGAGTGCTCAAACAGTCACAGAAAGATGGAAAGCTGACAAAATAATTTTTTAACGTGGAAAACCCCGGAAGTGGGTGAAAAATCACGTGGCTAGAGCTGTGTCGACCAAACATCCACTAGTTGTTGGTTGTTGTACAAAGCTATTTTGAAGAACTCGAGGGCGACAAGCCTCCTCTCGTTACAAGTTGGGGGAGAGAGAGCTGGGCTCGGAGGGTGACAGACCACCTTTCACGGAGCTACGAACTTCTTCTTGTGCTGCGAGGGATGAAGTCATTGTGCTTTGAAGTCTTCCGTTTAACCTCAGAAGCAGAAGCGACCTGCTTTGCTCGTCCCAACTCTTGTGTCTTGGAAGCTTGTGTGGCGCGGTTTGCGCGCCATATCCTCTGTAGGTTGTCTATGCTTGCCTTTTGTAGAAGTCTGGTATGGTTGTCCCGTCGATGATTAGAACGCTTGTTCTTGTATGCACAGAGTGTTTGCTGGCGAAGGGCGCACGGAGCGCTTGCTGGCAGAGAGCACACAGAGCGCTTGCTGGCGAAGAGCGCCGGAGTGCTTGCTAGCGCACAAAGTGCTTGCTGGCAGAGAGCGCGCAGAGTGCTTGCTGGCGGAGAGCGCACAGAGCGCTTGCTGGTGAAGAGCGTCGGAGCGCTTGCTGGCGAAGAGCGCACGATGAGCGCGCAAGGAGGAGGCATGCGCTGGAGCGCGCAAGGAGGAGGCATGCGCTGGAGCGCGCAAGGAGGAGGCATGCGCTGGAGCGCGCAAGGAGGAGGCATGCACTGGAGCGCGCAAGGAGGAGGCACACTTGGACGATCTTGGCGGCGGAGCGCGCAGAGGCACGCTAAGACGACCTTGAAAGCCAAGCGCATGGAGGTGCGCTAGGACGACCTTGACGGCGGAGCGCATGGAGGCGCGCCAGGACGAGGCACGTGCGGGAGCGCGCATGGAAAAGAAGAGGAGGAGAGAGAGAAAGATTCGCAGGAGGAGAGGAAAGAGAAAATTTGTAAGAGGAGGAGAGAGGAGAGAGAAAATTTGTAGGAGGAGGAGAGAGAAAATCCGTAGGAGGAGGAGAGACAAAATCCGTAGGAGGGTTTTCCGGCCGAGGAAGAGATGGAAAATGAATAGGAATGAGCCATATCTATAAATTTTGAGAGGGATAAGCTGGTAAATTTACCCAGTAACTACCGAATGAACGAATAAGAGTGCTCCGTTTAGAGAACACAGATAGCCATATTTACGCGAATGACGAAACTGCACCCGACCGGAAAATAACCGCCCTTGCCGAGAAAGTAACCGTCTCTCCCGCGAGGGAAGAGACGGCCTTACGAGGGTGGCGGCCGACGGAGGGAGGCCGCCGCCGCTATGGGAGGAGATGGAAGGACGGGGGGGGGGGGGGCGCTCCTTACAGGGACGATAACAGGAGGACGGGCGGCCATACTGGCCGTCCGCCTTGAGTAGCAAGAAGGCCTCCCCTATTAGGGGCGGCGATAGGATTCTCGCTCGGTTAGGGCTACGGGAGGTCTCCCCTATTAGGGGAGGAGGCAGGAGGACGGGAGGCCATATTGGCCGCCTGTGTCGGGTAGCAAAAAGGTCGCCCATGTTAGGGGCGACAGTAGGATCAGGCGGCAGGATTGCTGCTCTGTTAGGACTGCAGGAGGCCGCCCCTATTAGGGGTGGTAGCAGTAATCAAGCCACCAGTCTGGCCGCCTAATTCATACGAACCGGGAGGCCACCCCGGTTAGGGACGGTGGCAAGGCCAGGTGACAGAATTACTGCCCGGCTAGGGCTGCAAGAGGCCGACCCTTCGCTCGCCGACGGTGGGTTAAGCGACAAAGGAACTGCCCAGATCGGGTGGTTATACTGCGGCGGCGACAATGACAACGGCAGTGGCGTTACGGCTCGGACGGTTACACCATTAATGGGGGTTTCTAGGATATCCGCACCCCGCTCATGGGGTGCGGATAGCGCTTTTAGGGGGAGGACACATTATTTACCCCGAAGTCCCTGCAACTCAAAGCTGAAGCGAATGAAGGGCGAAGACTTTTTCCAAAGTCGTGCACGCGATAACTTGTGGTGATCAAGGTGGAATTAATTAGTGCGGCAGAGGTGCGTAAGATGAACTATCTACCGAGTGAAATGCTCGCTTGTGGTGGTGTGTGCTTATGACAAAATGTGTCGGAGATGGAAATGGTGGAATGTGTATTGCATGATTGGTGCAGCGTGCATAATTGGTACAACGCTCATGAAGCATGCACTGAGCCTAACGTGCACCGGGCGTGGAGTGCGTGATTATGGGTCTTGTGTCATATGTGTGTAGAGCGCGATATACGTGACACGTGTAATGTACGCGAAGTGTGCGAAAGGAACAATGTGGGCAATGCATACGTGGTGCGCAGTGTGCGTGGTGTCCGCGCAGGGCATTACATGTGTTGTGCGTGCAGTGCGTAATGTACATGCATGGTATAAGATACCTACAAGATTGAATGTGCAGATTCACATGGCGGTGCTAAAGCGTCGTTGTGGTGTAGCCGAGCCGGATCATTAGTGATCCCTCTAAGGATGAGCGAGAAGATCCTGCGTTAACATAAATGAGGAGTGGTTCTACCTTTATTATGTTTTTGCGCATTTGACTTATGTAGTAGCTTCGTATTTTGTTTGCGGAGCTCTGTTAATTCTTCGAGCATTGCTTTATTGTTTGTCCACAGTTCTACTTTGTGCACCTGCTCGTGGTGATGACTGAGCTTTAGCGGTGTTGGAACTATCGCTCTGTGTAAGTAGATTGGTCTACTTCTTAGATGTTGGCAGTTGGAAGGTGAAGTATGGACGATACCCGGTCCACTACCTGGGCGAAGAGCGGATGACATTCTGCGGGTGTGAATGTGTCGTTGCTTATCTTGGTTTTGCCAACTTTTTTGAGGATGGGTACGCCAAGCTTGACGTTGGTGAGGAGGAGCAATCTCCTTGGTTTGCTGTTCCTAGTACTGCCTTGGGTACTTGTTAGCCCTTACGATGTACTTGTGTACTTATTTTGTTGCAATTTTGTATTTTCTGCTTTGTCTTTTCATTTACTGGTTATTACTGTTTGACACATATTTTTCCATGTTGGGTTTTGATGCTGTGCGGACAACTATAAGTTGCGCTTTTGAGACTAGCAGATGCTTTGAACCAGATAGGCTTGGCGTCGGGATTTTGGAGTCGGTAATGTTACTGAGCGAGGTGGTGAAGACCCTCGATCCCGAGCCACTATAAGGGTGGCATGGCTTGGTGGCGCCGCAACCTACTGCGGAAGAAGGGCGGACCTTTGATCGCATGCAGTGAGGATTGTAAGCGGCGGGGAGAACGTAAGAAATAACGAAGTTCAGAAACTCTCAGATTGCTGGCGAATGCGAGGGGGCAGGTCCTGACGATGCCCTAACCTATCGCGGGAGAAGGACGAACCTTTGATCGCAGACAGAGAGGCCATAAGGGGTGGGGGACCTGAAAAAATGACAAAGTTTGGAAACTTGCAGACCGTTGACAAACAAGAGGGGGGCATGCCCTAACGACGTCGTGACCTATTGCAGGAGAAGGGTGAACCTTCAATCACAGGAAGAGAGGCTATAAGGGTTGGGGCCCTAAAGAAATGACGAAATTCAGAAGCTTGCAAACTGCTAGCGAACGCGAGGGAGGGGGGGGGGGGGGGGAGGTCCTGGAGACACCGTGACCTATTGCGGGATAAGGGAGAACCTTCGATCGTAGGCAGAGAGGCCACAAGGGCTAGGGGCCCTGAAGAAACTGCGAAATTCGGAAACTTGCAGAATGCTGGCGAACGCGAGGGGGGCAGGCCCTGACGACGCCACGATCTATTGCGGGAGAAGGGTGAATCTTCGATCGCAGGCAGAGAGGCCACAAGGGATGGTGGCCCCGAAGAAACGACAAAGTTTAGAAACTTTCAGATCGCTGGCGAACGTGGGGGGGGGGGGAGGCCCTGGCGACGCCGTGACCTATTGCAAGAGAAGGGTGAACCTTCGATCGTAAGCAGAGAGGACATAAGGGTCGGGGGCTCTAAATAAATGACGAAGTTCAGAAACTTGCAAACTGCTGGCAAACGCGAGGGATGCAGGCCCTGATGACGTCGTGACCTATTACAGGCAAAGGGAGAACCTTCGATTGCAGGTAGAGGGGCCACTGTGAGCGCGCTTCCCAGAGGAAGTTGCTGTTCATAGCGCGCTGCCCGGAGGCAGTTCTTATTCATAGCACGCTGCCGGGAGGCAGTTGCTATTCATGTAAACGAGCATCCTTCTATTTGAGCGAATTGAGTACGTAGCTCTATCAGTGCAAACGATATTTGCCTTACACAGGCATTGCGATGGCGTGGGTAGTTCCTCGTTGTTACGTGTGAAGCTTTTTTCTGGGATGATTGCCTTACGGATTTCCTGTAAGACCCCTCCCAACCTTTATCCGGGTCGAGCCTGAGAGGATCTTACTTGCCCAAGACGGCCACCCAGTGCTCCTCAAGGGGTAACAACCCACACTACTAAACACTAGTTGGTCGTCTTGCTTGGCTTGAATCACAACATTCACATCACATCACAGAGTATTGCGAAAGCATTAATAGGAAGCCACATCATATATATATAACAATATATATTTAAGGAGATCGCAAAGGCCGTAGCCACTGTTTATACATCAAGCCCATAGGCTATAAAAGTATGTCTACTCTAAACTCCTCACACTCTCAATCTTGCTTGCTAGAACTCATGTCTAGAAACTCTTGAGATGACGGGGGTACCTCTGCTCGGGTAGTCCATCAACTGGCATATCCTTCCACGGCAGCTGGTCACTATGATGCTCCATCTCCTGTGTATGGTTATTAAAATAACTGTTAGTCACATAGCTAAGTGGAAACAAATCTCCTCCTCAGATCTATATCCTAGGGGCGAGCTCACGCACCCAACAAAAGTAGATAGCTGAAGCATGAGAGAGTTAGTACAACATTTCATCTATACATTAAGAGCAACCTAAAAGAAGGTGTAACACGGTATAACTGGAATAATAACAACAATATACATCAGTTATAAAAAAAATCTCCACTAGCACATCATCACATCAGGTATTCACAACCTGTATTCATACCGCAGGCATTGAAAGCCGTGCACACACCACATGCATTCACAGCCGCGCGCACACCGCAGGAATTCACAGCTGCGCATATACCACAAGCTTTCAAAGCCGCGCATATATCGCAGACATTCACAATCACGCACATACTACAGGCTTTCACAGCCGTGCACATACCACAAGCTTTCACAGTCGCGCACATATCCTATGTCGACATAATATGGACTGCTTTTTTTTCAAGCAGGATAACGAGCCCCGCGGGTCTCACCGATGTGGCCGTCGGTGATAGTGTCCAGTCCTGCCACCTTTGGGGGTGGTCGTACCGCACAGCCCAAGCCCCAACGTACAACCTTGTGTACTCTTGGATGTGAGCAATATCCGGCGATTCAACATTTTGGCCGACCGATGGAGGAAAACTAATAAGGAAAAACATAACGTCCGGTCACCCGTAGTACTCATCTCCCTATCGCCTTGAGTCAATGAACTTCCTGCACCGGTACGATCGGTCTGCAGAAGTGACTGACCCGTCACAATTTACTGCAAGCAATTTACAAGCAATCAAATTTATCAATTTTGCTAGCATGCACTAGGTCAACATCGGCTTGCCCTACTATGCTTTAAATAATTCGGTCAGACGACACTTGACTCGACTTTCGATAAGGAGCGTGGGAGCCCTTTATTTGGGGCTTACTTAGGAGGAACATCTCAACTCCTGTTATCCCCAACTAAGGCTCAACCTATTAAATAACTGCCCGTCAGGGCAGCACCCGTGCTTAAAATAGTAAATTACAGAAACAAAAGTGAGGTAATAGAAGCTGATGTTAGTATAAGCTGCAGAATTGAAATGATGTAATGAAATAGGACCAGTATGAAACTGGAGTAGTACTGAACTAAAAGAACTAAATTGAAAGTAAGTATTGAAAAGAACTTGACCAGTACGTGACTGTAATAGTAATTAAAGAAAATGGTTAGTAGTCCAATCACTTCATTCAAGTTGCTTCAGTTCCATCTCCGTTCATAGGAGGTAAGTTCAGTTCTATCTCCATTCTCATGAGGCATGTTCAGTTCTATCTTCGTTCTCAGGAGGCATATTCAGTTCCATCTCCGTTCTCAGGAGGCATATTCAGTTTCATTTCAGCTTTAAGGAGGCTTCTTTGGGTTTCATCCATTATTAATGTCCGATGATAATTCAGTTGCGTCTTTCGATCATGGCTTACTCGGATCAAGAGGCTTATTATAAATTACACCTTTATTATTCATCGGAGAATAAATAACAACTCGATTGCTTGCGTCAGATCGAACCCGAGAATCTCGTTAGAGAACACATTCTTCCTCGAATTTCAACCTCGAAAATCGTTTCCAACACATGAGGGAAATTCTTCACCCGAAACGAGGTTGAGGATTATTTTACTTGAAGCTCGTACTTTCATCTTCGAGTCCACCCAAAATGCCTGAGAGTTATTTTAAAAACGAGGAGCTTGGTGGTTTTGCAAAAATCTCGAAATATTCAGAGCTGGAAATCTTGCATCGATTAATCTTGTCGATTAATCAATTGAACTTAATATTCAATATATAGAGTGGTCGCACGCTTCGATTTTCATTTTCGAAAAATTTGATCGCGTAAATTTCCGAGTGCGAGCCTAAGCTCCAGGAAATTGAAAAATATTCAAATTTTTTCTTAAAGTTCCCAAATTTTAATATAACCTTTAAGAGGACCTAAAAAGAGCCTAATAAATTTTCCAAAATTTTTCAAAATTTTTCAAACTTTTCCGAGCAATTTTGGACCTTTAAATTGGCCAAATAATTCTTATTTAGGATTTTAAGAACACCAAATCAATTCCAAAAATTCTTAAAATTTTTGTGGAGATTGTTCTCTCCAAGGGGAATAACTTTTATGTTCAAAATTTTTTTACTAGGAGCCTAGATTACTCCCCAGAAAATAAAATAGCCATTTCAGTTATAATATTCATAAAATATTATAAAATATTTATAATTTTTATTTTCATCTTCTCCCCCCTTCCTGTACCGATATCAGCCTTACAGGTCTTCTCCACCACCGGCTGGCCATGGCTCCGCCCCCGGCCAACTCTACGGTGGCGGGCGCTCCCTCCAACGGTGGTCCGGCGGCCTGCCGCCGCCGGCCATCGCCAGATTATTTTTTTTATTTTGAACGGAGGGGAGGGGTTGACGGCGGCGGCGCTCCAGCCGCCGAAGCTCGCATGCAACTCACCTAGAAAAAGGGGAGGAAGGAGAGGAGAAGCTTTCCACCTTGTTTCTAGGCTTTCGGGGGCTCTCAGCGAAGTTGCCATGAGAGGTGGCGGAGGTGGCGGTGGAGCTCGTCTGAGCTTTTTTCGGCGAAGCAGAGCTCCGACAGGGGTGGTGGCTCGTTTTGATCTTGGAAAAGGGGTGCAACCCTCTGGTGCTAGAGGGCTTTATTTATAGAAGGGAAGGCCCTCCCTTCTCTCTTCTTCTTCCTAGTTAAGCAAACCTAGGGGTGAGGTTACCCAAACCTTCTATGGCTTACTCCCACCTATATTGGGCATGTGCCTGCCTCCCATTGGTGAGGTACAATCATGGTGTCAGCCTTTTATTGGTTGGAGAGAGGATGAGGAAGGTGGAGGCTTTGTATTGGAGATTTTCCTTTGGCTTGGGTTGGCTTAACCCAACCCATGTCAAGGGCAGTAGGTGACATCCATCTAGAGGGAGTGGTACAACCAGGTGTTTCCATTTGGGTGATTTGGAGAATGGTCTAAGTGGGCTTGGGCTTGAGAAAGATAAAAAACAGAGAGAAAGAGAGGGAGTTTTCCCCTTAGCTTGGCCTAAGGCCCCTTCCTCTTGGCTGCCTTCATGAAAATCAGAGCCTATAAGGGGCCTATGATGGCCTTGGAGTGATGACCTCATTTTGAGGCATTTGAAAATAAATTTCCTTAAGAGAATTTTGGTTTTTTTAGAGAGGTTTGACTAAAGTCAACCATGGGTGGGTCACCCCATGGGGGTCAAAGTCAAAATAGGTCCAAGTCATCGGGGGTTCGTTCAAAGTTGTGGTGTCATGTCATAATTGGTGTGCGCACGCTTTTCAGTGCATGATTGAGCTTGATTTGACCACAATTTGACTACTCATTATCGAAATTGACTGGGACCTATTCCGTTGACTTTGAATTAATTATATGAATCCAATGCCACTAATTGAGGTCAAATCGGAGTTTGTTTGCTAAATATTCAAAATCTGCACGTCGCAGTGCGCTAAAATGTCAAAATGCTCATAATCATCATTAGATTTTAAATCGCGACGCAATTAGTTTTGATGCGTTTGTATTGACTATACGAAGCCATATGAACTGACAGAACACAGATCAGAGTTCTCTAGTTCGATATTCAAAAATCTTGTTTTCGCGACGTTCTACGAGGAACAGCCATATCCACCGTTTGACCTCGAAATTCAACGGAACGAGTTCCGACGCACTCGTATTGACTATACGAGACCACATAGAATGTATTTTCGTCCCCAAAAATTTGCTTAAAGTAGGGGAAAAAAGTAACATACCTAGAGAAAGAGCTCTGGGTGTTTTTCTCGGACGAGTGCTTCATGTTCCCATGTATACTCGTCTCGTCCGTAATTCAATCACAAAATCTTGACCATCAGAATGGTCTTGTTGCGCAGATCCTTTACTTTATAATTTACTATGCTCACCGGTTCAAGCTGGACGGATCTATCTGACTGCAGCTATACTGGCAGTGTAGAAAGGTGTTATTCTGATTGCCAGAGGACTTTCCTCAGAGATGAGACATGAAATACATCGTGGAGATTTCCAAATTCCAGAGGCAAGGCTAATCGATAGGCAACAAGACCAACATGTTTTATCACATGATATGGGCCCATATAGAGAGGATCTAGTTTCTTTTGCTTCCTCAACCGAGAGATATCATGCATGTGATTTTCAAAAATACCATTTCTCCTACGCTAAACTCCATCGGTCGATGTCGTGCATCATAATATTTGGTTTGTCGGCTCCGTGCTTCCTGCATTCGCTCCTGGATTAGCCGTATCACTGCCGTAGTATCATCAATATAAGCCACTCTTAAGGCTTCCGGGTCCTCATCTTGAGCCCAAGTCAACAGAGTTCAACAATGCCTTCCATACGATGCCTCATACAATGCCATCTTAATGCTGACCTGATAGCTGTTATTATAAGAAAAATTGACTAAAGGATGCAGTTGTTCCCATGGCTCGCTGTGCTCTACTATGCAAAGTCAGAGTAGATCCTCCATTGTCCGGTTTGTCCTTTCTGTCTGTCCATCTGTCTACGGGTGGAACGTGGTGCTAAAGGCCAACTTGGTCCCCAAGTAAGCTTGTACCCGCATCCACTCCTTGGATGTGAAACGTCCATCATGATTTGACACTATGGACTTCAGAACTCCGTGGAGCTGGACTACTTGCTCTATGAACAACCTGGCCAAAATGTCAACTCCGTCACCCTGTCGGTTAGAATGAATTGCTATACCTTGGTAAGTCGATCCACGATAACCCATAAAGAGTCATTTCCAGCATGGGATCGAGGTAAGCCATGGAAAAAGTCCATGAAAATATCCTCAAATTTTCATTCTGGTATCGGTAGGGGCTGCAGCAGGCCTCCTAGATTACATCATTCAACTTTAACCTTTTGACAGACCTAGGGCTTGGCCACGAAGTTGGTGACATCTCTTTTCATTCCGGGCCAGTAAATGGTCCTGCACAGATCAATATACATCTTAACCACACCAGGGTGAATAGAATACCTCGACTGGTGTGCTTCTCAAAGAATATCATCTCGAATTCCTTCGATAGAGGGAATAAATATGCGGTGCTTGAACTACAAGATTCTAACTCCTCTTATGCTCCATTTTGTAGGGACTGGATGATCGGGACCACTTCCAGATTGACCTTTTGAGCCTTTATGAGCAACAAGAGTAATCTCCAAGTCTAACACAGACCGAAACAATTCCCTTGAAATATGCTCCATCCAACTCCCGACTATCGAGGGCTGTCGGCTCAACACGTCAGCAACTTTATTAGCCTCCTCGGGGTGGTACTGGAGAGCGAAATCATAATCACACATAAATTTTAACCATCGGCGCTGCCGAAGGTTCACTCTTTTTGAGTAAAGATGTATTTGAGGCTCTTATGCTCGGATAAGATCTCACATTTTACTCCGTACAAGTAATATCTCCAGATCTTGAGGGCGAAAACAACGACGCCCAACTCTAGATCGTGGGTTGCGTCATTCAGCTCTTGCGGTTTTAGCTGGCGCGACGCGCATGCTACTACCTTGCCATGCTGCATCAGAACAGTTCCCAATTCTTTCAGGGATGCATCTGTATAAATCTTGAATCCTTCAGTTCCTGAAGGGATCGTAAGGAATGGGGCAAAAGTTAGCTGATTCTTTAGTTCCACGAACGCAGCCTCACATTATGGCATCCACCGAAATGCAACATCCTTTCTTGTAAGAGCTGTGAGAGGTAACGTAATCTTGGAGAAACCTTTCACAAATTTCCTGTAGTAACCGGCAAGACCGAGGAAACTTTGAATATCTTTTGCTATCTCGAGCGACAGCCAGTTTTGAACTGCTTGGATTTTGGCTTGATCAACCGCCACTCCATTCTTGTTCACGGTATGGTCCAAAAATTTGATCTCCTCTAACAAGAATTCACACTTACAAAACTTGGCAAAAAGGGAGTGATCTCGAAGCTTAAGTAACACCATCTGCAGGTATCTAGAATGGTTTGCCCTTGTCTTTGAGTAGATCAAGATGTCGTCGATGAAGACGATCACGAAATGATCTAAGAAGGGTTCAAATACCTTATTCATCGATGTTGTTGGGAATTTTGCCCTATAATATTTCTCAGGATTTGAAGTGGCATCACCAATCATGCTATGGGGCATAATGTATTTGATGTGTGCTTGAGTTCTTGCATGCAGGTTATCCTTGATTGGACAGTGAACAAAAAGAGGAAGCTGTAAGTCAGAAAATTTGACTAAGGCAAAAGCGTCGAGATAGCTGAGACAGCTGAAAAGGTTGTCTCAGCATAACCGCAGAGATAGCTGAGTTGCTCAACACAAAACGTTGAGAGAAGTGTTGGTCTCAGCTAAAGCGCTGAGACAGAAGATAGTTTAAGCTATGAATAAGAAACCGCTGAGACAGTTAAGGAAAACCGCAGAGACAGAACATTGTCTCAGCTATGAAGAAGAAAACGCTTCTAAAGAAGAGCTCATTTCAGAATTCGTCAAACCCAGCTCACCTTCGTCGAGCTCAAGTTAAAGTTTGAAGATTCTGTGTTCGTCGAGCTCAGTTCAAAATTCGTCGAGCTGATTTCAGAATTCGTCGAACCCAGCTCACCTTTCGTCGAGCTCAAGTTAAGGTTTGAAGATTATGAGTTCGTCGAGCTCAGTTCAGAATTTGTCGAACTGATTTCAGAATTCGTCGAACCCAGCTCACCTTTCGTCGAGCTCAAGTTAAGGTTTGAAGATTCTTAGTTCGTCGAGCTCATTTCAGAATTCGTCGAACCTAGCTCACCACTCGTCGAGCGCAGTCAGAGTATTTCATGCCATTGTGGGAAAGCTACAACAACACCGGAAAGTACTGTTTGTCCTTTTCTGAGGGAGGTGACACTCACTATTGTTGGGTATTGTATCCACAATGTACCTGATTTGAAGAAGCCCCTGAACAAGCTAAGGTAAATAGACAATGTGTTTGATGAAATCTTTTAAGTTGTGCTTGTAGTTACTCCACGCTAAGTACACACCAATGTCAGGGTGCAGTGGGTCAATATACACGGGTCTGCGCGACGTAATCCCTCGTTGAGCAGATCAGTGTGTTGGCCTACGTGTACTCTCTCTATTGGGGTGTACTTAATTTCAAGTACAGGGCTATGATAAAGCAAGAGCAGACAAGAAGCAAGGTTGGGCCAAAGACCAGCTCACGGAAAGAAAGAGGAGAAATCGCCTAAGTAAAAATCAACGAGAATCACTTATGATTCTCGCCGAGTCGCCAAGAATCACTAGATGATTCTCGCCGGGTTGGGCCGGCAGTCTCGACACCGCCAGAAATTTCTCTAAGGCAGAATCGTCGAGAATCACTAAGTGATTCTCGCCGATTCGTCGAGAATGACTTTGCATTCTCGACGATTCGGCGAGAATCAAGTGTGATTCCCGATGTTTCTCCCCGGCTTCTATATCAGCGCAGCCAGAATTCGGCTAAGTAGGATTCGGCGAGAATCGTTGGTGATTCTCGCCGATTCGTCGAGAATCACCTACGATTCTCGCCAAATTTGACTTGGGCAATTTTCCGATTCTTTCTGGACCGGTCCACGTTACCTGCGGTATTTCGAACCGAACTTAGGTCTTATCGCTGGTGGGACCCACAACGGTCATATACTTGACCAAATATATATACCTCCGTATGTATGAACAGTAGAACAACCAGATACGCGAATTAAAACAAGAACAGCCGCCGCAGAGCCCTAACGCGCGATCTTGCTCCGCTGATCGTCTCCACCGTTCACGTCGTGGTCGCCGCTGTGATCTCAAGTTCTTCCAGATCTCCGGCGACAGAAGCTTAGGCTAGCATAGCGTCTCATGCGTCTAACCAGAGATCCCTTGTCTCTTGATTCGTTGATCGGGAAAAACCTTCCCCTTCCGAATCGATCGAGATGACCGATCCTAGTGTGACCATTGGAAGACCTTGCTTCCTTTGCTACGAAGTTTGAATCTCGATTGCACGGCAGCAGCTCTCCGTCGCCGCCGCTTATTCCGTGAACCTAGCCGCCGCTCCAAGCCGCCGCCGGTTTCGGGAAGGTTCAATCCAAGTGAGATCTAGGGTTGTGGACTCTTCGTTGACTTCAAGAACACGTCGTCGAACGAAGAGGGACACCGTAGTCTCCATACGTTGTTTGTATTTCTTACAAGCTATTTCCAATTTCTTTGTAAAGGACCAATTGGTCGCTAGTTGTAAGGGTTGAGTGCAACCCGTATTGTGGGAGTGGTGACTCCTACGTGTGGAAGGGTTCCTTCCGTTAGTGCAAGGATTGGATTTCAATCCTGTTGGTGAAGTGACCGAGTCGTCCCTGGTTGGGAGATAGGTCGAAGGGGGAAAGTGGACGTACCCAAATCGGGGAACCACTATAAATTGCCTGTGTTATTTTCTGTGCTGTGTGGTTTGTTTTGATTCTGCAGGTACAATTTTAATTCCGTAAATACGCTGTAAGTCACCTATCCCCCCCATAGGTGAAGGTAGTTGACACTAGGTGGACTTTCAAGTGGTATCAGAGGGAGGTTACTCATCAAAGGGGTTAACACCTCGAGTAAGTTCCTGCATCTAGTGTCAACAAGAAGATCAGACTCAAACATGTAGTTGGATTATGATGTCCCTCATCTAAGACTCCCCTCATGTACAAAGGAGTACTATCCTGTATGGAAGATGAGAGTACTATTTCATCTGGAGGCCATCGACCCTCGAGCATCACTCATTCTGGAAGAGGGTCCCTTCATTCCCATGAAGGCCTCCTGCTCTGGAAAGGATATGCAGATCCCCAAGGAGACTACTGAAATGTCTGAGATTGAATTCTCTCTTTTCAACTTGGGTAAAATGATTCGTAAAATCATCCTGGATGTCTGGACTGGACCTTCCCGGTCAAGACTTGAAAAGTGTAAGACGGCCAAGTCCTTGTGGCAAACTGTATCAGACCTCATGGAGGGATCAGACAGAACAGGGATAAGTCGTCAGCAAGAGGATGAGGCATATATGGGGGTCAGCATTTCTGAAGAAGAAAGTGATGACCAATTTCTCAGTATCAGGGCTCCTGTGTCCTTATCAGAGACTGAGGAGGAAGTTGATGAAGACTGCTCAGCTGAGGATGACTCAGCTGCCCCGGTCAGTCCTAACACTATTCCTGATCAGCTAAGTCAGTACCAGGTAACTTCTTCACCTTGCCCCTCTCTTCCTCATGTTCCTGAAGACAGGAATATTTTGGATGATTGCCCTCCAGAAAATCCTGATGCCCTGAAGAGTGTCCTTCAGAAAAGCAACCTGATTGTTGAGGAGCAAGCTCAGGAGATTGCTCGGCTGAAAATCTTATTGGTTCTCTAATTGGCATCCAATAAGGTTAAGGACTCTAAAATCTCAGATCTAGAGAGTAGTCTAGAGAATGAGAAGAGGATAGTATCCAACTTTTCCAAGGTTGATGCTATCAAAAGAAAGGAAGAAAACGGGTGGATCTCCCGAATTATCAATTCATGGAGAAATGGGGAAACGGTATTTAGACACCCCACTCCAGGAAGGAAAGGTACTCATCATGCCTACAGGTATGATCACAGGAACAACCGTGGTCACTGCAAGGGTGATCTGCTCTCATGTGGAAACACCCATAATGCAAGGGCTGTCATGACCACCCTTGAGAGAATGCCTAAGGCTCGTTCTGAACCCTTTGTATTCTCGGCCACAGCCCCAACTCTGCATGAATCTGCTGATATCAGCTCTCAATGCTCCTCTCACCACCCTAGGACACAAAAAAGGGGGGTTAGAAGTCATGCAGTTAGTGCTTATGGGGCCTCTGAAAGGGTGCTGACTGAAAGGAAGGCACCACCTCCCAGGCCTCATGACGCTCACTACATGCCTTCCTTCCACCCTTCCAAGTGTCACGATGGAAGAGGCAATTTTGAGAGCAGATCCGGCTCTATCCCGTTTAGACCTAGGTCCTTGACTACCTCAGTCACCGGGTCAGGTCAGAAACGGAGATACAACATTCACACATGTTGGTGCTGTGGCAAGGTGGGTCACTTTGCCATAGATTGTTGGCATAACCTCTCTGTGTCAAGGGCAAGGACGTTTCCACCTCCTCTGGGCAGAGGTAGTCTTCCTGACAGGATTTCTGAGGGAAGGCACTCATGTTTTTATGCTAACAAGAACCTAGGACCCAATACATATTGGGCTCCTAAGGTAAGGTAACACTCTTTGGTGCAGGGCAGTCTAGGCTCCCGTAAACATGATGGGAGCTAGACAGAAGATGTTCCAAGAATGGATTGGAACAAGTATTTGGAACAAATGAAGTACTATCTACAATGGGATACTCAAATTGAACACCTGGGAGTAGGGATGACAGGAAAAGCACTTCAGGGACGTGTTAATTCCTCGGAAGAAGACTCATCTCATGGAATAGCAAGAAGCAGAACTGTGTAGCAACCTCCACAGCAGAGTCTGAGTACATCTCGGCTGGCAGCTGTTGCGCACAACTCCTATGGATCAGAAATCAGTTAGCAGACTATGACCTCCAGTTCAAGGAAGTACCAATATACTACGACTCCTCCAGTGCAATTGCTATTGCCAATAATCCGGTATCGCACAGCAGAACGAAGTATATTGAAGTACGCTACCACTTCATTCGGGAGCACGTGGAGAACAAGGACATCTCTCTCTGCTATGTCCCCACGGACAAGCAGATTGTAGATATTTTCACAAAGCCCTTAGACGAGGCCAAGTTCAGTCTCTTCAAAACTGAATTGGGGATGCTCAACTATGAGGAATGAAGACTACAGAAGCTCCTGGCTCGTGCATCTAGGGGGAGCATCTGCCAGAAACTCAAGTGTAAGCATAGGTGCAAGAACTGAGGGGGAGCATGGTGTCAAATGCACCAGACCCAGATTTGCAGAAGCCGAAAAGGGGGAGATTACCCTCTCGGCTAAGGCTAAGGTGGCTCCAAGTTTGCTCTCAAGAAATTGGTAATGAATATCTTTCTCAACTCAATTTTAAGTTTATGATTTTCATTCCTATATGCTATATTCACCTTAGCTTGTAGGGTTTAGGCTTCTTCAAATAGGGGGAGATTGTTGGGTATTGTATCCACAATGTACCTGATTTGAAGAAGCCCCTGAACAAGCTAAGGTAAATAGACAATGTGTTTGATGAAATCTTTTAAGTTGTGCTTGCAGTTACTCCACGCTAAGTACACACCAATGTCAGGGTGCAGTGGGTCAATATACATGGGTATGCGCGACGTAATCCCTCGTTGAGCAGATCAGTGTGCTGGCCTACGTGTACTCTCTCTATTGGGGTGTACTTAATTTCAAGTACAGGGCTATGATAAAGCAAGAGCAGACAAGAAGCAAGGTTGGGCCAAAGACCAGCTCACGGAAAGAAAGAGGAGAAATCGCCTAAGTAAAAATCGACGAGAATCACTTATGATTCTCGCCGAGTCGCCAAGAATCACTAGATAATTCTCGCCGGGTTGGGCCGACAGTCTCGACACTTCCAGAAATTTCTCTAAGGCAGAATCGTCGAGAATCACTAAGTGATTCTCGCCGATTCGTCGAGAATGACTTTGCATTCTCGACGATTCGGCGAGAATCAAGTGTGATTCCCGACGTTTCTCCCCGGCTTCTATATCAGCGCAGCCAGAATTCAGCCAAGTAGGATTCGGCGAGAATCGTTGGTGATTCTCGCCGATTCGTCGAGAATCACCTACGATTCTCGCCGAATTTGACTTGGGCAATTTTCCGATTCTTTCTGGACCGGTCCACGTTACCTGCGGTATTTCGAATCGGACTTAGGTCTTATCGCTGGTGGGACCCACAACGGTCATATACTTGACCTAATATATATACCTCCGTATGTATGAACAGTAGAACAACCAGATACGCGAATTAAAACAAGAACAACCGCCACAGAGCCCTAACGCGCGATCTTGCTCCGCCGATCGTCTCCGCCGTTCGCATCGTGGTCGCCGCTGTGATCTCAAGTTCTTCCAGATCTCCGGCGACAGAAGCTTAGGCTAGCATAGCGTCAAATGAGTCTAACCAGAGATCCCTTGTCTCTTGATTCGTTGATCGGGAAAAACCTTCCCCTTTCGAATCGATCGAGACGACCAATCCTAGTGTGACCGTTGGAAGACCTTGCTTCCTTTGCTACGAAGTTTGAATCTCGATTGCACGGCAGCAGCTCTCCGTCGCCGCCGCTTATTCCGTGAACCTATCCGCCGCTCCAAGCCGCCGCCGGTTTCGGGAAGGTTCAATCCAAGTGAGATCTAGGGTTGTGGACTCTTCGTTGACTTCAAGAACACGTCGTCGAACGAAGAGGGACACCGTAGTCTCCATACGTTGTTTGTATTTCTTACAAGCTATTTCCAATTTCTTTGTAAAGGACCAATTGGTCTCTAGTTATAAGGGTTGAGTGCAACCCGTATTGTGGGAGTGGTGACTCCTACGTGTGGAAGGGTTCCTTCCGTTAGTGCAAGGATTGGATTTCAATCCTGTTGGTGAAGTGACCGAGTCGTCCCTGGTTGGGAGATAGGTCGAAGGGGGAAGTGGACGTACCCAAATCGGGGAACCACTATAAATTGCCTGTGTTATTTTCTATGCTGTGTGGTTTGTTTTGATTCTGCAGGTACAATTTTAATTCCGCAAATACGCTGCAAGTCACCTATCCCCCCCATAGGTGAAGGTAGTTGACACTAGGTGGACTTTCAAGTGGTATCAGAGGGAGGTTACTCATCAAAGGGGTTAACACCTCGAGTAAGTTCCTACATCTAGTGTCAACAAGAAGATCAGACTCAAGCATGGAGTTGGATTATGATGTCCCTCCTCTAAGACAAGAAGATCAGACTCAAGCCTGGACTGACGCGAGTATAGCTTCACCTTTCCCGTTTGCCTCACAAGCATTCCACAGTTACAGCCCAACAACTCAACTTCACACAGAATGGCACTCACGACCACAAGAGATGAACACCAAGTACCAACTCTCAAAGCTTTTTCCTTGATTTCCTCCAGTACTTCCTGTTGCACCATGCCACAGGTATCCACAAAGGATTCCATACAAACAATCAATTTATTCAGAGTTTTCTCCGATTTGCAAACAAAGCATCACCAATCCAGACCAACTCGTCCGGATGGGCTTCACACAACATGCCTAACCGTATTACTCACTTCCGATTCTAATGCAACATAACAAGGGATGAAACACAACATCCCAAGGGAATCATTTCGACTTCAACCTTTTGGTGGAGGATTCCATGCATATGTAGTAAAGAAGGACTTCACTTATCTAAGAAGGAAATCGTTATCCTTGGAAGATGTTTCGGTGCCATGGAGAAAAACTAGACTGATGAAAGTCACCGCAACGGCTTCGTCTTTGCAGATCTGGACTAGGCTCGCGATTTGGACCACCATAGCACCACCGACGACCAGATTTCTCTTCTTCTTCCTTCCCTTGCTCTCCTCTCTCTCTCTTCTTCTTAGAAAGAGAATGTTAAGGATAAAATGAGAAATAACTCCTCCATCCCCTCACTTATCCCTTCAGGAAATACCCAGGGCCGTTAGATCTTCATCAAAGGAAATGAACGGCTCAGATTTGCTATGAAAAGTCTATTTTTTGGGCTGACACGGCTTGCAACAATCCTGTGTCACAGGCCGTATACTGTAAGCGGTATACGAACCGACTCAACCCGAACAGGACACGACCCTGTGACACCCCCGTGTCACAGGCCGTGTGCCCTGACACGGCTATATACACGCCCGTGTCTATCCCGTGTCCACCAGGCCTCAATGCCCTGGAAAAATCTAGAGAAGGACACGACCATGTGACACGCCCGTGTCATAAGCCGTGTGCCTAGACACGGCTTCGGACACGCCCATTTCATTGCCCGTGTGGGGCTCCCTGGCCAAATCCAGAGAAGGACACGACCTCTAACATGCCCGTGTCATTGGTCGTGTGCCCCACATAGAGCAGGACACGGCTTAGGACATGCCAGTGTCCCAAGCCGTGTTGCCCAGCCTGAACTCCATTTTGGGATTTGGGGAATTACAATAAGGCTGAGTTAGGTGATTATTGAGTCACTGAGCTGTAGGTGACAAGTGTGTCGCTGAGTGTAGGTCTTGGAGGAGACTGAGTGTAGGGCCTGTTGGCCTGAGGTAGGTGACAAGTTTGTCACTGAGCTGTAGGTGCCTGGAAGGGCACTGAGGTAGGTACCTGGAAGGGTACTGAGTTGTAGGAGTGTTGCAGTACTCTGAGAGTAGGGCCTTGTGCCTGAAGTTGTAAGACTAGCCTTAGAGATTAGGTTGAGGTAGGTGGTTTGAGGACCACCGAGTTGTAGGAGCACTGCAGGGTTCTGAGGTAGGAACCTTTGTGATTCTGAGTAGGGTTCTGAAGAGAACCTGAGTGTAAGACTGAGGGCCTGAGGTGTAAGCTCTGAGGAGCATTTTGGAGGATTTTGTGCCTTGTTTAACATAAGTTAGAAAGGTGGGAGGGAAAGTGGATGTACCCAGTTGGGGAACCACTATAAATATTTGTGTGCTGTGCTGTGTTGCTTGTTCTTCCTTTATATTGCAGGTACTAAGGACAAGCTCTGGATCACTTAGTTTGTAAACAACAAAAAGACATACGAAATTTCAAAGACCTATTCACCCCCCTCTAGATGACTAGCTAATATTGAAGTAATAACTTTCAGGTGTCATAAAGGCAGAGGGGGCATTATTGAGCCCAAAAGGCATTACCATAAACTCATATAGTCCATAGCGAGAGCTAAAGACAGTTTTGGGGATATCTTCCCTCCGGACCCAAAGTAGATAATAGCCGGATCTTAGGTCCATTTTGGAAAATACAGATGCACCTTACAGTTGATCGAACAACTCGTCAATCCTTGGGAGTGGATACGTATTCTGTATTTTAAGTTTATTTAGTTCCATGTAATCTATGCACAAGCGTAGTGTCCCGTCTTTCATCTTTATAAACAGTACAGGGGCTCCCCAGGGCGAGGGACTTGGGCGGACGAATCAAGCATCTACCAATTCCTGAATCTGAATCTTCAACTCGTCCAATTCCTTAGGGGCCATCCAATAGGGTGCTTGGGACATTAGTCGAGCTCCGGACATATGCTCGATCTGAAAGTCAATCTCTCGCTGTGGGGGCAAACCTGGGAGGGACTCAGGGAAAGCATCCAGAAAATCTCTCACCACTAGAGCTTTTATGAGCATTTGAACTTTATTCTCCATTTCGAAGTAGATAAGAAATACTTCGTTCTTTTGCCAGACTGACCTTACCGTCTAAGCAGAGGTCAAAACAATACGAGAGACGGAGGGTATACCTGCAAGCGTAATGACCTGTCAGTCTGGGTTTTGAAGCTTGACCTCCTGGGTTGAACAGTTTATTTGGGCCTTATGCTCGGCCAACCAATCCATTCCTAGTATGAGATCGAATCTAGTTATTGCTAGGATCGTCGCATAAATTTCAAATTCTACGTCCCCTAGCATAGTCGAGAATGAGCATTTCTCTATAGATATCATATTTGAACCATCTAGTAGACGAATTCGTATATACAACCTAGACTAGCGGACAACATTCTCCTTAGTCGTAATGAAATCTTTGGATATAATGGAGTGTGTCGCTCTAGTGTCGAAGAGAGTTTTTGCGGGGTGTCGTACTACCAAAAGTAAACCTGATGAGGTAAGGAGCATATACATATTATTTAACAAAACACATATCCGATGTAGGCATACATAGACATATAATATATAACATAGGTATCAATATCCAAAGTATCTCTAGCATCTAAGATATATACCAATCTTAACATCGGGAGTCGGTCCATGCTAAAGGTCTAGAGCATATGCCTCCATGGGCACTGCTCGGCCCTACTGACCTCTCCTGCCAGCTCTACCCCTTCAGCCTCTCTGACCCTGTCCACACATTGCCTGTCCTCCTTGAACTGCTCCTAATCCTAGCCTTCTGATCGCCTGCGGGTAGAAAGCCCTCATGTGTCCTGGCTGCTGGCACAGAAGGTAGTTCCTTGCAAAGGGACGTCTCGTCAAGCTATTGGCGCGGGATGTGGTACTAGAGCTGGCCTGGGCTCTCGGTGCGATGCTGGGGGTGCTGGTGGGCGCCTATAAGGCTTCCTGCGCTGTATCTGTCTGTGCTCTCTCTCCTATCGATGGGGAGCAGCTATTCTATCTCGTACTTGACCTTTGGGGACCTTGACCTGTCCCCGGCGCTGCTGGGCAACCATCCTCTGGTTTAACTCCAATGAGGCGGCGTGAGTTGCTATGGTGTGGAAGGTGGACTGAGAGATCATAATCAAGGTCTGTCTTAGTTCATCTCACAACCCTAGGTAGAAGCGAGCAGCCCTATCTCTGTTAATGGCTGCTTGGTTCCCAACAAAACATGTCAGGTGGATGAACTCTCTCTCGTATTCTAACACCATTCGGTCATCCTGACGATGTGTAGGAACCTCTCCTGTAGTGCAGCTCAGTCAACGTCCGAGATGAAGTGCTTTAGAAAAGCCTCTGAGAACTCCCCCCACAGGATAGTGCTCAACGATCGTCCTCTAAACGTTGAGCAGCTGGTCTCTTTCCATCAGTCTCTAGTATACCCCTCTAACAAGGTCCACCATTAGTGACACTACAGCTACTATCGCGCACATCATTCCTACCAACAACTCCTCTACGCGCTCAACACACTCTTCTGCTTTTATGGCAGTCTCCGTATCTATAAAAATGGGAGGCCTCAGCTTCCGAAATGTTGTCAGTAGGTCAGTGATAACAAATAACAGCTGTGATGGCTGTGCTAAGGATGTCTAGAAGGTTACCAGGATAGCTGTCAAAGTTTGCCCCAAATCGGTGTCGGCAAATGGTACAACTGCAGGGGTAACTGGGTCTGGAGGTGGGGTGGCGGGGACATATCCTCTAGAGGAGGATCACCCATTGCAAGACTCTGGTATGTCTCGAGAAGTAACAAGAAACAAGTGTTAGTATTTTGTAAAAGTAGGGGATATTTGCAAAAGATTAACAAAGAGGAAACAAAGATGTGTGAGCGTGCTATCACACAGTCTAGAATCCTTATTCCTCTATACTAGGGTCTATCAGGTTTCCGCTGCATGGTTTGCCCCGAACCAAAGAACGAAGCGAGGGACGGAGGGATCCCGAGACTGTTCCACAAGGATGGATTGTGATAGCTCTCATATATTTGTAAGACCCCCCTCCCAAACTTTACCCGGGTCGAGCCGGAGGAGATCTTACTTGCCCAAGACGTCCACCCAGTGCTCCTCAAGGGGTAACAACCCACACTACTAAGCACTAGCTGGCCACCTTGCTTGGCTTAAATCACAATGTTCACATCACATCACAGAGTATTACAAAAGCATTAACAGGAAGCCACATTATATATAATAATATATATTTAAGGAGATTGCAGAGGCCATAACCACTATTTACACATCAAGCCTGAAAGTTAGGTGATAAGATCTATCTACCTCTAGGGGGGGGGGTGAATAGAGTAAGTTCAAATAGATTGATGTATTTAAAACTTTTGATTTACTTAGTGTAGAAAGTGAGTTATGCAATGGTTAAATATATGATAAAGCAAACAGCACACAGCATACAGCAAGAAGTAAACATAAACCACAGAAGACACAAGGAAATTATAGTGGTTCCCCAAACTTGGGTAGTCCACTCTTCTATCACCCTTCGATAGGAATCCACTGCAGGATGGTTGATCAGGTGTCTTGGGCACCACCAGATTTTTTGATAAGGTGTCTTGCCACCACTGATTTTGACAAGGTCTCAGCTAACCAAAAGGGTAACTTTTGAAGGGAGTTAAAACCCTGTTGTTGAAGCCAAAATTGACCGAAGTCAAAATTGACTTCCGTGGAGTTCGGGGTCCCAAAAGAGGGGTGACCGCACACCTACTACACTCAAATGAACGATCTAGGCTCTAGACTAGGAACGTAAGGGACAGACCCAAGGTCTCAGCGTGGAGGACCCACCGCATACCCGGAAGATTAACGAACTCTTCCCCTCCCAAGCCAAAAGCTGAGCTAAGACACTTTCGGAAGGCGCTCTTGGCCGACCGGAACATCTAAGGAGGGTCTCAAGACCAACTCTCTCCTATCCAGATGTATCTCCTTGGGTCTATACAAAAGCGCTCACCCGCGCTACTAAAGGCGCAACATCGCCGAGCAATTATACAACACGCTGCCCAACTGGACTGCAAACAGCGCGACTCCGCTGCCTTAAAAGGCTATCAACAGGCCAACAGGGGCTTCCCGGCATAAACCTCGGGGCTCCCACGGGACGAGCGGTTCACGAGCACGCCGCTCGCCCAAAGCAAAAAGAAGTAAGCTATACATACACAGAGCATCACAGATTATAAATTTACAGGAATATAAATTCCATACATCGGCACGCAGGCCGGCAATATAAATAAAAAGAAAGGCCTTCGAGGGCCGGCACGAGCTTGGGCTTAAGCCCGCTATTCCCCGCTTGGTACTGCAACACCTGTACGCCAACGTCTCGACGAACGACTGCCAGCTGAACGACAGTCGGCTAGCATAAGCTGGCCAATTATATTCCGTACACCCCTTTTTCGGGGCTACGGTGCGCATTCCCTGCAAATAGACAATATCCAACTTCCGCGGAGTCTTCTCCGGGAACCCAAGAACATCACCGATCCGGCTCATACGTCCGGACGGGCTTCACACAGAACATCACCAATTCGGCTCATGCGTCCGAATGGGCTTCACACAGAACATCACCAATTCGGCTCGTACGTCCGGATGGGCTTCACACAACACATCACCAATTCGGCTCGTACGTCCGAATGGGCTTCACACAGCATGCCTAAATCCGTACTCACACTTCCGGATACTAGATGCAATTAATAGCGGGGACGTACACGTCAACCCATCGGAGAGCTCCCTTCCCCCACCCGTTGGTGGAGAGGGCTTCCATGCAAACATGTAAATTGAGGGCTTCACCTGCCCGAGAAGAAACATCGTTACCCTTGGCGCGTGCTTGGCGGCGGTACTGGTGGCCGTTCTCCCTTTTAGGCCGAGCCTTGCTCGAGGCGGCGATGGCGATGGTCGACCTCTCTTTTAGGCCGAGCCCTTGCTCGAGGCGGCGATGGCGGTGGCCGACCTCTCTTTTAGGCCGAGCCCTTGCTCGAGGCGGCAACCGGAAGAGGGGGCCGAGGGGAGCTCGGCCCCGCTTGAGGCGGCGACGAGAGGATGGGGGTCGAGAGGAGCTCGGCCCCGCTGGAGGCGGCCACGAGAGGATGGGGCCGAGAGGAGCTCGTCCCTGCTGGAGGCGGCCACGAGAGGATGGGGCCGAGAGGAGCTCGGCCCCGCTGGAGGCGGCCACGAGGTGATTTTCTCCTTGCGGCGGCGGCGAGAGAGGAGGAGGAAGGAGGTGCTTTCCTCCTTGCGGCGGCGGCCCGGACGGGAAGTGGGGGGCCGAGAGGTGCTCGGCCCCAACTGGGGGCAGCGGCCATGGCAGAGAGAGAGGGAGGCAGGCGGGCCGAGCTTTGGCTCGGGCTTGCCGGCGGCGGGAGAGGAGGAGGCCGAGCAGGCGGCCTGCTCCAGGTGGCCGATCGGAGAGAGAGAGAAAGAGAGGCGCTGGGCGGCCGGAGATAGAGAGGGAGAGGAGCGACCGGGCGGCGTCGGGCTCCAGGCCAAGAGGAAGAGGGAGAGGCGCGGGGTGTTGCTCGCCGGCGCGGGAGAGGAGGAAGCGGGAGGGGCGGCCGTCGGGCTTCAGGCCTGAACCCTAAATCGGGTGAGGAGCGGGGGGAGCTGCTGCCTGCCCTTTTTCTTTTTCCTATTTGCTTTTTTCCTCTTTTATTTCTCTCCCCCCTTTCTCCTGATGGCCAACTCCCCCCCCTCTTAACTCCTACTATCTCTCTATATAATATATACAATATATATGATATATATAATATATAGAATATAAAATATATATTATATAACATAATATATATATACATATAACAAAATATATATTATATAGTATATATATTATATTAACACCTACGCACATGAAACCTTCGCGCGCACGCACGATCACCCGCACGTCTTCGAACGGGGCTGGACCAAGACGTCGCTCGTAGCACGTCCCGAGCCCGCCACTTGGGGAGGATCCCGCTCGCCCGGATACGGGGTTGTACACAATCCCCGCTCTTTGCGAGGTTGGTACAAGCTCGGAAAGAAATGTCCAACCCCAAGTATCCGGCGAGTGGGAGCCGACCCAAAGAAAAATTTTGAGAGAAATCTGAAAACTGCACTTAGGATACTAACCTCTTCGTGCCCATTTTGATCTCTTTGAACCACACGATCCCTGTAATGCTCCCTGCTATTCAATTGCTCTTATACTATTTTTTACAATAAGTATGAAGTTTTTCATAATATTACGAAACAATAGGGCCGTATCTTTTTGCATTCTCTTGACCACGCGGAGCTAATCCTCTCCCGAATTTTCAATTATAGTACGTTTACATCAAACATCAACACCCAGTCTACATCTTTTTGCAATTGTTATGAAGATTCTTAGATCCAAAGAGAGATTCTCGCACACGCCTTTTGTAGATGACATAATTCTAATTAATTGGCCATTTTTGCCCAATGCAGCATTTTTTCTATTGTCAAAAGCCCAAAAAGTAAATATTTTTCCATATCTACCATCACGTGGGATTATCAAGTGTCCCTGCTCTCAGGAAAAGCTTCTTTGTCCAAGAATGTTGTCATTGTTGTTGAAAAGCTAGCCCCGCATCAAGAAACTTACCCAACCCTGTGAGCCAATTTTTAGATCCCGGATCCCTTCATGGCTCTAGCGCTCCACCACGACTAACTGGTTTTAGATTGGATGCATGTGCTTTAAAAAAGATGCTATAGCAGGCTAGCACTAATGACTCACTCATAGTCACACAATTAAGAAAAAAGAAGTCCACATGCTAAGGGTCAAAGACCCAACAAGGAAAACGGTGCGTTGAGAACGTAATCCCAAATCGAAAACTTCATCAAGCCTTGGCACATTATAAACCTTAGGCACTTCTACCCTCTACAAATTAGCTTTAGATAGGATTGATGAATTCCAAAAATTGTTTTACTGTCGGACCATGTCGTAATGATGAGGTGTTATGAATTTCGAGGTCAATGCACATCACTTGATACATGTTGACTGGAACATCCTATCTTTTATGTCAAGAAATGAGCAGTTGCCCAAGACATAAGGCACGAGAACCTTTTCAATTACGCTCAAGAGGGGTGATCGCCTTTGCAATCGGTACGATTTATACAAGGATAATATGAAAACTGAGGCTATCTACAAACTTACAGGAATCAACCGATCAGCAGAAACACCAGCATGAAAAGGAAAATACATCCCCAAATTGTCTAAAGGAGATCTAAAATATGTAAAAATTTAAGTAGTGTCAATCCACGTGCATCTGGATATAGTAGAGAATCTGTAAATTCTATCTGAGTTGAAAATTGTAAAACAATATAATCACAATTTGATTATCATACGCTTAGTGATATATTTAGGTACTATTAAATATGTCACTTTCATAAGTGTTGATCAAGGTGTCAAAATAGAGAAAATACCAGATGATTCCTTTTAAGTGCCTCTAGATAATCACAAAGTATTAGACCAACAACACCTTTTAAGGAAATTCCATACTAGGATCTCCTTGGGATAACAGTGATGGTTGTGAAAGGAGTGGTGGTAAATGAAGGGTTGCAAATGGAACTGTATGAATCAAGTTATTAGAAATGGAGATTTATTTGGATGATCTCCATTTGCAGAGCTATTAGAACAGAGAAAAAAGTTTAGTTGTTTGGCAAAATAGAGATGTGATATCTTTTTTTTTTCTCATTGCATCAATTAGTAAACATGAATTGCCCTCCTCTATAGTACTTCTTCTAGGTCACTATTGACTATTAACGTTTAAATTGTTTATTATTATGCATTAGAAAATCTGAATTTTCCAGTCACGTTCCCCGAATCCATCGAGTGAGCCTACAGCCCTGCCAGCTTGATGAGAGCCTGCGCAGCGGGTCTGCTCGGGGTCTCCTCTCCAAACAGCCTCCAACCACCGAGTGAGCCTACAGACCTGCCAGCTCGATGGTAGCCTGGACAGCGGGTCTTCTCGGGGCCGAGCCCGGCTCGGGGTGTCGATGACGTGGCTAAAACAGAACATCTCAAAAGCCAACCTTTCCCCCACAGGCGAGCCTTCGGACCTGCCAGCTTGATGGGAGCCTGCGCAGCGGGTCTACCTGGGGCCGAGCCCGGCTCGGGGTGTCGATGACGTGGCTAAACCAGAACATCTCAAAAGCCAACCTTTCCCCCACAGGCGAGCCTTCGGACCTGCCAGCTTGATGGGAGCCTGCGCAGCGGGTCTACCTGGGGCCGAGCCCGGCTCGGGGTGTCGATGACGTGGCTAAACCAGAACATCTCAAAAGCCAACCTTTCCCCCACAGGCGAGCCTTCGGACCTGCCAGCTTGATGGGAGCCTGCGCAGCGGGTCTACCTGGGGCCGAGCCCGGCTCGGGGTGTCGATGACGTGGCTAAACCAGAACATCTCAAAAGCCAACCTTTCCCCCACAGGCGAGCCTTCGGACCTGCCAGCTTGATGGGAGCCTGCGCAGCGGGTCTACCTGGGGCCGAGCCCGGCTCGGGGTGTCGATGACGTGGCTAAACCAGAACATCTCAAAAGCCAACCTTTCCCCCACAGGCGAGCCTTCGGACCTGCCAGCTTGATGGGAGCCTGCGCAGCGGGTCTACCTGGGGCCGAGCCCGGCTCGGGGTGTCGATGACGTGGCTAAACCAGAACATCTCAAAAGCCAACCTTTCCCCCACAGGCGAGCCTTCGGACCTGCCAGCTTGATGGGAGCCTGCGCAGCGGGTCTACCTGGGGCCGAGCCCGGCTCGGGATGTCGATGACGTGGCTAAACCAGAACATCTCAAAAGCCAACCTTTCCCCCACAGGCGAGCCTTCGGACCTGCCAGCTTGATGGGAGCCTGCGCAGCGGGTCTACCTGGGGCCGAGCCCGGCTCGGGGTGTCGATGACGTGGCTAAACCAGAACATCTCAAAAGCCAACCTTTCCCCCACAGGCGAGCCTTCGGACCTGCCAGCTTGATGGGAGCCTGCGCAGCGGGTCTACCTGGGGCCGAGCCCGGCTCGGGGTGTCGATGACGTGGCTAAACCAGAACATCTCAAAAGCCAACCTTTCCCCCACAGGCGAGCCTTCGGACCTGCCAGCTTGATGGGAGCCTGCGCAGCGGGTCTACCTGGGGCCGAGCCCGGCTCGGGGTGTCGATGACGTGGCTAAACCAGAACATCTCAAAAGCCAACCTTTCCCCCACAGGAGAGCCTTCGGACCTGCCAGCTTGATGGGAGCCTGCGCAGCGGGTCTACCTGGGGCCGAGCCCGGCTCGGGGTGTCGATGACGTGGCTAAACCAGAACATCTCAAAAGCCAACCTTTCCCCCACAGGCGAGCCTTCGGACCTGCCAGCTTGATGGGAGCCTGGTCAGCGGGTCTTCTCGGGGTCTCCTCTCCAACACAGCTCCAACCCCGAGTGAGCCTACGGCCCTGCCAGCTTGATAAGAGCCTGGTCAGCGGGTCTTCTCGGGGTCTCCTCTCCAACACAGCTCCAACCCCCGAGTGAGCCTACAGCCCTGCCAGCTTGATGAGAGCCTGGTCAGCGGGTCTTCTCGGGGGTCTCCACTCCAAATCAACTATAAGCAAAAATAAAGGTAATCGAATAACTCAAAAGAACTGTTGACAGAGTCAACCAAGTCAAAGTCCGACATGAGGCACATCTACCCGCTACGTCCACCCTCTTGGGAACCAGAGGGGAGACGAAACGCTAGGATGGTTAAGATCGACTAACGAGGAGTGGGAGGGGACTTCTTTCATCACATGACCTTGGTCGTCACTTGGTTCCTCTTCTATAGCCATGACGTTCGAATGAGTTCTTCCGTGCTGGCCACTCTCCACGCTCACCGCACCATAACTGTTGAAGCCAAAATTGACCGAATTCAAAATTGACTTCCGTGGAGTTCGGGGTCCCAAAAGAGGGGTGACCGCACACCTACTACACTCAAATGAACGATCTAGGCTCTAGACTAGGAACGTAAGGGACAGACCCAAGGTCTCAGCGTGGAGGACCCACCGCATACCCGGAAGATTAACGAACTCTTCCCCTCCCAAGCCAAAAGCTGAGCTAAGACACTTTCGGAAGGCGCTCTTGGCCGACCGGAACATCTAAGGAGGGTCTCAAGACCAACTCTCTCCTATCCAGATGTATCTCCTTGGGTCTATACAAAAGCGCTCACCCGCGCTACTAAAGGCGCAACATCGCCGAGCAATTATACAACACGCTGCCCAACTGGACTGCAAACAGCGCGACTCCGCTGCCTTAAAAGGCTATCAACAGGCCAACAGGGGCTTCCCGGCATAAACCTCGGGGCTCCCACGGGACGAGCGGTTCACGAGCACGCCGCTCGCCCAAAGCAAAAAGAAGTAAGCTATACATACACAGAGCATCACAGATTATAAATTTACAGGAATATAAATTCCATACATCGGCACGCAGGCCGGCAATATAAATAAAAAGAAAGGCCTTCGAGGGCCGGCACGAGCTTGGGCTTAAGCCCGCTATTCCCCGCTTGGTACTGCAACACCTGTACGCCAACGTCTCGACGAACGACTGCCAGCTGAACGACAGTCGGCTAGCATAAGCTGGCCAATTATATTCCGTACACCCCTTTTTCGGGGCTACGGTGCGCATTCCCTGCAAATAGACAATATCCAACTTCCGCGGAGTCTTCTCCGGGAACCCAAGAACATCACCGATCCGGCTCATACGTCCGGACGGGCTTCACACAGAACATCACCAATTCAGCTCATGCGTCCGAATGGGCTTCACACAGAACATCACCAATTCGGCTCGTACGTCCGGATGGGCTTCACACAGCACATCACCAATTCGGCTCGTACGTCCGAATGGGCTTCACACAGCATGCCTAAATCCGTACTCACACTTCCGGATACTAGATGCAATTAATAGCGGGGACGTACACGTCAACCCGTCGGAGAGCTCCCTTCCCCCACCCGTTGGTGGAGAGGGCTTCCATGCAAACATGTAAATTGAGGGCTTCACCTGCCCGAGAAGAAACATCGTTACCCTTGGCGCGTGCTTGGCGGCGGTACTGGTGGCCGTTCTCCCTTTTAGGCCGAGCCTTGCTCGAGGCGGCGATGGCGATGGTCGACCTCTCTTTTAGGCCGAGCCCTTGCTCGAGGCGGCGATGGCGGTGGCCGACCTCTCTTTTAGGCCGAGCCCTTGCTCGAGGCGGCAACCGGAAGAGGGGGCCGAGGGGAGCTCGGCCCCGCTTGAGGCGGCGACGAGAGGATGGGGGTCGAGAGGAGCTCGGCCCCGCTGGAGGCGGCCACGAGAGGATGGGGCCGAGAGGAGCTCGGCCCCGCTGGAGGCGGCCACGAGAGGATGGGGCCGAGAGGAGCTCGGCCCCGCTGGAGGCGGCCACGAGGTGATTTTCTCCTTGCGGCGGCGGCGAGAGAGGAGGAGGAAGGAGGTGCTTTCCTCCTTGCGGCGGCGGCCCGGACGGGAAGTGGGGGGCCGAGAGGAGCTCGGCCCCAACTGGGGGCGGCGGCCATGGCAGAGAGAGAGGGAGGCAGGCGGGCCGAGCTTTGGCTCGGGCTTGCCGGCGGCGGGAGAGGAGGAGGCCGAGCAGGCGGCCTGCTCCAGGTGGCCGATCAGAGAGAGAGAGAAAGAGAGGCGCTGGGCGGCCGGAGATAGAGAGGGAGAGGAGCGACCGGGCGGCGTCGGGCTCCAGGCCAAGAGGAAGAGGGAGAGGCGCGGGGTGTTGCTCGCCGGCGCGGGAGAGGAGGAAGCGGGAGGGGCGGCCGTCGGGCTTCAGGCCTGAACCCTAAATCGGGTGAGGAGCGGGGGGAGCTGCTGCCTGCCCTTTTTCTTTTTCCTATTTGCTTTTTTCCTCTTTTATTTCTCTCCCCCCTTTCTCCTGATGGCCAACTCCCCCCCCTCTTAACTCCTACTATCTCTCTATATAATATATACAATATATATGATATATATAATATATAGAATATAAAATATATATTATATAACATAATATATATATACATATAACAAAATATATATTATATAGTATATATATTATATTAACACCTACGCACATGAAACCTTCGCGCGCACGCACGATCACCCGCACGTCTTCGAACGGGGCTGCACCAACACGTCGCTCGTAGCACGTCCCGAGCCCGCCACTTGGGGAGGATCCCGCTCGCCCGGATACGGGGTTGTACACCTATACAGATGGAATAAGGTAAAGAAAGGATGAGTATGCTTCTCTGTCAACTATCAGAGAGAAGCTTGTGGATTTTGATGTTGCCAAAGCTCCCCCTGAGATGTAGATGAGTTCAGGTAGAAGAAGCTTTGCACAAGGGTGACAGGCTCTTCACTACTTGTCCTTCTTCAGCAATAGATAACTCAGAAACTGAGTGTTTGATGTCTGAAGGTAGAAGGCAGTCTGTAGAAGAGTTGATTGCAGAGCAGAAGAGAATCAGAGAGTATTGATGATGATATTTCTCTGAGTGATGTTCTTCTCTTTGAATTCTCTGCAGCAGATTCTGTGAGAGAGAGATGATGAAGAATGTTCTCTGTAACAAATCTGAATAACTGTGTTACTGTCTCTCTCGAAAAATCTCTGAGTAATAGAATTACTACTGTCTGATAGATAGCCGTTGGCAGGGCATTCAATGCATTCCTTAACTATCCATGCCTTGGAAGGAAGTGCCTTAATTGATTTCCAATGAAAATTCCTTGAGATATGGACCAATTAAGTCTTGAAACGGCCAGGGGATCTCTTGCAATAACTGCTTTGATGATCTTTAATTTGAATTTCAAATGTCAACAGACGGGAAAACTCAAAACATCGAACTCATCATAAATCGTCGATCTGAGGACGACTATCCGTCGATCAGAGAGTGATTAAGGATGCAGAGAAAATCACGCCAAAACGTCGAGCTGAAGTCGACGTTACGTCGAACTGAGGACGACGCTGCGTCGAGCTGCGATCGACTACGCGTCGAGCAGCGGTCGACTACGCGTCGAGCTGAGGACGACGACACGTCGAGCTGGGGTCGACTATCCGTCGAGCTGAGCAGAACTAAATTCTCAAATATCCTAAGTTCTAAACTCACACTCAATGACCTATGCTATATAATGAGGTCATGAATCCTTAGCATAGTTATCCTGACCCAAATATAAAAAGGGTGTTCCAACAATCTCCCCATATTTGGATTAGGATTACTATTCACATGATTATAAGGAAATAAAAAGCATACAGAAGATTAAAACACAGACAAAACCATAAACCACAGATAGGAGCAGGAGCAGATATATAAATATCAAAAGTGTTTATGGCAGTTGTAGAGAGGTAGAGCCATCTTACATTACTTCTTCTTTGGTTCTTCTTCAAAGCTTTTCTTGAACTTGATTTCTCTTTGAGGATTGGCAATATCTTTCCTGGATCTGTAATCCTCAGAAGTACCCAAGGAAGTTATGCTTTTTCCACTGGGAGGAACAGCAGCAGGATGCAATTCCATGTACCTATGAAATTCAAAGAATTTACTGGAGTTGTATTTGTCCAATTCTTGTCTTCTCTGCTCAGACATAGTACTGATATTTGATGTGTCGAGTCCTCTTTCTTTATTCTTCTTAATCAGGTCTAGAGCAGCAAGCTCAGCCATTCTAGCTTTCCAAGCAGTAGGATTGTTGACTGGATCATCATAAGGGACAGGAGGTTCATATTTGTTGCTTTGATCTGAAGGAGGAGGTTTTTGCCTTACACCATCATTGAGCTTGAAGGGAAAAGGACCAGAGGCTGAAGCAATAGTCTTTCCTCCCCTTTGATATGGCTGGTGTCTAGCTTGACCTCTTGATTGGTTTCCTCTTGAAGATCCTCTTTGTTGATAACCTCTTGGTTGGCTACCTCTTTGTCCTCTCCTGGATTGATATGTCTTGCCTTGGAAGGAGGATGTGGGAGGTTTGCTGACAGGGTTAGCACTGCCTCCTGCATCTGGAGAAGATGGAGGAGGAGGAGGAAGAATAGATTTAGAGGGGCCTTTGAAATACTTTTTCTTCTGTTTCATAGCCTTGAGTTGGTTCTTGGAATATTGCATCCAGGGCTCTGTAATCTCACAGTTGTGAAGAATGTGATAGGGAGTATCATGGTCAGTGGCCCTTTCCATTGGAACTCTCTTTAGAGCTTTGCTTCTAGCTTTTCTCTTTTTAGCAATGGTGGCAGATGAATCATCTGAGCTAGTGGCAAACTCATCAGAGGAGCTGCTTTGCACATGATCATAAGGATCATAAAAATCCTTCTTGGAGGCAATTCCTGAAACAGGAACAGAAGCAGCTGTCAGTGTAGATGATGTATCTAACACTGCAGGAAAAGAAATGGCTTCAGGTGCAACAGACATAGGAGCAGCTAAGTCACTGATAACTTCAGATATTACAGCCTCAACTGAACTGGCTGGATAGATCTTATTAGCAAGAGCAGAAGCTACCACTGCATCAGAGACTTGAGAAATAATAGAACTGGCAGGAGCAACAGCTACCACTGCCTCTGGAACAACAGAACTAACAGGAGCATCAGCTACCACTGTTAAGAAAACAATATCAGAATCAACATCTTCAACTGATTTGGCAGGAGCTGAAGCTACCACTGCAACTGAAACAACAACTTCAGGAACAATTGCAGGAGCAAGGGCTTCCACTGCATCAGAAGTGTTGGGCAACTCATCAACAGTCATATCATCAACAGAATGATCAACAGTACTAATATCAACATTAGAACAAGCAGGAGCAGCAACAGCACTATGATCAAGAGAATCATTTGCAGGAGCATCAGCTACCACTGCATCATCATCAAGGATCATTTCATCAAAAATAACAGCAGCAGCAGCAGAAAAGGGAACAATAGCCCTGGACAGATCTTCAGGAAGCAATAATCTGTATGGGCTGAAAGACCTTTGGAAAAAGCATGCTGGCACTGCCACTGTAAAGTCTTCAACTGGAGGCTGAACAAACTCTCTATCTGTAGGCTGAATTTCTGAAACTAACAGCTCTTCTCTATCAAAAGGAGGCAGCTCTTCTTCTACAGAAATCTCCCCCTGCCTAGAATCAGTAAGAACTGACTCTAGGCCCCTAGAAGAAGGGCCAGCCACAAGAGGAGTAAGGGAAGAGAGTTTAGATGAGATGGAGTTCAAAGAGAGGATAATTGGAGCTAGGGAAGCATCCAATAGAGAAGAAAGCCTTGGAGCCAAGAGCTCATAGAGCTTGTTGGCCAAGGGAAGCAAATCTACTTGCTCAAGGGGATGTTGAGCAGAGGTAGAGGGAGGAGAAACAGATGCAACAGGAGATGATGTTGGGATAGATGTAATGGGGATGGTAGGTTCAATGATGGATGACATGATGAGGTCAGAAAATGATGGTGTCTCAGATATGTCATCAGGAGAACCATCCAAGAAAGAATCATCTGGATTGTTGATCTCAATATCCATTGGAGGGAAGAAGTGATGAGGATGAAAATCTTCAGATGTGGTAATGGATGGAGGAATGGAAGAAGCAATTGTAGCAATTGATGATGTTGTTGGCATAGGGGATGAAAATTGAGATGTGGATGGAGTGAAGGTGGTTGGAAAGCTGAAGGAAGATGAAATGGTGATGGATGGCATGGCTTCTTCTACTAGATCAGAAGGCTGAGGTGAAGTGACCACAACAGTCCTTGTTTCTGTAGAAGTTTTCATAGCTGCAGCAGCTCTGGGATTGGTGATTTTCCTGTCCCACTTACCAATGAGGGCACAGGTCAGTCTCTTAGAAGCATTGATATGCTTAGAGGATACCAGAAGCTGAGGGCAGATATGATGAAGCAGCAAACCCAACACTCTTCCAAAATGGACATAGGTCTTGTTGACCTTCTTCTTCACTAAGTCAAACAGAATTTCTCCCCAGTTCAAGTGCTTTTTGTCCAGGAGAGCAGCCATGATGCAAAATTGATGCCTGGAAATGGCATCATGTGCTGTTCTCTTAGCACAGATAACCTTGCCTACCACATCAGCTAGAAGTCTGAATTCTATGACAAGGTCTACTTTCAACAATTTGGAGGTATTCTCAGAGGAATGACCCATCCTGTCTAACATTGCAGCATATTCTTCATTGGACAGCTCCATACTGTCATTGCCATTCTCCAATTCAAACACCTCAGTAAATATAGCAGAGGTTAAGGATACCTGAGTCCCTGAGATTGAACCAGTAATGGTGCTTTCATCTTGAGTGACTGCTGTATAAATCCATTCTTTGATTTCTGTTTCTGCTATTGGCATTCTGGTTGTCATGAACTTCTCTAATTTCTGTTCCTTGAACAGCTCCAGAATTTCCAGAAAATTCTGAGATGATCCTTCAAAGGAATCCAAATCAATGTCGAAACCGCAATCAAATTTCATTGCCGCCAAGATTGCTGCTGGAATCGCCATTTCCTGTAGAATACCTCTCGAAAACAAGTGTAAAATCTTTGGAGGGAGAAAATACTTGCAGAAAATATGAAAGCGCAAATGAAATCGACGCCGAGAAGATGATTTTATACTAGGGTTCGACGCAAAAAAGGAAATAACGTCGAGCTTAGATCGACGCTAAGAAGCTCTAGGGGAAACGAAGAGACTCGGTGGTGTTCAGCTTAGATCGACGTTCGACGTTTTGAAGGTCGACGGTCGACGCTATTTGGGATGCTGAACGTCGAGCTCTGGTCGACGTCAATTAACGTCGTCGACCGAGACAGAAACTTAACAATCTCTAGACAGGGTCGATCTCTGGTCGACGCAAAGATGAGGTTGACGGTCGACGCTTTTTAGCGGTCGACGATCAGTCGATCTCCAGTCGACGTTTTCAAATGAAAAACGTCGAGCGTCGAGCAGAGTTCAGACAGAACCTCTAGACACTTAAGAAAGAGATACATTTGCCTAGACTTTGTCATTTTTATGGTTTCAAAATCTTGTAGATTAACTTATGCTATCTCCATCTATCATTCCCAACTGATTAAGGAAGAAGAAGTGCTTCTTTTCATCCAAAGGTTTGGTGAAAATATCTCCTCTTTGTAAATCAGTAGAAATGTACTCTAGTGCTATTTTATTCTTTTCTACATTATCCCTTAAGAAGTGATGTCTGATCTCTATGTGCTTTGTCCTACTATGGAGAACTGGATTTTGAGCAATGCAAATTGCACTAGTATTATCACAAAGAATTTTTGACTTCTCTAAGTTGTAGCCATAGTCTAGGAGCTGGTTTTGGATCCACAATATCTGTGAGCAGCAACTACCTGCAGCCATGTATTCAGCTTCAGCAGTTGATGTAGACACAGATGTTTGCTTTTTGCAAAACCAGGAGACAAGTCTATCACCAAGGAATTGACAAGTTCCACTGGTGCTTTTCCTGTCTACTCTACATCCAGCATAGTCAGCATCTGAAAATCCAGTGAGATCAAATCCTGAGTCATGTGGATACCAGAGACCTAGATTTGGACAGCTTTTTACATACCTAAGAATTCTCTTAACTAATGTGAGGTGTGACTCTCTAGGGCTTACTTGGAACCTAACACACACACATGTAGCAAACATAATATCTAGTCTGCTAGCTGTAAGATATAAAAGAGAGCCAATGATTGCCCTATAGTTAGTCTGATCAACTGGTTTACCAGATTCATCAGCATCTAAAACAGCATTAGTAGGCATGGGTGTTTTCATAGAAGATGCATCTGACATACCAAATTTCTTAACCAATTCTTTTACATACTTGGTTTGAGAAATAAATATGCCATCAGCATGTTGTTTGATTTGCAATCCCAAGAAGAAGGAAAGCTCACCCATGCTACTCATTTCAAACTTTGAGTGCATTAGTTGTGAGAACTTTTTGCACAAGCTTGAATCAGTAGACCCAAAAATTATGTCATCTACATATATTTGTACTAGTAGGATATGGGACTTATGGGTTCTAATAAAAAGAGTTTGGTCAACTCTACCCCTTTTAAAATCATTTTCAAGCAGAAAGGAGGCTAAGGTCTCATACCATGCTCTTGGAGCTTGCTTGAGACCATATAAAGCCTTATGTAATTTGAAAACATGTTCAGGAAAGGTTGGAGAGATAAAACCTGGAGGTTGCTTGACATAGACTTCTTCCTTGATGTCTCCGTTGAGAAATGCACTTTTAACATCCATTTGGAATACCTTGAATTTCTTGTGTGCAGCATAAGCAAGGAAAATTCTTATGGCCTCCAACCTTGCAACTGGTGCAAAGGTTTGGTCATAATCAATCCCTTCTTCTTGACAATATCCTTGAGCAACAAGCCTTGCCTTGTTTCTCACAATGATCCCTTGATCATCTAACTTGTTCCTGAATACCCATTAAGTTCCAACAATTTGCTGGTTTCTTGGTTTTGGAACTAATTCCCATACTTTGTTTCTTTCAAACTGGTTTAGCTCCTCTTGCATTGCAATGATCCAGTTTGGATCTTGCTCTGCATCTTGAATTGTTTGAGGCTCTATTTGGGAGAGAAAACAAGTGTGCATCAGATGTTGATTTATCTGATTTCTGGTTTGCACACCTTCTGAGATTTCTCCAATCACTTGAGAGATTGGATGATCTCTTATTGTTACTAAATCAACAATGGGTGTTGATTGTTCACCAACCTGTGTTATTGTTTCCTCTTGTGGAACAACAACTGGTTCTTCAAGTTCTTCATTGTTTCCTTCCAAAATTTGATCAGTATCTTCATTGTTACTAACATTTAGTTCTTGTTGTGTAGTGGAAGATAAAGAACCATTATCCATGATGGTTAACTGATTTATATTTTCAGCTAGAGATTGTACCTGCAAATGGTCTATGGTAGAAGAATTCTTCTCCTTATAAGACATATTAGACTCATCAAAGGTAATATGCATGGATTCTTCAATTTTATGGGATGACTTGTTATAAACCCTATAAGCTTTGCTGTTCAAAGAGTATCCCAGAAACACTCCTTCATCAGCCTTAGCTTCAAATTTTGCTAAATATCTCTTGTCATTATTATGAATGAAGCATATGCAACCAAAAATCTTGAAAAAGCTAACTTTAGGTTTCTTCCCTTTGAGCAATTCATAGGGAGTCTTATCCTTTAGTTTATGTATCAGGCTTCTATTCAAAACATAATTGGAGGTGTTCACAGCCTCTGCCCAAAAGGTTAGAGGAAGATGAGCATCTGTCAATAATGTTGTGGCAGATTCAATTAAGGTTCTATTTTTCCTTTCAACTACCCCATTTTGTTGAGGAGTTCTAGGAGCTGAGAAAGTGTGCCTGATCCCTTCATTCTGACAGAACTCTTGCATAAGAAGAGAATCAAACTCTGTCCCATGATCACTTCTAATCAGGGCTATATGAGTATTGAACTCAATCTGTATGCTCTTGAGAAAATCTGTCAAAATTTTGAAGTTATCAGACTTCTTTCTCAGGAAGAACACCCAAGTGAATCTTGAGAAGTCATCTACAATCACTAAGGCATAAGATTTCCCCTAGGCTTTGTACTGTAGTGGGTCCAAAAAGATCCATGTGCAACAGATACAAAATTCTAGGTGAATCACTCTTATTAAGTGATTTGAAACTGTTTTTGGTTTGCTTTCCTAATTGACAAGCCTTGCAGAGTCCTTCCTTCTTGTAGGAAACAGAAGGTAGTCCTCTAACAAGGTTGAGTTTAGACAGCCTAGCAATAGTTCTAAGGTTAACATGTCCTAATCTTTTATGCCAAAGCTCATTTGACTTACTAAAAGAATTGAAAAGGCATATATCTACTTTAGAAGAATTGAAATCAACTAAATATATATTATCTTGTCTATTTCCAATCAACACAATATTGTTATCTAAAGCAATATTACAGACCAAATCAGTGAACCAAACCTGATAACCAGCATCACAAAGTTGACTGATGCTGATTAAGTTGTGCTTTAGTCCTTCCACATAAGCTACCTTCTTGAAGGTGATTGATCCAATTTGACTTGACCATATCCTTTGGTTTGTCCAAAGTTGAAATCACCAAAGATTACTCTTGGTCCAAGCTTTGCCTTAAAGGATGTAAGATTGCTTTTGGTCCCTGTCATATGTTTGGAGCAACCACTATCCAGGTACCAATGCTGGTTCACCACTGGATAGCTCTTCATCTGCACATGTAACAGCTTAATTGTTTTTCACCCAGTTCACCTTGGGTTGAGGTTGATAACCAATGAAATCAGAAATGAAAGACATTTCAGGCTGACTCTTATAGCCTTCAGGATGATATCTCCTAGGAGGAATCACCCATTCAGTATAAGGGTTAGGCTGAGATGTAGGATATTTATGATTTGATTTAGATTTATCCTGTGTAAATCAAACAAGGCTCTGAGCTCTGTTCGACGATCGTCGATCTAAGTTCGACGCTGATGTTTCAGGACGTCGAGCTCCATTCGACGTTCGAACAGCCTACCTTCAGGGACAACAGCCAGTCGACCTGAGTTCGACGTGTGTCGACCTGAGTTCGACGCTTCAGCATGGTGTTGCTGATTCTTGTTAGAATGGCGTCGAGCTTTGGTCGAAGATCGTCGAGCTCTGTTCGACGTTTTCTATTGTACTTGAAATGGCTTAGGTAGATCAAAATTTTTTCTGGCTACCACCATAATTTCTTTACCCTTGTTACTGGTAAACTTTATGGGAGTTGTTAGCACTATAGGTTGGCTTGAAGAGGCACCCAAACCTAGTGAACCATTCATTCTTGAATTCACTGTGCTTGTGATGTCTATTAACTTGAGACTCCTCCCATTGAGAGTTTCCTCAAGCTGTTTAGCCTTGGATATCTCACTCTTTAGTGAAGCTATCTCCTCCCTACAGCATTCTAACTCATCAGAAAGCTTGAGATTATTTGCACTTAATGTGCTGTAATCAGACAACTGACTTCTAAGAGAATCAATTGTTTTCTCAGCAGTCAGCAAGTCTATGCACATAGATTTAAATCTAAATTTGAAATCATCAGAAGAAAAATCAAAGGAGTCAAGTACCTGATCTTCACTTAATTCCTGATCAGTCACATATTCAGATTCATGCTCTGAATCTGAGCTGCTTTGTGATGCATTGATTGCCATCATGCAGAATCCTTTCTCAGTGGCATCATCCTCATCATCACTTGTGCTGGATGATTCTTCAGACTCTTCAGTATCACTCCATGTTTCAGCAACAAATCCTTTCCTTGTATGTTTGGTGTTGCTGGAGGAGGATTTATCATAGTATTTCTTGGAGTCTTTATCTCTTTTTTTGTCTCTTCTTTCTCTCTTGTCTTTCTTGTCTTTCTTGTCTTTGCCTTGATTTTCAGGACAGTTTGGTGCAGTGTGTCCTGGTTTCCCGCAGCCATAGCATATAGTATCTTTATTATTGGATCTGTTATACCTTGGCTTATCTTGGTCTTTAGAAGACCATTTTCTGAAGTTCTTTCTAGCCATCTTGTTGAATCTTTTGGCTAGAAGGCTTAATAGTTCTTCATTGCCTATCTCCTTCTCTTTAGGTACTTCCTCTGAAGCTTTGAGAGCTATTGTCTTCTCCACTTTGGGTGCAGAAGAAGTTATGTTTTGCTCCCCTTCTCTATTTTTGACAAATAGCTCATATGACTTGAGTTTGCCTAAGAGAGCTTCAGTGGATGTCTCAGTTTGACTTCTGCTATCTTTAATTGGCCAGATTCTTGAATCCCAAGTGCTAGGTAAGCACATGAGAATTTTATCATTTATCTCTGTGAGAGATATATCCTTGTCCAAAGTTTTCAGTTCACTGACAATCAGACTAAATCTGTTGTACATGTCAGCCACAGATTCAACTTGAGCCATTTTGAAATTCTCATACTGTGTTATCAGCTGAGCTCTTCTATCTTTTCTAGCTGAACCTGAGACTATCTCAGTTAGTTTGTCCCAGATTTCTTTGGCAGAGTTGCATTCAGCAACCTTCTGAAATATGTCATCTGACATTGTTTGGGCCAAGATGTTCATGGCCTTTGCATCAGCAACTTTCCATTTCTTTATATCAGTGTCTGTTCCTGCAGGTGGTGGAACAGCTGAGGTACTTATTGTAGTAGGAGGCCTTGGACAATCTGTTAAGACACAGTTAAAAATGTCTTCATCAAAAGAGTTCATATATAATTTTATCCTTGCCTTCCAGAGTCCAAACTTAGATAGATTGCACACTGGAGGTCTTGTACTTGTATAATCCTTGTTTTGTGCCATGAGTTTTTATAAAAACAATTTTTATCAAAACAAAATAAACCCTCTGTAGAGTTTGATCTTATCAAAGATCTTTGTGGTCCAGGTGTTAGCCTGAAGGAAAGACTAACCTGGCTTTGATACCAATTGAAAGTTAGGTGATAAGATCTATCTACCTCTAGAGGGGGGGGGGGGGGTGAATAGAGTAAGTTCAAATAGATTGATGTATTTAAAACTTTTGATTTACTTAGTGTAGAAAGTGAGTTATGGAATGGTTAAATATATGATAAAGCAAACAACACATAGCACACAGCAAGAAGTAAACATAAACCACAGAAGACACAAGGAAATTATAGTGGTTCCCCAAACTTGGGTAGTCCACTCTTCTATCACCCTTTGATAGGAATCCACTGCAGGATGGTTGATCAGGTGTCCTGGGCACCACCAGATTTTTTGATAAGGTGTCTTGCCACCACTGATTTTGACAAGGTCTCAGCTAACCAAAAGGGTAACTTTTGAAGGGAGTTAAAACCCTGTACAGATGGAATAAGGTAAAGAAAGGATGAGTATGCTTCTCTGTCAACTATCAGAGAGAAGCTTGTGGATTTTGATGTTGTCAAAGCTCCCCCTGAGATGTAGATGAGTTCAGGTAGAAGAAGCTTTGCACAAGGGTGACAGGCTCTTCACTGCTTGTCCTTCTTCAGCAATAGATAACTCAGAAACTGAGTGTTTGATGTCTGAAGGTAGAAGGCAGTCTGTAGAAGAGTTGTGTAAAAATAGAGAAGAACGACTAGAAAAACAGGCCGGAAGCTTGAATAACTGAAATTTTTATTATCCAAAAAGATATCATTTACAAAGGTATGACCTCCCTTTTATAGAATGGAGGAGAGAGAGGAGAGTACAAACTAACAATGTGGGACTAAATAAATGTACAAAGACTGGGCGGTTTGACATGTACAGACCGCACAGTCCGCGCGGTTAGATAACAGGCTAACCGCCCGGACAGACCAGGAGAAGATGCCGTAGGAGACCGCAAGACTGCCAGACCGCCAGATTGCCAGACCGCCAGATATACAAGCCGCTGGCGACAACCCGCAAGACCGCCGAACCATAGCCGCCACCAACTGGATATTCAGCCTGTCAGCCCCAGACCGCTAGACCGCGCGGTCTCCAGACCGCCATATTCAGACCGCCAGACCGCCAACTTTAACACTCCCCCTCAAGCTGGAGCATAGATATCGATCATGCCCAGCTTGTCACAAATGTGGAAGAATGAAGTAGACACAGGCTTGGTAAAGATATCTGCCAACTCTTTGTCGGAGGTGACGAACGGAGTGCAAATCTGTTTCTTCAAGATTTCTTCCCGGATGAAATGGCAGTCGACTTCAATATGTTTGGTTCTCTCATGGAAGACCGGATTTTTGGATATATATATAGCGGCCTTGTTGTCACAGAACATAGGAAGAGGATAGTCGTAGACCTCTCCTAGATCAAGCATGAGAGCCCGCAACCATTTTAGTTCGCAAGTGGTGGACGCCATGCTCCGATATTCAGCTTCAGCACTAGACCTTGAAACTACAGACTGCTTCTTGCTCTTCCAGCTCACAAGGTTACCTCCAACGAATGTGCAGAAACCCGATGTAGATTTGCGGTCATCTTTATCATCAGCATAGCTAGAATCTGAGTAGGCTTCAACTCTCAAATGACCATTCTTCTGAAAGAGTAGTCCTTTGCCCGGTGCGGCTTTAACATACTCTAATATCTTCAAGGCAGACTGAAGATGACATTCCCTGGGAGCTTGCATGAACTGACTTACCTTGCCAACAGCATAGGCAATGTTAGGTCTGGTCACCGTGAGATAAATGAGTTTACCCACCAGACGTCTATACTTTGTGGCATCAGATATAAGAGGAGAGTCATCTGTCCACGTTTTGTCTTCTCCAGTAGCCATGGGATACCGTGCCGGTTTGGCACCGGTCAATCCTGCATCCCGTAGAAGATCAAGTGCATACTTCCGTTGGGAGAGAATCAGAGAGTCGGGCTTCCGACAGATCTCTATCCCCAAAAAGTATTTCGGGGAGCCCATATCCTTTGTGACAAGATGTTGACGGAGGTGCTTCTTTGTCAAGTCCACCCCAGCTTGATCATCACCAGTAAGAAGAATGTCGTCAACATAAACCGCCAAAACTACAAGGCCCGATGCGGTTTTGCGAATAAACAGGGAATGATCAGCCGTACTTCTTGTAAAGCCAACAGCAGCCACGATGCCGCTGAACTTGTCGAACCATGCCCGAGGGCTCTGCTTGAGGCCATAGATAGCCTTCTTTAGCTTGCATACACGGGTCTCCCCCTGAGCAACATACCCCGGAGGTTGCTCCATGTAAACGTCCTCATGAAGATCCCCATAAAGAAAGGCATTCTTGACATCAAGCTGAGAGATAGGCCAATTGCGGTTGACAGCCACCGAGAGAATAACCCGGATGGTGCTGAGACGAGCAACCGGGGAGAAAGTATCAAAGTAGTCAACCCCATAAGTCTGAGTGAAGCCTTTGGCCACCAGTCGGGCTTTATAGCGGTCCACAGTCCCGTCTGGACGAAACTTCACAATAAACACCCATCGACAGCCAACCACATCAGTGCCCACTGGAGGAGAAATAAGGGTCCAAGTGCCCCGTTCAGTAAGAGTAGCGATTTCCTCATCCATGGCAGACTTCCAATGAGGAATCACAAGTGCCTCCTGGTAGGTACGGGGAGTAGTAGTAGCTGAAATAGCTAAAGCAAAATGCCGGCGAGAAGAAGTAAGCCGATCATAGGACACAACTGCCACAAGCGGGTGTTGAGTGCATGCCCGCACCCCTTTGCGAAGAGCAATGGGGAGGTCCAGGTCGTCGGGGGCTTCAGGGACCGGAGCGTCCGTAGCGGAGAAAGCTGGCCCGGGACTAGAGAGAGACGGCTCCGGAGACGTAGGGGAGAGAGAGGGGAGAGGAATAGACGGAGGAGGGGATGAGGAGGAGGGAGGAGGAATGTGGATAGGCTGAGAGGGAACAGACAGGGAGGGTGAGGAGTCAGGAATAGGAGGAAGAAGAGGTGGAGAGGAGAAGTAGGCTGCATTTTCGAAGAAGGTGACATCTGCAGAAACAAACTGTTTTCGCAGAACGGGATCAAAGCAACAGTAGCCTTTCTGAGTGACCGAGTAGCCCAAAAAGACACATTTGGTGGCACGGGGAGAAAGTTTGTCACGGGTAGCAGACGGGGCATGCACAAAGGCTGTACAGCCAAAGATTCGAAGAGGGAGGGGAAAAGGTTCCTTGCCGGGGTAGAGAATGGAGAAGGGAGTTTTACCCCGAAGAACAGTAGAAGGAATACGATTGATGAGATAACAGGCGAGGAGAACAGCATAGCCCCAATAAGAGCGAGGCACATGCATCTGCGTTAGGAGAGTGCGAGCGACATCGAGGAGATGATGGTTTTTACGTTCCGCCACCCCATTCTGCTGGGAGGTGTAAACGCAGGTGGTCTGATGAATAAGACCATGTTGCATACAAAAAGATGAAAAATCACGACTAAGATATTCTTTAGCATTATCAGAGCGAAGACATTTAATAGAGACATGAAACTGAGTTTTAATCATATTATAAAAGCATTCCCAAACAGAGAAGAGTTCAGAGCGATCTCGTAACAGATACACCCAGGTACAACGAGAAAAGTCATCAATAAAAGTTACAAAATACAAACTACCCCGACCAACGGTTGGAGTAGGAGCCGGACCCCATACATCAGAATGGATGAGATCAAACGGGCTAGAGGAACTGCGAGCATGCTTGGGCGGGAAGGAGGAGCGGTGATGTTTGCCAAGTTGGCAGGCATCACAGTTGAGCGGAGGACTGGTTGGCGGTAAGTGGGGCAGAAGCTGTCGTAGAATGCGAGCAGGAGGATGTCCAAGGCGAAGATGCCATTGAAGCAGATCAGTAGAGGAGGAAGTGAAAGCGGAGAGAGCGGAAACGTTGTCGAGGAAGTAGAGGCCGCCGCTCTCAGTCCCAGTAGCAATCGTCCGTTGGGCTCTCGGGTCCTGAAAGCAACAAGAAGTAGGAGTGAATACAACAGAGCACTGAAGTTGCTTGCATAAGGTAGTAACAGATAGAAGGTTGCAGGGAAACTTCGGGACATAGAGAGTGTCCACCAAGCGCAGCGATGGGGTGACTTGAACCATGCCTGTCCCACGAACCGGGGAAGGAGAACCATCCGCAACAAGGACAGGAGGCAACCGATCATGCGTTTCGAGAAGCGAAAAACATTGAGGATTGCCTGTCATATGATTTGTAGCACCAGAATCAATCAACCATTTACCTTGGATAGCGACATGAGCACTACCTGAGGTCGTTGCCACCGAAGCAGACGACCGAGAGGAGGGGTTCGGGGAGGTCGAAGTATCACCAGATGGGCGCAGGTGAGGATGTTTCTGCCAACAGCGGTCAATGGTATGACCGGTACGACCACAGTGAGAACAGAGGAACCTGGACGGACCGCGAGCCCCAGAGTGGCTGCGGCCACTGTTGCTGCCGCGCTGAGTGTACTGAGCATAAGAGTCCTGCGGAGGAGGGGCGGATAACAGAGGGCGCTGGAGCAGAGAAGTAACGGCGGCTATGCGAGCGGCGGTGGCATCCAAGGTGGGAGACTCAGCTTCACCCAAGATCTGCTGGCGGATGAGATCAAAAGATTCGGGAAGTCGCAGAAGATAACAAACAACCAGGAGTTCCTGGAAGTGTTTGTGTTGCTGAGCCAAGTCCGCAGAGAAGGGGCGATTCTGGAGGATCTCAGCGCCAAGAGCCTGAACTTGCTGATAGGCTGCAGCGGGAGTCATGGACGAACGGGCGAAGAGATCCGCATAAAGAGTATAAATCCGGGAGGTCTGTGTCCCCTTGGAGTAAAGAGCAGCCAGATGAATCCACGCGGCCTTGACCGTCTCATCATGACGGATGACGGGAAGGCACTCATCAGAGATGCTATTAGCCAGCCATGTGCGGACAAGCGCATCACTCGCATCCCATTCGTCAAAGAGAGGAGAATTAGGAGGAGGCGGATCATCGGTAAGATGATGACGTTTGCGCTGAGAACGAAGAAGGAAAGTGAAAGAGACGCTCCAATCCGGATAGTTGGAGCCAACGAGCTTGGAAACAGTGCCCAGATTCCCGGAAGAAGTAGGGACAGAAGGCGGAGCCGGAGTGGCTGCAGGAGTGGTGGCAGTGGAATTGTCAGAGATATCCATAGAAGAAGACGAAACCGCGCGGTTAGGAATCAAGCCGGGCGGTTAAGAGAGAAGGAAAAAACTGCAGCGGTCACGATGTCAGACACCAGCGGCTAGAGAAGCCACGACCAAGCCGCAGAGTCAAAACAGAGGGTAAGAGGTCGGGCGGTTGAAAGACAGACCGCACGAACGGGAGAGAAAGAGGAATCCGGCAAACAGACCGGGGCGGTAAGAAAGAGAAGAAGGAAGGCTGCGACAAGAACAGATCGCAAGCAGACAAAGAGAAGCAGGCCGCGCAGACAGGGCGCAGGCAAACAAGAAAGGCCGCGGGAAGAAGCAGGTCGCACGGCTAGAAAGGAGCACAGAATCAGGAGGCAGAGATCGAGTGCCTCTGATACCATGTAAAAATAGAGAAGAACGACTAGAAAAACAGGCCGGAAGCTTGAATAACTGAAATTTTTATTATCCAAAAAGATATCATTTACAAAGGTATGGCCTCCCTTTTATAGAATGGAGGAGAGAGAGGAGAGTACAAACTAACAATGTGGGACTAAATAAATGTACAAAGACTGGGCGGTTTGACATGTACAGACCGCACAGTCCGCGCGGTTAGATAACAGGCTAACCGCCCGGACAGACCAGGAGAAGATGCCGTAGGAGACCGCAAGACTGCCAGACCGCCAGATTGCCAGACCGCCAGATATACAAGCCGCTGGCGACAACCCGCAAGACCGCCGAACCATAGCCGCCACCAACTGGATATTCAGCCTGTCAGCCCCAGACCGCTAGACCGCGCGGTCTCCAGACCGCCATATTCAGACCGCCAGACCGCCAACTTTAACAAGTTGATTGCAGAGCAGAAGAGAATCAAAGAGTATTGATGATGATATTTCTCTGAGTGATGTTCTTCTCTTTGAATTCTCTGCAGCAGATTCTGTGAGAGAGAGATGATGAAGAATGTTCTCTGTAACAAATCTGAATAACTGTGTTACTGTCTCTCTCGAAAAATCTCTGAGTAATAGAATTACTACTGTCTGATAGATAGCCGTTGGCAGGGCATTCAATGCATTCCTTAACTATCCATGCCTTGGAAGGAAGTGCTTTAATTGATTTCCAATGAAAATTCCTTGAGATATGGACCAATTAAGTCTTGAAACGGCCAGGGGTCTCTTGCAATAACTGCTTTGATGATCTTTAATTTGAATTTCAAATGTCAACAGACGGGAGAACTCAAAACATCGAACTCATCATAAATCGTCGATCTGAGGACGACTATCCGTCGATCAGAGAGTGATTAAGGATGCAGAGAAAATCACGCCAAAACGTCGAGCTGAAGTCGACGTTACGTCGAACTGAGGACGACGCTGCATCGAGCTGCGATCGACTATGCGTCGAGCAGTGGTCGACTACGCGTCGAGCTGAGGACGACGACACGTCGAGCTGGGGTCGACTATCCGTCGAGCTGAGCAGAACTAAATTCTCAAATATCCTAAGTTCTAAACTCACACTCAATGACCTATGCTATACAATGAGGTCATGAATCCTTAGCATAGTTATCCTGACCCAAATATAAAAAGGGTGTTCCAACAAAGCCCGTAGGCTATAAAAGTATGTCTACTTTTAACTCCTCATACTCTCAATCCTGCTTGCTAATACTCATGTATCGAAACTCTTGAGATGACGGGGGTGCCTCTGCTCGGGTATTCCTATCAGCTGGCGTATCGTCCCGTGGCAGCTGGTCACAATGATGCTCCATTTCCTGTGAATGGTTATTAAAATAACCGTTAGTTACAAAGCTAAGTGGAAACAAATCTCCTCCTCGGATCCATATCCTAAGGACGAGCTCACGCACCCAATAAAAGTAGATAGTCAAAGCATGAGAGTGTTAGTACAACATTTCATTTATATGCTAGGAGAAACCATAAAAGAAGATGCAACACAGTATAACTTGAATACCAAAAACAAAATACATCAGTTACAACAAAAGCTCCACTAGCACATCAACACATCCGGTATTCACAACCTATATTCATATCACAGGCATTCACAACCGTGCACATACCACAGGCTTTCACAGTCGTACACACATCATAGACATTCACAGCCGTGCACATACCACATGCTTTCACAGCCGCGCACATACTGCAGGCTTTCACAGCCGCGCACATACAGCAGGCTTTCATAACTGCGCACATTCTCTATGTCGACATAGTATGGACTGTTTCTTTTCAAGCAAGGTTGCGAGCCCCGCATGCCTCATTGATTTGGTCGTCAGTGACAGTCCAGTTCTGCCACTTTTGGGGTGGTCGTACCGCACAGCCCAGGCCCCAACGTACAACCCTGTGTACTCTTGGATGTGAGCAACATCTGGTGATTCAACATTTTGGCCGACCGGTGGAGGAAACCTAACGGGGAAAAACATAATGGCTAGTCACCTGTGGTACTCATCTCCCTGTCGGCTTGAGTCGTCGAACTTCCCTCAACGGTACGATCGATCTGCGGAAGTGACTGACCTGCCACAATTTATCGCAAGAAATTTACAAGTAATTAAATTTATCAATTTTGCTAGCATGCACCAGGTCTACAACATCTTGCCCAACTATACTTTAAATAATTCGGGTAGACGGCACTTGGCTCAACTTTCGACTTGAAGCGTGAGAGCACTTTATTTAGGGCTAACTTAGGAGGAATATCTCAACTCCTGTTATCCCCAACTAAGGGTCAAACAATTAAATAACTGCATGTTAGGGCCGGACCCGTGGTTAAAATAGTAAATTGCAGAAAAAAGTGCGGTAATAGAAGCTGCTATTAGTATGAGCTGTAGAATTGAAATGATGTAATAAAATAGGACCAGTATGAAACTGGAGTAATATTGAACTGAAAGAACTAAACTGAAACTAAGTACTGAAAAGAACTTGATGTTGGTTCCATTGCCCACAATGTTACCTAAATTGTATTTGAAGGGGCATCACCACCAACACTAAGTGCATAGATGTATTTGATGTTGTTTAATCTTATCATGTGCAGGATGTTCTGTGGAACAAGTCTAGACAGATTGTCTTAGTGCTGTGACAGGTGGTCACAAAGTGAAGATGCTGGAAAGGCAGGAATTTGCCTAAGTCTACAGGCGTTGAGTGAGGTAAGCTCACTCAACGCCAGAAGACAAGGAGCAATTGAAAATGTAGCTAAGTCCACAGGCATTGAGTGGAGAAAGCTCACTCAATGCCAGAGGAAAGGAAGAATGTTGGCAAGCCAAAAAGTGGCTAAGTCCATAGGCGTTGAGTGAAGTCAACTTACTCAATGCCATATAACAAAAAGCTGTGAGACAGGCTAAAACAGTAAAAGCCTCAGTAGAAATGAGCAGAAAAGTGGCTAAGTTCACAAGCGTTGAGTGAAGTCAACTCACTCAACGCCATATAGCTCAAGGCAGAAATATGGCTAAGTTGTTTGGCGTTGAGTGATGAAGATACACTCAACGCCATACAACAAACGCTGTAAGTTGAACTGAGTTCAGAGTTCGTCGAGCTGAGCTCATCATTCGTCGAACTAAGCTCAGAGTTTGAGAATATGAGTTCATCAAACTCAGTTCAAGATTAGTCGAACTGAATTCAAAATTCGTTGAGCTGAGCTCATCGTTCGTCGAACTAAGCTCAGAATTTGAGAATCTGAGTTCGTCGGACTCAGCTAAGAATTTGTCGAACCGAGTTTAAAGTTGAATGAGACAGGCTGAGACAAAAATTTGGCTAAGTACAAAAGCATTGAGTGAGGCATGCTCGCTCAATGCTCAACGCTTAAGAAGCTGCAGAGGCAGAATATTGGCTATGGAAAAAAGCGTTGAGTGATGAAAACACACTCAACGATCTCAACGCCAAGAGGCTGTAAAATAAGCTAAGGCAAAAAACGTTGAGTGAGGATTTCTCTCTCAACGATGTCAACGCCTAAAGGCAGAAAAGTTTCCTAAGTGTTTTGGTGTTGAGTGTGGCTTACTCACTCAACGCCTAGATAGACAGAAATCTGTCTAAGTGTTTTGGCGTTGAGTGATGCTTACTCACTCAACGCCTATGCTAATGTTGCTTGATTTTTTGCTAAGTCCACAACTGGTGACGTCAGCAAGTCAACAAGTCAACATATTTCAAATTAGTGGCGGGATGGCTACAGTATGCGACAAATGTTGCCGCAGACGTACAGTTGACATTAAAGCAAGGTTGCTGCTGGCCATTAATGATGTGCCCACTGCTCAAAGAGCCGTTTGTCCATAATCAATAAAAAGGAAAGACTTTACAGAGGAAGACAACTTTTTGGAAAGGAGCCATCAGGTTAGTCTTCTTTGCCCCCATTGTTGTTGTGCTGAAGAACAGGAATTTCAATTTGGCTTGACTAAAAGCAAGTTAGCTGTTGTCATCTTCACCGACTTCAGCAGTTCAGAGTATTTTTCTGAGGAAAGAAGAAGCAGCCAAGGAACGACCCTTGCTGCAAGTTCTTCACAGTTCCAGCTATACAAGCAATATCCCGAAGATCTTAATCTGGAAGCTATGAAGAGAAGAAGCTTGAAGAAGCAGAAATCTGAAAGAAGGCTCATGGGACTATTCCTTAGGAGTCAAAGTTAGGGCTGAATCACCTCAGCCTAGGAAAGGAAGAAGAGGCAGAGCTATCTTAGTCTGCAAAGTTAGAGCTGAGATTTTCTGAGCTCAGGTAGCAGCAATTAGCTGCAGTAACTTCACAGTTCCAGTAGAAAAAATCCCTGGTGCTGTGAAGTAGTAGTTAGGGCTAAGCTTAAGGATTAGTTCAAAAAGAGGCATAACCTAGTTCTGCAAGTCACTTCCAGCTCAATTTAATATATACTTGTTGATGTGGAAGTAGTTAGGACTAAGTACTTCTTAGTTCAGTAAAGGTAGACTCAAGAAATAAATTCCTGTAGTCATAGTTGGGCTGAGTTTATCTTAGTCAAGAAGAGAGAAACATCTCTTGTGTCAAGAGTAACCACCAACTCACCTTCATCTTGTAGGATCCAAGTGTGGATCTGAGCTGTAGGTCTTAACAGCCTGAGGTAGGAGAGTGATGCTCTCTGAGTATAGGATCCTTTATGGATCTGAGGTAGGGGTGTCCTCCCAGCCTGAGTGTAGGGATTAATAGATGGAGGTAGGTGGTATGCTAACCACTGAGTTGTAGGTTGTGGCTGAGAAGTAAGTCTTGGAGGAGACTTAGAGAACCTGAGGGATCTGAGGTGTAAGCTCTTTGGAGCAGGTTTTGGAGAAGTGCCTAGTCCAACAAGATAGTTGGATAGGTGGGAGGGAAAGTTGATGTACCCTTGTTAGAGGAACCACTATAAATCTATATGTGCTTGTTGTATTGTTTTTTTGTGCAGGTTGTGTGCATCTTGAAAGCATAAAACAACTAACAGCCAAAGCTCTTAAAGAAGAAATATATAATAAACTCAAAAAGAGACCAATAACCTATTCACCCCCTCTAGGTGATTTAGCTATCCTTGAAATAAAGACTTTCAAGTGGTATCAGAGCCAAGTTACTCAAAAAGGACTTAACAGTCTGAGTAGACCTCAAAGTATAGCTAAAAGGTTTGCATTGGTGGGTTCAAAAGAGAACCATATGGAGTGGAGCTCAATGAAGTTTCAAGTCTGTAGTAAGAACACGGACCACATTGGACTGTTGGTAGCTCTTGAAGATGATGATGTCTATACAGATGCAAGAATAGAGATTAGGGCCCCTCTATCACACTCAGATAGCGACAAGAGGTGGATGAAGCTGAGGATGGTGAATGCAGATGTTATGGGATGATTGCTATACCAGAAGAAGAATCCTGCTAGGATTAGCCTGGTCCAGATCAGGTACAATCTCTGTCTGGTTCTTCATATTACTCAGGTCATGAGTCCAGCTCAGACTCTGATGCTTCCTCATCAAGTGATGATGAGAGTCCTCTATCAGAACATGATATCAATCAATTGATTGAGAATCATGCTGTACTTCTGAAAGCTTTCAAGAAAAGCAAGTTGCTTGTTGAGGAACAAGCAGAGGAAATTTTCTCCCTACAGTTGGCTGCTTCCCAGCAAGATGAGACTTCATCTTTGCTATATCTGAAGAAGAGGGAAGTAGGCCAACTGAAGACCATGGTAGATATCCATGTTGAGTCCATCAAATATAAGGACTCAGTTATCAATGTTCTTGAAGAGAAACTTGAAAGGGAGAAGAGGATAGTGGCCAATTTCTTTAAGATAGATGCTATTAAGAGAAAATCTAAATATGAGTGGATTTCTAAAGTTATCCAATCTCAGAGGAGAGGCCAAGCTCCTATCAGGCCTTTGTCTACCTATTATAAGGGAATTCTCCCATCCAACAGGTATGACCAAGACTGTAAGTGTGGTCACTGGAGGTGTGAGAATCTTCCTTGTAAGACTACAAAAGTACCTTACAAGAGAAGAAGAGAGGTCATGTGATTGAGTGCTCAAAAGGATCCCCATGTAGAAGTTCAAAAGGCCCAACCTGGACCTTTCATATTTGGTTCCCCAGCCCCTTCAGTCAAGGATATGGAAATGCCCTATTATAAGGTTCTTCTAGCAAGAACTCAAACCAAAGGTTAGTTAGTCAGTAAGGATACCCTGGCTGTCCCTGAATCCATGAAGAACATGCCATTTGCAAAGAAGGCTGTTGCTAATGATGTTCAGAGTAAGACAAGTTCCTCTACTGGCAGACTCACTCTTGGTCAAGCTCTTGCTGGTAGAAACAAAAAAATACCACAGTTCTCTCCACTGAACCGGCAGCCAGAAGTGGCTTGCACACTCCAAGGTGTGTTCAGAAAAGGAGATACAACATTCATGAATGTTGGTGTTGTGGTAAAGTGAGACACTTTGCCATAGATTGTTGGCACAACCCCAGTGTGCTAAAGGCAAGGCAGTGTCTTCCTAACATGACTCCAGTAGGTAGACATATACATTCTTATGCTAACAGGAACCTAGGACCCAACAGATATTGGGATCCTAAGGTAAAGTAATCTGTTTTGCAGGTTAGTCTAAGTGCCCATCCCCCATGTGGTACTTGGACAGAAGATGTTCCAGAACTTGGACTGGAATAAGAAAGTCATCCTATGGATCATTCTCTAAGGATAAGGATGCTATGTGCATTCCTGAAGAAGGATACAAGTGGTATCAAGTGGCATAGAAAAGCTGGGTCAGTTATATCAATTCTAAAGATATGCTCTCTAGTCAAGTGGTATAATCACTATGGGAGTGGTAACTGGCCATGATCAAGGTTGAAGGCATTGATCTAGGAGGAGAATGAAGTTTGAGTTGCCAATGCAAAAAGGTCATTGGGGCTTGAACAGAAAGCTGAAGCCAGAGGCAAGTCTGTTGCTAAAGGGAGAAAAAGATCTGGCTCAACAAGAAGTGATCATAGTGCAAGGGAGCTGCTGTGATCAACTAATGAGAATCCAGCTACAGATCCAGGACCATAACCTCCAGAGGTGTTTCAGAAGGAATTTCAGAAAAGCTCAGTTCGACAAACGCAGAGATCTGTTCGACGAATGTTGTTCTCAGTTCGTCAAACGCAGAGTTCTGTTCGATGAAAGCCAGGCTCAGTTCGTCGAATGCAGAGTTCAGTTCGACGAAAGCTAGGCTTTGTTCGACAAACACAGAGAGCTGTTCAACGAACGCAGAAAGAAGTTGCAGGAACATATTCAGCTTCCTGTTAAGAGGCAACCAATAGCTGAAATGGGTCAAGGAACCTCACAGCTAATCAACAGGTCCTCAGGACTATGCACAGTCTGAGGGGGAGATCAACCCTAGTATATGGCTACTGCTGTACAGTCTTTACTGCTGCCATAAGAATATATTGTTACAGGACAAGAGTAAAAGGCCAATGATGTGCAATACTAAGCTTCGAAGAAAATAAAGCAACTGAACTAGCAATCCAATGAGGCAAGTATACCTATCGAACTGTAGCTAGGTGACAAAAAGTGTCATATTGAAATCCGGGAACTGTTGAATAAACTTACTCATACGAAGACTATTATTTTATCGATGAGAAAACTGGGTTTGAGAAACTAATTGCAACAAAAGGAAGAAGGCTAATGCTAGAAAGAGAATTACCACAATAAATTAGAGAACTATTAGAAGTGATAACAACGAAGGGTTGAAACTATGAAATGGAAGAGCACTCAATCAAGAATCACCTCGGCAAGAGTTAACTAAGAAATGCGATAACAATGAACCTAAACTTAATAGGGTAAAAGTCCTTGACCGTGGAGGCTCCTGAAGCTTAAACACGCTTCTCTCGAAGTCGTGTCCAACTGAGTTTATGAAGGTCCGACTGACTCTCGTCTGGATCGGAGGCCTAAAGCTCGCTTTACGCGGTGAACCCCACTATTAGAATTTACTCCAATCCAGGAGATTTAGACGTCTGCCTCTCTCGAGGGGTGCATACAAATCCCTTTCCTCTTGAGTGCTCACTTCAAACTATCGCCCTCTCGGCTAACCAAGAATGAAAGCTACGGTGGAGAGTATATATCGATAATATATCTCCAACCCAAAAGAAATCAAGAGTAATTCAAGGCTAAACCCTAAAAAGAAAAGGTAAAATTAAAGCATCATAACTTAATCGCTCGAACCTCGGATCATCAAGATCGAGTACAAGGAGGATTAGTTACTCATGGTGTAGAAAAAGAAAATTATATTCATAATTTGAAAACTAACAACGAGCAGAATTGAAAGATAAAGACGAGCTATTTTATTTCTTAGCGACGAGTCAAAAGGAGGGCATACATGTACTATGAAGAAAGCTTCCACACACGCTATACGTACAATAAAAGAGTAATACAGAAAGGCTACAAGTATTTGCATGAAAACTAAATAACTAAAAATCTTGAAATGAGGAGGGAGAGAAAAGCTTGAAGCTATAACACTAAAATATCAGCACCTCTCCGCCAAAAATCTGGATAACAAACCCTAGAGGATGATCCCTATTTATAGATTTTTTTTGGCTGGGTCACGCCCTATGACACGCCCTTAGAGGGCGTGACAATAGGGCGTGTCTTATTCGGTACGACACATGGGCCGTTGGAAATAAATTCTAGCACGGTAGCTGGGTTACACACCCCTCGAACATGCCTGTGGAGGGCATGACACCTGGGCGTGTCAGATTCGGCGCGGCTTTGGTTTTCTGAATTTAAACTCTGCACTGACTTCTCGGGACTTTGCGTGACACGCCAGACAGACACGCCCATGGAGGGCGTGATAGTAGGGCGTGTCTGCTGACTTTTGCTGGAGATTGGCTTCGGACCGACGTCTTCATTCTCCTGGGTTGCACGCCCTTGGTACACGCCCGAGAAGGGCGTGACCAGGGGGCGTGTCATAGCAACAATATGGCAAAAACCTGAAAAATAGAAAGAACTTGTTAGCGATGAAATTATATACAAAAGAGGCCAAAATATGAGAATACAAGACATGGTTCGTGTATTAAAACCTAAAAATACCCTAATAGTTTAGGCTACAAGCGTATTATCAGCCAACATATCCTAAAAATGCATGAGGCCCTAAGTGGTGGAAAAGACCTTCAGTGGTTTGAAGACTTTTCTAGTGGCATACCTAAATTGTTATCAAGGCTGGCATACAAAACCCTACCAAAACTGTCCAAGTGGTATTCAGCCAACTCAAACAGTCAGGTAGCTTGGTCAGATGCATATCTGGTGCTGAAGGAGTGAAAACAGTGAAAGAACAATTCTTCCACCTCTTCAAAGTACAAGGAAGAACACAACAACTCTGGGATGATGCTCTCTAAAGGAGACAACAAGGCTGGGCTTGGCAGAGCTGACTGCCCAGTCGGATGAAAGGAGAACAGGTGAGAAGATGCACCTCCACTACAGACTGCAAGGTATGAAGGATAAGCAAAGATGGAACCTATCAAATCCTATGAAGAAGATTGACTACCTGGAGCTGCAAGAAAGAAACCAGTCTTGTAATATCAGCTCCATGGTATCAGGACCACATCCTCCAGATAAGTAGAACTACCTTATATTGACATTCTACTAGTATAATTAATCTAAATTGCTAGGAATCCAGTCTTTCACAGCAGGACTATGCATATGTAGATTAAGTATAAGCTTGTTAGGGAGCATATGGAAAAGCTCAATCCTGAGTTTGTCCTCACTGATAAGTGGCTGATATGTTTATCATACCACTAGATGAAGTCAAGTTCAACACCCTCTAGGTTAAGATTGGGTATGTTGAACTTGGTATAGCTTCAGTTGCTCTCTGTTATACTTGTGTTGCAGGATTCACTTCTCTTGGAGGTAGATAATTCTTTGATGTGACATCAAGACTATAAAGACCATTTAGTGGTATTAAGACTAAGATGGACTCCAAATGTCCAGCAGAGGGAATGACTGTGATGCTCTTATTGAGGGAGAGCAAGCTTTGGATCTATAGAAATGATGACAGGAAAGTCTCCTATCAAGGGGGAGCATGTCCAGCACTTGCTGGAACTTAATCTGCCTCCCGTTGAAAAGGAACAAACAACTACTACAGTAGATCAGAGATCTTCATTACTGCTCAGTTTGTCCTAAGGACAATGCACATACTAAGGGGGAGATTATATATGACTTAGTCATAATATTCTCTGAGTCTGAGAAGGACTGTTGTTACTGAGAAGACAGTGCTGCTGTAAGAGAAGAGGAACAACTAACAACTAGCTCAAGTGGATCCATGGTTCACTCAAGTGCCAAGGGGCTGTAGTGATGTGATGTATCAATGATATCACCACAAGTGGATGCTGATTCTGTAGATACAACATCAGCAAGTAGAACTCTGTGTGCAACAAGTTTAAGTGATGCAGTGTTGTGTTGTTTCAATGTATCAACACAAAATGTATGACCCCTAATCAAGAGGTATGATTACTAAGCTAATTTCCTTAGTAGTATCAACATATGACTTTGACTAGGATCAATAGATAATATCTCCCATGATCCTTTCTCCTCCCTCAATAGATATACCTATTAAAGAAGACAGAAAGGGGGAGATGTGTGGCAATACACAAGAGGGAGATACATAAGGGGGAAATATAGAAGCAATACTTGACATGATCAGGTCATGTTGAGTCAATGCTTCTAATGGTGCTCCATTTGAATATTAAGAAGCACAAAGGAGAGTGCATATTACTTGAGCAATTGCTCAAGTGATATAAGGATGAATTGAATTGACTTATTGAGTCAATGTAGTTAAATGTAGTACAGTAAATTGATATGCTATATGCTAAAACCTTCATAGCATAAGCTAGCAATTGTAGCAGATTATAATCCATAGCTGCATGAAGTTATTCTGTCTATTATGTTAATGCTGCTTAGTATTTCTGGGTGTTCTGTCTTCTTTAAATAGGGGGAGATTATTGGGTCCATTTCCCACAATGTTACCTAAATTGGATTTGAAGAGGCATCTTTATCAACACTAAGAGCATATGTGTATTTGATGTTGTTTAAGCTCATCATGTGCAGGATATTCCATGGAACAAGTCTAGACAGATTGTCTAAGTGCTGTGACAGGTGGTCACAAAGTGAAGATGCTGGAAAGGCAGGAATTTGCCTGAGTCCACATGCATTAAGTGATGTAAGATCACTCAACGCTAGAAGTCAAGAAGCAATTAAAAATGCAGCTAAATCCACAGGCATTGAGTGGAGCAAGCTCACTCAACGGTAGAGGTAAGGAATAATGTTGGCAAGATAGAAAAGTGGCTAAGTTCACAGGCATTGAGTGAAGTTCACTCACTCAACTTCATACAACAAAAAGCTGTGAGATAGGCTAAAGCAATAAAAGCCTAAGTAGAAATGAGCAGAAAAGTGGATAAGTCCACAGACGTTGAGTGAAGTCAACTCACTTAATGCCATATAGCTCAAGGAAGAAATATGGCTAAGTAGTTTGGCGTTGAGTGATGAAGACACACTCAACGCCATACAGCAAAAAGCTATGAGTCGAACTGAGTTCGGAGTTCGTCGAGCTGAGCTCATCATTCGTCGAACTAAGCTCAGAGTTTGAGAATCTGAGTTCATTGAACTCAGTTCAGAATTAGTCGAACTGAACTCAGAATTCATTGAGCTGAGCTTATCGTTCGTCGAACTAAGCTAAGAGTTTGAGAATCTGAGTTCGTCGAACTCAACTCAGAATTTGTCAAACAGAGTTCAGAGTTGAGTGAGACAGGCTGAGATAGAAATTTGGATAAGTCTAAAAGCGTTGAGTGATACATGCTCACTCAATGCTCTCAGCGCTTAAGAAGCTGTAGAGGCAGAATATTATTTAAGGCAAAAAGCGTTTAGTGATGAAGACACACTCAACACTCTCAACGCCAAGAGGCTGTAAAATAAGCTAAGGAAAAAAGCGTTGAGTGAGGCTTGCTCTCTCAACGCTGTCAATGCCTAAAGGTAGAATAGTTGCCTAGTGTTTTGGCATTGAGTGTAGCTTACTAAATCAATGCCTAGATAGACAAAAATCTGTCTAAGTGTTTTGGCGTTGAGTGATGCTTACTCACTCAATGCCTATGCCAATGCTACTTGATTTTTGGCTAAGTCCACAGCTGGTTACGTCAGCAAGTCAACAATGCAACATATTTCAAATTAGTGGCAGGATGGTTACAGTACGCGACAAATGTTGCCGCAGACCCACTGTACGAAGGTTGGCGTTAAAGCAAGGTTGCTGCTAGCCATTAATGATGTAGGGCCCATTGCTCAAAGAGCCATTGGGCCATAATCAATAAAAGGGGAAGGCATTACAGAGGAAGACAAATTTTTGGAAAGGAGCCATCAGGTTGGTCTTCTTCACCGCCATTGTTGTCGTGCTGAAGAACAAGAAGCTCAAGTCAGCTTAACTAAGAGTAAGTTAGCTATTGTCAACTAAATCGACTTCAGCAGTTCAGAGTATTTTTCTGAGGAAAGAAGAAGCAGTCAAGGGCCGACCCTTGCTGCAAGTTCTTCACAGTTCCAGCTATACAAGCAACATCCTGAAGATCTTAATCTCGAAGCTGTAAAGAGAAGAAGCTTGAAGAAGCAGAAATCTGAAAGAAGGCTCATGGGACTATTCCTCAGGAGTCAAAGTTAGGGCTGAATCACCTCAGCCCAGGAAAGGAATAAGAGGCAGAGCTATCTTACTCTACAAAGTTAGTGCTGAGATTTTCTCAGCTAAGGTAGCAACAATTAGCTGCAGTAACTTCACAGTTCTAGTAGGAAAAATCCCTGGTGCCGTGAAGTAGTAGTTAGGGCTGAGCTTCAGGCTCAGTTTAGAAAGAGGCAGAACCTAGTTCTACAAGTCACTTCCAGCTCAAGTTAATATATACTTGTTGTTGTGAAAGTAGTTAGGACTAAGTACTTCTTAGTTCAGTAAAGGTAGACTCAGGAAATAAATCCCTGTAGTAATAGTTGGGCTGAGTTTATCTCAGTCAAGAAGCTTGACACATAGAAACATCTCTTGTGTCAAGAGTAACCACCAACCCACCTTCATCCTGTAGGATCCAAGTGTGGATCTTAGCTATAGGGCTTAACAGCCTGAAGTAGGAGAGTGCTGCTCTCTGAGTGTAGGATCCTTTGTGAATCTGAGGTAAGGATATCCTCCCAACCGGAGTGTAGGGCTTAACAGCCTGAGGTAGGTGATCTGCTGACCACTGAGTTGTAGGCCCTTGTGGATGAGAAGTAAGTCTTGGAGGAGACTTAGAGATCCTGAGGGATCTGAGGTGTAAGCTCTTTGGAGCAGGTTTTGGAGAAGTGTCTAGTCCAACAAGATAGTTGGATAGGTGGGAGGGAAAGTGGATATACCCTTGTTAGGGGAACCACTATAAATTTGTGTGTGTTTTTTTGTGTTGTTTCTTTGTGCAGGTTGTATACATATTGAAAGCATAAAACAACTAACAACCAAATCTCTTAAAGAAAAAATATATAAGAAACTCAAAAGAGAATAATAACCTATTCACTCCCCCCTCTAGGTGATTTAGCTAACCTTGAAATAAAGAATTTCACTTGACCAGTACGAGACTGGAATAGTACTTAAAGAAAATAGTTAGTAGTCCAATCACTCCATTAAGGAGGCTTTAGTTCCATCTCCGTTCATAGGAGTCATGTTCAGTTCTATCTCCGTTCTCAGGAGGCATGTTCATTTCTATCTCCATTATCAAGAGGCATATTCAGTTCCATCTCCGTTCTCAAAAGGCATATTCAGTTTCATTTCATCTTTTAGGAGGCTTCTTTGGATTTCACCCATTATTAAGGTCCGATAATAATTAAGTTGCGTCTTTCGATCACAGCTTACTCGGATTAAGTGGCTTATTATGAATTACACCTTTATTATTCATCGGAGAGTAAATATCAACTCGATTCCTTACGTCGAATCGAATCCGAGAATCTCGTTAGAGGGCACATTCTTCCTCGAATTTCAACCTCGAAAATTGTTTCCAACACATGAGGGAAATTCTTTTCCCGACATGAGGTTGGAGATTATTTTACTCGAAGCTCGTACTTTCATCTTCCGAGTCCACCAAAAATGCCTGAAAGTTATTTTAAAAACGAGGCGCTTGGTGGGTTTTCAAAAACCTCGAAATACTCAGAGCTGTTAATTTTGCCTCGATAAATCTTATTGATTAATCAATTGAACTTAATATTCAATATATAGAGTGGTCGCACGCTTCAATTTCCATTTTCGAAGAATTTGAGCGTGTAAATTTCCGAGTGCGAGCCTAAGCTCTAGGAAATTGAAAAATCTTCAAATTTTATCTCAAGGTTCCCAAATTTTAATACAACCTTTAGAGGGCCTAAAAAGAGCCTAATAATTTTTTCAAAATTTTCCAAGCAATTTTGGACCTCTAAATTGACCAAATAATTTTTATTTAGGCTTTAAAGAATACCAAATCAATTCTAAAAATTCCCAAAAATTTTGTAAAGATTTCCCTCTCCAAGAAAAACAACTTTCATGTTCAAAACTTTTTTCTTAGGAGCCTAGATTACTCCTCAGAAAATAAAATAGTCATTTTAGTTATTATATTATAAAATTCATAAAATATTATAAAAATATTTATAATTTTTATTATCATCTTCTCCCCCCCGCTGCCTGTACCAATATCGGCCCTTATGGGTCTTCTCTGCTGCCGGCTGGCCACCGGCCGGCCATGGCTCCGCCTTCGGCCAACTCCCCGGTGGCGGGCGTTCCCTCCAGCGGTGGTCCGGTGGCCTGCCACAGCCGGCCATCACCGAAGCTATTTTTTTATTTTGAACGGAGGGGAGGGGGTGACGGCAGCGGCGCTCCGACCGCTGGAGCTTGCATGCAACTCACCCAGAAAAAGGAGAGGAAGGAGAGGCAAAACTTTCCACCTTATTTCTGAGCTTTCGGGAGCTCTCGACAAAGTTGCCATAAGAGGTGACAGAGGTGGCGGTGGAGCTCGGCTGAGCTTTTTCCGGCAAAGTAGAGCTCCGATAGGGGTGGTTGTGGCTCGGTTTGAGCTTGGAAGGGGGGTGAAATCCTCTGGTTCCAGAGGGCTTATTTATAGGAGGGAAGGCCCCTCCCTCCCCTCTTCTTCTTCCTAGTTAAGCAAACCTAGGGGCGAGGTTATCAAACCTTCTATTGCTTAGTCCCAGCTGTATTGGGCATGTTCCTGCCTCCCATTGGTGAGCTACAATCATGGTGTCAGCCTCTTATTGGTTGGAGAGAGAATGGGGAAGATGGAGGCTTTGTATTGGAGCTTTTCCTTTGGCTTGGGTTGGTTTAACCTATCCATGTCAAGGGCAGCAGGTGGCAACCATCAAGAGGGTGTGGTACAACCATGTGTTATTATCTTGGTGACTTGGAGAATGGTCTAAGTGGGCTTAGACTTGAGAAAGAGAAAAAGAGAGAGAAAGAGAGGGAGTTTTCCCCTTAGCTTGACCCAAGGCCCCTTGCTCTTGGCCGCCTTCATGAAAATCAGAGCCCATAAGGGGCCTATCATGGTCTTGGAGTGATGGACTCATGTGGAGGCATTTTAAAAAAAATTTCCTTAAGAGAATTTTGGTTTTTTAGAGAGGTTTGACCAAAGTCAACCATGAGTGGGTCACCTCATGGGGGTCATAGTCAAAATAGGTCCAAGTCATCAGGGGTTGGGTCAAAGTTGGGGTGTCGTGTCATAATTGGTGTGTGCACGCTTTTCGGTGCACGACTGAGCTTGATTTGACTACCCATCATCGAAATTTACCGGGACCAATTCCGTTGCCTTTTACGGACCATACGAGTCTAATGCCACTGACCGGGGTCGAATCAGAGTTCGTTTGCTAAATATTAAAAATCTGCGTGTCGCGATGCGCTAAAAGGTTAAAACACTCATAATCATCGTTAGAGTTCGAATCATGACGCAACGAGATCCGATGTGTTTGTATTGACTATACAAATCCATAGGAACTGACAGAACTAAGATCAGAGTTCTCTAGTTTGATATTCAAAAATCTCATTTTTGCGACGTTCTACAAGGAATAGCCATATCCACAATATGACCTCAAAAATCAACGGAACGAGTTCTGACGCCCTCGTATTGATTATAAGAGACCACAGGGACTGACCGAACTCAAATCGGGGTTCTCTAGTTTGATATCCCCATTTAGGGTTACCTCCTACCTTGGCATGTGTCATTGGTAGAGGTTCGCGTTACTTTTATTGGGCCCATTAGGGTTCTAGTGGCCCAATAAAAGTCAGGATGTTATATTGCCCCTAGTCCTTCCATGTGTTTCGCTGGTTGACCTCCTATTGGCAGGCTCGACGCCTAATTCTGTAAGAATTTTCCCAAAAGGCCTTGCTTGACGAGGCGCTCGATTTCATCCTTAAGCTTTGAGCAATTTTTCGTGTCGTGGCCCTGTCTTTGGTGGAACTCACAGTACTTTGTTTGGTCCCTTGTATTTTTAGCAATGGGTCTGGGCTTGCAGTGCGACTCACCACTTTGGATTGCGCATAATATGTCTTCTCTGGAGGTACTCATAGGCGTGCATCTATAGTGCTGCCGAGGTTGTGGGTTGCCATGACATTTGACATTCTTTCTTAAGACCGATGAAACCTCCTGCTCCCTCAGCCTTTTCATGCCTCCGTCGAACTATTGTTTATGTGCTTCGATTGCTTCATCAGCGACGATCTGGGCTTCGACTCGCCGTGTAAAACCCCTCTCCCCCTTACTAAGGAGGTTACCCGGTCTTATGCCCAGAACCGCCGCCTTACGGTGACACTAACACACATGCTAGTCGACACCGCATGACGTCGATTCTGCCGGCTAGTACAATCATTCAACCTATTTGGCCAATCGAGAAAAAAAGTATAACAAGTAGTAAAATAGAACTAACAAGTCCATAGTCACAGGTACAACATCATATATAATATATAAAATACTAGAGTCCACAATGAGTACAAAAGAGAGAAGGGCTTATGCCCAGTACATGCCAATTAAAATCAAATCTCTCTCTCTCTCACTACAACACTAAGCGGAAGCGGAAGTGGAAGCTGTAACACTCATCATCACCTGACGCCGAGCTGTAGTAGTAGTAGTGCGCGATAACTGCTCCTCAGGTGATTCCACCTCATCCCGCTGGTCGCGCTGGCACTCCATCTCCTCGAGCTCCTAAAATGATACAGTCAAAATCGACCGTTAGTCAAAGACAAAGCCATTTTGTCCTCGTCTCACCCCCGCTACTCATAGGCACCGTGCGGGAGGACAAAAGCGGAGGACAACAAGGCATAAATAATGGGAAGCAGGTGACAGTGTAATTATGCTATCATGGTTATATAATAACAATATTTCTTTACTCTGGCAGTTCTATATAGTATGAGTATAGTAAATAAGAACAATGCTGAAAAGAAGTACGGTAAGTAAAGTAAAGAACGGAGCAGAAAGTAAACTATCTACTTCTAAACTACCATCACAGAAGTACCTTAACTTATATGAATGCTCATGCAAACTTATTAGTTAAGGTTTCACAAATGTAACTTATCAAAAAAAAGAGCCCTTACTAATTTATATGATAAGAATCTATGGTGCATATGTCCTAAGTATGTATGTTGTACAACCCCGTACCCGGCCAAGTGGGACCCTCCCCAGGTAGCGGGCTCGAGGCGTGCTATAAGCGGCGATTTGGTGTAGCTCTGTTCGATGACGTGCGAGCTCTCGTACAAGCGTATGGAGATTTCAAGTCTTATGTTATAATATATACATATATACATATTTGTTTATAATATATATATATATATATATATTTATTATGTGTGTATATATATATATTTATAATATATATTAGAATACTCATTATGGAGATAATAAAGAAGGGGGATGAGGATAATAAAAAAGGGGAGGAGGGAGCAGCAAAGATAGGGGATCAGGACTTTTTCTCCAAAAGGGGGATAAGGATTATTCCTCCCAGCAAGGCCCGACCGCTGAGGAGGCAAGATCGGCATGTAGCAGAGCATCTTCCCCGACAGCCTAGGAGGCGGGATCAGCGTGCAGTAGAGCACCTTCCCCGGCCACCCAAGAGGCGGGATCGACATGCAGCAAGGCCCGAAGGCCTGGAGTCGAGATCGGCATACAGCAGGGCTCGACCACTCCCGGCGCCGCCTGGAACGAGGTTAGCCAGGAGCTTCTCTCCCGTCGTCACCAAAGCATGGCCCTATCTCGACCCCCTTCCTCAACTCCGCCTGCGGCAAGGTCGAGCTCGGCCACTTCCTCGAATCCGGCTGCATCTAGGCCAGCCCGGCCTCTTCCCATCACCGTCAGCAACAAGTCCGACCACCGCCTTCCTTTCCCGTCGCCGCCTCAAGTAGGGTCGATCCCTTGCTTTCTTCTTCACCACAGCCGCATGGTGCAAGATCAACCGGGAGATCCTCTCCCGGCATCGCCTTCAACAAGAACAACCGGGAGCTCCTCTCCCGGCATCGTCTTTAGCAAGAACAACCCGGAGTTCCTCTCCGGCACCGCCGCCAAACACGCGTCAAGGGTAACAATGTTTATACTCGGGCAGGTGAAGCCCTCGATTTACATATTTGCATGGAGGCCCCTCTCCACCAATGGGTGGAGGAAGGGAGCTCTCCGACGGGTTGACATGTACGTCCCCACTATTAACCACATTAGCATCCGGAAGTGTGAGTATGGGTTTAGGCATACTATGTGAAGCCCATCCGGATGTATGAGCTGGATTGGTGATGTTCTTGGGTTCCTGGAGAAGTCTCCGAGGAAGTTGTACATTCTTTATCTAGCGGAAAGCAGCGGGCTTAAGCCCAAGTTCGTGCCGGCCCTTGAAGACCAATTTTGTTTATGTTATCGGCCTGCGTGCCGAGGTATGGAATGTATATTCCTGTAATATGGAATGCCTGCGATGCTTTTGCTAGCCCTAGGAGGTTTGTGTTACGTTGGTGGCGGCCCAAATAAGGCTACGGAAAAATAGAGCTTTTAGGCGAGGTTATGCTATTAGGAGGGCAGTTGAAGGGCATTGTGCATAGACCCGAGGTGACATCTTTAGTTAAGAGGGAGTGGATTTTGAGATCCTCCCTAGAGGTTCTGGTCGGCCAAGAGATCCTTCCAAAGGTGCCAAATTAGCTCAGCCTTTGGCTTGGGAGGGGAAGAGTTTGTTAGTCTTCCGGGTATGTGGTGGGACCTCCACGCTGAGACCTTGGGTCTGTCCCTTACGTTCCTAGTCTTGTGCCTAGATTGTTCGCTTGAGTGTAGTAGGTGCGCGGTCACCCCTCTTTTGGGATCTCAAACTCCACAGAGACCGGTTTCTAGTTTCAACATATGTATGATATGGTATTCAGGTTATGATTCATACAAGTGCAATTCACACACACAACTCTGTGATCACAGACCTTTAGTTCCCACTTTTTGGAGTTTGCTTAACTATCGGGCACCACTGTTGTGGCTACGATGGCAATGGATCGGGCGTATCAACTCCTAGGACGGTATACACAATACCAGGCCTAGACCTCCTGTACGCCTCTGAAGAACACACCAGAGTCACCACGTACTAATGTTGACAAGCCTGCCAGTCTTTAAGGTCAGGTGTGTGTTTTCGGGGATTGCCCTCCAAGCCGTAGTATAAACAACCAACTGGCCCCTCAAACCCTCACACATCACCTGAGTCACTGTACTGCCATCAATGTGACGATTGGCCCAGTACAACATGACCCGTCATTAGTTTTGTTTCTATGCACATGCAAGGTATCTCAACCCGAGCCTCCAGCTCACAGGACAAACCTGTCCTGAAATAAACCTCTCGAGCCTTCAGCTCGCAGGACCAACCTGTCCTGAATCCCTCCAACCCTTCACGGGTGAGATTGTCACATCATTCTCTTAGTTCCGAATCCCTCCAACCCTTCAGGGGTAAGATTGTCACAGTGTTCTCTTAGCCTATTAGACTACTCTTATCTAATGTTTATTACACCTAACAACTTAGGGTTAATCCTTGGACTGCCCAGAGTATGCCCGGTGAAAGGCTCTCAGGGGCACTAGGAACTACGATGGGTTGAAGCCCAAAGCTCCCTTTCTTAAGGATACTTACTTTTTATTAGTGTTTACCCATTATTATACCCACTCTCGATGTTACTCTAGTGTGGACCTAACGACTTTTGATATTATTAGGAGAACGACGGTCTTCCGCCGGTCTTCGTTCTAGTTACTCACCTTAGGGTTTTGCACTCTAACACTCGTTACTAAGTAGTGACCTACTAGACACCAACCATGGTTTCAACTTCCCAATTTAATTCTCCTTCTAACCACTTTTCATATCCCCCTGTGGGTCCTTGTGTTATACCCTACTTTTGCTATACGTAGCCCACGACCTAACATTTAACCAGGTGATATGACTCCCAAACCCTTGGGCCAAAGGCCACTAAATATTTATCATGGGTTTATCTTATGTGTGATGTCGACTTTTTATGATCTCACCATTTTTCTAAGTATTTAGGGTCTTAAATTAAATCATGTGATTAAGTGAACTAGGTCATTTTGTATGTGAACTACCTTATCCAAAGGTCCATCATGCCTAAGTAATTTTACTGGAGTTCCTCTAGGTTAAATATGACTGTCTACCAAGGATCTTAATTTTTACAATTGAATTGTCATATATTTTCTATTTATGATTAAATCGATAATTAATCCATTTTCCAAATAAAGTACTTAAAATATAAAACTGAAAAATTCCTGGAAAATTACTGGTAATCAATATTGATATAATAATACTAAAAACAGAATTTTATGATCCTTTCCAGTTATTTGACCTAACATAATTTCATGTGAACATTATTACCAAAATGCCACTATTAGGGTTTTCAGCATACATAATCATCCAAAAATTCTCAAATAATTATACCGGGTTTGAATTACAGAAATAAGATACTGTAATTTTTTTCCATAATATTTAAACAGTATTTTCCCTTACTTTAAATTAATTTTCCATAAGTGGCAAAAAGGTAAATCTACTTAAAACACAAGATAAAATTTCCAAACAAGCTCATATTGTTTTTAGAGATGTATAATGTCCTACTAGGTCTTGTAACAAAGTTTTAGAATTTAATAAAATAAGTAGCCCTATTTTCAAAATTTAATTCTAAATAAGCCTATTTTCCAATAATTCAAAATAATGGGCTTTTTGATTTCAAAAATCCCAACCTTCCTATAAGTGGTGTATTTAATCCCTATAAGCTGCTTTCCAAAATTTCATGGACATGCATTGGGCCAAAAGGGATATTTCCCCATTTTTCCATTTCTACTAATGGCACACCTTTTACAATTATACCACCATCATGCATGTGGGATTTACAAAACATGAAGAGGTCCAAATGACCTGAAATTTCTACCATGGTCATCTAATGACCCAATGGCCATGCCACCCAAAATTTGGGGGCATTTGGAGTGGGGAATCTCCCAAACATTAAATAATTTAATAATTGAAATTTCTCCAAAAATTATAGAAAAATACTTTCCAAATATTCTGATTTTTGGTCAGTACCTTAGTCTAACCTAATCACATGCATGGCCAAAATTTCATGACATGTGGACTTAGGGTTTGGCTTGGGAACTCATTTAAAAATCTGCCCTAGCCTAGGACCAGTCTTAGTAGAATGGCCCTACAGGAAGATACAATGCTCCAAATTACAACCTAGGGCTACATTATATATGTTGAACACGTTTTCGGAATCTGCCTCTAAGCGGCCAAAAATTAGCCCGCAAGGTACATAATAAAGCATGACAGAATGCTAAAGTTTAATATATTAAAACAACATGAATCTCAAAGCAATAATGGAGGGCATCCGTTCATCTTCCTCCTCCATCTAAGGGACGAGATTGCCCCGACCCGAAGCCTCTTCAAACTTCATATCCCGGCCACCCCTTGGCCTCCATGACCGGCTACCACCACCACCACCTCCGTTGAGGTGGTGTCCATCGTTTGGTGGCGAAATGGTGGCCGGAAACCGCCTCTCCGGCGATCCCGAGCAAGCTCAAAAGCTTGAGATTTTCTCCCACACCTCACATGGATCCAAGCTCAATTGAACTCGAAATCTCCCCTAAATGATCTAGGAAGCTAGCACAGAGGGAGAGGAGGAGAAACGGACCTTAATCGAAGCTCGACGGCGGCAGTTGGCCATGGAATTTCTCCTCTCCAGCAAGCTTGCTCCCGAACTCGTGTATCCACCAAAAGCTTCGATACAGATATTGAATTCCACTCCTCTTAGTGCTCTGAAGCTAATGGAAGGGTTGGTTTTGGCTGGATGTGGCTATATAAGGAGATATTATTATGGGAATTTCATCCATTCCTTGGATGCTTCACCTTGAGCTCCAAGTGGCTTGAAATTGGGTTGGAAAGGATGAGAATTGATGTGTGGGTTCAGATGTAGACTTGGGAAGAGAGGAGGAGGGCCACATGGCCTCCATCCCTTATTTCCTCTCTTTCTCTCTCTTGATTTTGGTGAAAATGACCAAAATGCCCCTATGCATGTCACTACCCTCCAAAACCAGAGGGTAGGGGCTGTAATTAGACTTTTGGGCTGATAATGGGCCAATGTTCATGGTCTTAGCCCATTGGAAATGGGCTTGGACCTTATTTTTCTCCTTTAGGCCTTCTGTTGACCAAGTTCACTTTTAGGATTGACTCTATCAACTTGATGAGTGGGCTGGCCCCACTTGATGGTTATGGACCCTATGCCACCACCCAACATGGGTTGGTCCATGGTGGTGCCCCACTTGGGCTAATTGGGCTCATATGTGTGGATTTGACCAAATTAGGGTTTAAGGTTGACTTGGGTCAACTTGGGTCAATAAGTGACCCAATGGTATGGCTTTGGTTCACTTAGAATGCTTTTAGGGTTAGGGGCATAGTGGTGGGGCAAATGTGTGCCTATGATTCCATATTGGACTAGTTTGACTTGAGTTGACTTGAGCCCTATAATGAGCCCTATGTAAATACACCCTAACTCCATGGGTCAAACCTAGCCTAATCCCATACACCCACCACATGTACTAACCTAATCTAAGTTTAGGGGTCTAGTAGGAAGTGAGATTTTACAAATCCCAATAAACAAACAAAAATAATTTCCTCCTCGAAATTTAAGTTCGGGTCTACGGGGTTTCTACGCACAAGAATTTTAGGAAGCTTAAACATAATTAAAGTATACCTGAGGCGAAAAGCTCCGGATACCGTTCACGCATCATATCTATCCGCTCCCAGGTGTGCTCCTTGTTGGGTACATTGGAAAATGTGTACCTGATTTGTAGAAGCCTAACTTAGCTCAATGATATACATCAAGGTGTATTTGATGTTATTTTGAGTTGATATGTGCAGGTGAAGAATGTACTAAAATACAGGAAAATTATTCTAAGTCCATGTGTCGACACCAGAAGAAGCTGTGTCGACACTTCAGAAAGATTGTGTCGACACTTGAAGAAGGCTGTGTCGACACAGAGAAAAAGAGTCGACAACAATTGTGTCGACACCGGGAAGTAGTGTCGACACACAGAAGTTTAGTCGACATCAACTGTGTCGACACTAGGAGGCTGTGTCGACACACAGGATTGCTAGTCGACAACATGTGTGTCGACACCAGAAGACTGAGTCGACATACAGAGGCAGAGTCGACAACAGCTATGTCGACACCTGAAGGCAGTGTCGACACACACTATATTCTGAGTCTACATCAACTGTGTCGACACACACGACTTGTGTCGACACACTGAAAAGTCTAGACCAAGTTAGTTGTTGGAGAATGATGAAGTGTTTGTGTCGACACAAATGCTCTGTGTCGACACATTCTCTAGATGCAGTATCTAGAAGCTGAGTCGACATAAAGGCAGACATGTCGACATCATCAAAGGCTGTGTCGACACCTAAGTCACTTATGTCGACATATATTGACAGATGGTCTCGACACTTTTTAACAGACAGTCTCGACGCTTTGCTGACAAAGACAAAGGCACAAGATCTGTTTGAAGACTTGACAGCTGTGAGTTACAACAGGTTGAAAGAAGCTGTCAGACTTGTCAGAAGTTTGTTAGAAACGGGATCATCCGGTTACCAAGGTGAAGTCTATAAATAGACAGATTCAGAAGAAGGAAAAATAGTATTGAGATACACGACGACACATTAATCATCTATTGGGAGATAAGATCTCTGATCAAGAAAGTGTAAGGCACAGAAGAAGATCTTCGTGAGAAGATCTAAGAAGACATTCTGACGTGTACAACCACTCAGGATCAGTCTAAGTAGAATTCTTTCAAGAATTCTGAAGTATCATCAAAGGTGTTGGATAGAGAGGGATCCAACCATTTTGAAGACAAGAAGGAAGCATTCACAGGTTTCTTAAGTTCAGATTCAAGAAGCTTTGAAGAAAGCTAAGATCCAGTTGATTTCATCCATCAGGTTTTTCTAGAAGCTGATCAAGAACAGTCTTGTCCCTTCTCTCTCAACAGGGGCAAGATATTATATAACTTCAATTTCAATTTCTGTAGGATCTATTTGTATAGATCTGAGTTGTAAGCCTAGATTATAAAGGCTGAGTGTAGGAGAGGTATTCTCTGAGTGGTAGGGCTGTTTATGCCTGAGTGTAGGAGAAGGTATTTCTCTGAGTTGTAGGCCTTGTGGCAAGGCTGAGGTAGGGCTAGTTAGCCTGAGCTGTAGGAACCTTATAGGGTTCTAAGTTATAGGAATCTTTCAGGGTTCTGAGGTGTAGGATCTGAGGATTTGAGATAAAGAAGGAAGTTAGGCCGAATCTAGCACACTGCTAGATAGGTGAAGGGGGAAAGTGGATGTACCCAGATCTTGGGGAACCACTATAAATCTGTGTGCAATCTGTGATGTGTGCATATTTGTGATTGCTGTGTTGTGTTTGCTGTAGTGTTTGCTGAATTCTCTTATAGTCAGTAATTATATTTTGCCTTAAGTTAAAACAAGCATTAGAACCTATTCACCCCCCCTCTAGGTGTTTAGGTGGTCTTGAAAGTATAACTATCACTCCTCCCGTCCGTGGTTGGACCACAACACCTTGACCAAGGGAACCTTCTTCTTCCGCGGCACTCGAATCGCTGTATCATCGATCCGGAACGACTCTAAATGTATAAATTTATCAGGTGATATTAGGCCTACTATAGTGGTAATATACTGCTCTGGCCAAAGGAGAGCTCTCCGAAGCGAGGAGACGTGGAAAACATCGTGCAGAGTCCCTAACTCTGGCGGCAGCTCCAACCTATAAGCCAAAAGACCGATCCACTCCAGGATCAAGTATGGTCCCATAAATTGAGGGCTGAGCTTATTGTGCCTTGCACCCGCAATACACCATGCACAAGACGTACCTTCAAGAAAACTATGTCTCCCACCTGGATCTCTAACTTTCAATGCCCCACATCGTAATACTTGGCTCGTCGACTCTGAGCCTCTAGCATCCTGTCCCCGATCAGCCGTATGTGCGTGTCTGTATCCTTAATAGAATTAGATTTATGTACTTGTGGATCCTCATCCTGAACCCAAGATAGCGGCGTCCAGCACTTCCTACCCTATAGTTCTCGTGGTTGTTGTTATAAGAAACTCTATCAGAGGTAATAGTCTCCTTCCAATTGTACTTTAGTTATATTTTGGGATACTCACCATCAAAATTATATGGACATATTTCCAAGTCTCCCAACATATTATCATTAAAATAACCATAATCACACATTGGAATTGGAGTCCCTTACGACCAATGATCACCAAAACACATGAAAATCAACAATCTCATAAGTAGAAATCTTTTCTATTCCAGTCCACCTAGATTATTACTTATCAACCAACGTGAACTTACAATCACCCCAAAAATATCATGCACATTAGACCAACATTATTATGTATAAGAGTTAACCAACTTTCGAGATCATGATGTGATGAAAGATCCTTATTTTATTTCTTCCAAATTCAAGACTTATCACATCTCTACCTTAATCAACAATACGAATTTCATACATCAAGCGTTCATTATCAATATGGACATTGATAAAAATTTTAACTCTCAATCGCTTTTCACATGGAGCCTAATTCATAAATTATAAGCGTATCTTTTCAAAATTGTGAGGTCTGAAACAAATCGATTTCATCATAAAGAGAATCTTAATAAACACTCACTACTTCTCGTATAATTTCACCGTATACACCTTAGCAAACCAAAATTGATCTTTTTATAGTCTTGAATTTTCCCAAGGTGATCATGATGTTATCAACGTATATGTCCCGGTTCTCGACGCTATCATAATCAAGGGATCATACCTATGAGTATGCTTAAACTAATCATCCACCTCATTTCAATTTGTTGAGTCATTATATTTTCAATATCATGTCTTGACAAATTAATCTTTTATTTGCTCGAAGTTCAACTTAGGTATGCTCGTAGTAACCTTCCTATACATGTTCATATAGTTATCTTTAATAGGTGAGCATGGGTGAATACTCATCTAAAGCCATTATACTCACGAGGTTAGCTCAACTATGTGTGGAATAAGTATAAGTAATCTTCAATCTAACCTCCACAAATTATAGCATGGTAGAGACTATCATTTCTCTAAGTTCATGAATTATCACCACTTATATATACCAAAAATATATAATTCGCACTATCTAATATAAACAGGGTTGAATTTTTTCGTTCCTTTGTGCGTAGGATAGACTTGCATTATCTACTCATGATCAAATTTAATAAGTTCACTAAGCCTGATAGTGCGTTTGTAACCCGCAAAGTGGGCATTTCAGATCCTCCGAATTATTATAATACTTGATTCTAAGGATAACAACATACTCATAATCATTAGTTTGTTCTCAAAATCCAGAATCTTTTTGAAGGCGATTATTATGTCATTGAACCCTTTTGTTTTGATTCTTGTGATCATCAGAGTCACATCCAAATGATCATACATACAATATAAATCTTCCAATTTAGTATGATTTTTAACTTGACTTTAAGTTTTCTGGGATCGTTATACCCCCGGTGTTATAGATGTAATTACTCAAACATTTTGAATTCTCACTTTATGGGCTTTAATAACGTAACGGTTAAGTCCCGCCATCACTCATTCCTATTACCATGACGTTATCCTATCCTAATCTGTAAGTTTCCAACATAATGACCTGAGTATGTCAGGTAAGCGCAGGTAGCAGTGATCAATCATCATTTTCACTTCTCCCAATTCTACCCATTTAATATGTGACAATCATAATCACTTTCCTAAGAGCCCTAGCTATGCAAAATTTCCAATTATCCTTCTGACTTGTACTGGATTCTCAATTGACATTGGCTCTCCCTTGCGATATATCTGAGTTCATTAATCAAATCCTTAACCGACAATATATTCATTAATCGTGTGTTATATCGATTTGGTTAAGGTGTTAGAGCATCTAGGGACATGCTTTGTTGAGGTAGCACCCTCCTTTAGTTATACATAGAGCCTTTGTGTCGTCGAAATTGCTTTGATTTTAGTATTTCGGAAAGTCAGATGTTCGAATTCTCATGGATTGTACACCACTTGTTTTGTTCTTTGGATATAGCACATCATTATGCATCGGTGAAATTATGATCTCTCTTTAAGTTGTGCCAAGTAATCATCTGCTTCACAAGCCTGAGAAAGTTTCTAACATCTCATGGGGACTTTCCTTGTTCTAGAGTTGTAATATATCCAAGCGGACAATCCTCTACGTATATCCCAAACCTTTAGGGAGGGTTGATCATCTTACCAATTATCTGTACACGAGTTTCGATATTCATCCGGGTATGTTCAAATACCAATTCTTCAAGATCACTATGTTTGCGACTCAACATTTTCTAAACAAGATCTAGGGAAATCTAAGTCGTTATCAATTTAGCCCAATAAATAAATGGATAATCCCCCATACATTTTGGGATAAATTTCTTTAATACCTATGGTACATTCATCCTAGATACGCACTCAATTCTTAGGACTAACAATCTTAGACTTGGAGTTCCACTTTGAGACTTACTGATATGCTACATATCTTAAGCTCTTAAGATTACTATTTACGACAATCTTCTCAAGATCAACATGTGACCCAAAAAAAGGGTCCCTTCTAAACTTGAAATTTTTTATTCAACCTTTGGTATTTGTCACTGTGGTTGTATCAATGTAATCAAGTCATCGGTACGAGGGTTAAGTTTACGAGTACCCTACTATTTCACCAATATACTATAAGCACCAATTCTCCTTGAGGCGGTCCTATCGGTTTGGGTAAGAATTGATAATATCACTTGATAGGCGGAGTAGGGACATCAAAGTTTAAGCCTTAAGTAGTCACTCTTGTGTTAAATTCTTTCCTTAGTCAATTTGTGTATCCTCGTACCTTAGCTAATATATACCCGAGGTCGATTTTAGACTAAGGTATGACTAAAAATCCTCTTGGTAAGTCAAACTAAAGTGGCGTCCTAATTGGATTGGCCTAACTCATTATTTAAATGGACTGTTTTCTGTGAATTTTTACACATGGGTACACCATTGCTTCTGCTGCATAGTTTGTCCGCAAACTAATGCTCGAGCGGGGTAACCAAGTGTTGTGGACTTTTTTATTTTATGATCGTTTGTTTCTCTGATACCAGTTTGTAAGACCCCCTCCCCCTTAATAAGGAGGTTACCCGGTCTTAAGCCCAGAACCTCCGCCTTACGGTGACACTAACACATAGGCTAGTCGACACCGCAAGACACCGATTCTGCCGGCTAGTACGATCATTCAACTTGTTTGGCCAATCGAGAAAAGAAGTATAACAAGTAGTAAAATAGAACTAACAAGTCCACAATTATAGGTACAACATCATATATATATATAATGTAAAGTACTAGAGTCCACAATGAGTATAAAAGAGAGAAGGGCTTATGCCCAGTACATGCCAATTAAAATCAAATTTCTCTCTCACTACAACACTAAGCGAAAACGGAAGCTGTAACACTCATCATCACCTAACGCTGAGCTGTGGAAGTAGTAGTGCCCGGTAACTGCTCCTCAGGTCCTGCCATCTCGTCCCACTGGTCGCGCTGGCGCTCCATCTCCTCGAGCTCCTAAAATAATACGGTCACAACCGACCATTAGTCAAAGACTAAGCCATTTTGTCCTCTCCTCACTCCCGTGACTCCTAGGCACCGTATGGGAGGACGAAAGCGGCGGACAGCAAGGCAGAAACAAAGGGAAGCAGGTGGCAGTGTAATTATGCTATCATGGTTATATAATAACAATATTTCTTTACTCTAGCATTTCTATATAGTATGAGTATATTAAGTAAGAATAGTGCTGAAAAGAAGTGCGGTAAGAAAAGTAAAGAACAGAGGAGAAAGTAAACTATCTACTGCTAAACTACCATCACAGAAGTACCTTAATTTATATGAATACCCATACAAACTTATAAGTAATGGTTTCACAAATGTAACTTATCATATAAAAAAGCTCATACTAATTTATATGATAAGAATCTATGGTGCGTATGTCCTAAGTACGTATATATGATATGGTATGCAGGTTATAATTCATATAAGTGCAACTCACACACACGACTCTGTGATTATAGACCTTTAGTTCCAACTTTTTGGAGTTAGCTTAACTCTCGGGTACCGCTGTTATGGCTACGATAGTAGTGGATATACACACTACCAGGTCTAGACCTCCCGTACGCCTCTGAAGAATACACCAGAGTCACCATATACTAATGCTGACAAGCCTGCCAGTCTTTAAGGCTGGATGTGCGTTTTTGTGGATTGCCCTCCAGGCCGCAGTATAAACAACCAACTGGCCCCTCAAACCCTCACGCCTCACCTGAGTCACCATACTGCCATCGTTGTGATGATTGGCTGAGTATCGCATGACCCGCCGCTAGTTTTGTTTCTATGCACATGCAAGGTATCTCAACCCGAGCCTCTAGATCACAGGACAAACCCATCCTAAAATAAACCTCTCGAGCCTTCAGCTCATAGGACCAACCAGTCCAGAATCCCTCCAACCCTTCATGAGTGAGATTGTCACATCAATATATTAGTTTCGAATCCCTCCAACCCTTCATGGGTGAGATTATCACAGTGTTCTCTTAGCCTATTAGACTACTCTTATCTAATGTTTATTACACTTAGTAACTTAGGGTTAATACTTGGACTGCCCAGGGCATGCCCAGTGAAAGGCTCTCGGGGGCACTAGAAAATATGATGGGCTGAAGCCCAAAGCTCCCTTTCTTAAGGATAATTACTTTTTATTAGTGTTTACCCATTATTATACCCTCTCTCCATGTTACTCTAGTGTGGACCAAACGACTTATGATATTATTAAGAGAACGGCGGTCTTCCGCTGCTCTTCGTTCGAGTTACTCACCTTAGGGTTTTGCACTCTAACACTCGTTACTAAGTAGTGACCTACTAGAAACCAACCAGGGTTTCAACTTCCCAATTTAATTCTCCTTCTAACCACTTTTCATATCACCCTGTGGGTCCTTGTGTTATACCTTACTTTTGCTATACGTAGCCCACGACCTAACATTTACCCAGGTGATATGACTCCCAAACCCTTGGGCCAAAGGCTACTAAATATTTATCATGGGTTTATCTTATGTGTCATGTTGACCCTTTATGATTTCACCATTTTTCTATGTATTTAGGGACTTAAATTAAATCATGTGATCAAGTGAACTAGGTCACTTTGTATGTGAACTACCTTATCCAAAGGTCCTTCATGCCTAAGTAATTTTCCTAGAGTTCCTCTAGGTTAAATATGACTGTCTACCAAGGATCTTAATTTTTATAATTGAATTGTCATATATTTTCTATTTGTGATTAAATCCATAATTAATCCATTTTTCAAATGAAGTGCTTAAAATATACAACCAAAAATTCCTGGTGATCAATATTAATATAATAATACTAAAGACAGAATTTAAGATCCTATCCAGTTATTTTACCTAACATAATTTCATGTGAACATTATTACCAAAATGCCACTATTAGGGTTTTCAGCATACATAATCATCCAAAAATTCTCAAATAATTATACTGGGTTTGAATCATAAAAATAAGATACTGTAAGTTTTTCCATAATATTTCAACAGTATTTTTCCTTACTTTAAATTAATTTTCCATAAGGGGAAAAATGGTAAATCTAATTAAAAACAAGATAAAATTTCCAAACAAGCTCATAGATTTTTCCAGAGATGTATAATGTCCTACTAGAGCTTGTAACAAAGTTTTAGAATTTAATAAAATCAGTATCCCTATTTTCCAAATTTAATTCTAAACAAGCCTATTTTCCAATAATTCAAAATAATGAGATTTTTGATTCCAAAAATCCCAACCGTCCTATGGGAGGTGTATTTAATCCCTACAAGCCCCTGTCAAAAATTTCATGGACATGCACTGGGCCAAAAGGGCTATTTCCCCATTTTTCCATTTCTACTAATGACACACCTTTTACAATTATACCACCATCATGCATGCGGGAGTTACCAAACATGCAGAGGTCCAAATGGCCTGAAATTTCTACCATGTTCATCTAATGACCTAATGACCATACCACCCAAATTTGGGGGCATTTGGAGTGGGAATCTCCCAAACTTTAAATAATTTAATAACTAAAATTTCTCCAAAAACTATAGAAAAATACTTTCCAAAAAGTCTGATTTTTGGTCAGTACCTAATTCTAACCTAATCACATGCATGGCCAAAATCTCATGACATGTGGACTTAGGGTTTGGCTTGGGCACCATTTACAAATCTACCCTAGCCTAGGAGCAGTCTTAGTAGAATGGCCCTATAGGGAGCTACAGTGCTCCAAATTACAACTTTAGGGTGTCAAATTAAAGTTAAGACCTAAGGCTACATTGTATATGTTGAACATGTTTTCTGAATCAGCCTTTAAGAGGCCTAAAATTAGCCCGCAAGGTACAAAATAAAGTGTGACTGAATACTAAAGTTTAATATATTAATACATCACGAATCTCAAAGCAATAATGGAGGGAATCCGTTCATCTTCTTCCTCCAGCCATGGGTCGAGATTGCCCCGACCTGGAGACTCTTCAAACTTCATTTCCCAGCCACCCCTTGGTCTCCACGGCCGGCTACCACCACCACTACCTTCGTTGAGTTGGTGTCCATCGTTTGGCGATGAAATGGTGGTCGGAAACCGCCTCTCCGGCGATCCCGATCAAGCTCAAAAGCTTGAGATTTTCTCCCACACCTCACATGGATCCAAGCTCAATTGAACTCGAAATCTCTCCTAAATGATCTAGGAAGCTAGCATAGAGGGAAAGGAGGAGAAACATACCTTAATCGGAGCCGACGGCGGCGGTTGGCCATGGAATTTCTCCTCTCCGGTGAGCTTGCTCCCGAACTCATTTTCCACCAAAAGCTTCGATCCAGATATCGAATTCCACTCCTCTCAGTGCTTTGAAGCTAATGGAAGGGTTGGTTTTGGCTGGATGTGGCTGTATAAGGAGATATTACTATGGAAATTCCAGCCATGCCTTGGATGCTTCACCTTGAGCTCCAAGTGGCATGAAATTGGGTTGGAAAGGCTGAGAATTGATTTGTGGGTTCAGATATAGGCTTGGGAGGAGAGGAGAAGGGCCACATGGCCTCCATCTCTTATTTCCTCTCTTTCTCTCTCTTGATTTTGGGGAAAATGACCAAAATCCCCCCCATGCATGTCACTACCCTTCAAAACCAGAGGGTAGGGGCTGTAATTAGACCCTTGGGCTGATAATGGGCGAATATTCATGGTCTTAGACCATTGGGAATGGGCTTGGACCTTATTTTTCTCCTTTAGGCCTTATGTTGACCAAGTTCACTTTTAGGGTTGACTTGGTCAACTTGATGAGTGGGCTAGCCCCACTTGATGTTTATGGACCCTATGCCACCACCTAACATGGGTTGGGCCATGGTTGTGCCCCACTTGGGCTAATTGGGCCCATATGTGTGAATTTGACCAAATTAAGGTTTAAGGTTGACTTGGGTCAATAGGTGACCCAATGGTATGACTTTGGTTCACTTAGATTGCTTTTAGGGTTAGGGGCATAGTGTTGGGGCCAATGTGTGACTATGATTCCATATTGGACTAGTTTGACTTGAGTTGACTTGAGCCCTATGTTAATAAACCCTAACTCCGTGGGTCAAACCTAGCCTAACTCCATACACCCACCACATGTCCTAACCTAATCTAAGTTTATGGGTCTAGTAGAAAATGAGATGTTAAATGCCGTACTAAGTCATGGTAGCTTGGAGCTTTTTCTTTCATTAATGCTGAATAGAGGTTGCCGGGGTAGAGACTTCCTAAGAAGAAGCTTCTTAAGAGCTCAGGGTTGAATCTCGTTATCTATCACACCTCTATATTGAAATGAAAGAAGAAATATCATGAGTTTCCCTCTCCTCTTGGCAGATCCCAGACAAGTGGGAACCGTATTTGACTATTCGTCGGCCGACGATGAACTGGTCCGTGAATTGTTGTGCTAGCTATGTGAAATTCTTGATTTCTCCATCCTTCAATGAAAGTAACCAGGTGTGAGCTTGCCATTTTAGGGTTGCTTGGAAAGCTTGACACATCAACAGATCCGGAGTACTGCATAGTTACATCATGATTGCGAAGTGCATGATGTGATATGATAGATCACTCGTCCCGCCGAATGTATCGATCTTTGAAGGCTTGAAGCCGCGAGGGATCAGATGTTCCAGGACTTCAAGTGCGAATGGTGAGCGATGATTGAGAGGGAGACTGGCTAAGGTGGCACGCTGCTCGGTTTGTTTGTATTCTTCAATAATAATGCCATAAACTTTTTCGTGCGTGAGCCTTTTACCTACAAGTTCTAGGCACACAACTTCTGGGCGGTGATGACGATGATCTCCGGGCTCTCTGGTATTAAGAACTTAGCATGCCGAGCAGGTCTCCTTCGGGTATGCTGACGAACTAGTTAGGGGGGGGACGATCTGTGTGCCCCCCGAAGATTGATTCTTCAACTACACAGACAACTTCTCCTTCCATAATCTCTAGTCAAAAGTATCGCTGTGTAGTGAGTACTGTCTTCTAGGAATGATAAGAACTGTTTTCCCACAGATGGTGCCAAACTGTTGCGGATCACTCGAGGCTTCGGTAGACCGGACTAAATTGAACCGCCTTAGCCCGAGAGCGGTCGAGTGCGCAAATAGTTAAAGAAAGAGGGAAAGCTTACAAGACAAATTATTAATGTGGAAAACCCCGGAAGATGGTGAAAAACCATGTGGCCTGAGCTGTGCCGGTCAAACTTCCACTAGTTGTTGGTTATTGTACAGAGCTGCTTTGAAGAACTCGAGGGTGACAGGCCGCCTCTCATTAAGAGTTGGGGGAGATAGAGATGGGCTCAAAGGGTGACAGACCACCTCTTATGGAGCTACGAACTTCTTATTCTACGAGGGATGAACTCGTTGTGCTTTTAAGTCTTCTGTTGAAGCCCAAAAGCAGGAGCAACCTGCTTTGCTCGTCCCGGCTCTTGTGTCTTGGAAGCTTGTGCACTGCGGTTTGTGCTCCTTATCCTATGCGGTTTGTCTTTGCTTGCCTTTTAGATATGTTTGGTACAGTCGTCCTGTCGGTGATTATAACGCTTGTTCTTGGACGTACGGGGCGCTTGTTGGAAAAGGGAGCACAAAAAGCTTACTGGCGGAGAGCGTACGGAGCGCTTGCTAGCAAAGAGCGCCAGAGTGCTTGCTGGTGAAGAGCACACAGAGCGCTTGCTGGCAAAGAGCGCATTGAGTGCTTGCTGGCAGAGGGCGTCGGAGCGCTTGCTGGAAAAGATCGCCGGAGCTCTTATTGGAAAAGAGAGCACAGAGTGCACAGAGCGCTTGCTAGCAAAGAGCGCACCGAGCGCTTGCTGGCGGAGTGCGCCGGAGCACTTGCTGGAAAAGAGCGACGGAGCACTTGCTAGCGAAGAGAGCGAAGCGTGCAAGGAGGTGGCATGTGTGGGAGCGCGGAAGGAGGAGGCGCATGCAAGAGCGTGCAAGGAGGAGGCACACTGTAACACCCCTATCCGTCGCATGGTATATAGCAGTAGGTCCGGCCGGGGCCCGACGCCATATACTACAGACTGATCGAAGGGTTACAAAATGAAACCATTCTCCCAAACACAAACGTCCTACACAAAGCAACTAGCAGAAGCTTTTAAGTAGTTGAAAGAACCCAATATCATAAAACATGTATCATGAATGTCCACTAACCACATTAGGAAAGAAATACCACAATACATAAAAGTACTTGGCCTTATGGCCTTACAAATGTTCACTTAACAACAGAGTGTTTTACATACATCGGCTCGCAGGCCGGCCACACATGAAAGAAATAAAACAATAGTTCACTTTGGCCTTCGAGGGCCAGCGCAGCAGCTTGGGCTTCAACCCGCTATTTGGTACTTGGTTCCGCCGCACCTGCAAGCAACATTTCATCGTACGGTGGCAAACAAAGCAACGGTCAGCTAAAGATGACCAAATTATAACGACCCCGCCCCTTATTCGGGACGGCGGTGCTCCTTCCCTGCATTTCATTAGCCCAGCAAAACAATTAAGTGCATAAGTATTTTTCGCCACAGGTGTAGGCTCGCTCGGCCCAACACCCCGTGCACTCAGGGCACATTCTTAGTGAATCCGGTCAATTCTGTGGCTTCACTACCATCCAAAAATCCTAGTGAAAGTACAACCTAGCACAGTTCACCACAAGTGGAGGCTCGCACGACCGCCCACCGCGTGCACTCAGGGCACATTTACGGTGTACCGGACTTCCCGGATACCACCTCCATTCAGAGGTCCTTGACTTGACGGATTAATTTGAGCATTTAAGTATTTACGTCCCCTGGCCGGAGACTCTCATTATGCCACCGACGAGAGCCAATTTCCGCTACTCTCATATCATAGTCCACATAACGCAGGTACAGCTCCACCATTTCCCGTTGCTCAAGTCGCCCTACCGTCTCCGAATACCGTAGTACTCATGGCCAAACCTGCAGGGCACATGTTGATTTTGCCTTTCCTGTTCGGCTCCCTAGACTAATAATTCTAAACCCCATGGGCTCACCGTTTTCCAACGAAAGACCCTACATGTCTCCTGGAGACAGGCCTCGCACCTACAATCCCAATTATACAAGGTTGGCCCCATGCCACCTAGTTGGCAGGAATGCATTTCCGCCCAGTTTTCCTGGTGCACCTTAGAGTTAATCCCCAAAGCTCCCCGTTGCAATCTACCGTGTAGAAAACTCGAAGAACAACACAATACGGAGTCTTATCCGACAATCAATGCACAATGCAACCTCACCGATCCAGACAAACACGTCCGGGTAGGCTTCACACACAATGCCTATGCCCGTACTTCGATTCCGGACTCTAAACAAGGGGGACTTCACATATCTACCCCAAGGAACACTGCACACTCACCGCACACTCGCGGGAGCGGGTTTACCATGCAGAAAGTAAGAGGACTTCACATGTCCAAGTTGAGGACCGTTACACTTGAAGTCCGTTTTGGCGCCATGAGAAACTAGCCGGATGGAAAGCTTCGTAACGAGAATGCCTCCGTGGATCCGGTCTCGATTTTCGATTCGGTGATCCGATGCTCCGGCGGCGGCTGGGATCCTCCTCCTCCTCTTTACTTTCTTTCTCCTCTCTCTAAGACTTAAGAAAGAGAAAGGCCAAAAGAAAATGTTGAGTTTAACCTCATTCCCGGCCTTAAGGAAGGAGGATTAATCCTAAGCCGTCAGATCTGATTTAAAGAAAACGAACGGCTTGGATCTAGCCAAAAAGTCAATAAAATAAGCCGAACACGGCTTTGCACACGACCACGTGCCTGGCCGTGTGCCCTGCTTGCACACGAAGTCGTTGATCCAGAGCAGGACACGGGTCAAGAGACGCCCGTGTCTCAACCTGACACGCCCGTGTTGGGTCATTGACACGCCCGTGACCAGGGGCGTGTTACGCATAACCGCCACGCCAACCACCATGTCCCTTGGTGGACACGGGTGGCGATACGCCCGTGTCAAACGTGACACTCCGTGTCAACCAGTAGACGCCCGTGTTCGGGGCCGTGTCCTCCAGTCGACACATGACAAACTATCCCGAAGAGTACACGATCATGTGACATGCCCGTGTCACAGGCCGTGTGCCTGACACGCCCTGTGACACGCCCGTGTCACTGGCCGTGTTCGAGCACTCGACGCTCGTCAACCTCAATTCGACCACCCGAGCACGACACGACCATGTGATACGCCCGTGTAATATGCCGTGTTGACCCTACCAAGGCCCAAACTTGGTTCGAACACCACCCATTTTGCTTTTAAGTTTCGGGGCGTTACAATTCTCCCCCCTTTAAAGAATTTCATCCACGAAATTATGTAAAGATACATAACCCAAGTTTTACCCAAACGAAACAACTCGGGGTATTCCTCCAACATAATCTGCTCTCGATCCCATGAAAGCTCTTCACGACAGCAATTATTTCAATGGACTTTAACCATACGTAAACTTCCTATTGTGGCGTCGCGTGACTTCAAAGTCTTCAATACATACGGGCTTGCCCTTCGTCGTCATCCCATAATCAAACATAACCTAACCGTCTGCAATCACATGCGAAGGCTCTAGCACCGCCTTCCGCAACCCCGATATGTAGAACACATCATGTATCCCACTCAAGTTCACTGACAACTTCAGTCAATACCCTGCTTCACCACTCCGCTCCAGGAGCTCAAACGATTCAAGGTACCTCGAACTCAGCCTCCGCAGGCGTCGAGCTTGCGAGACACCATTTAACGACTTGATTTTGAACTATGCTCAATCAGCAACAGCGAATTCCACGATCCTATGCTTTAGCGGTATAGTATTCTGCCTGTCCGTTGTGATCGATCTGCAACCATACCTGAACTGTATGTACCATTGAAGTGGCGTCTTCCACTGTCTGACATTTGTACAACATCGACTCACCCGTCTCCAACCAAGACGACGGCGTGCGACCTTTTTCTCCCATACAAGGTCTCGACATGCGCCATTTGTTTACTCGCCTGGTAGCGGTTGTTATACGCAAACTCCACTGTGTACATGCGATCTTTCCACTGTCTTCAATAATTCAAGACGCACATGCGATCTTCACACGGGTTTTCGTAATCCGAGACGCACATGCAAAGCATGTCCTCCATTGTTCTGTTGACCCTCTCGGTCTGACCATCCGTCTGCGGATGGAAGACTGTGCTAATACTTAGATTAGTTCCCAACAATTTATACACCAGCCTCTAGTCATTGGACGTGAAGCGTTCATCCCAGTCACTTAAATACTACGGGATGCACCATACAACCGAACTACGTTATCCATGTAGAGTTTGGCTAACTTTTCACCGGATCATCCCTTTTACGTCCTTGCCACCAGAACAACTTCTTCAATCCTCTAAACATTTTGTGCACCCGCGGTGAATTGAGTACTTGGTTTGATGAGCCTCGTACATCAACTCCTGCCGCTGACTCTCCACACTTGGGGTGCACAGACGACTTACCTTCCACAACAGCCCGTCTTCAAAAACATATTGGGAATTTAATCTATCTAAAGCATCATCCGTGATCTGCTTGTCCATGTAAGAGATCTCCAATATCTCCGAAACTTGCGCCAAGATGTATGTTGAAGGTGTTGTCCCACAATAAATCCATCCACCACCGCTGATACAAGTTTAAATCTTTTTTATCCAATAAGTACTTCAGACTCCTAAGATCGATTTAGATACAGACCTTCCCACCGTTAGGTAGCGCCTTTATAGCTTCAAGGCGAATATCGCGTCCGCTAACTCCAAGTCATGGACAGGATAAATCCTCTCGCGTACCTCCAATTAACATGAGTTAAATGTTATTACACTCCCACACTGGAGCAGAACACAATACAAGCCACTGCCCCACGCAATGCGGTAAACCTCAACTCCTTTAGTTCTACTCGGTGAACATGGAATAGTTACCAAGGTCAACCGACTTTTCAGCTCTTCGAAAGCTTGTGCGCACTCCAGCGACCACACAGACTTTTGATCTTTCGTCTCCAAAGTCGTGAGGGATAATGTTATCCGCTAGAGGTTCTCTATGAAACGTCTGAACTAGCCGGCCTGTCCTATAAACTTCGGACTTTTCGCCAACACAGATAACACAAGCCACTCACGTATCGCAAATATCTTTGACGGGTCCACTCCGATACTTTCTCCACTCAAGACGTGACCAATAAACGCTACTGAGAGTACCCAAAGCTCGCACTTGGAGCATTTGGCATACAATCTGATTTCTCCTTAACGTATCCAATACCGAATCCAGATGCTTGGAATGATAGCTCTCATACTGAAAGTATAACAGTTTGTCGTCGATAAAGGTTATCACGAACTGGTTCAGGTACTCACTGAACGCCCTCTACCTCAGATCTATACCACGTACGGCACATTCGTCAGCTCAAGCGGCATAATGATGAACTCGTAATGCCCATATCGTGTGCTGAACGCCGTTTTGGGAATATCACTTTCCCTTAATGACGAATAATACTATCCGGATTTCAGATTTAACTTGAGTACACACTTGACCCATTGAGTTGATCGAATAGATAATCACTCCTTAGGTTGGATACTTAATCTTTTCCCGTTAACTTAATCAACTTCTAGCAACCATTACATAGTTGTAAGCTTCCATACTCTTTTAACAAGGGGACTGATGTGCTCCAAGGCAATAAACTTGGACGCACATAACCCTGTTCTACCAGCTCTTGAAGTAATACTTCAGTTTCAACATCTCATAACCATATCTAATACCAAACTAACCACCTTACATTTGAAATTGTTGTACGCACGCTGCTCCGAGAGACAATTATTCCAAAGATTACATCCAACTCTCTAGACAGCAGTAGCGACACTTGCAAGTCAAAACTCCTGACTCCCTAACCGTAACTTCAAACAACAGGCTCTATTCGGGTGTAAAGAGTACCCGTTAGGCAGCAGTACTGTCGATTTGTCTCTTGTCATCGAAGAAGGAACTCTGATGCACGATACACGTCCTTTGGGCAAAAAGGAATGGGAAGTTCCAATAACGAACAGTGTTTTCGTCGGACATTCAGAAAATCAATACTAATCCTATCATAACCAAACATAGACTAATATGCGTAAGGCAACAAGTATCTAAAACAGACATACCATAAATTAAACCATACCTGTCACCATGTCAGCATATTTCATAACCTTCTGATGGCCAAAGTTGTATCCTCTAGGTTGGGATGGAGCATACTGAGGTGTAGATGCCTCCAACCCCTTGCCCTTCTCTTCGTAGGTCGCTCTAGGCTTCTTCTCGGACTCCAGATGTCCGCTTCGACACTCTCGGGCAAAGTGTCCCAGTTTCCCACAGCCAAAGCATGCATCCTGGTCTCGACCAATAGTTGTTCTAGATGCACCAAAATAAGGAACTAGACCCGACCTCCTTGCCTTCTTACACCATCTACGGGAACCGGACTTCTAGGTGGGTAGTGCCCTTATCTCTGTCTTCTTAGCACTGGAGTCTTTCTTCTCTATGACTCCCTTCATAGCTTTCTCTGTCCCCTGATCGTCTTTACGACAATCTCGGGCAAAGTGACCAAACCTTCCACATTTATAACAGTAATATGGGGTTTGATTAGCAGATACTTCAGGCCTCACTTTACTCATCTTTCGGTGTACAGACTTTGCGGGACCTGGGGAGTTTGGTAACCTGCACACTGCCGTCTGGTTGATTCTTGCCAGATCTGCTTCGAAAGTTCTAGCCTCCTCCACTAACGCTCGGAATCCAAGTAGCTTTGGTCCTACGAGTAGCAGTCGTAATTCATCACGCATACCATTGTAGAATCTATTAACTATAGTCTACTCATTCTCCAGATCAAACCCTAGGTAGCGCCTTATAATAAGAAACGCCTGCAAATACTCCTCAATTGAGTGCGTACCCTGCACCAAAAGCATGTTCAACTGCTGATCCAAAGGTTTTATACATGCTAGTTATTCCATCACACCACTCGGTGTTGAGGTCACCCCAGGGATAGGGGGCTGCATGTTAAAGTATGAGACCGGGCGGTCTGGCGGTTTGAGCCTGGCGGGTTGTTGTCTGGCAGTTTGAGTCTGGCAGGTTGGTATCCAGGCTGTTGCTGTGTGGTGTCAGGCGGTCTGACGGTTTATCTCTGGCGGCTTGGAAACCGGGCGGTCTAGCGGTCTTCTACGCATCTCTCTCTTGCTTCTGGTATTGCCGAGCGGTTAGAACATTGTCTAACCACGCGGCCTGTTCCGGTCTGTTGTTCTAGCCGCCCAGACCTATTGTATAGCTTTAGTACCACATTGTTAGTTTGTACTCTATCCTCTCTCCTCCATTCTATAAAAGGGAGGTCATACCTTTGTAAATGATATCTTTTTTGGATAATAAAATTTCAATTATTCAAAGTTCCGGCTTGTTTTCTAGTCGTTTGTTCGCTAATTTAGTCGTTTGTTCGCTACTTATCACATGGTATCAGAGGACTCGATCTTCTCCTCCTGATTCTGTGAGCCCTGTCCGCGCGGCTTGCCTCTTCTTCTCGCGACCTGTTCTCGCGGTTTGTCTTTTCCGCCTGCTTGCGCCCTGTCAGCGCGGCTTGCCCCTTCCTCTCGCGACCTATTCTCGCGGCTTGTCTCTTCTGCCCGCTTGCGCCCTGTCCGCGCGACCTCCTTTTTCCTGCCTTTATTCGTCGCGACCTGCTGCCTTATTCGCCTTGTTTGTTCCTCCCTTCTGTTCGCGTGGTCTATCTTCTAGCCGTTCGACTTCTTTCCCTGCTTGGATCTGCGGCTTGGTCGTGGCTTCTCTGGCCGCTGGTCTCTGACATCGTGACCGCCGCAGCTCTTCTTCTTCCTATTCGCGCGACTTGTATTCTAATCGCGTGGCTTCTCGCTGATTTCTCCTATGACCCTTTCTGAAACCTCCACTACCACCACTCTTATCGCCACTCCGGCTCCACATCCTACTCCCTCTGGCAACCTTGGCATGGTTTCTAAACTTGTTGGCTCTAACTATCCGGATTGGAGCGTTTCTTTCACCTTTCTTCTTCGCTCTCAGCGCAAACGTCATCACCTCACCGATGACCCTCCTCCTCCAGACTCTGCTGGATTTGATGACTGAGATGCCAGTGATGCGCTTGTCCGCACGTGGTTGGCTAACAGCCTCTCCGATGAATGTCTTCCTGTCATACGCCATGATGAGACGACCAAGACCGTGTGGCTTCAACTTGCTGCTCTCTACTCGAAGGGGGCCCAGACATCCCGCATTTATACTCTCTATGCGGATCTCTTCGCTCGCCCTTCCATGTCTCCTGCTGCGGCTTATCAGCAAGTTCAGGCTCTTGGCGCCGAAATCCTCCAGAATCGCCCTTTCTCCGCGGACTTGGCCGAGCAGCACAAACACTTCCAGGAACTCCTGGTTGTTTGTTATCTTCTACGGCTCCCCAAGTCTTTTGATATGATTCGCCAGCAGATCTTGGGCGAAGCAGAGTCTCCCACCTTGGATGCCACCGCGGCTCGCATCGCCGCTGTTACTTCACTGCTCCAACGCCCTCTGTTGTCCTCCCCTCCTCCACATGACTCCTATGCTCACCAAGTTCAGTGGGGTGGCAATAGTGGCCGCAGCCAGTCTGGCATGCGCGGTCCGTCAAGGTTCCTCTGCTCTCACTGTGGTCGTACCGGCCACTCTGTTGACCGCTGCTGGCAGAAACATCCTCATCTTCGTCCCTCCGGTGATCCTTCTTACTCAACCTTCGCCTCCTCTCGGCCATCTGCTTCTGTGGCCATGACCTCAGGTAGTGCACACGTCATTACCCAAGGTAAATGGCTGATTGACTCTGGTGCTACAAATCACATGACCGGAAACCCTCACTGCTTCTCTCTCCTAGAGACGCATGATCGGTTACCCCTGGTTCTTGTTGCGGATGGTTCGCCTTCCCCGGTTCACGGGATGGGCATGGTTCAAGTCACCCCGTCGCTTCGCTTAGCGGACACTCTCTATGTCCCGAAGATCCCTTACAATTTTCTCTCAGTTACTACTTTATGCAAGCAACTTCAGTGCTCTGTATTATTTACTCTTACTTCTTGTTGTTTTCAGGACCCGAGGACCCAACGGACGATTACTACTGGGACTGAGAGCGACGGCCTCTACTTCCTCGACAATGTTTCCGCTCTGTCCGCATTCTATTCCTCGTCTACTGATCTGCTTCAATGACATCTTCGCCTTGGACATCCTCCTCCTCGGATTCTTCGTCAGCTTCTTCCCCACTTACCTCAGACCAGTCCTCCGCTCAACTGTGATGCGTGTCAGCTTGACAAACATCACCGCTCCTCCTTCCCGCCGAAGCAAGGCCGTGGTTCCTCTCGCCCTTTTGATCACATTCATTCTGATGTCTGGGGTCCTGCTCCTACTCTCACCGTTGATCGGGGTAGTTCTTACTTTGTAACTTTTATTGATGATTTCTCTAGATGTACCTGGGTGTATCTATTAAAAGATCGCTCTAAACTATTATCTGTATGGCAATCCTTTTACAATATGATTAAAACTCAGTTTGCTATTTCTATTAAAGTGCTACGCTCTGATAATGCTAAAGAATATCTCAGTCATGAGTTTTCATCTTTTTGTATGCAACATTGTCTTATTCATCAGACCAGCTGTGTTTACACCTCCCAGCAAAATGGGGTGGCAGAGCGTAAAAACCTTCATCTCCTCGATATCGCTCGCACTCTAATGACGCAGATGTAGGTGCCTCGCTCCTACTGGGGCTATGCTGTTATTCTTGCCTTCTATATCATCAATTGCATTCCCTCATCGGTTCTTCACGGCAAGACCCCCTTCTCCATTCTCTACCCGGGCAAGAAACCCTTTCCTCTTCCTCTCCGTATCTTTGGGTGTACGGCTTTTGTGCATGCTCCGTCTGCTACCTGTGACAAGCTTTCCCCTCGTTCCACAAAATGTGTCTTTTTGGGATACTCGACTACTCAAAAAGGCTATTGTTGCTTTGACCCCGTTCTGCGATAACAGTTTGTTTCTGCGGACGTCACCTTCTTCGAAAATGCATCCTACTTTTCTTCTCCATCCCCTCTTCCTCCTGCTGTCTCTGACTCTCCACCATCTCTCTGTGATCCTTCCACGCATATCGATGTCTCCCCTCCTATATCATCTCCTCCTCCGTCTCCTCCTCTACCTATTATACCCCCTCCTTCTTCTCCGCAGCCGTCTCTCTCTAGTCCCGGGCCAGCTTTCTCTGCCACGGACGCTCCGGTCCCCGAGGCACAAGACGACCTGGATCTTCCCATTGCCCTGCGCAAAGGGGTGCGGGCGTGTACCCAACACCCGCTTGCGGCTGTTGTTTCCTATGATCGGCTTACTCCCTCTCGCAGGTGCTTTGCTCTGGCTATCTCGGCTACTACCACTCCCCGCACTTACTAGGAGGCTCTTGTTATTTCTCATTGGAAATCTGTCATGGATGAGGAAATCACCACTCTTACTGAAAGGGGTACCTGGACCCTTGTTCCTCCACCGATAGGTACTGATGTGGTTGGCTGCCGCTGGGTGTTCGTTGTGAAGTTTCGCCCAGACGACACTGTGGATCGTTACAAAGCCCGCCTGGTGGCCAAAGGCTTTACTCAGACTTATGGAGTTGACTATTTTGATACTTTCTCCCCGGTTGCTCTCCTCAGCACCATCCAGGTTCTTCTTTCTGTGGCCGTCAACAGGAAGTGGGCTATTTCCCAGCTTGATGTCAAGAATGCTTTTCTGTATGGGGATCTTCAGGAGGACATCTATATGGAGCAACCTCCTGGGTATGTTGCTCAGGGGGGGACACGAGTATGCCAGTTGAAGAAGGCCATCTATGGCCTAAAACAGATCCCTCGGGCCTTGTTCGACAAGTTTAGTGGCATTGTGGCTGCCATTTGCTTTACAAGAAGTTCAGCCGATCACTCATTGTTTATTCGCAAAACCGCATCGGGCCTTGTGGTTTTGGCGGTGTATGTGGATGATATTCTTCTTACCGGCGATGACCAGGCTGAGGTGGACTTGACAAAGAAACACCTCCGTCAACACCTAGTCACGAAGGATATGGGCTCCCCGAAATATTTTTTGGGGATAAAAATCTCTCGGAAGCCCGACTCGTTGGTTCTCTCCCAACGAAAGTATGCTTTTGATCTTCTACAAGAGGCAAGATTGACTGGTGCCAAACCGGCCTAGTATCCCATGGCCACTGGAGAAGACAAAACATGGACAGATTACTCACTTCTTATATCCGATGCCATGAGGTATAGTCGTCTGGTGGGCAAACTCATTTATCTCACGGTGACCAGACCCGACATCGCCTATGCTGTAGGCAAGGTCAGTCAGTTCATGCAAGCTCCCAAGGAATGTCATCTTCAGTCTGCCTTGAAGATACTAGAGTATGTCAAAGCAGCACCAGGAAAAGGGCTACTCTTTCAGAAGCATGGTCATCTGAGAGTTGAAGCCTACTCAGACTCAAGCTATGCGGATGATAAAGGTGACCGTAAATCTACATCGGGTTTTTGCACATTGTTGGAGGTAATCTTATGAGCTGGAAGAGCAAGAAGCAGTCTGTTGTCTCAAGGTCCAGTGCAGAAGCCAAATACCGGAGTACGGCGTCAACCACGTGTGAGTTAAAATGGTTGCGGGCTCTCATGCTTGACCTAGGAGAGGTCTACGACTATCCTCTGCCTATGTTCTGTGACAACAAGGCCGCTATATACATATCCAAAAAATCCGATCTTCCATGAGAGAACAAAACATATAGAGGTCGACTGCCATTTCATCCGAGAAGAGGTCTTGAAGAGACAGATTTGCACTCTGTTCGTCACCTCCGTCAAAGAGTTGGCAGATATCTTCACCAAGCCGATTTCTACTTCCTTCTTCCACATTTGTGACAACCTGGGCATGATTGATATCTATGCTCAAACTTAAGGGGGAGTGTCGAAGTATGAGACCGGGCAGTCTGGCGGTTTGAGCCTGGCGGGTTGTTGACTGGGCGGTCTGGCGGTTTGAGTCTGGCAGGTTGGTATCCAGGCTGTTGCTGTGTGGTGTCAGGCGGTCTGACGGTTTATCTCCGGAGGCTTGGAAACCGGGCGGTCTAGCAGTCTCCTACCGAATCTCTCTTGCTTCTGGTATTGCCGAGCGGTTAGAACATTGTCTAACCGCGCGACCTGTTCCGGTCTATTATTCTAGCCGCCAAGACCTGTTGTATAGCTTTAGTCCCACATTGTTAGTTTGTACTCTATCCTCTCTCCTCCATTCTATAAATGGGAGGCCATACCTTTGTAAATGATATCTTTTTTGGATAATAAAATTTCAATTATTCAAAGTTCCGGCTTGTTTTCTAGTCATTTGTTCACTACTTTAGTCGTTTGTTCGCTAATTCTCACACTACACTTGCCCTCCAAGTTGTGCTTTAGTCACCGCGAACACCACTTCAACTATCCTTCTTATGGTTTTTATAGAAAGCAGGGTCTCAGGCACGCTGCTAAGTGCATTACTCTCCATGGAGTGCTGACCTTGCGACTGCCCCGCACCACTCATAGTCCCCTATAAAGCATAACTATCGATTAGGCGACATACAAATTACTAAAAGCAATCATTGGAACACTCTGGTTCCTCAAAAACAAGTGTATTTTCATTCCTAAGTGGATATTCATGGGTTATTTTTATGTTATAACGATGACGCACATACATTTGCTCACCACCCCTTAAAAGAATTCGCCCACAAATTCCAATAAGCAAGACCGAAACCTCCCTCTGATACCAAATTGTAACACTCCTATCCGTCGCATGGTATATAGCAGTAGGTCCGGCCGGGGCCCGACGCCATATACTATAGACAGACCGAAGGGTTACAGAATTAAACCATTCTCCCAAACACAAACGTCCTACACAGAGCAACTAGCGAAAGCTTTTAAGTAGTTGAAAAAATCCAATATAATAAAACATGTATCATGAATGTACACTAACCACATTAGGAAAGAAATACCACAATATATAAAAGTACTTGGCCTTATGGCCTTACAAATGTTCACTTAACAACAAAGTGTTTTACAGACATCGGCTTGCAGGCCGGCCACACATGACAGAAATAAAACAACAGTTCACTTTGGTCTTCGAGGGCCAGCGCAACAGCTTGGGCTTCAACCCGCTATTTGGTACTTGGTTCCGCCGTACCTGCAAGCAACATTCCACCGTACGGTGGCAAACAAAGCAACGGTCAGCTAAAGCTGACCAAATTATAACGACCCCGCCCTTATTCGGGACGGCGGTTCTCTTTCCCTGCATTTCATTAGCCCAGCAAAATAATTAAGTGCATGAGTATTTTTCGCCACAGGTGTAGGCTCGCTCGGCCCAATACCCCGTGCACTCAGGGCACATTCTTAGTGAATCCGGTCAATTCCGTGGCTTCACTACCATCCAAAAATCCTAGTGAAAGTACAACCTAACACAGTTCACCACAGGTGGAGGCTCGTACGGCCGCCCACCCCGTGCACTAAGGGCACATTGACAGTGTACCGGACTTCCCGGATACCACCTCCGTTCAGAGGTCCTTGACTTGATGGATTACTTTGAGCATTTCAGTCTTTATGGCCCCTGGCCTGAGACTCTCATTATGCCACCGACGAGAGCCAATTTCCGCTACTCTCATGTCATAGTCCACAGAACGCAGGTACAACTCCAACATTTCCCATTGCTCAAGTCGCCCTACCGTCTCCGAATACCGTAGTACTCATGGCCAAACCTACAGGGTGCAGGTCAGTTTTGCCTTTCCTGTTCGGCTCCCTGGCCTAATAATTCCAAAACCCATGGGCTCACCATTTTCCAACGAAAGACCCTACATGTCTCCTGGAGACAGGCCTCGCACATACAATCCCAATTATACAAGATTGGCCCCAGGCCACCTAGTTGACAGGAATGCATTTCCACCCAGTTTTCGGGTGCACCTTAGAGTTAATCCCCAAGGCTCCCTGTTGCAATCTACCGTGTAGAAAACCCGAAGAACAACACAATACAGAGTCTTCTCTGACAATCAATTCACAATGCAACATCACCAATCCAGACAAACACGTCCGGGTAGGCTTCACACACAATGCCTATGCCCGTACTTCGATTCCGGACTCTAAACAAGGGGGACTTCACATATTACCCCAAGAAACACCGCGCACTCACCGCACACTCGCGGGAGCGGGATTCCCATACAGAAAGGAAGAGGACTTCACATGTCCAAGTTGAGGATCGTTACACTTGAAGTCCGTTTTGGCGCCATGAGAAACTAGCCGGATGGAAAGCTTCGTAATGAGAATGCCTCCGCGGATCCGGTCTCGGTTTTTGATTCGGTGATCCGATGCTCCAACGGAGGCTGGGATCCTCCTCCTCCTTCTTCCTTGCTTTCTCCTCTCTATAAGACTTAAGAAAGAGAAAGGCCGAAATTAAATGAGGAGTTTAACCCCCACTCCCGGCCTTAAGGAAGGATGATTAATCCTAAGCCGTCAGATCTGATTTTAAGAAAACGAACGACTCAGATCCAGCCATAAAGTCAATAAAATAAGCCGAACACGGCTTTGCACACGGCCGTGTGCTCTGCTTGCACACGAAGTCGTTGATCCAGAGAAGGACACGGGTCGAGACACGCCCGTGTCTCAACCTGACACGCCCGTGTCGGGTCATCAACACGCCCGTGACCAGGGGCATGTCACGCATAACCGCCACGCCAACCGCCACATCCCTTGTTGGAAACGGGTGACGACACGCCCGTGTCAAACGTGACACGCCCGTGTCAACCAGTACGCGCCCGTGTTCGTAGTCGTGTCCTCCAGTCGACACAGGACAAACTCTCCCGAAGAGTACACGGTCATGTGACACGCCCGTGTCACAGGCCGTGTGCCTGACACGCCCTGCGACACGCCCGTGTCACAGGCGTGTTTGAGCACTCGACGCTCGTCGACCTCAATTCGACCACCCGAGCACGACACGACCATGTGACATGCCCGTATCACATGTCGTGTTCACCCTTCCAAGGCCCAAACTTGGTTTGAACACCGCCCGTTTTGCTTTTATGTTTCGGGGCGTTACACACACTTGGACGATCTTGGCGATAGAGTGCGCGGAGGCACGCTTGGATGACCTTGACGGCGGAGCGCATGAAGGCGCGCTAGGAATACCTTTAAGGCGGAGCGCACAAAGGCGCGCAAGGATGACCTTGATGGCTGAGCGCATGGAGGCTCGCCATGATGAGGCACGCGCATGAGCACGCAAGGAAGAGAAGAGGCAAGAGAGATTCATAGGAGGAGAGGAAAGAGAAAATCCGTTGGAGGAAAGAGGAGAGACAAAATCCTTAGGAGGAGGAGAGAGGAGGGAGAAAATCCGTAGGAGGAGAAGAGAGAAAATTCATCGGAGGATTTTCTGGCCGAGCAAGAGATGAAAAATAAATATGAATGAACCCTATTTAGAGATTTTGAGAGGGATAAGCCGGTAAATTTACCCAGTAACTATCGGACGGACGAATAGAAACGCTTCATTTAGAGCACATAGATCGTCATATATACACGAATGATGAAACTGGCCCCGGCCAGAAAATAACCGCCCTCGCCTGAAAAGTAACTGCTTCTCCCTCAAGGGGAGATGTGGCCCGGCGAGGGCGGCTGCCATAGGAGGCCGACGGGGGGAGGCCGCCGCTGCTATGTGAGGAGATGGAAGGACGGGGGGGGGGGGGGGGGGGGGCCCTTACAAGGGTGGTAATAGGAGGATGGGCGGCCATATTGGTCACCCGTCTCGAGCAGGAAGAAGGTCGCCCATGTTAGGGGCGGCGAAAGGACCGGGCAGCAGGATTGCCGCCCAGTTAGGACTGCAGTTTGCCGCCCCTATTAGGGGCGGAAACGGGAGGACGGGCAGCCATATTGGCCGCTCGTCTCGGGCAACAAAAAGGCCGCCCCTGTTAGGGGCGGCCGCAGGATTGCAGCCCCTCTAGGACTGTAGGAGGCCCCCCTATTAGGGGCGGCAGCGGTAATCAGGCGGCTAGTCTGCCCGCCTGATTCGTGTGAACCGAGAGGCCTCCCCGGTTAGGGGTGGCGGCAAGGTCGGGCGGCAGAACCGCCGCCTGGCTAGGGTAGCGAGAGGCCGACCCTCTGCGCGCCGGCGGAGGGCTGAGTGGCGAAGGAACTGCCCGGATCAGGTGGTTATAGTGCGGCGGTAGCAACGGCGACGACAGTGACGGATACGACTCGGCTGGTTACGCTGGTAGTGGGGGTTTCTCGGATATCCACACCTGCTCATGGGGTGCGGCTAGCGCTTTTAAGGGGGACACATCAGAGTTGTCGCAGTTGTCGATACCCCTATAGGGATTCCCGAATGAGGGAGAATGTTAACAACTGGTGGCCACAAGATCATCCAACAGTTGTTTATTCAGATTTTAAAATAAAAGTTTGCCATATCCAAATTGTGAAGACCTTATCTCGAGTTTTATCTTGCACATAAAAAATACCATTCTTCTCTTCGGCAAAGGCCGGCCATCCTCATATTATAATTTTTGTTTATAATAAATAGAAAAACCGAATGTTATATAATTTTTTTTTCTTTTGATTTTGATCAAAAGTAAGAAAATAGGACAAAAAATAAATATTAAGAAAATCGAGGATGAGTAAGATGTGTGAATACCGTCTTAAAGAAGTTGCATGATCACCCAACCACATGATGATATGAACATTCTGTGATCGGCCATTAGGAATGATGGTCAATCGACAAATATAAACTATCGACTAAAGGGAATCATGGGTGTTCGGCTAAAGGGAGTGGAGGTCGATCGACTAAAGAGAATGGTGGGCGATCGACTAAAGGGAATGTTGGACGATCGACTAAAGGGAACTTTCGGTCATTAGAGAAATGAGCGGTCGGGGATCGGCTAAGGAAATGGTCAGTGATTAGCGACCGATTAAGGGAATCGTCAGTGATTGGCGATTGGCTAAGTGAATGATATGCCTGAGACTAATAAAAATCAAAATGTTGTCTAGTAGAATCTAGAATAATCATCAATTAACACAAAAATGTATTTTTCTACCGCGTAGATTAGTAGTGTTAATTGTTCCAAAAATATTCATGTGAGTTAATTGAAATGATCGAGTGGTACAAATTTAATTTTTTCTTTTAATTGAAGTTTTTGAAAAATTTTCTTCTTCGCAAGGCGAGGACAGTGAAGATAAATTTCCATTGTGCATTGGTAATCCCCTAAATAATTTATGTTTTGACAATTTTAAAATTAACTTGGTGCTAAAGTGATCAAGACATCCACGTCATAATTCTAGTTCTTCATTTTCAAAATTAAACATTTTATGAAAGCATGTGAAAGATCATGAAAGAGAATCACATAAACATTGTGAGTTCTCAGTGCAGTGAGTACACCATCATTAGTTTTAGGATTTATAATTTTACAAAGATTTGTAGAATATTCAACTAAAACATTGACCTTTATCACATAATTGAAATTAAGTTATGTTTTAAACCTTATATATATATAAACATTTGCAATTGAAAAAGAATCATTACCCACTGTGCTGATGCCCATAATCTTCCTTTTCCATTATCACTAAATGTCACCATCTCTCTTTTCTTCTTTGTGAGGCTAAGAAAATTTTCTCTGTTGCCCGTCATGTGTTTGGAGCATCCCTAGTCCAAATACTACATATCTTCTTTGTTTTTAGCCTACTAACACACATAGGAAGAACATAAGAGTAACGATTTGAATACCATAGAGGTCCCTCCTATAGAGTAGGTGGAAATCTTAGACACCCAGATTTGCTAAATAGCACATCGTCCCTTCATCCTACAAGTGTTCATGATGAGTTTAAAATGAAAGCATTTGACACAGGAAAAAAAGGTTTGAAACCATTTTTAGAGTTTTCTTTGGACTCTTACTGGAGGGTTGGGAAGAACCAGAAAAAGATTTAGATTTTTTATAATATGAGTTATAGTTTCTGTTGCTAGCTATCACCAATAGTATAAGTTATCATTGGGCGATAACTTCCAGAACTATAGCCCAACCCATATTTGACACTTCCATGTCGTTGGTTGGTCAAAATTATGTCAACTATTTTTTGACCAACTTCAAAATTTTCTATAGCTATGTTTAAGTCATGGATTCAGGCTTTTAATAAGGTGTTTTCATTTACTAGCATACCACACCGATTTGAAAAAGTTTTCTTTTTTATTTTCTATTTGAGAAAGATAGATTTTCAAGCCCTTTTCTAAGTTCCCGTCTTGATTTGCAAGAGTTTTGATATTGAAGTGGATCTTTGAAAGAGCATCTTCATGTTCTTTTATCCTTGCCAAAGATTGATTGCATTCTTCACAAGTCACCTTCTCTTTTCCCAAAAATATTAACACTTTATTTAACATTTGATTTTGTTTTAATAATATTTTATCTTCAGTTTTTAGAAGATCAAGATCTTTTAAACTTTATTGAAGTATTTGCAATTTTTCAAATACACATTATATAAATCTTCATAGGCAGAAGGAAGTACCTCAGTATTACTTTGGACACTCCAATCGTCGTCCAATGCTTCGTAGATTTTTCCCATAAGGCACATGTTTTCCTCTTCATCGTCGCTTGAGGTAGAGCCGTTTGAGCCTTCAGATGAAGATTCATCCCATGTTGCCACCTTCAGTACCATCTTTTTTTCTTTTCTTTTGTGTAACTTTTCCTTTTGCTCTTTCAGATATTTTGGGCACTAGCTTCAAATATGTCCGATCTTCCTACGATGGAAGCAGTCCGGTGGAGGCCGCTCATCGTTGCTTCCTTTTTCTTCTTGGATGATGAGTCTTTTCTCCATGAGACCTTTTGTAAGTATTTTCGAAAGGTGCTCCTCCTTTCCGGGTTCTTCATGAACTTTTTGAAATTCTTCATGAAGAGGCTTTATTCATCCTCTTCATCGTCTTCGTTGTCCTCTCTTTTCATGCTCAGCGCCAAGGACTTCTTCTTGGACTCCTTGTTGTAGTTTTCATGCTGAATTTTGAGTTCCACCTTATAGGTTTTGAGATTGCCAATGAGGCTCTCGAATTGGAGCTGTCTTAGATCGTGCCACTTAGAGATGGATGTCACTTTTACATTGAACTTCGGATGGAGAGACCAAAGGATTTTTCTCACCAAGTCGCTATTGGAGAAAGTTCTCCCAAGTACTTTCGAGGCGTTGACGATCTTGGTGAACCGAGTGTACATCGAGCCATTGTTCTCGCGTACCTCTATTCTGAATTTTTCATAATCGGACTCCAGTTGGAATAGCTTTGAGTCTTTAACCAGCGAAATACCTTCATGTGTTATTTCCAATAAATTCCAAATATTATCAAAAGTTTCTGAAAGTGTTTAGTTGTCTACCTAAATCACCTGGAGGGGGGGGGGGGGGTGAATAGGTGAATTGTGCGTCTATTTGCGGAATAAAAATTTAGCGATCTTTGCACAAAAACCAACCAAGCAAACACGGACAACAAACAAATTTATAGTGGTTCCCCAACCTTGGGTACGTCCACTTTCCCTCACCGATCTAGTAAACTGAAAGAGAAGGGATAGATACTACTCTAGAGGGGGGGGGGTGAATAGAGTAATCAAAAATTGCACTAGCAAAGTTGACTTTCTACTCAACTCCCTTGGAGTTAAATGCGGAATGAAGGTTATAGATATTTGAGATTAAACCTTAAAGCCTAACACAAGTGTTGTGCACAAAAAGGCAGCCAACTGTAATTACAGTTAAGGCTTGGAGACCTAAACAGCAACTAGCAAACCTAGTTAAGATCTAATCACAGCCACAATGCAAGTAATTAAACAAGGCAATCCAGACAACACAAGGAATTTATAGTGGTTCCCCAAACAACTTGGGTACGTCCACTCTTCTACCAACAAGGTAGGAATCCACTCAGGTTTTTGATCAGGTGCCCTGCCACCAATAAGATCTGCTTCAGGTAGATCAAGAGACCCTTTAGACTTTTGATCAGGTGTCTAAAAACCAACACAGGTTTTTGATCAGGTGCCCTGCCACCAAGGGATACTTTTGAAGGGAGTAATAACCCTTTACAGGAGGGGGAAAGGAGGTTAAGGTGTCTTCTCTATTTTACAATAGATTAGAGAAGCACAATAACTTGCACTGAGCTAGAAGGCTCTAAAAGAATCAAGGCTCCCCCTGGCTAAAAGAACGTCCAGGTGAAGTCTTGCTTCAGTGCAGAAACACTTCAGAAATTACTGAAGGGAAAAAGCTACAAGAAGATAAAATAATATGAAATAAGATTTTCTTCTTCAGGCAGCTATCTTCTTCTTCTTCTTCAAAAGGCTCTGAGTGAAGATCTTCCTATAGGCAGGAGAACTCAGGTTGAAGAAGAGTGAAGAACTAAAGCTTCTTCTCAGTTAGATGTGAATGAGCTGAGAGCAGTTGGAGACTGTACGCTTTTAAGCTTGAATGTAGCTGTTAGCTTTTGAATTCCTTTTTCCTGGATGAACTTGATTTTTGCTATGTGGACTAGTTCATTTCTTTCCTCAGGGAGGTCTTTATATAGCAGCAGCATCAACGGCTCTTACTTGAGTTTGAATCTTGTCTTCTTCTGAACTCTGCAAGCTGGGCTGCAAAAAGCATAAAGCAAAATAAAAATACTGCAGACAGATATCCTATATTAGGATAAAGCTTTCTAAGAAGCTGCAAATACTTCTGATGAAAAAATATAAGAGAAAGTCACATCAGAAAAGACTCTTTACAGCCAAGGAAGACTTTTTGAGTCTAACGGCTATAAAGGACAGCCTGGCAGAAATCATATCTCAGCTATAAGACAAACAACTTTGTCAGAAAAGATTAGCTCATGCATAAAGAATTGAACTGATATTGCATGGAAATAATATCACAATTTACTCAGATAATCTTTTATAAAAATATGCCAAAATAAACATGAAATTAGTCACATCATAGAAGACGATAAAACTAATTTAAAACATACAGCAAAACGTCGAATGACCCTCGGAGATCGTCGACCGACGCACGGAGATCGTCGACCTATCAGACAGATAGTCGAACGATCCAGATAGTCGAACTATCAAAGAAGATAGTCGAACTACCTCAGCAGATAGTCGACCTATCAGAACAGATAGTCGAGCTATCAGATAGTCGATCTATCCGGACAGATAGTCGAACTATCCAAACAAAATAGATAGTCGACCTATCAAACAGATAGTCGACCTATCACAGAAAAACAGATAGTCGACCTATCAACAGATAGTCGACCTATCAACAGATAGTCGAGCTATCAGATAGTTGAACTATCAGGACAGATAGTCGAACTACCAACGCAGATAGAACATCGACCAACTGATAGACGATCGTCGATCAGCCGATAGACGATAGTCGAGCGACGTTCGACTATAGTCGAACAAAAAACTACTTAACCAAATATTCATCTGAAAAGCAATTCTACGCAACTAGAGAATCTAACCTATCAACTAACCTTTGACCATAGATAAATCTTGGGTCAAGAGACAGAAAGAGAGGACTGAACTCAAATCAAAACCTAGGGTTCCAACAATCTCCCCCTATTTGAGTTAAGTCTCTCAGCAATTAAAACATACAAAACTAATTACTGAAAGTAGAATAAGATGCCTAAAGAGAAACAACTAAGCAGATATCATCAATCAATCAGATAAGAAATTAATTGTCAATCAAAGAAAAATTAAGGAGCTTCAGAGTCAGGCTTCAGATCAGAAGAGCTAGAAACAAAAGTAATCTTTCTTGTGGGATCTAGAGCTTCTTTTCTTGATAACTTTAGGTCTTGTTCTCCAATAATTTTCAATTCTGTTGTTCTTGGGACCACTGCCTCAGGATGCTTTTCCATATACTTTGAAGGATCAAATATCTCAGGTCTAACCTGGAACTTGTCGAGCTCCTTCTTTCTGAATTTAGACATTGTGGTCAATCCTGCAGTGTCCTTTCCTTCTGCTTTTGCTTTCTTTATTTGCGCCGCTCCAACCAGTTTAAGAAAACGAGCCATCCTAAAGTTAGGATCAAGCTCTGGGCTTTCATAAATAATTTTAGAAGAAGTATCAACTGGTTCTTTATCCTGATTAACTAGATAACAAGAGGGAGCAGACTTAGCAAAGTTCTTGCTAGAATTTTCAGTTAAAATAGATTGCTTACCTTTTGGAATATCCTTCTCAGAGAGATCTGGCTTAGAGATTGAGCTTTTGATTTCTTTAGACTGAGGAGGAGAGAAGGTTGGTCTTTGATATACTACCTCCTTAACTTGTTCTTTAACAGCATCAGGTCTTTGATGTCCAGTATGACTCTTGCCTTGGAATCCTTGCGAACTTCTCCTTTGAGCAAGATTGAGATGGATTTGATCTTTCAGATTGAGAAGCAGGTTTAGAAGATAAATTTCCTGAGGCTCCTGCACTGGGAGGTGGAGGAGGAGGACCTCTAGGATTCCATCTAGGTACAGGAGAGTCATACCTCTTTGACTTTTTCCTTTGCTTTTGCTGGTTCTTAGAGAATAACATCCAATGCTGGAAGTCTTTTGACTTTGGATCAATACCTTTCAGTATATAATACGGTGTATCATTATCTGGGTTAGTAGGAGGAGGAGCAACAACTTTTCTTTTCTTTTTAGCAATCCTTTTTCTTTTAGTTTCAGCAGATTCATTCAGAATCGATTTCATCTTCAGAATTAGAGGAGATGGGCATCTCATAAGGGTCAATTGCATCTTTCAAAGCTTTTTCCTTTTCCTTTAAAGCAGCTTTCTCTAGTTCTTCTTCCATGGCATCCTGTGCCAGGAGAGCATCTAAGTCCAAGCCCGGGGAATCATCCCATACAGTTGATTTTTCAATCTGAGCATCTGCAGCTGATTCTTGAATCTCAGAAACTGTCATAGAGACCAGTTCTGCTTGTACTTCTGGCTGAGCAACTTCAGAAATTTGAACCTCTGGTTCTGGTTGAGCTTTTGGATCAGGTTGGATAACATGCTCTTGAACATCTAGAATTTCTTCCAATTTATCTGTAGTATTATGAATAAAATTGTTCTAAATGACATCTAATCATGCCTTCCAGATATTCCCAAACTATCATATCAGTTATCAAGTCTAAAAAGTAAGTAAAGGGAATACCTTCAGAATCGACCACAGCGTGTCCTAACTCCCACAATTCATCTAGAAAGGAGGTGATGATTCCTTCTAGGTACAGGACAACCAAGGGAGTAGAACTTTCTTCTAAACAAGCTTTAACAATGAATTCAGATTTCAACAGAGTATCAAAAATCTCTTTTTCAGATAAAGAAGGAGGAGCTGAATCTTCTATGGCTTTCTCTATTACTGCAAGATGAACTGCTGGAGGGGAGGCCAAGGGCTGCTCAGAGACATCTTCATCAAGCATCTCCCCCTGCCTGATTTCAGTAGATACTGAAACCAGGCCCCTAGTAGAAGAGGGCTCAGCAGAGTTTGAGAGTTTCAGAATAGCAGCAGTCAGAGAGGAGATAGAGGAAGCAAGGGGAGCAATCGCCTCGTCAATCATAATTTTGATTGAGGGGGTAATTAACTCCACAATGCTAGAAATAAATGCAGGAGTAATTTCAAAAGATGATGATGATGATGGAATTTCAGAAGATGGAAGATTAGCAGGGATGGTATATGCAAGATGAGCTGGAGAATGAACTGGAGATGCATGAGTGGATGCAGGGTGATCAATGTGATCAGGAGAGGGAGAGTGAACTGGAGTAGAAATTTCAGACACCAACAAATCAAAACTGGGATGAGAAATCCCAGCAAGATGAGTCGGGAGAGGAGATGCAGGAGGAGAAGCAGAATGTCGTACTTCAATTGAAGTTGAAGGAACTTTAACTGAAGTAGACGGCATATCAGATGAAGAAGATGGAAGAGATGGATTTGCTGAGCTAGCTGCTAGAAGGGGGGAGTGACGGAGACAGTCCTGGTGCTCTCAGAAGTAACTGGAGCAACCCCTGCGGGAGCGGGCTTCAGGAAGGTCCTTTTCCACTTTGCAAACAGCGAAGGATCCATCTTCTTGCTGGCGTTGATGGAGGTGGCGGCTGACACTAGCAGATGGGGGAATTTCCCCTTCAGAAAAATTCCAACTACCCTTCCTAGGGTAACTTCTTTCTTGCCATTCTTTTTCCTTATCAAATCAAATAGAATGCCTGCCCAATTTATCTGCTTCTTATTAACAATTGCACACATTAGTGCAAATTGCTGCCTTGTAATATTATCGTGGGCGGAGTGCTTTCCCAATAGCACTTTTCCAACTATTTCCGCAAGAAAATTAATCTTAAATGGGAAATTCACTTTGAGCAGCTTAGGGGGAATGCCTTCGGCATGTCCCAACTCTGTTAACATCCTTCCGAACTCAGGAGTATCTTGCTCATACTCTTCTTCACCATTAATCTATCCAAAAATTTCAGTCAAAATAGCGGGAGTCAATATTACCTCTTCTCCGCTAATTATTCCAGTCATTGAGTCATCAGTTGAAGATGAAGTGAAGGCCCACTCTTTGATCTCTTGAGTGTTTAACTTTATTCTATAGGACATGAGTTTCTCTAATCCTTGATCTTTGCACAGATTTAGGATTTCCACTATTCCTGGTTCGCAGCAGCTGAAGGCGTCAAAATCTACGCTGAAACCGGCATCAAACTTCACTACAGCAAGAAGCGCTGGAGCAATCGCCATTACAAGATCTGGAGAAGACGAGAGAGAGACGGCGAGGGCGGAGCGGCAGAAAATGCGAGACAAAGAGCAAGCGAGAAGACGGAATGCGAAAAGACGCTCTCCGTCGACGATAAAAGCAACTATCTCTTAACCTAGGTCGACCATCGGCTTTATATTAAAACAGCGATCGTCGATCTATTTAAAAGATACTGGAGACGATGGTCGAACAGTCGTTCGACGATCGGTCCTGAAGCAGAGTAGTCGATTAATCGTTTGACTATTTCTGTCTTCACAAACAGCAAGCTGTCGTCAACCATAGATCGACGATAGGCTCGACCTGTTCGACTATCTTCGAACGCCGGTCGACGATCTTCAAGCAGATAAGCTATCTTCAACCATAGGTCGACGATAGACTTGATCCGATCGACTATCGTCGAACGTCGTTCGACTATCTTCGAATAAGTTTCAACAAGGCAGACGTCACACTTAGTCTCGTCCATTAATCATGCCTAGTTGAACCAAAAAGAACAGATGCTTCTGTTCATCTAAGGGCTTGGTGAATATATCACCTCTCTGAAGGTCTGTGGATATGAACTCAAGCCTGATCTTGTTCTTTTCCACAGAATCTCTCAGGAAATGGTGTCTAATCTCAATGTGCTTCGTTCTAGAGTAGTGCACTGGATTTTGTGCAATGGAGATAGCACTTATACTATCACACATGATTTTAGTGTTCTTGTGTGAGTACCCATAATCCAAAAGTTGGTTTTGTATTCACAGGATCTGTGAACAACAACTAGCAGCTGCTATATATTCAGCTTCTGCAGTTGATGTTGAGATAGAGGCCTGCTTCTTACAGAACCAAGAGACCAATCTCTCTCCCAGGAACTGGCAAGTTCCTGAGGTACTTTTCCTGTCAACTCGACAACCAGCATAGTCAGAATCAGAATATCCAATTAATTCAAATTCGGACTCAGCTGGGTACCAAAGTCCTAGATTTGGACATCCCTTCAGGTATCTCAAGATTCTCTTGAGAAGAATCAGATGAGATTCCTTGGGGTTGACCTGGAATCTAGCACAAAGGCATGTAGCAAACATTATGTCTGGCCTACTTGCAGTTAAATACAATAGGGAACCAACAATGACCCTATAATTCTTTTGATCAACAGGCTTTCCCTGATCATCAGAATCAATAACTACATTAGTAGTCATAGGTGTATGCATTGCTGAAGAATCTGCCATCCCAAACTTCTTTACCAATTCCTTGGCATATTTGGATTGGGAGATGAAGATGCCATCAGCATCTTGCTTTACTTGGAGACCAAGAAAGTAAGACAGCTCACCCATACTACTCATCTCAAACTTAGAATGCATTAGGTCAGAAAACCTTTTGCAAAGTTTGGGATCAGTGGAGCCAAAAATAATGTCATCCACATACACTTGAACTAATAGGATTGTGTCCTTATGGTGCTTGACGAAGAGGTTTTATCAACTACTTCCCTAACAAAGTTGTGCTCTAACGGGAAACTAGCTAGAGTCTCATACCAGGCTCTTGGTGCTTGTTTTAGTCCATAAAGAGCTTTCTGCAACTTGAATACATGTGAGGGCTGATTTGAAGAAACAAAACCGGGTGGCTGTACAACAAAAACCTCTTCCTTTAGCTCACCATTAAGAAAAGAACTTTTGACATCCATCTGAAAAACCTTAAACTTCATATAGGCTGCATAGGCTAAAAAGATCCTTATTGCCTCTAGCCTTGCAACAGGAGCAAAGGTTTGGTCATAATCTATACCTTCCTCCTGTCTGTAGCCCTGAGCTACAAGCCTAGATTTATTCCTTACAATGATTTCATTTGCATCCAACTTGTTTCTATACACCCACTTGGTGTCTATGATCAGTTGGCCTTTAGGTCTTGGAACCAAAGTCCATACTTTACATCTTTCAAACTGATTGAGTTCCTCTTGCATGGCAATGATCCAGTGGGGATCTAGCTCAGCATCTTTAATGGTGAGTGTTGAAACCGGAAAATCGGTCTCTGTGGAGTTCGACCCTTGGGGAAGGGGTGGCCGCGCACCTACTTCGCTCCTGCAAGAAAGTGACAAGAAAAAAGAAGAAACAAGGGCTAGACCAAGGGCCCGGCGTGGAGGTCCCACCACACACCCGGAAGATCTTAGAGCGCTTCCCCTCCTTAGCCAAGTGCCGGGCTAAGGTACCTCAGAAAGCACTAGTAGGTCGGAGAATTAGTAAGCATGCCTTCTGAGGTACCCCTTGGGTCCTATTTATAGGAAAAGATGGCCTGCCAATATACTACCTTCACTGTTCTCGAGGACTATAGGCAGACCAAAGGGGGCAACATGGTAAAAGTATATCATGGCCAAGATGCGAGCTGGACCTGAGGTAGCATCCGCTCGGCAGGGGCCTGACTCGCCTCGCCCTGGGCCCAGGCGAGCACGTACTCGGCAGGCTATGCTCGACTATCGCCGAGCTCGGCTCGACTACCGCCGAGCTCGGACTCGGCACGACGGTCGCCGAGCTCCAACAGAAACTGAGCTCGGCATGGGGGTCGTCGAGCTTGGTTCGACTACAATCGAGCCCTGTTCCTTTACCCGAGCTCGGTCTCGGCATGCCGGGCTGCGTTCGGCCATCGTCGAGCTCGGCTCGACTATCGCCGAGCTCGGCTCAGCTATTACCGAGCTCGGGCTCGGCATGCTGGGTTCACATTACGGTCTGAGCCGGCCGGTTCAACTCCTGTCGACCACTCGCGGGATACGGGGTTGTATATAATCCCCGCTCTTTGCGAGGTTGGGACAAGCTCGGAAAGAAACATCCAACCCCATAGAATCCTGCGAGTGCGACAGGGGTAAAAAGGAATCTTCTGGTAGGCCCCACAGGTAGCTATATATATGTACCCCTGCACATCTGGCTGACCTTTGCCCTTCCCCAAATTCTATCAAGATGCCGCTCCCCAAGGAAGTCTTAGAGCGACTCGCACGTTCTCGCGAGGAGATCGCTGCTCAGGCCGCGGGACTGACCAACCTTGAGGCCCCTGCTCGCCGTTTTGCTGATTTCGGCTCGGCCAAGCGGGCGAAGCCCTTTCCACTGGGGGCCGAACCCATTCTGGCCGACTTTACTGCCTCCTTGGGGAACGGGGCCGGTTCCTCCAACCAGCCGGTCCTTGACTCTTCCACTAAAAATCTCGTGGAACTATCTTCCGACCAGGAGAATAGCGGCGAAGCATCCACCCCTCTGGCCAAAAGTATTCCTGTCAGCTCGCCACAGCAGGATCCCGAGGTCAAGGAGCCGGGATCGCGAGAACTGGCGTCGCCGAGTCATCTCCCTTCCCGACAACCCTCCCCTGGGTCCATAGTCGTGGGGAGAGGCGCCGGGATTATCCCTGTCCCCGGCTACCAACTTGCCCCTCAGGAACTGCAGGGGTGTGGCAAGGACCTGCGCCACTTCTCTCCTCGCGCTAACCCAGAGGAGCCAGGCTCGCGCGGTAAGTTTTCAACTTTACTATTCTGTTCCGGGGGTATTTGCTTTTCTGATCGTCTTTCAGTTCTTCACTCAGAACTTCTCGGCCGGACGGAGGACGGCGAGTCCGTGGATCGACCTCCTTACTCTCCCCTCCCTTCTCCAAGCGCCCTGGACGCCTTCCTGGACTCCGGACTGGGTAGTCCTGAACGTGCAAAACGGGAGCGGAAGGTTCTCAAGAAGCTGGTGCGCGAGCTCCACGACCTGCGGAAAGACAACAACATTCTGCAGTGGGAGTGCTCGCGTCTCGCGGACGGTGCTGGAGTCAGCTTGGCGTTCAAGGAGGCGTCTTCCTTGGTGCTGATGGACGAGATTGATGAGAACCTGCGGGTGGTAAATAGGAACATGGGGCGACTTCGCGAACTTTATGCGCGGCGACCTGCGACGGCGAGCCGGCGAGACCGGGGAGAATGAAATGGCTCCTCTGTCAGCCGACCGGTACTCGCCCTCGCCCTCGCATGGTCCTCGCGCCCTTATTTTTATTTGCTCTGAATGATCTGCCTGTAATAATTCGAACAACTTTTCTTCAACTTTACATATGTAGATGTTTTTTCAATATCCCGGTAAGTCTCTTCGAATTCCTTCTTCTGGGGTCTGGCCGGCTCGCAGGATTTGCGAGGATAGGGTGGCGAGGTGGCGTGGCGAGACCGGGCCGATCGGCCGACTCGCCTTCCCCCTCGCCCTTCTTTATCTTCTTCTATAAATAGGCCTTCTCACCTACCCCCAGGGCACGCTTTTATTGCTTTCGAATCCCTGTTTCGTCTCTGTCTTCCCGAGCTCGCGATTTTCCTTTCCTCTGCGACTATGGTTAAGACCAACCCTGACGCGGATGGTCGGTCTAAGTGTGCTCAGCACTTCATTGACCATTGCTTCTTCGAGGGGCATATTACCGAGGAGGAGCTCGTCGAATTCGCGGCGGCATTCGTCCCCCCCGGCTTCCAGGCTCGCAGGCCCGCCGAGCATGAAGCCATCAATTCCTTCCCGGAGGGTGAGCTCGCCTTCCCCATCTCGCACTTCGAGGTGGGGCTGCGCCTCCCCCTCTGGCCAGAGATCCGCCAGATCCTGAAGTACTACGGCGCGGTGCCCGAGCAGCTGAATTCCAACGCCATTGCTATGATGGTGGCGTTCGCCTGCTTCCTCCGCCGAGAGCGGATTGAGTTCAACCTTGCGGTATTCCGTAAGTTGTTCTCCTACAAGGCTACCCCCGACGGAGTTGCCTACTTCGGCGGGTCCCTCATCAAGGTTCGCGAGCTCGCGAACAAGAACCACAATTGGATGACTCGGCTTGTCTTTATTAAGGGCGAGCTCGGCAACATCCCCTTTCGTCCCCTGCAGAAAAGCGAGGACATATATCGTCCTCCTTCCCTGTCTGGTAGCGACGCTGACCTCCACAAGTTTTTCCTCCACAAGGACTTCGAGGTCGCCTTCCTCCGCCGCGGCCTTGATTTGCTTCAACCCATTCTCCCTGGTGAAGGTATATCTCGCTCTGCCTTCTCGCGAACTCCATCAAGGTGGATCTCTATATTACATATATATTTTTTTGATCAAGTCTCTCTCTGCAGGGGAACGGGTTCTGCCGGAGCACCCGCCGTTCACCGACTCGGGGATATTCTCAGATCCTCTGGAGCTGGCCCGGGCGGCAGCAGCGGCTTGTCGCGAGGAACAAGCGCGAGGCCAACTCCTCGGCAAGAAGCGCTTGGAGCCCGGGGGGTCAAGCTCGTGCCCCGATCCTTCGCTCCCCAAGAAGAAGAAGGCGAGGGTGGTCTCGCGTGGACGGCTGCACCTTCCTCCGTCACCTACCAAATTCATGAGCTCGCCGGAGGCTCTGTCCGACGAGCCGCCTTTGAGTCCGTTAAAAGAAGCCTCCTCCCCCCGAAAGGGGAAGAAGAAGAACGGGCCATCCTCTGATTCTACCGGAGAGGACACCCTCCGCGAGCCCAGCCTGCCGAAGGATCACCCCCACTTTGGCAAGGGGTGTAAAAGCAAAGATGCAGCCGGCGAGCCCATTTTGAAGTGGGACGAGGGGGCTCACCGAGTTTCTGTTTCTACTCGCGCCCCCTCCTGGGGAGCTCGTCGGCCTCCTATCGCCCACGCCTTCGCCTTCGGCTTCGGCCTCTACAGCCGCGACAGCGCCGAATCTTACAAGAAACTCACCCCCAGTCAGCTCGGCTACGAGGGGTTGCAAGCCCACCTGCGGGCCTTCGAGCTCCACCACATGATGGTCCGCCGCGGCTTCCAGCTCAGCAATACCCTGCTGACTGCCGAGCAGGAGCGCGACCTGGCGAAGGAGAGCGCGGCCGATGCGGAAAGGCGGTTCGGCCTTGCCGACGCTCTACTCGCGAAGTCTGCCGGTGGCTTGGTAATCACTGGATATCTCTATTTACCTTGCTTAGGATTATTCCTGTGCGTGTTCTGAACTTTTAACCCTACAGGACGCCGAAGCCGCCGACGCGCTGCGAGGCGAGGTGGCTCAGCTGCAGGTTCAGCTTGCTGAGCGGGAAGTCCAGCTCGCCGAGCAAAAGATGTATTCCCGCAAGCAAGAGGCTGTTGCCGCCCAGCTGGGGGTGGAGGTGGAGGAGTTGAAGGAGAAGAACAAGGGGCTCCTGGGGGAGGTCCTCCGCCAGGCCGACGCTCTCCTTCCCCCGGGCGCCAGCGAGCCAGCCTTCCCCTACAAGAGGCCTCGGGTGTTTGGCGAGTCTGATGTCACGGAGCGGCTGCGAGTCAACTCCATCGAGGCTGCCGAGTGCCTCCTGAAGGCCATGAGGGGAACGGGGATTTTGACGGAAGGCTGCGAGGAGGTCACCGTCCGGGAGCTCCTGCCAACCCTATTCCCACCCAGCCCGCTCAGTGAGAAGGAAGATAGCTTCGACTCGCTCTTCGCGGGGGTGGGAGAGAAGGACGCTCGGCTTGGCGGCGAGGAGGACCGTCATTCGAGGGGGGAGGACGAGAGCTAATTTTTGCTTTCTTTTTCTTTTGTATCCTGCCGAGGCAGGCCTTTCCTTGTATACTTGTAATGATGAATCAAAGATATTTTTCATAATTTCTCTATCTTCTTTTTAGGCTTACTTGCGATATTATACCCGCGCGCTTGATGTCCCGACCTCGCCCGTAGAATGTCTTGAGTTAGGACCAGCCCAGCGGTGAGATCATAGGCGCCGGCCATGGCTAGACTCGTCGACGTTATCGGTGCTTGCGGCGAATCCCTAGGACACGTGCTCGCGCCATATCCTACTCGCGCCACACCTCCCCCCGCCATGTCTCGCTTCCGTTTTTCGACAATTCCGACAAGTGAAAATATGTTTGGGTCAAGATGCTGCCGGCATCCGCCTTAGACACCAGGGCGTGTCTTCCACCGAGTTAACTGGAGCGAGACCAGGCTCGCTGGAGAGAGCTGTTTCCTCCCCCTGAGTCTGGGACGGGACCAGGGCTTCCCTAGTAGCGAGCTGGAGGGGGGCAGGATATTCCGAGCTCGCCGTCCTGACTGGCGAGCTTGCACCCTGGTGCTTTTCTCGGGCCGACTCCCAGTCTCAGCTCCAGGGTCGTAGCGATGTCCATCGAGACTTGGCCGTGGCAGCTAGGTGGGAGCCTGGCAGGGGAGTGACGAGACCTGACCCCAGAGCGAGAAGACTTAGAAACTTTTGCCTCTCCCGGGTGCTACCACCGGGCCAGTCAGCTAGGTGAGAGCCTGAGGGCGGGTGTTGAACATCCTCCGGGCTCAGCCCCAGGGTCATAGCGATGTCCATCGAGACTTGGCCGTGCCAGCTAGGTGGGAGCCTGACAGGGGAGTGACGAGACCTAACCCCAGAGCGAGAAGACTTAGAAACTTTTGCCTCTCCCGGGTGCTACCACCGGGCCGGTAAGCTAGGTGAGAGCCTGAGGGCGGGTGTTGAACATCCTCCGGGCTCAGCCCCAGGGTCATAGCGATGTCCATCGAGACTCGGTCGTGCCAGCTAGGTGGGAGCCTGGCAGGGGAGTGACGAGACCTAACCCTAGAGCGAGAAGACTTAGAAACTTTTGCCTCTCCTGGGTGCTACCACCGGGCCAGTCAGCTAGGTGAGAGCCTGAGGGCGGGTGTTGAACATCCTCCGGGCTCAGCCCCAGGGTCATAGCGATGTCCATCGAGACTCGGCCGTACCAGCTAGGTGGGAGTCTGGCAGGGGAGTGACGAGACCTAACCCCGGAGCGAGAAGACTTAGAAACTTTTGCCTCTCCCGGGTGCTACCACCGGGCCAGTCAGCTAGGTGAGAGCCTGAGGGCGGGTGTTGAACATCCTCCGGGCTCAGCCCCAGGGTCATAGCGATGTCCATCGAGACTCGGCCGTGCCTGCTAGGTGGGAGCCTGGCAGGGGAGTGACGAGACCTAACCCCAGAGCGAGAAGACTTAGAAACTTTTGCCTCTCCCGGGTGCTACCACCGGGCCAGTCAGCTAGGTGAGAGCCTGAGGGCGGGTGTTGAACATCCTCCGGGATCAGCCCCAGGGTCATAGCGATGTCCATCGAGACTCGGCCGTGCCAGCTAGGTGGGAGCCTGGCAGGGGAGTGACGAGACCTAACCCCAGAGCGAGAAGACTTAGAAACTTTTGCCTCTCCCGGGTGCTACCACCGGGCCAGTCAGCTAGGTGAGAGCCTGAGGGCGGGTGTTGAACATCCTTCGGGCTCAGCCCCAGGGTCATAGCGATGTCCATCGAGACTCGGCCGTGCCAGCTAGGTGGGAGCCTGGCAGGGGAGTGACGAGACCTAACCCCAGAGCGAGAAGACTTAGAAACTTTTGCCTCTCCCGGGTGCTACCACCGGGCCAGTCAGCTAGGTGAGAGCCTGAGGGCGAGTGTTGAACATCCTCCGGGCTCAGCCCTAGGGTCATAGCGATGTCCATCGAGACTCGGCCGTGCCAGCTAGGTGGGAGCCTGGCAGGGGAGTGACGACACCTAACCCCAGAGCGAGAAGACTTAGAAACTTTTGCCTCTTTCGGGTGCTACCACCGGGCCAGTCAGCTAGGTGAGAGCCTGAGGGCGGGTGTTGAACATCCTCCGGGCTCAGCCCTAGGGTCATAGTGATGTCCATTGAGACTCGGATGTGCCAGCTATGTGGGAGCCTGACAGGGAGTGACGAGACCTAACCCCAGAGCGAGAAGACTTAGAAACTTTTGCCTCTCCCGGGTGCTACCACCGGGCCAGTCAGCTAGGTGAGAGCCTGAGGGCGGGTGTTGAACATCCTCCGGGCTCAGCCCCAGGGTCATAGCGATGTCCATCGAGACTCGGCCGTGCCAGCTAGGTGGGAGCCTGGCAGGGGAGTGACGAGACCTAACCCCAGAGCGAGAAGGCTTAGAAACTTTTGCCTCTCGGGGCTTTAAGCTGCGAGCCCCTCTACCCTCACTATTCTGCCAAAGCATTAGATATGATAATGAGATTCGTTTTTATTCATGAGGCCAAGATATCTACAATATTTTCAAGGATAGAAACGTTTCAGATCGTCGCCACTCCAAGTGTGGCTGAGGGTATCCCCTTTTACATCTTGGAGGCGATACCCCCCTGATTTCAAGACCTCCTGCACAATGTAGGGGCCCTCCCAATTGGGGTGGAGTTTTCCCACAGCGGCTGATCTCCCTGCCGCGTCCACTTTTTTCAAGATAAGGCCCCCCTCCACGAATTGCTTGATACGGACGTGTTTGTCGAAATACTTGGCCATCCTTTGCTTGGCCTCTTCCTGCCTGACGACGGACAAGTCGCGTAGTTCTTCCACCATATCAAGGGAGAGTCGAAGCTCCTCCTAATTCTCTGACCTCCATTCTTCCCTTCCAGCTCCTGCCTCGACGACCCGAGATGTCTGGACCTCGAATTCGATAGGTAGAACGGCCTCACAGCCGTGAGAGAGTTTGAAAGGTGTCTCCCCTGTGGCCGTATTTGGGGTGGTCCTCAAGGCCCAGAGGACTGATGGAAGTTGTTCCACCCAACTTCCCCTCAAATTTTCCACTTTCTTTTTTAAGAGGTTCACGATGATTTTGTTGGCCGCTTCCACCTGCCCGTTGCTCCTGGGGTGATGGACAGAAGCAAACCGAAGGTCAATCCCCAGCTGTTCGCAGAAGCGAATGAACTCCGTGCTGGCGAACTGAGGTCCGTTATCCGTGACGATAGCCTGTGGCAGCCCATGCCTGCAGATGATCTCTCCCCAGATAAAGTTCCTGACTACCTGAGAGGTTACCTTGGCTAGAGCCTTCACCTCCATCCACTTAGAAAAATAATCGATCATGACCAACAAAAACCTCCTCTGCCCGCTGGCCTGAGGGAAAGGTCCTACGAGGTCCAGTCCCCATATGGCGAAGGGCCATGGTTCCATGATGCTTCTTAACCTCTGAGCCGGCTGGAGCTGGAGCGGGGCATAGAGTTGGCACTTATGACATTTTTTTGCGAATTCGGCTGCATCCTGACCGAGGGTGGGCCAGAAGTACCCTTGCCTGACGATTCTCCCTTCCAGGGTCCGACTCCCCGAATGACTCCCACATTTGCCGGAATGGACCTCCTCCAAAATTTTATGCACCTCCCTTTCGGCCACGCAACGGGCCAACATCCCTGAGAGGGTCTTGCGGTACAACTGCCCCTCGCGTAGGAGGTAATACGCCGCCTTGTGCTTGAGCCCTCTTCGGTCCATTCCCTCCGGGTACTCTCCGGTGGACAAAAAGGTGACAAAGGGATCCATCCATGAGGGGTGCTGTTCCACTTCCATTAGTTCCCCCTCTTCGATGGAAGGTCGGAAGAGATCCGTAATGGTGCCTCCCATCCGGGGGCCGTGCTTTGCTAGCTGGTCGACTGGCTCGTTTTCCCCTCACGACACGTGCTTGATTGAGAAGGTCTGGAAGGTCCCGATGACCACCTTTACCTTCATCAAATAGAGCTGCAGTGTGGGATCCCTCGCCTCAAACTCCCCCTTGACCTGGGAAGCCACCACCATGGAGTCAGTGAGGACCTCCACGTCATGCACCCCCAAGTTTCTCGCCAGGCGCAGACCTGCGATTACGGCTTCGTATTCGGCTTGATTATTGGTGATGGGGAAGTGCACTACCACAGTTTGCTCGATTCTTATCCCCTGGGGGCTTTCCAAGATGACCCCAATCCCTAAAGAATGCTTCCCCAAGGCACCGTCCACCCTGACTTTCCAGGGGAGAGGGCGAGTGAGTCTCTCCTCCGCCACCTCGACCATATACTCTGCCAGGAAGTCAGCCATAGCTTGGGCCTTGATTGAGAGGCGAGGAACGAAGGAGATGTCGAACTCGCTCAGTTCCACCGACCATTTGGCCAACCTACCTGAATGCTACACCCCCTTGAAGATGTTGCGCAGGGGATGGTCAGTCACTACTCGGATTGAGTGTGCCTGGAAATAAGGCCGAAGCCTCCGGGCTGAGATGATTAAGGCGAAGGCCAGTTTTTCCAGGAGCGGAGCTCGGCCCTCTTTAGTATCCGACTCACATAATAGACGGGGAGTTGCCTCTTCCCTTCTTCCCGAACCAAAACCGAACTCAAGGCTTTAGCCCCGACCCCTAGATACAGGAATAAGTCTTCCCCTTCCTTGGGCCCTTGGAGCAGGGGGGCCTGAGTCAGCTATTTCTTCAAAGCCTGGAATGCTTCCTCGCACTCCGAGGTCCATTCAAACTTTCGACCCCCTCTCAAGGTTTTGAAAAACGAGGAGCATCTCTCCCCGGCCCGGGAGAGGAATCTACTCAACCCTGCCAACTTCCCTGTCAGTCGATGTACTTCCTTGGTATTTTGTGGTGACCTTAGTTCCATGATTGCTCTCACCTTATCTGGATTAGGTTCTACACCGGCGGGGGTGAGGAGATGCCCCAGGAACTTTCCTCGGCTTGCCCCGAAGACACACTTTAAGGGGTTCAGCCTCATCTTAAACTTGCGGAGAGTGGCGAAAGTCTCTTCCAAGTCCTGGATGTGGGAGTCGACATCCAAGCTCTTGACCATGAGGTCATCCACGTATACTTCGAGATTCCTCCCCTTCTGCTCTCGGAAGACCCTATCCATCATTTTTTGATAGGTGGCCCCCGCATTCTTTAGCCCAAAGGGCATCATTTTGTAACAATAATATCCGTCTCCCGTGATGAACGAGACATCTTTGATGTCAGGGGGGTGCATTCTGATTTGGTGATAACCTGAAAAAGCATCCAGAAAACTCATTACAGGGAAACCGACGGCTGAGTCAACCAGCGCGTCGATCCGAGGCAAAGGATAACAATCTTTCGGGCATGATTTATTAAGAAGAGAAAAGTCGATACACATCCTCCACCGGCCGTCTCCTTTTTTAACCATTACAACGTTGGAGACCTAGCCGGGGTATTGGATTTCAGATATGAAGCCAGCCTCGAGGAGCTTGGCGACTTCCTCCCTGATTGGCTCGACGAGCTTGTCCGTGATGGATCTTTTTTTCAGCTGGATGGGGGGAGCCTCCGGGTCCAGGTTGAGGCGATGGCAGGCCACGTCAGGGTCGATCCCAGGCATCTCCGCGGCGCTCCAGGCGAAGATGTCCACGTTCCCCTGGATGCACTCCAGCATCCTGCCTTGAGCTTCCAGGGTCAGGCCTCCGCTGACGCGGACCTTCTCCACCCTACCTCCAATGGTGAGAACCTCCATCTCCACCACCTCTTCCGCTGCCTCCAGACGGGACTGCTCCCCCCATTCCTCGATACCTCCCCCTCCGGGGGCGAGGACCTCTTCCTCAGCCTCCTCGACGGCCATGGCCTCGGCCGACTCCCGAGTGTCTTCCGTGACCTCCTCCCGGGCGCGGTACTTCACCTCCATCTCTTTGTCAGCTTCCTGCTTCTCCTCTTCCAACCTCCGCCCCATCTCCTCGGCCCCCTCCAGCCAAGAGATGGAGTTTACCGCCGAGACGTAGCACTCCCTTTCCTCCTTAGGGTCTCCTCGGACCCGGATCTGGACCCCCTCGACGTTGAGCTTTAGACACTGGTGGAAGGACGAGGGGACGCAGCGGAAGGCACTGATGAGGGGTCTCCCGAAGATGGCACTGTAGCTGCTAGGAGCGTCCACGATGACAAACTTGCAGTTGCGTGACTGCCCCCCCAGAGTGACATGGAGTCCCACTCCTCCCTCGACTTCTTTCCTCTCTCCCGAGAAGCCGAACAGGGGCCCATCCGAGGCTAACACCCTCCTGTCCTCTACTTTCATCGCATCGAACGCCTTCTTAAAGATGACGTTGACCGAACTCCCATTGTCCACAAGGATCCGGGAGACAGTAAAATCCTCGATGGCTGTCTGGATGACCAGCGCATCGCAAAAGGGGTCCTCGTGACCTGGCAAGTCCTCTCTGGAGAAGGTGATTTTCTCCTCCGGGGGAGGGGACTGGGATGTGGAGCCAACGCTCCTTCGGTACATAGTGTGGAGGCTTGACTTACGGGAGGCCTCGATCCCGGCCCCCCCGTGGATCGCTCCGATCCTTCCTCGGGTGCCCACATCAACCCGATATTCACACCGATCCCCCTCCTCCCGAGGCCGGATCTCCTCTATCCAAACTTCCTGATGGTCTTGCGGTTGTTGTTCCCTTCTCCCTCTCATCTCGAGGAACTCCGAACACGTGGATGTGAGGTGCCCCTCTTCCTGATGAAAGTCACAATAGGGCAGGTCCACCCTGACCTCCCTTCTTCTCCTCGGCTGTCCTCTCCTCCTCCCCCTCATGGCAATTGCCATTGCCTCCTCCTGATCGGGGAGAGGGGGTCTCTGACACTGCCTACCCCCCTGGGGATTGTACTGCCCTCGGCCACCCTGGCGGTTATCTCCTCCCTGATAACCTCTTCGGGGTGCCTGGTCTTGCCACTCGGGCCTCCATCCCAAACGGTGAGTCTGCTCCGGACGCACCCACCTGGGTTGCAGCTGCTGCTGCGGCTGCTCCCTTTGCCGAGGTTCAGCCCTCCTCTCCTCCTGAATTCGGCCACCCCTTGGCCTCTCCTCCTCCACGGCCCACTTGGCCAACCTTCGCGCAAACTCTGGATGTGCTGCCTCCATATCGGCCTCCCTGGCCGCTCTCTCCAGGAGTGCTTCAAAAGACACTGGAGGTGATCTCTTCAGTTCCATCGCGAAGAACCCGGATTGGAGACCCAGGGTGAAGGCCACCATCACGGTGTACCCTGACATCTCCTGAACTTGGGACAGTTCCTCTTGGAACCTGTCCAGATAGCTTCCCAGGGTCTCTCCCACCCTCTGCTTGATGCGGAACAAAGACTCCGCCTCCTTCTTCCTCTTCTTAGATGTGGTGAATCTCAGCATGAAACCCCATCGCAGATCCTCAAAGCAGTAGATGGACCCGGTCGGGAGTTGGTGGAACCACTCTCTCGCCTTTTCTCTGAGGGGGATGGCGAAGAGTCGGCACTTGAAGCCGTCTGACATCTGTCGAATAGAGACCATGTCCTCGAACCACTGGATGTGGTGGACCGGGTCTCCTTTCCCGGAGTAATAAGTCATCTCTGGCTCGCGAAACCCCTCGGGAACTGGGGCTGAAGAAACGAACTCGCTGAAGGGGCTCCCCCCCTCAGCCGGGCGAGACGGGAACTCCCTCCCTGCAGTCTCGCCGAAGTGGTACTCGGCGGCCAAGCCGGGGAACAGAACTCGCCCCTGGAACTCGCGCTCGCCTCTCTCGGCGGGTTCCTTCCCTGGTCGCCTGAGCGGGGCGTCGTCGCCGAGTGCGGGAGCGGCGACCACCGGAACTGCCGGTGTCGCACTCTCAGATCGCATGCTGAGGGCGGTCCTGACGAGCCCGAGGATCTCCTCCCTAAGCTCCGCCGGCACGCTCGCCGCTGGGGGTGGGGGAGGGGGTGGCGAGCTGCCCCTGCCTGATCCTTGTCCTTCTTCTCCAGTCATCGAGCCTGCAGAAGGTTTTCTCTGCTGACCACTGTCCACGCTCACCGCACCAAAATGTTGAAACCGGAAAATCGGTCTCTGTGGAGTTCGACCCTTGGGGAAGGGGTGGCCGCGCACCTACTTCGCTCCTGCAAGAAAATGACAAGAAAAAAGAAGAAACAAGGGCTAGACCAAGGGCCCGGCGTGGAGGTCCCACCACACACCCGGAAGATCTTAGAGCGCTTCCCCTCCTTAGCCAAGTGCCGGGCTAAGGTACCTCAGAAAGCACTAGTAGGTCGGAGAATTAGTAAGCATGCCTTCTGAGGTACCCCTTGGGTCCTATTTATAGGAAAAGATGGCTTGCCAATATACTACCTTCACTATTCTCGAGGACTATAGGCAGACCAAAGGGGGCAACATGGTAAAAGTATATCATGGCCAAGATGCGAGCTGGACCTGAGTTAGCATCCGCTCGGCAGGGGCCTGACTCGCCTCGCCCTGGGCCCAGGCGAGCACGTACTCGGCAGGCTATGCTCGACTATCGCCGAGCTCGGCTCGACTACCGCCGAGCTCGGACTCGGCACGACGGTCGCCGAGCTCCAACAGAAACTGAGCTCGACATGGGGGTCGTCGAGCTTGGTTCGACTACAATCGAGCCCTGTTCCTTTACCCGAGCTCGGTCTCGGCATGCCGGGCTCCGTTCGGCCATCGTCGAGCTCGGATCGACTATCGCTGAGCTCGGCTCGGCTATTACCGAGCTCGGGCTCGGCATGCTGGGTTCACATTGCGGTCTGAGCCGGCCGGTTCAACTCCTGTCGACCACTCGCGGGATACGGGGTTGTACAGTGAGGGGCTCAATCTGTGAAAGGAAACAAGCATGCATCACATCCTGTCTTAACTGATGTCTTGTTTGAACACCAGCTGATATGTCTCCTATCACTTGAGATGTAGAATGATCTCTAAGTGTGACAACATCAGCAGGTGGGATGTGATCTTCAGCAATAGTTGGGATTAATTCCTCAGGAGGAATTTGATCTACTATTGGTGGTACAACAACAATTTCTGCAATGTCTTCATCACTGTCTGATTCAGTGATATGAAGAGTTGAAAGATGGAGGATTTCTTGAGTGACATTTTTGGAAGATTCTTGTACCTGTAATGAACTTGAGGAAGGGGAAGTTTCCTTCTCCTTGTAAAACATTTGGGATTCATCAAAGGACACATGAACAGACTCTTCAATTTTAGAAGATGATTTATTAAATACCCTATAAGCTTTGCTTACTTGGGAATATCCAAGAAAAATTCTCATTGAAGCCTTTGCTTCAAACTTTCTAAGATATTCTTTATTGTTATTATGAATATAAACAACACAGCCAAACACTCTAAAATAATTTATTTTAGGTTTCTTTCCTTTAAGTAACTCATAAGGAGTTTTACACTTAAGCTTGTGTATCAGACTTCTATTCAGGACATAGTTGGCTGTACTAACAGCTTCTGCCCAATAGGAAAGAGGCATATTAGCATCTGCCAACAATGTGCCAGCAGCTTCAATTAGTGTTCTGTTCTTCCTTTCAACTACCCCATTTTGTTGGGGAGTTCTAGGAGCTGAGAAGCTATGTTTGATACCTTCTCTCTCACAGAATTCTTGCATGAGAAGAGAGTCAAACTCAGTACCATGATCACTTCTGATCAAGGCCACATGAGTAGAGTACTCAGTCTGCACACATAATAGAAAGTCTGTAAGGGCTTTGAAGTTATCAACCTTAGTTCTCAAAAAGAACACCCAAGTGAACCTAGAGAAGTCATCTACAATGACTAGGGTGTAATTCTTCCCTCCTAAACTCTGTACATTTATTGGGCCAAATAGGCCCAAATGTAATAAATACAGGATTCTAGGAGAATCACTTTTATTTACTGATTTAAATGAGTTCTTGGTTTGCTTGCCTAGTTGACAAGCCTTGCATAGGCTCTCCTTCTTGTAGGGGCAAGAAGGTAAACCTCTAACAAGGTTGTGTTTAGATAACCTAGATATATTCTTGAGGTTAACATGGCTAAGCCTTTTATGCCATAGAGTATTGTTATTTGTTACTTCATTAAACAAGCAGATTTCAGAGTGAGTTGAATTAAAATCTACTAAATAAATATTACCTTGTCTAATGCCTACTAATACAACATTATTATTTAAAGTAATATTACAAAGAGAGTTAGAGAAAGATACTTGATATCCAGCATCACATAATTGATTTACTGAAATTAGATTATGCTTCAGTCCAGTCACATAAGCAACTCTCTTGAATGTAACAGCTCCAATTGTCATCCTGCCATAGCCTTCAGTTTGACCACAGCATGAATCTCCAAAGATTACCTTTGGGCCAAGCTTTGCCTTGAACCTTGACAGATGTTCTTTATTTCCTGTCATGTGCTTGGAGCAACCACTATCCAAATACCACTTATTTTGAGTGATAGGATAGGTCTTCACCTCATCTTCTGTTGGCATCTCTTCATCAGAGTCTGAATTCTCTGCAGCTGAGTGATTGCTGCAGGCATCAATTGCCATTAGGCAAACTTCCTTTGCCTTCTTTTCTTCCTCATCCTCACTGGAGCTTGAGGAGGAGGATTCCTCATCAGAGTCACTCCAGGTTTCAGCAATAAAGCCTCTCTCCTTCTTTTTGTTCTTGTAGGAGGATGGCTTGGAATGCTTCCTGTGCTGATCCTTGTCTTTTCTTTTATCTTTGTTCTTTTCCTCTGGACAATCTAGAAGAATGTGTCCAGGCTTCCTGCAACCATAACAGATTATTTCTTTAGAAGGGGTTCGATCATACCTTGGTTTATCTTCATACTTTGAAGATTTCTTTCTGAATTCCTTCCTTCCCATCTTGAGAAACCTTTTGGCAAATAATGCCATCAGTTCCTCATTGGACTGGCTTCCTTCAGAAGCTTCAGCAGCTTTAAGAGCAAGGGTTTGCTCTTTTATTGTAGGAGTTGGGGTCTTTGCTTCAGCTTTAGCTTCCCTGGACTTCAGCACTTGCTCAAAAGACTTGAGCTTGCCGAGAAGGGCTTCTGTTGAGATTTCATTTGTGCTTCTGGCCTCCTTGATAGGCCAGATCCTCAGATCCCATGTGCTAGGGAAGCACATAAGAATCTTATCATTGACCTCTGTCAGTGAAATATCCTTGTCAAGGGTCCTCAGCTCATTGATGATTGAGCTGAGCCTTGTGTACATTCCTTCAACTAATTCAGCATCAGTTTTCTTGAAATTCTCATACTGTGAGATAAGGTTGGACCTCCTGTCCTTCCTTTCATCAGCTGAACCAGCTATAATCTGGTTCAGTGTATCCCACATTGCTTTAGCTGAGGAGCAGTCAGCAACCTTCTGGAATACTTCATCAGACATTGTCTGAGCCAGAATGTTCATTGCCTTAGCATCTGCTATCTTTGCCTTTTTGTATTCATCATTGTAGTCTGGAGGAGGCACTGCACTCATATCAGATGATGATGAGGCAGTAGCTGCAGCAGGTGCTCTTGGTGGTCCTGTCAAAATAGAAGCAAAAATACTTTCATCAATAGAGTTCATATATAGTTTAATCCTTGCCTTCCAGATGCCAAACTTAGCCAAGTTGCATGCTGGAGGTCTGGTGCTAGAATAATCCTTGGACTGGTCCATGATAGTGAAAGTGAATATCTATAAACATTGGTATCTATCAGGATCTTGTGACTTAGGTGTTAGCCTATTCAGTCAGTCAACCTCCCTCTGATACCAATTGAAAGAGAAGGGATAGATACTACTCTAGAGGGGGGGTGAATAGAGTAATCAAAAATTGCACTAGCAAGGTTGACTTTCTACTCAACTCCCTTGGAGTTAAATGCGGAATGAAGGTTATAGATATTTGAGATTAAACCTTAAAGCCTAACACAAGTGTTGTGCACAAAAAGGCAGCCAACTGTAATTACAGTTAAGGCTTAGAGACCTAAACAGCAACTAGCAAACCTAGTTAAGATCTAATCACAGCCACAATGCAAGTAATTAAATAAGGCAATCCAGACGACACAAGGAATTTATAGTGGTTCCCCAAATAACTTGGGTACGCCCACTCTTCTACCAACAAGGTAGGAATCCACTCAGGTTTTTGATTAGGTGCCCTGCCACCAACAAGATCTGCTTCAGGTAGATCAAGAGACCCTTTAGACTTTTGATCAGGTGTCTAAAAACCAACACAGGTTTTGATCAGGTGCCCTGCCACCAAGGGATACTTTTGAAGGGAGTAATAACCCTTTACAGGAGGGGGAAAGGAGGTTAAGGTGTCTTCTCTATTTTACAATAAATTAGAGAAGCACAATAACTTGCACTGAGCTAGAAGGCTCTAAAAGAATCATGGCTCCCCCTGGCTAAAAGAACGTCCAGGTGAAGTCTTGCTTCAGTGCAGAAACACTTCAGAAATTATTGAAGGGAAAAAGCTACAAGAAGATAAAATAATATGAAATAAGATTTTCTTCTTCAGGCAGCTATCTTCTTCTTCTTCTTCAAAAGGCTTTGAGTGAAGATCTTCCTGTAGGCAGGAGAACTCAGGTTGAAGAAGAGTGAAGAACTAAAGCTTCTTCTCAGTTAGATGTGAATGAGCTGAGAGCAGTTGGAGACTGTAAGCTTTTAAGCTTGAATGTAGCTGTTAGCTTTTGAATTCCTTTTTCCTGGATGAACTTGATTTTTGCTATGTGGACTAGTTCATTTCTTTCCTCAAGGAGGTCTTTATATAGCAGCAGCAGCAACGGCTCTTACTTGAGTTTGAATCTTGACTTCTTCTGAACTCTGCAAGCTGGGCTGTAAAAAGCATAAAGCAAAACAAAAATACTGCAGACAGATATCCTATATTAGGATAAAGCATTCTAAGAAGCTGCAAATACTTCTGATGAAATAATATAAGAGAAAGTCATATCAGAAAAGACTCTTTACAGCCAAGGAAGACTTTTTGAGTCTAACGGCTATAAAGGACAGCCTGGCAGAAATCATATCTCAGCTATAAGACAAACAACTTTGTCAGAAAAGATTAGCTCATGCATAAAGAATTGAACTGATATTGCATGGAAATAATATCACAATTTACTCAGATAATCTTTTATAAAAATATGCCAAAATAAACATGAAATTAGTCACATCATAGAAGACGACAAAACTATTTTAAAACATACATCAAAACGTCGAACGACCCTCGGAGATCGTCGACCGACGCACGGAGATCGTCGACCTATCGGACAGATAGTCGAACGATCCAGATAGTCGAACTATCAAAGAAGATAGTCGAACTACCTCAGCAGATAGTCGACCTATCAGAACAGATAGTCGAGCTATCAGATAGTCGATCTATCCGGACAGATAGTCGAACTACCAAAAAAAAACAGGTAGTCGACCTATCAAACAGATAGTCGACCTATCACAGAAAACAGATAGTCGACCTATCAACAGATAGTCGACCTATCAAAAGATAGTCGACCTATCAAAAGATAGTCGAGCTATCAGATAGTTGAACTATCAGGACAGATAGTCGAACTACCAACGCAGACAGAACGTCGACCAACTGATAGACGATCGTCGATCAGCCGATAGACGATAGTCGAGCGACGTTCGACTATAGTCGAACGAAAAACTACTTAACCAAATATTCATCTGGAAAAGCAATTCTACGCAACTAGAGAATCTAACCTATCAACTAACCTTTTCCCATAGATAAATCTTGGGTCTAGAGACAGAAAGAGAAGACTGAACTCAAATCAAAACCTAGGGTTCCAACATAAACCACTAGACTTGGCTACTCCACTATCTCGGATTGAAAACCAATCCTACGTCTCGGAACCAAGTTCCTAGAATATCGATCCAAATGGATCTACACTCGAAAGATAAAACTTCCTACAACTCGGAGAGTATATCCTACAAGAATTGATAATCAAAAATTGAAAATACAAACAAATGATCTTCGAATCTTGAGATGTTTTGGATGGATTGAGAGTTGCGTCTATATCAGATTTGTTGAAGAAGAACTCACGGCTAGAACTAGATCTGAGGATTTTCTTTTGACTTCACCCGATCGGAACGTTGATGGAGAAAGAGAAACTATCACGATCAGGAAATCAACCTTTTTCTAAATCCTTTGAATTGGAAACCCTAGCTCTTGCACGAAGATGACCAGCGGCGGGTCTCGTTTTGGAAAGAAAGAGAGAGAGAGAGAGAGAGAGAGGATTCAGCGACTTGAGAAAAATATATGACGGCGTGTAAATCCTTCGTATTCTTGGTATTAGGGTTAGTCGATTGACATGACTTTATATATGATCTCTCTAACAGTCATAATTAGTCTTAATGACGTACACGTTGACCAGTCACATCAAGTGATTTTAAAATCCCGTCATTCTAGACTTAACAGAAATTGTGCAGAAAATGACTTACGTTTCTCGAGAAGAATGATATTTCTTGAGAAGTAATGTTTATTACTCGAGAAGAAGACAGAGGATTACTCGAGACAACATTTCTGCTAAAAGGAACTTCAGTTCTCGAGAAAGAAGAATACTACTCGAAAACTAAGAATTGCTTCTCGAGAAAAGGCAGCCAATGGCGTTGAGTCAGGTCTTAGCACTCAACGCTTTTACTGTTGAGTACTCGAGTACTGTCTGAATTTCCTGAGAACAAAGAAACGGATTACTCAAGAACGAGAATTGATTTATCGAGAGAAGGAAAGTTTCTCGAGAACTAGGAATAGCATTTCTCGAGAACTAAGAGTTGTTCTCGAGAACTACACTTAGAAAATTTTCTGATATAACAAATCAGTACTAGAGAAGTAGAGAAAGAGTCTACTCGAGAACTAAACTTAGTTTCTCGAGAACTAAGTTAGCACTACTCGAGAACTAAGGATAATACTCGAATAATGTTACTGACTACTCGAGAACTCTCAAATATACTACTCCAGAACTAAACTTCTATTTCTCGAGAACTAAAGGACTACTCGAGTAATGGACTTAGAGAATTTCTGTTTTTAATAGAACTTTTCTTCTGACTAAGCTCAACACCGACATCTCATCTCTTGATCCAAGTGCTTGAAAATGAAGTGTATCCCAATAGAGAGGCTACACATGAGTCAACACCTTGGATCACATAATGAGGTATTACATTGTATGGTCCTGTTTTTATGACCCACTTCAGACTGACATTGGTCTACACTTAGCAATAAAGTCCTGCAAACTCAACTAAAATAGAGGATCAAATACAACTTAATTCATCTAAGTTCAAGGGTGACTTCATGCAAATCTGGGTTATTGTGGAGGCAATACCCAACAATCTTCCCATATTTCTAGAAGTCAGAACCCTCTACACTAAGGTGAATTATATCACAATAAAAAGAACTGGAGATGAAAAGTTGAGAATACAAAGAAATGCAAGAAATAAAGATAGACACATAATTATCAAAACTAGAGTTTATATAATCAGAATAGTTTCAGATTTCAAGTCTACATTCATTCAATCCATATTCTCAACATCCAAAAATACAGTCCTAGCTCTGATGTTGTTGATGATGTAGCTTTTTAGACTTCTCTTGTTGCCTCCTGAAATAGCTGAATGGCTTTGGGTAGTACTTAGGTGGTCTTGGGGGTGCCTTGGGATTATTTTTGCCATACTCTCTGTCATAGATCCTTCTCTTTGTCATGGATTTCTCATAGAGGTCCCATTCAGTAGAACTGTAATGGGTAGATCTGCTTTCATTATAATTCATTGCCAGCTTCAAAGTATCTAAAATCTAAGTCTTGGAAATGGGGCTCCAGATTTCAGCAAATTCTTGGGCTTTCCTCTTCTCTGTCTCTGGATTAGGAACTGATTTAGAGGCAGAGGGACCTTCACCATATTTTCTTTTCTTAGGAATGTGAACTTCAGGTAAGTCCTGGGAAATAATATCACCCCACACTTGAGTGTAAGAATCTGGAGGAATAGTCTCATCAGAAGGTCTAGGAGAGAATGTAGGCATAGGAGCAGGAACAGGTATCTGAGCAGATAGGCAGACTGAGTTTCAGCAAGAGGATTGAGATGATGAGGAATAATATTTGGATCTGCTTGAAACTCTAGAAATATTTGATTGTGTATCCAGACTGCTGTATCATATGTATGAAATTTGACAGACTGGATTTGGGCAAGCACATCCTTGTTGACTTCTGTTAACTTTTCAGTCCAAAGAGCATGAGCATTTATAGTGAATTCATCTTCAAGTTTGGCTACATGTTCTTTTACTTGAGTCTCCCCCTTTCTGATTTCTATACAGAGAGAGCTTATTATATCATATTTAAAGGTGCCAACTTCCTCACATACCTTCATAACATTTTCTTGGCCTTTCTTCTCAAGAAAAATCTGATTGTTTGCTAGAGTTATGCATTGATTCATCACTTCACCAACACTTATAAAAGTGTGGTCTAAGGCTTTCCCACCAATCTGAAATAGATGTTTTAGTTGATCAGTGTTATGTTGAATTTCTGCAAATCCTCTGCTCATCTCCTTTTCAAGAGCAGTGACTTGAGTTTGCACTGATAGCAAGGAATCATCAAAATGCTTTCTTTGGTCAGCTAACATCTGTTCAATTTTACGTAAAATATCAGAAGAACTGGTAGAAGCAAAAAAGTATCAATAGCAGTAGCAGTGGAAGTAACAGGAGGAGAAGGAACTTTCCATGGAGGAATTTCTTCAATTACCACAGAGCTTGGAGCTCTCTTGGTGTGATCAGGAACAGTTTCTTCTTCTACATCAGTAAAGATAGGAAGAGAGAAATTTAAGTTCCTCAAAGCTTGTTCAACTGGTTCTGGAGAACCTTGGTCATCATCAGAGAGGAGGATAGTGTCTTGCTTGTCTTGATTAGAAGGTTCTGAGGCAGCAGGAGGTGACTTTGAAGACTGTACTGGTGAAGCAGTAGGGGCTGGAGATGGAGTTTTATCTTGAGTTTGTACCTGAGATGGCTCCTTTTCAGCAAGTTCCTCTATCATTCTATCAATATCTTCTGATGTGGATAAGAGAGTATCCTGAACTTGTTCATCTGTATGTAGTGCTGTAGAAATGTCTGGATGAGGAGATCTGACTAGAGAGGAGGAAGGAATTCTGACAGCAGGAGCAGAGGAGACAAGCTCCCCCTCAATTGCTACACCATCAGTATGAGCAATTTCAGGATGAGAGGGAGATGGGATCCTGTCCTCTGAGGCAGGGGCTTCTGAAATCTTAGAAGCCTGAGATGGATTCTGCAATCTGACTTCCCATCTTTGAATGGAAGTAATAGAAATTTTCTTCATATAGTGGATGGGAGTACCCTTTGAGGTGTCAAAAACTTGAGGATTTATCTCATGAAGCATTAGAGATATAATCCTTGCAAAGTTTGGAGCCTTTATGCTCTCCCTTATTTTATCCAGAATCATAAATCCAAACTGAAATTTCTTTCAGCAAACTATTGCTGTGAGAACTGTAAATAAATCATAAGAAATAAATCTGATAGAGCCTGTCCAGCACCAGAGTATCTTCCCAATGATGTCTACCAGCAGCTTACTTTCAGGAGTTAGGTAAGGCCTTCTGACAGAAGAAGCTTCAGAGGAAATGCCACAAAAATAGCAGGCTCTGTCATTGTCTTCCACAGTTAGGTCTTCCTCTTCATCTAAAACTGACATCTTTAGCAGTTGAGAGAAAATAGTCTTATTCAACTTAATCTTGATACCTCTGACCTTAGAATTTAGGACTTTCCCATTTCCCTTTATCTTGATATTCTTGAAAAATTCTTCAACCTCAGAAAATAGAATTCGGCAGGGTTCTTGAAGTACAAATGACAAACCTGCACTTTCGAGAAGCAGCAACACGTTCTTGAAATCATCTGACAGTTCTGATATTCCGTCAACGACTAATTCACTTCCAACACTGATTTTTGATTGCGGTGCCATGGATTTTTTTTAGAATTAGAGAGAGCGGCAGGGAGAAGATGACGACTCTGGTTCAGCGGCGGAAGATGAAGCGACTATTCGGAAATCCATGGCACCGCAATCCGGGAGCTTAGAGCGAAACAGAGTCGTCATTCTTCCGCCGCTATTCGGAAATCCATGGCACCGCAATCAAAAATCAGTGTTGGAAGTGAATTAGTCGGGAACTCTGGTTCATCCGGGAGCTTAGAGCGAAACAGAAGAATTCGGAAAATTTCGAAAATTGAAGAGTCATTTCTCGAGTGGAGACTTAGTTCTCGAGAAATGAATGACTGCTTCTCGAGAAGTCAGAACCTATTTATCGAGTGATGATTTTACTTCTCGAGAATAAAGTTATTACTCGAGTAATGATACTCGAGTGAGATACTTCTGTTTCTCGAGAAGAAGAAAAGTACTCGAGTAATTATAGTGCACTTCCCAAGAAGTCATTCTATTTCCCGAGAAATCAAGTCCACTTAGAGAAACTTCTAACCTTTTTGGCTTGTTCTTAAATTTTGAGCCTTGAGATGATCCCACCTTGTCTATTCCTCCTTGTTGAGCATGCCAAGTTCAGTTTTTAAGAAGTTGAATTTGGTCTCGTCCAGCGGCTTGGTGAAAATATATACAACTTGCCTGTCTATAGGAACATATTGCAGATCCACATCCCCTTGCTCCACATGCTCCCGGATGAAGTGATATCTTTTCTCGATGTGCTTTGTCCGGCTGTGCGAGACTGGGTTGTTGGCAATTGCTATTGCGTTGGAGGAGTCACAAAACATTGGAATGTTTTTGACCTTCATGTTATAGTCTTCCAGCTGATTTTTCAGCCAAAGCAACTATGCACAACAACTGCCTGCAGAAATATATTCTGACTCGGTCGTTGAGATTGCAACATAGTTTTGCTTTTTGCTGCTCCAGGAGATAAGTCTTCTTCCAAGGAATTGATATGTCCCGAAAGTGCTTTTCCTATCATCCTTACTATCTGCAAAATCAGCATTTGAAAAACCAATTAGCTCGTTGTCATTACTTTTTGGGTACCATAAGCCAAGATTTGGCGTACCTTTAAGGTATCTCAAAATCCTCTTTTCAGCAGCGTAGTGAGATTCCTTACAGTTCACTTGAAATCTAGCACAGACACATGTAGAGAACATTATATCTGGTCTACTAGCAGTAAGGTAGAGCAAAGATCCAACTATGCTTCTGTACTTGGTTTCATCAAAAGGCTTCCCTTTCTCATCCTTGTCCAAACACATGGTTGAACCCATTGGAGTTCTCATGGAGGTTGCGTTTTCCATTCTAAATTTCTTAATTAGCTCTTTGGTGAACTTGGTCTGACAGATGAAAATTCCACCTTCAGATTGTTTCACATGAAGCCCTAAGAAATACTTCAGCTCTCCCATGCTGCTCATTTCAAACTTCACTTGCATAAGTTTTGAGAACTTTTTGCAAAGGTTGTCGTCAGTAGAGCCAAATATAATATCGTCGACATAGATCTGTACTAGCAAAATCTTGTCGTTTATTTCCCTGAGAAATAATGTCTTATCTATCTAAACCCTTGTGAACTTGTTCTCAAAGAGAAAACTAGATAGAGTTTCATACCAAGCTCGAGGAGCTTGTTTCAAACTGTACAACTCTTTAGATAATAAATAAACGTAGTCAGGAAAGTTTGGATCAACAAAACCTGGGGGTTGTTCTACGTACACTTCTTCCTTTATGTCACCATTAAGGAAGGCGGACTTCACGTCCATTTGATAGATTGTGAAGCCTTTTAGTGCAGCATAAGCTAAGAACAACCTAATTGCCTCCAGCCTAGCCACTGGAGCATATGTCTGGTCGAAGTCGATTCCTTCTTCTTGACGATATCCTTTGGCAATGAGTCTGGATTTGTTCTTTACGATTGTTCCATCTTCGTCCATCTTGTTCCTGTAGAACCATTTTGTCCCGATGACATTCTTACCTTTGGGTCGGGGAACAAGTTTACAAACTTTGCAGTGCTTGAACTAGTTCAGTTCCTCTTCCATGGGCAAGATCAATGATGCGTCCGAGCTTTCTTCCTCAAACTTCTTTGGTTCAACCTGTGAGAGGAAACTTAAATATAAATTTTCATTAGTTGTACCTCTACGAGTTCTGACACCATCCAGGGGATCTCCTATGATTTGGTCCATTGGGTGATCCTTCAGATGTCTGAGCTCTAGGTTCCTTGTATCTGGAACTTTAACCACTGGAGAGACTTCATCAACTTGGACTACTTCTTCAACTTGATCATCTACCTCTCCAATAGGAGTTGGAGTGGTGATCTTGATGAATTTTTCACCTTCGCTTTTATTAGGTTCATCCAAGCTAACTTCTTTCAACTTTGTACCTGCATCTTCAACAAGCACACTAGAAGAGTTGCTTTGCAGCAAACTCGTCTCATCAAATACAACATGTATTGATTCCTATACAACAAGAGTTTTTCTTTTAAATATCCTATATGCCTTACTATAGCTGCTATATCCTACAAAAATACTTTCAAAACTCTTCTCACTAAACTTAGTAGTGTGATTCTTACCATTGTTAAGCACGAAGCATTTACAACCGAAAATTCTAAAGTATGAAACAGTTGGTTTCCTGCCCTTTAAAAGTTCGTAAGGTGTCTTATCATGATTCTTATTTATGAGTGCTCGATTTTTCACGTGACATGCAGTGTTGACGGCTTCTGCCCAGAAGTACTCCGGTAGTGAAGCATCACTCAACATAGTCCTGCAGGCCTCTATGAGTGTTCTGTTCCTTCTCTCAGCTACTCCATTTTGCTGTGGAGTACGAGGAGAGGAAAACTCATGAAAGATACCTAGGCTTCCATAAAATTGTGTCATGGCCCTAGAATTGAATTTAGTTCTATTATCACTTCTGATCTTGACTACGGAACAATTATATTCATTCTGGATCTGCCTAACAAAATTCGTAAAGACATCAAAGGTATCTGACTTGTGTTTCAGAAAGAACACCCACGCAAAGCGCGAGTAGTCATCAACAATAACCAATGTATATTCCTTGCCTCCAAAACTTCTAATTTGTAGTGGACCGAACAAGTCCATATGAAGTAGATATAGACATCTATTTGAATCTTTGCCAATAATGCTTTTAAAAGTAGCTCTCGTTTGCTTGCCTTTCACACAAGCATGACAAGGTCTATCTTTGACGTGCTTGACCTTTGGGGAATCACGTACCAGGTTTAGTGAAAATAATTTGTTAATAGTTTTAAAATTAATATGTGCTAATCTCTTGTGCCATTGGTCAATAAGAGACACACTATCTTTGGCTAAAAAGCACACTGGTGTAGAAGAATCTATATAAATGAAATTTAAACAAAATATATTCCTGCTTCAAGTGCCGGATAGAATCGTTTCCATATTGTCCACGGACTTTATCAAGCACATGTCTGCATGGAACTCTAATATGTATCCTTTGTCGTATTGTTGGCTTATGTTTATGAGATTGTGTTCCAATCCCTTGACAAAAGCTACATCCGAAAAGGATACACTACCGTTAGTGATCATACCGTAGCCTTTAGTTATTCCTCGGTCTGAACCTCCAAAGATAACCTTTGGTCCGTTCAACATTGGAGAATAGTTTTGAAGGAGGCTTCTTGTCCCGGTCATGTGTCGAGAGCATCCACTGTCCAAATACCAGATTGGCGTTTTGGGTGCCTTTGGACATTCCTGCAATCATAATCAGTTTGCCTTAGGAACCCAATCACATTTGGGTCCTTGGTCTCGTGTTAGAACACTCCCCCTACGAGGATTAGCAGTATGAGTGGTCATTCTCATGTTGCAAACCTGAGGGGTAGCAACCTTTCTTGGATTAAACCAACAATCGATGACAAAATGACCAATTTTGCCACAACACCAACAGTCGAACCTGTTGTATCTTTGCCTTAGGTACTCCTTCTTGACCTTCTGAGATGGTGGTCTAGCAGGGGTTGCATTCTTGGAAGAGGAGGCTTCATGATGATAGCAATCACATGATCTCTTCTCCTTTGCAGGATTTTCTACAATGAGTTTTTCTTTTGGTGCTTCCTTGAAGTTGTAACCATGATTATAAGGACCATAGCCCTGAAGAATGACTTCTTCATAAAGTGCCTTAAAGAAACTCTCACCAAAGTTTCTAGGGCAAGTCCATCTTTGGTAACGAGACTTTGGCTTCACATAAGTAGGCCCGGTCAAGTGGCCGTAGGATGAGTCCAAATCAAACTTATTCGTTGGAAAAATGACTTTCTTAAAAATAGTTTGATCTAGAGGGGCCTTCCCTTTTTCTTTGGCCGAGGCCTTCTTGGCGGCCTTATTCTTTCTCTGAGTCTTATTCCTCCTAGAAGATTTACAAGGAGGTTCTACAAGGCCTAGCCCAAATCCTTTGGCATTAGCTGAGAATTCAGCAACGAGAGGAAGGACGGTCTTAGGCATTGAGAAACTTTCAACAAGTTTCTTTTCAGCACCGAGTTGTTCTTCCAACTCTTTGATGATTTTCTCTTTAAGGTCGAGGAGCTCTAGAGCCTTATTATATTCTTCAATAGTGTTATTGAAGTTCTCCTGTAGTGAGTCAGTCTTAGCGACTTCCTCTCTCAAGGTTCTCTCTTTAGCTCTTAGAGACTTTATCTCTTTAGCTTGAGTTTTCACGACTCGTCGAAATTTGTCGTAAGCGTTGATTAACTCTTTGTATTGGGCCATGAGCTCAGACTCATCGTTAGAAGTGTTGTCCTCATTACCATGTTTAGAAACTTCAGATTCAGAAAGTGAGGTATGATAAATTACCTTCCCAGTGAACTGGGGCTCTTCTTCATCGTCTGTCTGAGCCATAAGCCCAAAGTAGGCTTCCTCATTTTCACTTGACTCAGATGAGTCAGAGTCACTAAGAGTCTTGCCCTTCTTGGCTATGAGGCTCTTCTCTGTCCTCTTCTTGTTGTAGGAGGACTTCTTTTCTTCTCTCTTTCCACCCTCTTTCTTCTTGTGAGGGCAATCAGCAATGACGTGACCTGGCTTGTTACAACAATAATAAACCATGTCAGTCGAAATATGTTTGTTTTGTTTAGAACCATACCTGTCGTGGCTGCTTGAGCCTTTTCTGTACCGATCACCGTCATGTCGTGATCTTCTGTGAGAGGCATCCTTACCTTTCCATTGCTTCTTCTTGTTCAAGAATTTCTTGAACTGTTTTGAGAGTAGAGAGAACTCTCCTTCAGATAGCTCTGAGCCTGACGTGCTTGGCTCAGATGATTCCACTTCACTCTCTTCTAGAGTAGGTGCAGGTGTGACAACTTTGCCCTTTCTTGAACTGTATGCCTTTAATGCAACCAACTTTTTTTTGAAGACAAATGACTTTTCTCTTCTTTAGCCTTTCTGGAGTTGATCTGTAGTTCATAGTACATTAGCTTGCCAAAGAGATTATGTGGGTCTGTCTCAACTAGTTTGCCAAACTCCCGGATGGCACAGACTTTGTTGACCCATTCCTTTGTGAGAGACCTTAGAAACTTATCATTCAGCTTCTCATTAGTGAAGGCCCGACCATACACTCTTAGGCCGTTGACTATCTTGAAATTTTTTTCAAAAGTATCTGCAATGGTATCTTTTGGTTCTTGCCGGAAGGCTTCATACTTCTGATTCAGGAGGGACCTTCTATCATCCCTTACCTCTTCCGTCCCTTCCATTATGGTGACAAGAGACTTCCACATTTCCTTAAGAGATTGACAATGAATCAGGTTCTGCAGCATTGAGTCGTCGACTCCACTTGCTATTATATTTTTAGCTTTCTTGTCAGGTGAGACAAGTGCAATCTCGTCCTTGTCTAGATCCATTAATTTCTTAGGTACTTTCTTATTTGGATCTATAGTGGAGATGGTCATGGGAACGCGAGGACCTTCTTCAACAATCATGACGATCCAGGGATCCACAGCTTCCATTAAAAATTTAATCCTTTCTTTCCACATGAGAAAGTTGTTCTTGGTGCACAGAGAAAGCTTAGCAAAATCTTTACCCTTGTCCATGTTTGGCAAATTCTCAAGAGACAACTGAAGAGGAAATTGATCAAGGTGTAAACCTTTTAATGACCAACCTAGTTTTGATACCAATTAAAAGTGTTCAGTTGTCTACCTAAATCACCTAAACGGGGGGGGGGGGGGGGTGAATAAGTGAGTTGTGCGTCTATTTGCGGAATAAAAATTTAGCGATCTTTGCACAAAAACCAACCAATCAAACACAGACAACAAACAGATTTATAGTGGTTCCCCAACCTTGGGTACGTCTACTTTCCCTCACCGATCTAGTAAACCACTAGACTCGGCTACTCCACTATCTCGGATTGAAAACCAATCCTACGTCTCGGAACCAAGTTCCTACAATTTCGATCCAAATGGATCTACACTCGGAAGATAAAACTTCCTACAACTCGGAGAAAATCTCCTACAAGAATTGATAATCAAAAATTGAAAATACAAACAAATGATCTTCGAATCTTGAGATGTTCTGGCTAGATCTTCTTCTTTGAGAGTTACGGCTTTATCAGATTTGTTGAAGAAGAACTCACGGCTAGAACTAGATCTGAAGATTTTCTTTTGACTTCACCCGATCGGAACGTTGATGGAGAAAGAGAAACTATCACGATCAGGAAATCAACCTTTTTCTGAATCCTTTGAATTGGAAACCCTAACTCTTGCACGAAGATGACCGACGGCGGCGACAGGTCTCGTTTTGGAAAGAAAGAGAGAGAGAGAGAGGATTCAGCGACTTGAGAAAAATATATGACGGCGTGTAGATCCTTCGTATTCTTGGTATTAGGGTTTGTCGATTGACATGACTTTATATAGGATCTCTCTAATAGTCATAATTAGTCTTAATGACGTACACGTGGACAAATCACATCAAGTGATTTGAAAATCCCGTCATTCTGGACTTAACAGAAATTGTGCAGAAAATGACTTACGTTTCACGAGAATAATGATATTTCTCGAGAAGTAATGTTTATTACTCGAGAAGAAGACAGAGGATTACTCGAGACAACATTTCTGCTAAACGGAACTTCAGTTCTCGAGAAAGAAGAATACTACTCGAAAACTAAGAATTGCTTCTCGAGAAAAGGCAGCCAATGGAGTTGAGTCAGATCTTAGCACTCAACGCTTTTACTGTTGAGTACTCGAGTATTGTCTGAATTTCCCGAGAACAAAAAAACGGATTACTCGAGAACGAGAATTGATTTATCGAGAGAAGGAAAGTTTCTCGAGAACTAGGAATAGCATTTCTCGAGAACTAAGAGTTATTCTCGAGAACTACACTTAGAAAATTTTCTGATATAACAAATCAGTACTCGAGAAGTAGAGAAAGAGTCTACTCGAGAACTAAACTTAGTTTCTCGAGAACTAAGTTAGCACTACTCGAGAACTAAGGATAATACTCGAATAATGTTACTGACTACTCGAGAACTCTCAAATATACTACTCGAGAACTAAACTTCTATTTCTCGAGAACTAAAGGACTACTCGAGTAATGGACTTAGAGAATTTCTGTTTTTAAGAGAACTTTTCTTCTGACTAAGCGCAACACCAACATCTCATCTCTTGATCCAAGTGCTTGAAAATGAAGTGTATCCCAATAGAGAGGCTACACATAAGTCAACACCTTGGATCACACAATGAGGAATTACATTGTATGGTCCTGTGTTTATGACCTACTGCAGGCTGACATTTGTCTACACTTAGCAATAAAGTCCTGAAAACACATAACTAAAATAGAGGATCAAATACAACTTAATTCATCTTAGTTCAAGGGTGAGGTCATGCAAATCTGGGTTATTGTGGATACAATACCCAATAGTTTCACAAGTACAAACTCGATTGAATTCAATTTTATCTAAAGCACAAAATTAATGTTCATTATTTTAGCGTTATATTTACATATAGTTTTATCTCCTTTATTCCATTTATCTTTGAGCTTTCCATGGTTATTTTCAACTACCTATCTAGGAGGAGTATACCGTTGCTCTACAAAAGCCTAGACTTCTATATCTAAAGTCATAAGAAAATATTGCATTCTAGTTCTCTAGTAGTTATAATCCATTTGAGTAAATAATGAAGGTATACTAATCCTTGTCCGTCATGAAAAGCGAAATTATGGAGCGCCATTATTCCCGGTTGTTAGACCATTCTAGAATAACTCACCTCTGATACCACTTGTTGAATCTGTTAACACTCTTAGGAGGGGGGATAAGGGTTTTAAAAACTTTTGAATCTAAGTAGAATTATAGTTGTAGGTTAAAAATATTTTACAAAATTATTTACTTAAATGTTGGATTTATGCTCTTGAGAAAAAACAGCTTCCATAGCGATGTAAACATGAGGGGTAGAGACTCTGTTGCTACCGCCAGTGGTAAGGGATATTGCGTGACATTAGTGACAGAGAATCACTTTTGCTTGAAATACAGTAAAACATAAATATGTATAGTAAAAACAGAGAATGAAATATTTTATATGAGCGAAAAGATTACAAAACTTGATCCCAATGACCCTTGGAATCGCGGAGGTCGTAAAACCCCTTTTAGTTTTCTATACTGACCCTTCTCTAAAGGATTGGTTGCTATCCTATATCTCCCCAGATAAGACATAGTCGCTACAACCCACAAAGAATTAACCCTAAGTCTCACAAGACATAGTCTCCAACTCCTGTGGCGAATTCACTACCAATAAAGAACAAGAGATATAAACAAACCATATGAAAATAAAAATTCCCTTAATAGTATAACTCGACAATGTGGTCGAAGGAATGTCAAAGAGATTGTCGGAGTCGATGCGTGCAACCTTCGTGTAGAGTGATGAATCCTCCTTTGAGCTTTTGGCTTTCTTGAGCGGTGCTGGGAGTTCTCTCTGCTTCGGGGAAGAGGGCTCTCACGAAATATCTAGGTTATGTCTCTGTTTCGTGTCTTCGTGAAAGGAGGAGAACTGCTCTTTAAATAAACTCAGATTCTAGCGGTAACATTAGAGTTACCGCAGTACGATAGCCTATAAGGGAAGTCAGTGGTACATGTATTGAGCCCAACATGGTTATCGTGCTGCTCTAATTTAAGCAACCCATCTTATCGCACTACGGTAAGTACTACCGGGCCACATTAGCAATATAGCCTCTCCACCGTCATATCTGCTTCCCCATTTTACCCTCAATCAGCTGTGGGATGGCGGGTCTTCCAAAAGTTACCGCCGAGCGTTAGTAGTTACCGTGCCACAGTAGAACTTGCTAAGTATGGCTTTGGCTGACCTTCCTTTCATGCCGATTTTCCTGTCTTGACGATATTTCCTTTTTAGGCGATAATATCGCCAACGGTAGAAGTTTACCCGCCATGCTAGCACCTAATTCAAAGCACCATCTTCATCATTTTGAATTGCATACATAGGAATATTGAACATGTAGTTCCTGCACACAATAAACACATGACAAGCATGATCAATTACACAATGTGTTTTGTTATTCTCAAACTACGATATGCATTACTCATGTTCTAACAAGGAACACTAACTGGTTCCCTACCTCAAATCCCCTAGTATAGGACCCTATACTCAGATTCCATAGAGGAATCCCACCTTAGGTTCAATAAGGTAACCCTATAAACTCAGATTCAACAAGTGAATCCTATAAGGGCGATTTAAACGAGTTGTTACGAAAATCTTAGACTCAATAAAATGGATCTTGAAAGTTGAGTTTTCTTGAAGCTTGAAATAGAAGAATTGTAAATTTGACTTCCTCCTGAACTAAGACTTCAGATCTTTAACAGATAAGTCTTCTTGAAGCTTGAGAAAATAGAGAGTTAAAAATAACAACTTCCTCTTAATAAAAGGATTTCATATTTTGAAATAATCAACTCCTCTAAAAGTATCAACTTGATGTGAGGGAGAGGAGATTACTTGAATTTGAGTGTCGATCAAATATTTGATCAGAAGTTGAGAGATTCTAGCTTGCTTGCTTAATTGAAGATTAGATTAGAAGATTAAAGTGATTCTTGAGCAACATGTTTGCAATTCACGACGTAGATTTACTTCATCGATTCTTAGAGCTACGTTTCTCGGGATTTTTGGAAACTATGGTCATCAAACTCGAAAAGACGAACAACAATAATTTACTTAATCAATTGTTAGAGCTTGCAGATTTCCAGGTTAAAGCACAACTTTTTCTTGATTAATAGATCTATGATTCTTCGATATGATTTTGCAAAGATGATTCGTTGGATATGATTTGTGAAATTAGGGTTCGCTCATTTCTGCCATAGATTCTTCCGTATTTATAAGCGAGAAAGGATCTAATGGCTAAATTGAAATCATTCTGATGATTGGATGTGTCCATGACAGCTAAAATGATTGGAGCAATTAGCAACACATGACAATTTGAAATTTGGAAGCAGCCTAAAAACAATCTCATTGATATTGATCTCGTCGATATGCACTGTTTATCTTCCAGTCAATATGAGTCTTCTAGTCGATATAAGCCTTCAAGTTGATATAGAACTTCTAGTCGATATTGAACTTACATTCGAGATTATACTTCCAGTCGATATTGAACTTCTAGTTGATATTGAACTTATAGTCAATATTGAACTTCTAGTCGATATTAAGCTTACAGTCGATGATAGACCTTCTAATTGACATTGAACTTGTCGACAAACCTTCAAGTTGATATTGAACTTGTCAAACAGAATTGTAGTCGACAAACTGAGCTTGTCGACACCCTATCAAGTCGATATTGTACTTAGGTAGATTTTTTGATTTTGTGAATATAAGTTCAATTCACCAAATGATTCTTGAGACGTTTGTAAATGCTTAAAGAGATTAAGTGACAAGGGTAACATAATCTAGAGCTTATGTTGACATAATGTTTGCACAATGTGGAATTATATTGGCAAAACTATGTCTATTGACACTATGCATAGCCCTATGCTAACCTTGCACTAGATTATACCTAAAACATCAGAATTAAGACATTCATCAAATACAAAATGAGTTTATCTTTATCCCGTGAACTTCTTAAAATCAGGATAATTGTCGGTAAATTTCCCAACAAAATCACACATTTTTTAATCTAACTTCTTGTGAAATAAAATTATACTTTTCTTTGTCTTATGATCTTGATTTTATTTCAGCTGCAAAATGTTTTAGTTAATATTTTCAATCAAGTCTTTAAATCAAAATATATTATAAATTACTTTTGTGTTCAATAACTCGTATGTTTCAATTTCCGTGATCTAGAGTCGAGAAGTAGGACCTACCACTGACGGTAGTGAATACAAATTAAACACCGCAATTTTCTAAATAGAAATCTTCATTATAATCTTTTTTGAAATATTAAAATATAGTTTCTATAAGATATTCCAAAACTTCTTTAATTAACATTAATATTTTTATATAAGATTAAATTTCATAAAACCTTTATTCACCCCCTTTAATGACACCTAAAGATCCAACAAGTGGTATAAGAGGCAATTTATTCCAAAATGGTCTCATAACCGAGAATAATGACTCTTCATGATTTCACATTCATTAAAGGAGATAAAATTTTATTAATGAAAAATCATTAGTACCATCTTTATTTCATGGTATAAACTATAAAAGGTGGAGAATATTAATGGAATTTTGTTTATATTCTTGGTTGTATAAGTTTGGAACAATATAACTTAAAAGCCCCAAGTGTCTTAAATAGGAATGAAGGTTCGTTAAATGCTAAAGTGATGAATAGTTAATTTTGCGGGCATGATCAAAGTATTTTCAAACTTATTTATACTCTTCCTACCGCTTATGAAATATAGAATTTTCTTGAAAACACTTATGATTTCTGCTAACACGGTATGGAGTGCACTTCAAAGGGAATATAAGAAGATAACGCAAAAAGGGGTCAGAAAGATGGAAACTTATCTATGGAAGAGGAAAGCCAAAAAGATGTGAAGGAAATTTTATGTTCAAATCCCGTCTCTTCCAAAAATGTTGTAAGTAAATCAAATTCTCTTCTTATTTCTAATTCTTTTGCTACATTACAAGTACAAAAAAATTCCTAAACATAAAATAAAGAAATTGGAAAATGTTGATTCCAAATTATATTTAGAAAATAAAACTTTTAAAACAAATGCTAATATAGAATCTAATTTTGATGTGACTAGTTCTCTTTTAGCATCTTTTCACAAAATTGCTAAACTTGCATTGATTGTACTTTACATAAATAAAAATTCAAGGTTTTTGAAAAATTGCTTATTTCGAAAGAGCATATTAAAAAATTAGCAAATGAAAATATTGCTCTATAAGATTAATTAGAATCATTAAAATTGTTTATTTAAAAGTGTTCAAGTAATAAAAAATCTCGTATTCCTTGATGGGGTCGGGTCACCCAAAATTTATAGGAATTTTGGGTTGTAAATATCAAAATTCCCATGCCCCCGCTAACGAAGTGGGATTTTAGGAAAAAACCAACTCATGTGTGATTCGATCGCTCGATCCTCTTGCGATTCGCGTTCCAACCGACAAAAACAACCGCGTGGGCAATCTAGATCACTACAACAACAGCCGCCTCCAATCGCGCTCCCATGGCCGGCCACTCGGCCGACTGCTTATGGACACATGCCCTCGGAGCGCAGCGGAAAGGACCCGGGGTCGGCCTTAAGATCAGCCATTGTCGTGCTAAGAGGCCGCCCAAAAGAAGCCGCGCGGCTTGGGGCCGGCCTCCCGATCGTCCTCCTCGCATCCCATGGCTGCCCGCAAGTGGCCACAACCTGGTTCCTAGATGGCCACTCCGTGCCCCGCGGGCGGCTGTGACCACAGCCCACCTCCCGGACGACCACTCCGCCCCTGAGGCCACTTGCGAGAGGCCACAAGGGTTTGCGACCGACCGAGATCTTAGCACCCCGCGGCCAAGGGCTACGACCATTCTCGTGCCCGGCCGCTGTGCACCCTACGACCGCCCGCTAGCAGCCACGGGGGCCGCGACCGGCCTTCTAGGAGTCTTCTCTATGCCCCGCGACCGGCCTCCCCACCGATTGCTCCGTGCCACGCAGCCGGCTTCCCGGCCTATCGCTCCCCGCCCTGTAGCCTCCCACGCACGGCATCAAGGGCCTCAACCAGCCTCCTGTCCAGCCACATCGCGCGGGCTTCCTCCTGCAATGGCCATCCATCATCGGTGAACACTGCCAGCCTAGTCTTCCTCCGTTGTCCGATTGTTCCTATGCGATCTTCGTCGTCTGATGCACGGATAACCGTCTATGTAATTAACATTCTAACCACTAGTAATTGGTGTGTGCGCGATAAATACATTTTGATATCTCAAAGGTCATGATGATAATGATATCTCACACAGGTAGAATGCCCACACATGAAGGAAAATCGCACGACCGCGCATTTTGCACAGAATTCATGTAAGAACTTGGGATTTACCCACCTACATTCCAATCTAGATCTCTGGGGCCAATTGCCACTGGTAAGCAAAACCTTTGCCCAAAATGTAAGAAAAGGTTATGAGGGGCACCATGTGCTCACCCTGATAAAGGTTGAACGTGCAATTACACACCAATAAGGGCTAAAAATCCTCTTCTTGTGCAAATCGTAATTAAGTGAAATATAAGTGATAAATAATCAAAAGTGGAGTGTTTTATGTGAAAACAAGCCCATATGTGTCCCAAAAACACTATATAATTTAGACTTGTCATACCCCCAAACTTAAATATTTGCTCGTCCCGCGCAAACAATCTTTCATAAAGAGCAGAAAAAAAACACGCTGACTAAGTAATTGAGCACATAGAGTACAATGCGAAGTCGCATGCACGTGTGCGTAGAAATTCTAGTAGAAAAATTCTTATACATACACATTAGCTTACAATTTCTAAGATGCGTTTCTACTTATTATGCCCACTCATAGTTAAAATTTCGATGAATCCTCAGGTCGTGCATCAGGAGAAAATAGCTCGGTCACTCAAAGGTATATTGCCAAAGGTCAGGACTCTGGACAACCTCCATTGAAATCCATCAATGTTGATGGCCATAGGCTTGCCCGTCCACACTCTCTCCATGACACTGGTTAAATTTACAATGCGAGTCAATAGGGCTTTCAATTACAAAGTAGGCTTAGGTTTACGGTGCAGTAGTCAAAATATAAATGCGGAGGCTTTACGCACCTAAACCAAAATGAGCTTGCACAACTTACTATCCCAACAAGTAATACAAATGTGTACACGATACCCCCAGACTTAAACAACATACTATGGGATGTGTGCACTACGTATTCCCAAATACACTTCCTTTTCAACATTTCATTCTTTTTTTTTTCAATATTCTTCTTTCAATTTTTTAGATTTTTCAAATTGCACTAAAAAACAATTTCAGCTTTATATTCCCAGAGACAGTGCCACCATAATAAAACATAAACCCAACACTCCCAATCTTCATTTGAAAAAAAATTTAATCTCGGATTTTAGAGTGTTCATAGGATGGTCGATTTGGCCTTGGTGAATGTATGGTGGAGATGAATCAACTAACAGGGTTAGGTACAAGTGGTGTCTGCAAGGATAGTGCATGCAGGACATGGTGCAAAAGCTCAACCGGTCCAAGAGATGACATATTTCATGCTCACAATCAAGAACTAACCTACACCCATCCTTTGAGAGTCGCTAGGGGCAAGTTCTAGCCATCAAGAAAGAATATGATTCCTTCCGATTCATGCAATACGACTCTAGTGACCATCTACACATACGGTACCATCAGATTCCACCAAATTCACAAACGACGAGTGTAGATTAAACAGTATTAACGTAAATAAAAAAATCATAAAACTAAATGCAAATGAAAAAGTTATTTCTACACAAAATTCTACATGGGAGCACTCGACTAGGAACACTACATGAGTTCACATGTTAATACTCAACTTAATCCTAAGGCAGCATAAAAATTTCAAAACAATATATATGAAAGTTTACAATTTTACTCAAAACGCATCGACGAGTAAGCCCACGCTCAAGTGGGTGTGTGTTGTGCGACAAAGCATGAATAATAAATTTTTAAAATTAAAAACTGAATTGAATGAATCTTTTAGTATGCACATGCTACGATGCACATGAATAGTGGGTTACATACTCTCTAGCTCTCCCCCAGATTTATAATGAACAATAATGAAATGATGAAAACAATTAATAACTAGAATAAAGATAAGGGGAGAGGTTACCCAAATGCTCAGCTAGTGAGCATACTGGAAGGTGCTGTAGACTACAAAATTGCAGCTTCTGTCCTCCAAGATAATGCCAACACCTGTGGGAAAATAACACCAAGCACAAAGAAATATATAGCAAATATAAGTGGATTTGAATAAAAATACTCAAAAGATCTGGGTTCTCTCCCGATAGCGCTTTTCTTTTATGTCCTTAAGCTGAACCAAATACCTGTATTATGGAATATATATATATATATATATATATATATATATATATATATATATATATAGTCCAAGCATAAGAACAAAAGTTAAAAGATCCTAATTATTATTATTACATCCTCGTCAAAATGATCAACTATACGTTGATTTAAAGTAGTAACTTGAAATAAATGAAAAGGGTTCGAAGACCCAGCAATAGCGGCAGATAGGAAGAGTGGCACTCCTCCATCCCCAAGTCTCCTCTTTCTTGATCTTTTTTATCCTAGTCTGCACATGTATACTTCATCAAAACACCTTTATACATGTCATTATCTCATATAAACTTTCAGTCATAAAAATTGAATCCTAATACACATTTACATAATTCTCTACAAACTTAAATAAATGCATTAGATAACAATGCATGACCACTACAATGTTATTTTTACTTGAAATGCAAATTGTATTACATTATAGTTATATATATTTTCTTGATATTTTCAAATCATGCTTAGAATTTTATCTTAAATTTTTTTCAATAAAATTGCATCTCTTGTACTTAAATTCAAACAACTTCATATAAGTGTAAAACACATTATATTTTGTGTTTCAAATCTCTAAAAGATATTCTTTTTAAGAATGCTTATAATATTTTCCGTTGTGTTTACTACTTGTGCTCAATCTTGACTATTTATTTTCTCAATAAGTGGTATAATATTTTTTTAACATGTGGTATTTTTTTTAAAAAAAGGCTTACTTTATTTTTTCACTAAACTATTATTCTCAATCATGTCTATATCTTTTTCCCAACAAGTAGCATCTATAAACTTTCACATTGTGTCCTATTTTCCTCAATATAGATCATTATTATTTTGCATACACTCACATCTAACTTATTGTGATACTATCCAAAAAGGTGGGTGAATAAAATTGCATAAATTTAATAATTTGAACCATTTATATGGGGCGGGGGTGGGGGTAATCACTTAGGAGGTGCATACATTCCCAGTGGCTCGATCATTACTAACCTTCCAATAAATGATCCCTAATTAATCATATAGCTATACACGCATCCCTACCAACTTTTAATAATAAACACAAGGGGCGAATAAATTGATAGATCTAATGAAATAGATATTTAGGGGGAGAAAATTATAAGTGGACACTTATGTAAGGGAGCATTCATATAGAAATAGTATGCATTATTGCATTTAAATCTATACTGCTAAAAGTATTCATTGCAGTATACATTATTATTATTCAGGCATATTGTTTATCACACTTATCTATAGCAATATGTATGAATAACAGTATGCATTATTGTTATTCATGCATATTGTTTTCCGCACTTATCTATAAAAATGTGGTCCACATCTTTTGATTTGAGAATAATAAATACCACGATATATTTGATTTAGTCTCTTATGTGTTTATAATATACGTGTCATAGAGGTACACGTAAATGCTGAATAAGAATAAGATAGAGAAGAAAAAACTCATCTCTGTAAGCTACCGCGATGCTGTAACATGTACTGCTGGCAATAGTGTATAGATAAAAAAGAAATGTCTTATTGACAAAAAGTGATAACATGCCATCGAGAAGAATTAACACTACACATGTTGACGAGAAGAGATAATGCCACGCGGTAACTTCTACCATCGGTGGTAGCTCTGTCAACGAAAAGGTAATGCCAGGGAGAAGCACAAAAGGAATGTCAACAAGAAGCATATACTTAACATGTTTTTATAACAACACGATAACTTTATCTCCTGATTGTAGTATATTGAAGGATCGTTAATCACTGACAGATTGAGTGCCAAATGGAAGAGATTCGATAGATCTGTGTGCATCAAGCTAACACGACGCACTCTCCATTACGTGGGGAAGTATCTGATCGTCCCTAAATGACAGAGAATGTATTCTATATCGGCCATGATCCATGAGCAGCATACATGCCATGTGAGGTGTCGTGGCCCTACCGTTAGTGGTAGATCTCTTGAATTATTTAAAGATTGGATTCCCTCCTTCTATTAAGAAGTTTTGTCAAACCATTGAAGCCACAACTTTGAATCTCTTGGGAGAGGCCCTTCTCTATATATTGAGAGGAATCCTTTGGGCAAACATGATCATCAAAATAAAAACATGATGGAGAAGTACTACAATGCATATTCAACATGAGCGATGGATGAATCAAGAACACTAATCTCTACACTGCCTTCATCACAACCTTAAGAAGATCTTCTAGGGAGTTTTTCATGATTATTTTTCTCTTTGTAATATATTTCTTCCTTTTACTCTTATCTGTTGTACCGTGGAGAAATCATACTGTGTGGACGTTAGATTCTGGGAAGGATTCCTTGAGAATTTCCCCACGGTTGTTATCGAGTAAGTCTTATGAGGCTTAAGGGAACTCGTCTGAGGAGGATTCTAGAATTCATTGCGTGTGTTGGGGACTAGGCCTAGATGTAGATCTGGGGGCGATTCAAGGCCTTATATGGTGAAAGATAGGCTAAAACCAATCGGTCCTTGGGAGAAGGGTCAGTATTGAAACAAAAAGGGGGTTTACATATTTCACCTCCATTTTTAACGTAATATAAATCAAACATTCTATAGTCTAACTTCCAGTGATGTAAATTTTCTTAATACATGGTTTATTTTTATTGCAGATATAAAAAGGATACAACACACACCAGAGGGTCGACAACCAGTCTACCAAAATAAAATAAGCTTCCCAAAATACATTTCTCGCAATTTTTCAAGCCTCACAACCTACCCATACCACATTTAACAAACAACTAGAAAAATGAATACCTCATCAGATGGCTAACCCAAGAAGAAAAAAGTACATGTAAGCGCACCCCCTACATCTAAAAAGTAAATCCGCAACTCCATCGACACGATGCACCACCCCCACAAAATGGAAATCTAGCAAAGTAACATATCAAAGGAAACAACAATCGCAAATACAAAGATAAACAAAAAATATCTGGCAACCAACAAAACAAAATACCATGCATGCAAAGTGTAAGGAACGAATTAAAACAAACCGGAAGTAGTTTAACTGAAACTTTATTATCCGAAAAAGGTATCTATTACAAAGGTATGGCCTCCCTTATATAAAATGGAGGAGAGAAGAGAGAATACAAATAATAGATGTGGGACTAAAAATTTACATGACACAAGCGGACTGTACAGACACAAACTGCATAAGCCGCGTGGTTAGACAAAAGGGCTAACCGCTCGGCAACTGCCAGAGAGAGAGAGATCGCCATGTGAGACCGCTAGACCGCCCGGTCTCCAAGTCGTTAGTGACAAACCGCTAGACCGCTTGGACCATAGACAACAACACACAACAACCAGACCGCTGAAGGGAAACCGCCAGACCGCACGGTCATCAACCCGCCAAGCCAGACCTCCAAACCGCCCGATCACCAACTTCAACACTCCCCCTCAAGCTGGAGCATATATATCGATCATGCCCAGCTTGTCACAAATATTAAAAAATGAGGCGGATACTGGCTTGGTGAAGATGTCAGCCAGCTCTTTATCAGAAGTGACAAAGGGAGTGCAAATTTGTTCCTTCAAAATCTCTTCACGAATGAAATGACAGTCGACCTCAATGTGCTTGGTTCTTTCATGGAAGACTGGATTTTTGGAGATGTATATGGCAGCCTTGTTGTCACATAACATAGGTAGAGGATGGTTGTAGACCTCTCCTAAATCTTGCATGAGAGCCCGTAGCCATTTTAACTCACAAGTGGTTGATGCCATACTCTGATACTCTGCTTCAGCACTGGACCTGGAAACAACACACTGCTTCTTGCTCTTCCAGCTTACCAGATTTCCCCCAATAAAGGTGCAGAAACCGGAGGTAGACTTGCGATCCCCTTTGTCATCAGCGTAACTCGCATCTGAGTATGCTTCAACCCTTAGATGACCATTCTTCTGAAAGAGTAATCCTTTCTCAGGGGCTGCTTTGACATACTCCAAGATCCGCAAGTCGGACTGTAGATGGCACTCCGTGGGTGGTTGCATGAATTGACTCACCTTGCCCACAACATAGGAAATGTCGGGCCTGGTCACTGTGAGATATATGAGCTTACAAACTAGATGCCTGTACCGCGTAGTATCTGAAAGAAGAGGCGAATCATCTGCCCAGGTTTTGTCTTCTCTAATAGCCATAGGGTATCAGGCAGGTTTGGCTCCAGTCAATCCAGCTTCTTTTAGAAGGTCAAGGGCATACTTACGCTGGGAGAGGACTAAGGAGTTGGGCTTCCGAGAGATTTTGATCCCAAAAAGTACTTTGGAGAGCCCATATCTTTCGTGACCAGATGTTGATGAAGATGCCGCTTTGTCAAGGCTACCCCTTTCTGGTCATCGCTAGTGAGAAGAATATCATCAACATACACAGCAAGAACCACCAGTCCCGAGAAGGTTTTGCGAATAAATAGAGAGTGATCGGCAGAGCTGCGCACAAAACCAACGGCCACCACAATGCCACTGAACTTGTCAAACCAAGCTCGAGGGCTCTGCTTGAGACCATAGATTGCCTTCTTCAGCCGGCATACTCATGTCTCCCCCTGAGCAATATACCCAGGAGGTTGCTCCATGTAGACGGCCTCCTGAAGATCACCATAAAGGAAGGCATTCTTTACATCAAGCTGGGAAATTGGCCAATCTTTATTGACCGCCATAGAGAGAAGGACCCGTATAGTGCTGAGACGAGCCACGGGAGAGAAGGTGTCAAAGTAATCAACCCCATAGGTCTGAGTAAAGCCCTTAGCAACAAGACGAGCCTTATAACGGTCCATAATGCCATCCGGGCTAAATTTGACCACAAAGACCCAGCGACAGCCAACAACATCAGTACCGAAGGGAGGAGGAACAAGAGTCCAGGTACCCTGCTCCGTTAGGGTCGCCATTTCCTCATCCATGGTCATCTTCCAGTGACGAATAGAAAGGGCCTCCTAGTAAGAACGAGGTGTGGCAGTGGCAGAGATAGCCAGTGCAAAGGCCCTGTGAGAAGAGGTAAGACGATAATATGAAATAATAGCAGCAAGGGGGTGTAGGGTACACGTCCGCACCCCTTTGTGAAGAGCTATAGGAAGATCCAGGTTGTCGGGTTCCTCGGCATCAAAAGCATCCCTGGCAGAGAGAGCTGGCCCGGGAGGAGAGAGCGACGGCAGCAGAGACGAGGGAGATGGAGGTGGAGAGAGAGGAGTGGATGGAGACAGAGTAGGGGTGGATATCGCAGGAGGAGACGAGAGAACGAAGGGAATAACAGGAGAATCAGAGGCTGGGGGAAGAGAAGAGGAAGCTTGGGGAAGAGAAGAGGATTCATCCGAGAAGTAGGAGGCATTCTCGAAGAAGGTAACGTCAGCGGAGACGAACTGCTTACGAAGAACAGGGTCAAAGCAACAGTAGCCTTTCTGAGTGGTGGTGTACCCCAGAAAGACACATTTGGTGGAGTGAGGGGAGAGCTTATCACGGGTGGCAGATGGGGCATGCACAAATGCAGTGCACCCAAAGGTTCGGAGAGGGAGAGGAAAAGGCTCCTTGCCCGGATACAGTATGGAGAATGGGGTTTTCCCGTGGAGAACTGAGGAGGGAATGCGATTGATGAGGTAGCAGGCAAGGAGAACAGCATAACCCCAATATGAGCGAGGGACATGCATCTGAGTCATCAATGTGCGAGCGACATCGAGGAGGTGACGGTTTTTGCGTTCCTCCACCCCATTCTGTTGGGATGTATAAACACAGCTTGTCTGATGAATAATGCCATGTTGCACACAAAAAGAGGAAAAAGCATGACTCAAGTATTCTTTAGCATTGTTAGAGCGAAATGTTTTAATAGAAATACCAAACTGATTTTTAATTAAATGATAAAAAGAGAGTCATACATCAAAAAGTGCAGAGCGATCTCATAAGAGATACACCCAAGTACATCTAGAAAAATCATCAATGAAAGTTATAAAATAAGAACTACCTCGACCAATGGTGAGGGTAGGAGCAGGTCCCCAGACATCGGAGTGGACTAGATCAAACAGACGAGTGGAGCCCCGACCTTGCTTCGGCGGGAAGGAGGAACGGTGATGCTTGCCAAGTTGACAAGCATCGCAGTTGAGAGGAGTACTGGAGGGAGGGAGGTGGGGTAGAAGCTGATGTAGAAGCCGTGGTGGAGGATGACCGAGATGGAGATACCATTGGAGAAGATCCGTACAAGAAGAAGAGAAGGCGGACAAAGCGGAAACGTTGTCGAGGAAGTAGAGGTCGCCACTCTAAGTCCCAGTAGCAATCGTCCGCTGGGAGCTCGGATCCTGAAAAGAACAAGAAGTCGGAGTAAACGTCACAGAACACTGAAGTTGCTTGCATAAAGAGGTAACCGATAATAGATTGTGCAGAAACTTGGGCACATAGAGAGTGTCCGCTAGTCGAAGGGACGGAGTAACATGAACCACTCCGACCCATGAACTGAGGAGGGAGAACCATCTGCAATGAGGACCGGGGGCAACCGATCATGCTGTTCGAGGAGAGAGAAGCACTGAGGATTGCCCGTCATGTGATTAGTTGCACCAGAGTCAATAAGCCATTTACCTTGAGTCACCACGTGGGCACTACCTGATGATGTGACCACGGAAGAAGACGGCTTGGAAGAGGAGGCGGAGGAGTCACTGGAGGGGCGAAGATGGGGATGCTTCGTCCATCAGCGATTTGAAGTATGTCCAGTGCGGCCACGGTGAGAGTAGAGGTAGCGGGAAGAAGTACGTCCGCCAGACTGGTGACTGCGGCTACCAGAGCCACTCCGCTGAGTTTGATGAGCATAGTTGTCTGGTGGAGAAGGAGCGGGAAGAACCGGGCGCTGAAGGAGAGAGGTGACAGCGGCGATGCGGGCAGCGGTGACATCTAAGGTAGGAGATTCCGCCTCACCTAGAATTTACTGGCGGATCATGTCATAAGTATCAGGAAGCCGGAGCAGATAACACACAACCAGAAGCTCCTGGAAGTGCTTGTGTTGTTGAGCCAAATCCACAGAAAAGGGGCGATTTTGAAGAATCTCAGCCCCAAGAGCCTGAACCTGTTGGTAGGCAGTAGCAGGAGATAAGGAAAGTCGGGCAAAGAGGTCCGCATACAACGTATAGATGCGTGACGTTTGAGCACCTTTGGAGTATAGAGCGGCCAGATGAAGCCAAGCGGCCTTGACCATCTCATCATGACGGATGACGGGAAGGCACTCATCGGATAGGCTATTAGCGTGTAACACCCCTATCCATCACATAGCATATAGTAGTAGGTCCGGTCGGGGCCCGACGCCATATACTACGGACAAACCGGTTGGTTACTCATTGAAACCAATCAACCAATCACAACGTCCTACACAGAGCACCTAGCGGAAGTAAATTATTAAGTTGCAAGATAAAAGAACCCAGCCACAACATGAATGTGAGAAACGAACTAAAACAAGCCGGAAAAGGTATAACTGAAATTTTATTATCAGAAAAAGATATCTATTACAAAGGTATGCCCTCCCTTATATAGAATGGAGGAGAGATGAGAGAATACAAATAAGAGATGTGGGACTAAAAAATACAGGACTAAGCGGACTATACAGAACAAACCGCACAAGCCGCGCAGTTAGACAGGAGGGCTAACCGCACGGCTACCACCAGAGAGAGAGAGAGACCGCCAGGGGAGACCGCCAGATCGCTCGGCAACTGCACAGCAACAGCACAGGAATCAAACCACTGACTCCAAACCGCCAGACCGCGCGGTCTCCAAACCGCCAAGATAGACCGCCAGACTGCCCGGTCACCAACTTCAACACTCCCCCTCAAGCTAGAGCATATATATCGATCATGCCCAGCTTGTCACAAATATGATGAAACGAGGCGGAAACTGGCTTGGTGAAGATGTCAGCCAGCTCTTTATCAGAAGTGACAAAGGGAGTGCAAATTTGTTCCTTTAAGATTTCTTCACGAATGAAATGACAGTCAACCTCAATGTGCTTGGTTCTTTCATGGAATACCAGATTTTTGGAGATGTATATGGCAGCCTTGTTATCACAGAACATAGGTAGAGGATGGTTGTAGACCTCTCCTAAATCCAGCATTAGAGCCCGTTGCCATTTTAGCTCACAAGTGGTCGACGCCATACTCCGATACTCTGCTTCAGCACTGGACCTGGAAATAACAGACTGCTTCTTGCTCTTCCAGCTCACCAGATTGCCCCCAACAAAAGTACAGAAACCGGAGGTAGACTTGCGGTCCCCTTTGTCATCAGCGTAACTCGCATCTGAGTATGCTTCAACCCTCAGATGATCATTTTTCTGAAAGAGCAATCCTTTCCCTGGGGCTGCTTTGACGTACTCCAAGATCCACAAGGCGGACTGTAGATGGCACTCCCTGGGAGCTTGCATGAAATGACTCACCTTGCCCACAGCATAGGAAATGTCGGGCCTAGTCACGGTGAGGTATATGAGCTTACCAACCAGACGTCTGTACCGCGAAGCATCTGAAAGAAGAGGCGAATCATCTGTCCAGGTTTTGTCTTCTCCAACAGCCATAGGACATCGGGCAGGTTTGGCCCCAGTCAATCCTGCTTCTTTAAAAATATCAAGGGCATACTTACGCTGAGAGATGACTAAAGAGTTGGGCTTCCGAGAGATTTCGATCCCCAAAAAGTACTTCGGAGAACCCATATCTTTCGTAACCAGATGTTGGCGAAGATTCCGCTTTGTCAAGGCTACCCCTTCCTGGTCATCGCCAGTGAGAAGAATATCATCAACATATACTGCAAGAACCACCAGTCCCGAAGAGGTTTTGCGAATAAATAGAGAGTGATCAGCAGAGCTGCGAGAAAAACCAACATCTGCCACGATGCCACTGAACTTGTCAAACCAAGCTCGAGGGCTCTGCTTGAGGCCATAGATTGCCTTCTGTAGCCGCCATACTCGTGTCTCCCCCTGAGCAACATACCCAGGAGGTTGCTCCATGTATACGGCCTCCTGAAGATCACCATAAAGGAAGGCATTCTTGATATCCAGCTGGGAAAGTGGCCAGTCTTTGTTGACTGCCACAGAGAGAAGGACCCGTATAGTGCTGAGACGAGCCACGAGAGAGAAGGTGTCAAAGTAATCAACCCCATAGATCTGAGTAAAGCCCTTAGCCACGAGGCGAGCTTTATAACGGTCCACAGTGCCATCTGGGCCAAATTTGACCACAAAGACCCAGCGACAGCCAACAACATCTGTATCAAAGGGAGGAGGGACAAGAGTCCAGGTACCCCGCTCTGTTAGGGTCGCCATTTCCTCATCCATGGCCATCTTCTAGTGAGGAATAGCAAGGGCCTCCTGGTAGGAACGAGGTGTGGTAGTGGCAGAGATAGCCAGCACAAAGGCCCTGCGAGAAGAGGTAAGACGATCATATGAAACAACAGCAGCAAGTGGGTGTAGGGTACACGTCCACACCCCTTTGCGAAGAGCGATAGGAAGATCCAGGTCGGTGGGCTCTTTGGTATCCAGAACATCTGTGGCAGAGAGAGCTGGCCCGGGAGGAGAGAGCGACGGCAGCGGAGATGAGGGAGATGGAGGCGGATAGAGAGGTGGAGGGAGAGGAGTGGGTGGAGACGGAGGATGGGCGGATATTGCAGTAGGAGACGAGGGAACGAACGGAATAACAGGAGAATCATAGGTGGGGGGAAGAGACGAGGAGTCATCCGAGAAGTAGGAGGCATTCTCGAAGAAGGTAACGTCAGCGGAGACGAACTGCTTACGAAGAACAGGGTCAAAGCAACAGTAGCCTTTCTGAGTGGCGGAGTACCCCAGAAAGACACATTTGGTAGAGCGAGGGGAGAGCTTATCACGGGTGGCAGATGGGGCGTGCACAAAAGCAGTGCACCCAAAGATTCGGAGAGGGAGAGGAAAAGGCTCCTTGCCTAGATAAAGGATGGAAAAAGGGGTTTTTCCCTTTAGAACGGAGGAGGGAATGCGATTGATGAGATAGCAGGCAAGAAGAATAGCATAGCCCCAATATGAGCGAGGGACATGCATTTGAGTCATCAATGTGCGAGCAACATCAAGGAGGTGACGGTTTTTGCGTTCCGCCACCCCATTTTGTTGGGATGTATAGACGCAGCTTGTCTGATGAATAACGCCATGTTGCACACAGAAGGAGGTAAAAGCATGACTTAAGTACTCTTTTGCATTATCAGAGCGAAAAGTTTTAATACCAACACCAAACTGATTTTTGATGAACTGATAATAGGAGGTCCATACATTAAAAAGTTCAGAGCGATCTCGTAAGAGATACACCCAAGTACATCTAGAAAAATCATCAATAAAGGTTACAAAATAAGAACTACCCCGACCAATAGTAAGGGTAGGAGCAGGCCCCCAGATATCGGAGTGGACTAGATCAAACGGACGAGTAGAGTCCCGACCTTGCTTCGGCGGGAAGGAGGAACGGTGATGCTTGCCAAGTTGACATGCTTCGCAGTTGAGAGTAGTATTGGAGGGAGGGAGGTGGGGTAGAAGCTGATGTAGAAGCCGTGGTGGAGGATGACCGAGACGGAGATGCCACTGTAGAAGATCCGTACAAGAAGAAGAGAAGGCGGACAAAGCGGAAACGTTGTTGAGAAAGTAGAGGCCGCCGCTCTCAGTCCCAGTAGCAATCATCCGCTGGGAGCTCGGATCCTAAAAAGAACAAGAAGGGGGAGTAAACGTTACAGAACATTGAAGCTGCTTGCATAAAGAAGTAACCGACAATAGATTGCACGGAAACTTGGGCACATAGAGAATGTCCTTTAGCTGAAGGGACGGAGTAACATGAACCACTCCCGACCCATGAACCGAGGAGGGAGAGCCGTCTGCAATGAGGACTGGGGGCAACCGATCATGTTGTTCGAGGAGAGAGAAGCACTGAGGATTGCCCGTCATATGATTAGTTGCACCGGAGTCGATAAGCCATTTACCTTGAGTGACCACATGGGCACTACCTGATGATGTGACCATGGAAGCAGACGGCTTGGAAGAGGAGGCGGAAGAGTCACCCGAGGGACGGAGATGGGTATGCTTTGTCCAGCAGCGGTCAAGAGTATGTCCGGTGCGGCCGCAGTGAGAGCAGAGGTAGCGGGAAGAAGGATGTCCGCCAGACTGATGACTGCGGCTACCAGAGCCACTCCGCTGAGTTTGATGAGCATAGTTATCCGGTGGAGAAGGAGCGGGCAGAAGCGGGCGCTGAAGGAGAGAGGTGACAGCGGCGATGCGTGCAGCGGTGGCATCTAAAGTAGGAGATTCCGCCTCACCCAGAATTTGTTGGTGGATCATGTCATAAGTTTCAGGAAGACGGAGCAGATAACACACAACCAGAAGCTCCTGGAAGTGCTTGTGTTGTTGAGCCAGATCCGCAGAAAATGGGCGATTCTGAAGAATCTCAGCCCCAAGAGCTTGAACTTGTTGGTAGGCCACAGCAGGAGACAAGGTAGGTCGGGCAAAGAGGTCCGCATACAACGTATAGATGCGGGACGTCTGAGCCCCTTTAGAGTACAGAGCAGCAAGATGAAGCCAAGCGGCCTTCACCGTTTCATCATGACGGATGACGGGAAGGCACTCATCAGATAGACTGTTAGCGAGCCAAGTACGCACAAGCGCGTCACTCGCATCCCAGTCATCAAAGAGAGGTGAAGTGGTGGGAGGGGGGTCATCAACGAGATGGTGGCGTTTGCGTTGCGAGCGAAGGAGAAAAGTGAAAGAGACGCTCCAATCCGGGTAGTTGGAGCCGACAAGCTTAGAAACGGTGCCAAGGTTCCCGGAAGAAGTAGGAGGTAGAGGCGGAGCCGGATTGGCAACAGGGGTGGCGGCAGGAGTGGTGGTAGTGGAAGCATCAATAAGAGCCATCAGGAAGCTGCGCGGTTAGGAAACAAGCCGCGCGGATAGGCAGAAGAAAACTGCAGCGGTCAGGATGTCAAACACCAGCGGCCAGAAAGACCACGACCAAGCCGCAGTATCAAGCAGAGGGGAAGAAGTCGAGCGGCAAGCAGACAGTCCGCCTGAACAGAAGCACAAGAGAAGGCAAGGCACACTGCAATAGGTCGCGGCGAACAAGGCGACAGATCGCAGTGAACAAGGCAACAGGTCGCGCACACAGCGGGCAATGACAAGGAAGAAGGAGACCGCGCGGACAGGGCACAAGCCGGAGAAGCAAGTCGCGCGGACAGAGAGGGTTCACCGAATCAGGAGGAAAGGATCGATTCCTCTGATACCATGTGAGAAACGAACTAAAACAAGCCGGAAAAGGTATAACTGAAATTTTATTATCAGGAAAAGATATCTATTACAAAGATATGCCCTCCCTTATATAGAATGGAGGAGAGATGAGAGAATACAAATAAGAGATGTGGGACTAAAAAATACAGGACTAAGCGGACTATACAGAACAAACCGCACAAGCCGCGCAGTTAGACAGAAGGGCTAACCACACGACTACCACCAGAGAGAGAGAGACCGCTAGGGGAGACCGCCAGATCGCTCGGCAACCGCACAATAACAGCACAGGAATCAAACCGCTGACTCCAAACCGCCAGACCGCGCGGTCTACAAACCGCCAAGATAGACCGCCAGACCGCCCGGTCACCAACTTCAACAATGAATATCTACTACAATAGACCCATAGGAATGTACGAAACACAGAAATAATGGCCTTAAGGCCTTACAACAGTTTTCTTAAATAGAAGTGCTTTCCAAACCTCGGCACGCAGGCCGGTCACACATGAGTAAATAAGAAAACACTCAAAAGTTTAGTCCTTTGAGGGCCGGCGCAGCAACTTGGGCATTAGCCCGCTATTTACTGCTTGGCTCCACAGTACCTGCAAGCACAATCCACCGCACGGTGGTAAACAAAGGCAACGGTCAGCTATGTTGAGCAAATTATAACGATTCCGCCCCCAGTCCGGGGCGGCAAAGCTCCTTCCCTGCACTTGTTAGCAAAACAAGAAATATAGCAAAGAAACATCACATCACCGGTGCACGCGCACAAGGCCGTACACCTCATGCTCTCAGGGCACTTACTCGGCGAAGCCAGTCCGAACCCCGTCCGGTCCTTGACTCCACCACCACCCCCAAGGGCGGTAACCACGTGAGCATTTAGTCCTTTCAGCCGTAGCCTAGACTCGCTCTCTAAACCTTGGCAAGTCCCACGTAAAACTTTAGGTCACTTTAACCGAGCAGATGGAGCGGGTAGGGGTCCACCAGCCCGTTGCTCACCCCGCCGTTGTCATTTGGCCTTTGACGCGGGCTAAGCTTCACCAGTCCCAACTATCGATCAAACACGGTAAGTAGCCCTGTTATGTACCCGGTTGGCTCCCAGGCCACTAATATGACAGATATGCGTTTCCGTCCAGATTTTCGGGTGCACCTTGGGGTTAATCCCCAAGATTCCCTGATGCATTCTACCGCATAGCAACCCGAAAACAATCAAAATGCTCGGAGTCTTCTCCGGCTAACAATGCAAAGCAAATCATCGCCGATCCAGACCAACATGTCCGGGTAGGCTTCACACATCATGAATATGTCCGTACTACGATTCCAGACTCTAACAAGGGGGACTTTACGTATCTATCCCAAGGAATACCTCAATCTCGCCGCATACTCGCGGGAGAGGGGTTTTCTCATGCAAAGGAAGAAGAGCTTCACATGCTCAAGATGAGAATCTTTACCCTTGTGTATCTCCTCGGCGCCATGACGATCTAGCCAGATGGAAAGCACCGCAATCTCCTTGCCTCCGCGGATCCGAAGTCGGCTCGCGATTTGGAGCTCCGAAGCTCCGCCGGTGACCGGATCTTGCCTTCCTCCTCCTCCTTGCTCTCCCCTCTCTCTAGCCTTTAGAAAGAGAATCAAGGGGATGAAATGAGGGATTGCAAACCCTATTTCTGGGTTTAAACTGCCAGCACCAACCCCCAGCCGTCGGATCCCAACATAAGAAAACGAACGGCCACGATCGGGGCCTAAAATATTAAAACTGGGCCGAACACGGCCTGCGACACGCCCATGTCCAGGGTCGTGTCGCCCATTCATCGTCTCGCCCGACAACCCGACCAGCACACGGCCTTCGACACGGCCTCCGACACGCCCGTGTCATATGTGATACGGCCATGTCAAGACCCGTGTAACGCCCGTGTGCAACTTCCAGGATTTTCCCGAGGAGGACATGGCCTGCGACACGGCACCCGACAAGCCCGTGTCACATGTGACACGCCCGTGTCTGTGCCCGTGTCATGGCCCGTGTGCATCACTCAGAAATCTCCCGAGCATGAAACGCCCTGGGACACACCCGTGTCCCAAGCCGTATGCTTAAACTCGACGATTGCCGATCGCCAAAATGTCGACCACGCGACCCGTGGTCGAACAAGCCCGTGACACGCCCGTGTCACGCCCGTGACACATCCGTGTCACCTGCTCCAAGTCCCAGACTTGGCTTAAAACGTCACCCGTCCCTCTTTTGAGTTTCGAGGTGTTACAACTCTCCCTTTCTTAAAAGAATTTCACCCACGAAATTACTAAAGGAAAGAAAATGGAAAACTTTAAGCAGTACCTAAGCGGAATAACTTCGGGTACTCCTCCAGCATAGTTTGCTCTCGCTCCCAAGAGAGCTCCTCCCGACCGCAATTGTCCCACCGGACCTTGACCATCCGGATCTCCTTGTTACGGAGTCACTTAATTTCAAAGTCCTCAATACGAACGGGCTTGACCTTAGTCGTCAACCCATCGCCCACCGGCACTTGATCTACTGCGATCACCTGCGAAGGTTCTTGCACCGCCTTCCGCAACACAGAGATATGGAATACATCGTGTAGTCCACTCAATTCCACCGATATCCTCAAATGATAAGCCGCTTCGCCGACCCGCTCCAGAATCTCAAAGGGTCTAAGGTATATTGGGCTCAGCTTCTCCAAGCGTCGCTCCCGTGAAACACTCTTGAATGGCTATAACTTCCAATACGCTAACCGATATCTCCACATTCCGATGTGTGGCATTAAATTATTTAGCTTTCCTATCTTGAGCGATCAGCAAACGCTCTTGTATGGTTCGCACCAAAGGGGTAGCGTTTACCACCTCTTGCTTTAAGTACAACTTCGCGTTACCCATTTCTAACCACGACAACGGCGTGCGACACTTCCTACCATACTGGGCCTCGAAGGGCGCCACCTGAATACTCGCCTGACAGCTGATTGTTGTACGCAAACTCCACCAAATACAGGTGGTCTTCCCAATGCTTCCTGAAGTCTAGAACACACATGCAGAGCATGTCTTCCATAGTTCTGTTGACTCTCTCGGTCTGCCCATCCATCTGCGGATGGAAGACTGTACTAAACTACACTTAGTCCCCAGAATTTGCTGCTCCAAGCTCCAATCATTGGACGTGAAACGCCCATCTCGATCACTCACGATGTTGCGGGGCACACCGTACAGTCTAACTATGTTATCCACAAACATCTGCCAGTTCCTTCACCGGCTCATCCTTCCTATGCGGAACGAAGTGCGACAATTTTGTTAACCGGTCTACGATCACCCAGATGGCATCGTTTCCTTTCTGCGATCTTGGCAAGCCGCGCACAAAGTACATCGATATGTCGTCGAACTTCCATTCCGGAATAGGCAAGGATTTCAAGAATCCTACCGGCTTTTGGCACTCCGCCTTTACCAAGGCGCACGTCTGACACTTAGCCACAAACAGTGCCACGTCCTTCTTAAGCCCTGGCCACCAAAATAGCTTCTTTTGGTCCCGGTACATCTTTGTGCTCCCTGGGTGGATTGAGTACTTAGTATTATGAGCCTCGTACATCAACTCCGCCCATAGATTTCCCCCACTTGGGACGCACAAATGATGGTCCTTCCTTAACAACCCATCCTCAACTGAAAACTGGGAATTTGACCCATCCAATGCTGCATCCATAAGCTCCTTCATGGTGCGACCCAACTCCAATGACTGTCGAACGTGATCAGCCAAGTCATACTGAACTTCCGACCAGTTCAATAACGCTTCGACGCTAGTCTGCTTGTCAACACAAGAGATAGTTAACGTCTCCAACTCCCGGGTCAGTCTCGCAACATGAACCGACAACCAGTTGGCTTGGGCGGGAGCCCTGCGACTCAACGCCTCTGCAACTGCATTGCCCTACCCCGAGCACAAAATAAATTTCGAATGCATGGTCCCCCAGGAACTCCATCCATTTCCGCTGCCTCAAGTTTAGATCCTTATGATCCCACCGATATATCAGACTCCTATGATCGGTACAAACATCGACTTTTGTGCCGTACAAATAATGTCTCCACCGCTTAAGCGCAAAACACACGGCCGCTAACTCCAGATAGAGGACTGGACAATTCATCTCATGCTCTTTCAGTTAATGCGAGCCATAAGCCATAACATTACCACGCTGTAGCAACACGCAGTCCAATCCACTGCTCAAGGTAGTGCTGTAGATCTCACAGCTTTTGGTTCCACTCGGCGAACTTAGCACTGACGCCGTGGTTAACCAACTCTTTAACCCTTCAAAGTTTGAGCGCACTCGCGTATCTAAACAACCTTTTAAGCTTTTCCTTGACAACGTTGTGAGGGGTAATCCTATCCGCGAGAAGTCCTTTACGAAGCGCCCGTGGTAGCCGACCACACCAGAAAACTCTGGAATTCCGCTATCGAGACAACACAGGCCACCCTCGTATTGTGACTAACAACGCTGGACCCACACACTCCCACTCTACCAACTATAAGACCGAGGAGTGCTACCGAGAATAACCCAAGACTCGTGTTTGGAGAACTTGGCGTATAAATGGTTTCTCCTTAGCGTCCACAAAACCAAAAGTAGATATTCAGAAGTGATATCTTTCGCACTGGGAGTACATCACCACGTCGTCGGTGAGACGATGACAAAGTGGTCTAGGTACTCCCTGAACGTTCTGTTCATCACTTCCAAGAACACTGATGGTGCATTAGTCAGCCCGAACGGCATGACCGCACACTTGGAATGCCCATACCTTGCGTCGAACGCTAGCTTTGGTGCATTGCTTTCCCTTATCCTCAGCTGATACTAACCAGACTTAGGATCCAACTTTAAGTATACCGATGACCCGACCAACTGATCAAGAGATCATCAATCCTTGAGATCGTGCACTTGCTCTTTTTCGTTAACTTATTAAGTTTCCCATAATCGATACAGAGCCGCAAACTCCCGTCCTCCTTCTTAATGAAAAGGACCGGTGCGCTCCAAGACGACAAACTTGACGCACATAACCCTGCTCCAATAACTGGTCGAGTTGAATCGTTAGCTTCGCCATTTCCTTAGGTACCAACCTATAAGGAGAGTGTGACACAGGTTTGGCACCTGGCACAACTCCATCGTGAAATCGATCTCACGCTACGGTGGGGCTCCAGGGAAAACATCAGGGAAACACATAAGGATATTCAGATACACCCGATAAACTATCCAATATAGGCTTAGGCTTCACCACCTCCAATGGTGGCAGTAACGACGCTTGCAAGTCGAACTCCAAACCCCCAACCCGTACATTTACGACACAGACTCTCTCTTCGCGTGCATTGAACGACCACTAGGCAACTACACGTCCAATTTGTCCTTTACCATCGAAGGAGGTACTCCAATGTGTGATATAACTCCTTCAGACAAAAGGAGTGCGAAGCTCCCGTATCGAACAATGCTCTCGCCGGATTACCAACAATCCCACCAAAGCCTAGAACCTCCAGTCCTAAGCTAATACACATAAGGTATCAAGTATAAGAAGCTAGATTGCTAACAATTAACCCATACCCATCGTCCCGACAGTCGGCCACATGGCCTCCTGCTGGCAAAGGATGTCCACTCCTGGTTGGGCCGGAAAAAACAGTGATGCGCTGGACGCCACCGCCTTGCCCTTCTCCTCAGATATTGCCCCCGGCTTCTTTTCGGACATTGGGCATCCACTTCGACAATCCCGGGCATTGTGTCCCGGCTTTCCACAGACAAAGCATGCACCCGGGGTTTGGGTTGTAGTCGCTCCAGATGTGCTAGAGGAAGGGACTAGACCCGACCTCCTAGCCTTCTTGTACCACCTACGATACCCAGATTTTGAGGTTGGCATTTTGAACATCGTTTCCTTTACACCAGAGGCTTCAACTGCTCCTGCCATAGCTTTCGCTGTCTTCTGAGCACCCTCCCAACAATCTATGGAAAAGTGCCCTTTCTTGGCACAAGAATAACAATTATAAGTGACTTGACTAGTAGATGATCTATCCTCTTTCCTCAGCATTTTTCGGTAGGCAGTCCTTATAGAATCTGTAGGGTTTGGTACCCTATTCACTGGTACTTGGTGAGTTTTGCCCAACTCCACCTCCAAAGCTCTGGCCGACTCCACCAAAGCTCGGAATCCCAATAACTTTGGTCCTAGCAGTAGGATACGCAACTCGCTGCACATACCATTATAAAATCTATCAACTATAGATTGCTCGATTTCCCATTCAAAGCCTGGGTAGTGCCTTACCATAAGGAACGTCTGCAAGTATTCGTCAACTGAATGTGCTCCCTGCACCATAACCATGCTCATCTGCTGCCCTAATGGACCTCCAAATGCACTTTGCTCCAACATACCGCCCGGTGTTGGGGTCATCTCAGGGACAGAGGTTTGCACATTTCTCCCATGTTGTGCGTTGGTCACAGCGAACACTGCTTCAACCACTCTTCTTATGGTTTCCAAAGAAGTAGGGGTCTCAGGCACGTCACTTGGTGCAGTATCTGCTCAGCAAACGTGTGTTCAGATTGCCACGCTCCACTTCCGGACACCTATAGTCATACAAAACACCGATAAGTACCCGAACAAAATTGTAAAAAGCAATTATAGGAACACGCAGGTTCCCCAAACATGTGTATTTTCATTCCTAAGTGGACATTCATGGGTTCGTTTCATGTTATAACGATGACGCACACACATGTGCTCACCATCCCTTAAAGTCAATTCGTCCACGAATTCATTTAAGCTTGACTGAAACCAGTAGTCTGATACCAATTTTTAACACCCCTATCCGTCACATAGCATATAACAGTAGATCCGGTCAGGGCCCGACGCCATATATTAAGGACAGACCGGTTTGTTACTCATTGAGACCAATCAACCAATCACAACGTCCTACACAGAGTACCTAACGGAAGTAAATTATTAAGTTGCAAGATAAAATAACCCAGCCACAGCATGAATGTCCACTACAATAGACCCATAGGAATGTACGATACATAGAAATAATGGCCTTAAGGCCTTACAACAGTTTGCTTAAATAGAAGTGCTTTCCAAACCTCGGCATGCAGGCCGGTCACACATGAGTAAATAAGAAAACACTCAAAAGTTTAGGCCTTCGAGGTCCGGCGCAGCAACTTGGGCTTTAGCCCGCTATTTACCGCTCGGCTCCGCAGCACCTGCAAGAACAATCCACCGCACAATGGTAAACAAAGGCAACGGTCAGCTATGCTGACCAAATTATAACGATTTTGCCCCCAGTCCGGGGCGGCAAAGATCCTTCGCTGCACTTGTTAGCAAAACAAGCAATATAGCAAAGAAACATCACATCATAGGTGCACGCGCACAAGGCCGTACACCTCGTGCTCTCAGGGCACTTACTCGACGAAGCCAGTCCGAACACCGTCCGGTCCTTGACTCCACCACCACCCCCCAAGGGCGGCACCCACGTGAGCATTTAGTCCTTTCAGCCGTAGCCTAGACTGCTCTCCAAACCTCGGCAAGTCCCACGTAAAACTTTAGGTCACTTTAACCGAGCAGATGGAGCGGGTAGGGGTCCACCAGCCCGTTGCTCACCCCGCCATTTCCATTTGGCCTTTGACGCGGGCTAAGCTTCCCCAGTCCAACCTATCGATCAAACAAAGTCCCGCTATGTACCCGGTTGGCTCCCAGGCCACCAATATGACAGAAATGTGTTTCCGTCCAGATTTTCGGGTGCACCTTGGGGTTAATCCCAAAGATTCCCTGATGCATTCTCCCGCATAGCAACCCGAAAACAATCAAAACGCTCGGAGTCTTCTCCGGCTAACAATGCATAGCAAATCATCACCTATCCAGACCAATATGTCCGGGTAGGCTTCACACATCATTCCTATGTCCGTACTACAATTCTGGACTCTAACAAGGGGGACTGTACATATCTACCCCAAGGAATACCTCAATCTCGCAGCACACTCGCGGGAGAGGGGTTTTCCCATGCAAATTATAACACCCCTACCCGTTCCGTGCAACATAGTGAAGGTCCGGCCGGGGCCCCACACCATGTCTTACAAATAGGCGGAGACGTTACTAAGTAATACCAAATACGCATCCTATCACAGAGCATTCTAGCGGAAGTTTAAAGGGTTGCAAGAATGAACTCAAACATCAACACAAAAGTCCACAGCTAAACCAAACATGCCATAATATAAAACCACAAGTACGGCCTTATGGCCTCTTACAAGTGTTTCTCTTTATACAAGAAGGTATCTTCCATACATCGGCACGCAGGCCGGCCATACATGAGTTCTGACACAAGGTACAAATCTAGCCTTTGAGGGCTAGCATCTAGCAGCAGCAACTTAGGGTCTTCCACCCTCATCCCTGCTTGGCCCTTCTTGACCTGCACGCAAAAGATCCACCAAGCAGTGGCAAACAAAGCAACGGTCAGCATTTGGCTGACCATTTATAACGACCTTATCCCTGGCACGGGACAGCGGAAATCCTTCCCTGCATAGCACTTATATACAATCAAAAGAGTATACTTTTGTTCCTCAATTGCTTCTCGGCGGCATCTTCAATCCGAATGGGCCTAACCTTTGTAGTTAGCCCACTATCGACTGATACCCGATCTGCAACTATTACCTGCGACGGCTCTTTTATTGCTCTCCCCAGCACCGATACATGAAACACATCATGTAAACTACTTAACTCAGGCAGTAGCAGTAACCGATAGGCTGCCTCATCATGCATTCAATCACCTCGAAAGGTCCTAGATACCGCGGGCTCAACTTTTTCAGACGCCGTATCCTGGACACACCTTTAAAAGGCTTGATTTTTAAATATGCCCAATCACCCACCGCAAACTTTACGTCTCGGTGCTTGGCATTATAATATTTGGCCTGCCTATCTTGAGCAATTAACAACTGTTCACGAATTATATGTACCGTTTCATGCATATCAGTCACATCTTGCCGCTTGTAAAGCTTCGTTTCACCCGTCTCCGCCCAAGATAACGGTGTGCGGCACTTCCTGCCGTACAAAGCTTCGAAAGGGGCCATCTGAATACTGGCCTGCTAACTGTTGTTATAGGCAAATTCAATCATGAACAAATGATCTTCCCAGCGACTTCCAAAATCGAGCGTACACATCCGGAGCATATCTTCCAACGTCCTGTTGGTTCTTTCAGTTTGCCCGTCCGTTTGGGGATTAAAGGCCGTACTGAAATGCAACTTTGTGCCCAACAGCTGATGAATTAGCCTCCAATCTCCTGATGTGAAGCAGCCATCTCGATCGCTAACAATGCTACGGGGAATTTCGTGTAATCGTACGATCGAATCGACGTACATTTTAGCCAATTTGTCGACTGGATCATCTCTTCGATTTGGAATGAAATGAACAACTTTCGTTAATCGATCCACAATCACCCAAACCGCATTGTTACCTCGCTAAGATCTCGGCAATCCATGCACGAAGTCCATGAAAATATCATCAAATTTCCACACTGGGACCGGTAATGACTTCAGGAATCCTCCTGGACTTTGGCATTCCGCTTTCACCAGAGCACATGTATGGCACTTAGCAACATAACGTGCTATATCTTTCTTCATACCCGGCCACCAGAAGTTCTTTTTCAGATCCTTATACATTTTTGAACTTCCAGGATGAATCGAATACCTTGAAAAATGGACTTCGTACATAATTTCTTCACGAAGATTTCTCTGACAAGGAACACATACTCGATCGTCTTTTCTCCAAAATCCATTGTCAAAAGAAAACCGAGAGCTCTTATCCTCCGCTGCATAATGCTGCAAACTATCATCCAATTCCGTCGCTTGGCGGACCCTATCCCTTAGGTCATACTGTACCTCTGTCCAATTCAAACACATGGTCGCAACAGTGTTTTTCTCCACACAAGTAATATCCATCTGTTCTAGCTCGTGGATCAACCGTTCATCATGGTATGACAACCAATTCACCCTTGCCGGAGTCCTACGACTCAGGGAATCTGCGACTACATTCCCTTTCCCAGGGGTGTAATGAATTTGGAAGGTATAATCACCAAGAAATTCCATCCACCTTCTTTGTCGCATATTTAAGTCTTTTTGATCCACAAGATATTTCAGACTCTTGTGGTCTGTATAGATATCCACCTTTACACCATATAAATAATGATGCTACAACTTAAGTGCAAAGATGACTGCGGCCAATTCCAAATCATGGACTGGATAGTTCCGCTCATGGGCTTTCAATTGGCGCGAATCATATGCTATCACCTTACCACGCTGAAGGAGAACGCAGCCTAAGCCGCTACCTGATGCATCACTGAACACCTCAAAACCATATGCTATCACCTTTCCACAAAACGCCTGTAGTAGCCCGCAAGTCCAAGAAAACTCCTGACTTCGGCTACTGACAAAGGAACAGGCCACTCCTGCACAGCAACAATTTTGGCAGGATCCACAGCAACGCCTTCTCCACTAACTACATGGCCCAGAAAAGCCACGGATGATAACCAGAAATCACACTTAGCAAACTTGGCATAGAGTTTCTTCTCCCTCAGGGTTTGCAACACCATCCTCAAATGATTTGCATGCTCTTCTCTGGATCGGGAATACACCAGGATATCATCGATAAAGACGATCACAAAGAGATCCAAATATTGCTTAAACGTTCGGTGCATCAAATCCATAAACACCGAAGGTGCATTAGACAATCCAAAGGGCATCACCGTGAACTCATAATGCCCGTAGCGCGTGCCAAACGCCGTTTTGGGTATGTCACTTTCCCGAACCCTCAGTTGGTAATAACCTGATTTCAAATCCAGCTTAGAATACACCGAAGAGCCAACTAACTGATCAAACAAATCATCGATCCGAGGAATCGGATACTTATTCTTCTCTGTCAGCTTGTTCAGTTCTCGATAATCGATGCATAGACGCAATCTGCCGTCCTTCTTTTTCACAAAGAGAACCGACGCACACCAAGGTGACTGACTTGGCCTTATAAAACCTTGATCTAGCAATTCTTGCAACTGAACCTTCAGCTCCGCCATTTCCTTTGGCGCTACACGATAAGGGGAACGGGCCACAGGTTTTGCACCCGGTACCAGTTCGATCGTGAAGTCGATTTCTCTTTGGGGTGGTAACCCCGGAAGGTCTTTTGGAAACACGTCCAGGAATTCCGACACAACAGGTACCTTATTCACACTAGCCTTTGGCTCTACCGCTGCGATTAGTGTGAAGAACAACTCGGCACCTTTTCTAACGGCCATCCGAACTTGCAGAGCGGATATCAACATCTCATTTATCCCCTGCATGCTGCTAAACCTTATTTCTTGTTCGGTGTTCTGTCCCAACACAACTTCCTTAGAATTACAATCAATGCGAGCATGCCGCTCCAACAACCAATCCATACCGAAGATTATGTCGAATTCCGAAATCGGCAACACAAGTGCTTCCAATCTGAAGTCCCAACTTCCTATTTTCCCTTCTACACACCCAGACTGATCTGCGCACAAAACACATCCGTTAGGTAAGAGTACCTTCAAACTTTCTGTCGTGCCTCGTATCGGCATGCCAATGCGCAATACGAAATCCTTTGACAGAAATGAATGTGACGCACCAGTATCAAACAGTGCTCGTGCCGGATGCTCCCAAATTAGGACGAAGCCTAACATAGCAACAACACAATAAACACAAAAAACATAGCAGCACTACACAAAGGGAAAAGAACTCAGAGATCACACGCACCTGTGACGATGTCGGCCTGCTTAATGGCCTCCGGTTATCGTAGATTGAAAACTCGAGGCTGCACGTGCGAAGCAGAAGACTCCACCACCGCCTTCCCTTTATCCGCATAGGACGCGCCCGACTTCTTGTCACCTTTCGGAGGACCAACCCGACAGTCCCGAGCAAGATGTCCCGGCTTGCCACACGTATAACAAGTGCGGGGGTCATAGCCCGACGACGCTTCCGAAGTAACTGATGAAGGAGCTTGCCCAGAACGTCTGGACTTCTTACCCCATTTCTTTCGAAATCCACTTCTTTCCAGTCGCGGCGGTTTGAACTCCGGTTTTGCAACAGCCAAAGGTCCTTTAGATTGTCCTCGCTTCAAATCTGCTTCCAATGCCCTCGCGGTGCAGACTAGAGCTTGAAATCCCTGATTCACGGAACTCAAGAGTAAATGTCGTAACTCATCCCACAGTCCCGCATAAAACTGACTGGTCTTGCGCTCTTCCTCGGCAAAGATAGCGCTCGCATAACGACCCAAACACGTGAACTCATGCAGATACTCATCCACGCTGCTCTCCTTTTGAGTCAACCGCTGAAACTCCAATTCCAAAGCAATCCGTTGCTGCAACAGCAAATGCTTGCCCAAGAACAACCGAGAGAACTCGTCCATGGAGACTCCCGTCAACTGTCTGCCTGCCAAGTGGTGCAGTTCTACCTCATCCCACCACAGCCGAGCTTCTCCTTCAAGAAGAAAAGTGGCTAACGTAACTTTCTGTTCCTCCTCAACCCGAAGGGCGGTCAAGATGAGCTTAATCCGAGCAAGCCAATCCTCTATTTGAGTTGGGGAACCTGCCCCGGTAAATGTCGGAGGATGAAAGCTCATAAACCGTTTCAGCTGCTGATCTGCGGCACGCTGATCAACTGCTATGCCCACCGGTTCTTGACGCACTGCCACAGGCACGGGTATAGCCTCAGGCCGAGCTTGCCCTGCCTGCTGAGCATTCATCACCGCAAGTACCGTTTCTGTAATCAAACGTACAGTTTCAGCTGATGGAGGAGGGGTGGGCACCTCTGCCGGTGCCGCACTCTCAACAGAATGCTGAGGTTCTGACTGCCCCGCAACACTTCGCGTCACCTATATGTGTCAAACCACACAATTCAGTGACAAGCCACACAACAAACAGTCAAAACAAACACACAAGTGTAACACACCAGTGCATTTCAATCCTATGTGGACATGTTTGAGTTCAATTTTATACACTCACACACGAGCTCGCCACCCCACAAAAGAATTCGTCCACGAATTCAGAGGAGGGAACCAAGGAATCTGATACCAAATTGTAACACCCCTACCCGTTCCGTGCAACATAGTAGAAGGTCCGGCCGGGGCCCCACACCATGTATTACAAACAGGCAGAGACGTTACTAAGTAATACCAAATACGCATCCTATCACAGAGCATTCTAGCGGAAGTTTAAAGGGTTGCAAGAATGAACTCAAACATCAACACAAAAGTCCACAGCTAAACCAAACATGCCATAATATAAAACCACAAGTACGACCTTATGGCCTCTTACAAGTGTTTCTCTTTATACAAGAAGGTATCTTCCATACATCGGCACGCAGGCCGGCCATAAATGAGTTCTGACACAAGGTACAAATCTAGCCTTCGAGGGCTAGCATCTAGCAGCAGCAGCTTAGGTTCTTCCACCCTCATACCTGCTTGGCCCTTCTTGACCTGCACGCAAAAGATCCACCAAGCAGTGGCAAACAAAGCAACGGTCAGCATTTGGCTGACCATTTATAACGACCCTGTCCCTGGCATGGGACAGCGGAAATCTTTCCCTGCATAGCACTTATATACAATCAAAAGAGTATACTTTAGCACATCATACTTGTACGCCCGTACAAGTCATCCACCATCACAAACGTCGGCACGACGGCCCGACGTTCCGTGCTCTTAGGGCACATTATCGGTGTACCGAAAAACTAGGGTCCCACCACCGTTCAGAGGTCCTAGACATGACGGCAATTAGTGAGCATTCCAATCCTCCATGGCTCAAATAGCCGGAGCGATTCTCATTCTGTGATCCTAATAGGGCCTTAAGCACCCCACAGTTAGACAACCAGAATGCGGGTACAGATCAACCTTTCTCGTAGCTCACATATGTCATACGTCGATTAGGACTGACACGGGTACAGCTTCACCTTGCCCGTTCGCCACACAGGCTTTTCCACAATTACAGCCCCACCGGCTCAACAAGTAGCATCACAACTATAAGGGTTGAGATCACATAGCATCAACCCCCCAAAAGTAGCACTCACAGCTACATGGGCTGAGATCACACAGCATCAACCCATCCACATACTATCCTGCTGCACCAAGCTGCATGTGTCCACCAAGAACATCACACGCATCACAATAATACAGAGTCTTGCTCTGATATGCATACAATCATCACCAATCCGGACCAATCTGTCCAGATGGCTTCACACAGCATGCCTACCCGTACTTCTCACTTCCGGGACTACTCCAACAAGAATCAAGGGATGGAGTTCAACATCCCAAGAGAATTCAACTCTACCTTTGTAGAGGATTCATGCACATGCAAAAAGGAAGGATTTCACATATCCAAGGAGGAAGTCGTTACCCTTGGAGTACGTTTTGGAGCCATGGCAAGCACTGCTTGGAGCTCTGCCTTCCCGAATATGGCCTCTGATCGCGAATCCAAGCTTGGACTAGCTGAATCTCCCTCTCCTTCCTCCTTCTTATTCCTCCTTCCTTCTTCCTCCTTCCTTCTCTTACTTAAGAAGATAAAGTGAGGCTAAGTTTGCTGGTTCGGGGTCTTAAAGGGGCTGGGAAAACTGAAGACCACCAGATCTGAAAAGAGAGAAACAAACGGCCAAGATCTGCAGAAAAAGTCAATTTTGGCCCTGACACGCCCTGTGACACGCCCGTGTCACAGGCCGTGTCCCTTAAGCGGTAAAGAACCGCCTCACCACACGGGTTGAACACGCCCGTGACCACCGCCTAACCTGACACGGCCTGAGACACGCCCATGTCTCTGGCCGTGTCGCCTCTCTCGACGAATCTCGTCGATTGCCGAGATTATTCTCGCCGATCGTCGACATGATCTCGCTGATCGTCGAGAAGGACACGCCCTGTGACACGCCTGTGTCACAGGCCGTGTCGCCTCTTCTCGTCGATCATCGATCACAATGCTCAACGATCGTCGAACGCGCGGCCTGCAGCAATCCCGAGGATGACACGCCCTGGGACACGCCCGTGTCTCAGGCCGTGTCACTCCAAAAACACCCGAAACCCAACTTTGAAACTTACTCGAGACCAGCTCGAGTATTTGCTTGACACGCCCTGGGACACGCCCGTGTCCCAGGCCGTGTCACTTGGCCTGAAAACCAAAACTGGGTTTTGGGGTATTACACAAAGGAAGAAGAGCTTCACATGCTAAAGATGAGAATCATTACCCTTGCATTTCTCCTCGGCACCATGATGATCTAGCCGGATGGAAAGCACCGCAATCTCCTTGCCTCCACGGATCCGGAGTCGGCTCGTGATTTGGAGCTCCGATGCTCCGCCGGTGACCGGATCTTTCCTTCCTCCTCCTTACTCTCCCCTCTCTCTATCCTTTAGAAAGAGAATTAAGGGATGAAATGAGGGATTGCAAACCCTATTTCCGGGTTTAAACTGCCAGCACCAACCCCCAGTCGTTGGATCCCAACATAAGAAAACGAACGACCACGATCGAGGCCTAAAATATTAAAACTAGGCCGAACACGGCCTGCGACACGCCCGTGTCCAGGGCCGTGTCGCCCATTCGTCGTCTCACCCGACAACCCGACCAGCACATGGCCTCCGACACGCCCGTGTCACATGTGACACGGCCGTGTCAAGACCCGTGTAACGCCCGTGTGCAACTTCCAGGATTTTCTCGAGGAGGACACGACCTGCAACACGGCACCCGACACGCCCGTGTCACATGTGAAACGCCAGTTTTTGTGCCCATTCCATGGCCCGTGTGCATCACTCAGAAATTTCCCGAGCGTGACACGCCCTGGGACACGCCCGTGTCCCAGGCCATGTGCCTAAACTCGACGATCGCCGATCGCCAAAACGTCGACCACGCGACCCATGGCCGAACACGCCTGTGACATGCCCGTGACACGCCCGTGTCATGCCCGTGACACGCCCGTGTCACGCCCGTGTCACCTGCTCCAAGTCCCAGACTTGGCTTAAAACGTCACCCGTCCGTCTTTTGAGTTTCGGGGTGTTACATAGCGAGCCAAGTATGCACAAGCACGTCACTCGCATTCCAGTCATCAAAGAGAGGTGAAGTGGTAGGAGGAGGGCCATTAACGAGATAGTGGCTTTTGCATTGCGAGCGAAGGAGAAAGGTGAAAGAGACGCTCCAATCTGGGTAGTTGGAGCCGACTAGCTTGGAAACGGTGCCAAGGTTCCCGGAAGGAGTAGGAGGAAGAGGCGGAGCCAGATTTGCGACAGGGGTGGTGGCAGTAGAACCATCAGAAAGAGCCATATGAGCAAACAACAGGAAGCCGCGCGGTTAGGAAACAAGCCGCGCGGATAGGAAGAAGAAGATCTGCAGCGGTCACGATGTCAGACACCAGCGGCCAGAGAAGCCACGACCAAGCCGCAGAATCAAGCAGAGGGATAGAAGTCGAGCGGCTAGAAGACAGTCCGCTCGAACAGAAGCAACATGCAAAATAAGGCACAGGGGAACAGGTCGCGGCGAATAGGGCAACAGGTCACGGCGAACAGAGTGCGGCGACTAAGCACAGGAACAAAGAGGTCGCGCACACAGAGGGCAACGACAAGGAGAGAAAGAGACCGCGCAGATAGGTCGCAAGCAGGCAAAGCAAACAGCGCGGACAGGGAGGGCGCACAGAATCAGGAGGAAAGGATCGAGTCCTCTGATACCATGTAAGGAACGAACTAAAACAAACCGGAAGCGGTTTAACTGAAACTTTATTATCCGAAAAAGGAATCTATTACAAAGGTATGACCTCCCTTATATAGAATGGAGGAGAGAAGAGAGAATACAAATAAGAAATGTGGGACTAAAAATTTACATGACACAAGCGGACTGTACAGACACAAACCGCACAAGCTGCGCGGTTAGACAGAAGGGCTAACCGCTTGGCAATTGCCAGAGAGAGAGAGAGAGATCGCCATGTGAGACCGCTAGACCGCCCGGTCTCCAAGTTGCCAGTGACAAACCGCTAGACCGCTTGGACCACAGACATCAACACACAACAACCAGACCGCTAAAGGGAAACCGCCAGACCGCGCGATCATCAACCCGCCAAGCCAGACCGCCAGACCGCCCGGTCACCAACTTCAACAGAAAGTAAATTGAAATATAATGATCCTATATTAAGAACACAAGTTTATAGTGCATAGTGTAGGAGTTTCCATCCTATCTAGAAAGTATAGACCACAGATAATGTGTGGGGGGGGGTGAATTTGGATTGTAGAATTGAGATAAAATTAGTGATTTTTTTTAAAATAGGCCAATTTGTTGGCAACAAGGTTGTCATCATGAAAAATGTAATGGATGCTCTGATTATAATGTGAGATGAGGTTATTAATAAGTCTACCACAAGCATATGTATTCCAACAAAATGATTGCATCATCAACGAGTTGCATATAAGTTGTGTCTCAGAGAATATTTAGGTTATGCATGTCTCTTTGTTTTCAAAAAGCAAGTCATTATATAAAGCAAGAAATTCCAAATATAGGAAAAAAATATTAAGGGGGAAGGACTAGCAACATAAAAGGTCCCCATAAAAGTTTATAATTATGAATGCCCCGGTACATATATCAGTAAAACAAGATGCATCAAAGTGAAGGAATAGATGACCATCAAGATTAAGTCTCTAATGAATTGTCCTAAGACGAGAGCAGAGGTATAACCGACCAGAAAGCTTTAAAGCTTGAACGAAAGACATTACATTGAGGCAGACATAGACTTAACTCTCATGATACATGTCTTAATGTTGGAGGTAATATTCAAAATGATTTGTTTAATATGGCGAGAAGAGCCTGAAAAAACTCTAGCATATCTTCCCCCAGACTCCCCAAATGCAATAGATAAAATCCATTATAAATGGCTTTTTGAGTTTTTTTTACTGTGATACCTAGCATGGTTTAACCAAATATGACATATATATTGAATGGTAAGTGAATGATGTTCATTGGGTAGAAGAAGTGTTTCAAAGTGATTCTATATAGAAATGGCTAAGGAGATTGTAGAGAATAAATGGTCACACGACTCAATGTTAGGTGTGGCACAACATGCACATTTTGACGCGAGATAATTTCAATACGTTTGATATTGCTATCTCAACTAAGCCATTTCCTGATAGAAAGCCAAGTTAGAACGCTCATTTTAGGGAGAGTGGTGTTTGCCCAAATCCAAGACCAGGTCAAATTAGATAAGTTAATACTATATAACTACTTTCTTAAGGAGGAAATGGTAAAATTTCCATTATGCATGTGTTTCCATAAAAAATATCCATTTTCAAATGTTATGTTATCTATAATGTTAACACCAGAGCCCGCAACAGGTTCTCAAGCCAGTTGATAGGTCTCCATGGTCAGATATCTCAGACTGCACAAGCACCAGCTTCACGACCTGCATACCTCCTTACAAGCTCTCCAGATCGTTGTCCAGCTTCTCAGACCGCCCAACTCACCTTCAGTAATTGGTGGTGGGAGGTTTAGACCACAGAGGTAACTGGTTCTAAAAAAGCCTCAGGTCGAAGCGGTCAGAAGATCCAGATCACACAGGTCGACCACATCTCAATTAGCAAGCGCTCTAGCAAGAGGTTCAGACTGCAAGGGTCAAATCGCCCACTTTAACAGTCTAGTAGTTAGTCTTTCTCTTTTCCTTTATATCTGGTCACCTCCGCCCGGTTCTCCTATACCCCGAGCAGGCGGTTATTTTAGCCCTGCCCATTTCGGTAGGCCCCCGAGCCTATAAATATGGGGGAATGACATCCCAAGGCATGCTGACTCGGATCTAGGAGCCCATGCCACTTGTTGCTGGTTGCGGACTCGATTCTCAGGCTTTACGGTCTGCTGTTCGCATGACTCTCTTCTTCAATTCTCTTGCAACCACAACTTTTTAATTAAAGGAAACCATACTGCAAGAGAGGCTTTCACCACGGTGGGCGAAGTTTGGTGCTACCATTGTTAGCGGCCTTCGCTGTCTGCACTTTCTTAATTTCCAGTAACCGACCACTAATGGTCTTTCTCCCTCTAACTCTCCCCACCAAGACTGTAGTTATGGAGGTGCAGTTTTAGCACCAGCATTTAAATTTGGTAAGGATCTTGAGATTGCCCATCCAAGGTCCATACAAAGAAGGGAATGGAAATATAATCATGGAAATGAAAAAGTATTTTTATGTTTTGGATATTAGAAAGTGAGGATGGGCCTGTGAGAATATGCCACCACACCCTGTACCTAAAACATATGTGAAGAACTTTCATATTATGAAAGTCAAGAGTTTGATAGATATGTTGTCTAAAAATATATTATATATCAAAAATTAATTGCAAAATTTACCTCTTGGCTCAGCTGGTGGAGCGCATGTCTTTTAATCATACAGACTTGCGATTCCTAAATATGACCACATTTGCATTTTTATAAACAAGTCAACTGTTTAGGTTGTTCTTTATTTTTCTTACAAACAAGTTTGTTATTATTTTGTCAGTTTTATAAACAAGTTTGATGTCATGTTGTGTTATCTTAAATATTTAAAAGAGAAGGTGACATTCAAATAGTCCATAAATGTTCATGAATGGGGGTTTTAATTTATAATCTGAATTATGTTTACATTAATATTCACAAAATTCATTATAATAATTACTTTTCAATTATATCTGATTTAAAAGTTTGGTACTTTTTTTAATTCATAAAAATATAGATGATTGAATAATTAGTTGGTGTAAAGCAATAATTATTTAAAATATTATGACAAAGAAATATGAAGTACTTCTAGAAGATGAAACACCATTGCAAAGTATTGCAAATGATGCCATTTTCCCAAATTAACAAATTACTATAAAGAATTATGTGATATTAATATAATCTAGACATATTTTTGTTATATGTTGTTGATTATTTTTGAATAATTTTGTACTTTACCGAATAAAGCAGAAATCTTGCGTCCGTCACTCTCCCTAGGAGGCACAACATGAGTTTTGTGTTCATCTAAGATCACCAAAGTGATGAAGCCATCAACAGTCAAGCTGGGATAAATATTTCTAGAATCACTAAAGAACTCGTGAAGGTGATGATTGAAATTTATCCATGATAATCCATCACTAGGGTGGTGCATTAAATAGTCATGATTATAATCTTTCACGTGTCACTACATCATGTCAGTAGTAAGCTTGAAGAAAAATAACCTTTCCAAAACCTTTGTAAAGAAAATGCATAATATCTTTGTTTGTATATTCTTTGAACTTGTGATGTCATCTTACTCATGTTTTCTTTACATGTGGTCCAAATGATCTTCATGCACTTCAACCTATTAGGATCTTTCACTGATGTAACTAGAAATATCATTTTTTGTACACCAAAAATAATGAACAATCATTTTTAGTTGCGACATTCTTAAAGTAATTAATTATCACCCAATATATTTAAGTAGTTTTTTTGCCACACGATTGCTAGCAGGCACCGATTTGTGTCCAATCCGTACTAGACCTTGTAAGACTTACAATAACATATTAAAGTGCATATTACACAAATTTCCAATTGACTTAATATGAATAAATTTTTTAAAAAAATGATAGTTTAGTGTAATATCGATCGACATCCTTCCCACAATGGTTGGATTTTCTCTAAGGGAGAAGTATATAATTATCCGCATCTATATCCGTGGGAGATTGTGTTGGGTGTGGCCCGCCATCCAGGTGTTGGATGGGGTGCCTCCCGGGCGCACCCGGGTTGGCTCCTGACATGGGTGCAGGGGAACTCCATGGTACCATTTAATGCAAGGGAGTCGGGTTGGCTCCGGGCATGAGTACAGGGGAGTTTCGGGCATGATTTAAGTGCGAGAGAGCCATGCGAACAGTTTGACCGGTCCTGCTAAAATAATATAAAGGAATTGGTAGCGCTCTTCCTAACACTCCGGGGTTTTGGGAGAGTTGTAGGCGCCATTCCTAATAACTAGGGTTTTGGGAGGGCGCTACCAATTCCTTTATATTATTTTAGCAGGACCGGTCAAACTGTTCGCATGGCTCTCTCGCACTTAAATCGTGCCCGGAACTCCCCTATACTCATGCCCGGAGCCAACCCGACTCCCTTGCATTAAACGGTACCATGGAGTTCCCCTGCACCCATGCCAGGAGCCAACCCGGGTGCGCCCGGGAGGCACCCCATCCAACACCTGGATGGCGGGCCACACCCAACAAACTCCCCCTGGAACGCTATCCAGGGGGATCGAACCCATAACCTCCCCCTCAGCTCTGATACCACTTGTTAGGAAATGAGATCTAGATTTCCACAGGACAGTCAAAAATACAAGAAAATTAGCGTCAATATTTTATAACAAAAATAGCAATATAACAATCAACGTCCGATACAGAAACGCCACGGAGAAGCCGGACACGCTCGGTCCGCGAGAGAGAGGACAATCTTGACTGCAATCCGCTAGCACAGTGGACGCACAAGGTTCACCGAACCTTCAACGCCGAGGTCCGACGTTCAACCGCAACCACCGCCACCACCGGAGAACAACGCCACCACCGGAGAGAAAAACTCCGTCGAGGCTAACTGCACACGCGCACGCCGTCGACGCCGCATCTCTCAACTCCCTAGAAAGTCCACTGCAACGCCGGCGAGAAACTCTACCAAGCCCGACGGCAACACCTCTCTCAACGAGCGCGAGAGAGAGGAGAGAGAGAGGGAGACGGCTTACTCCACACAGGCGGGGATCTCTCACTGCTCTTTGCCGTTCAGTCATCCTATATAATATAGGATGACTGAACGGCAAAGAGCAGTGAGAGATCCCCGCCTGTGTGGAGTAAGCCGTATATAGGATGACTGAACGACAAAGAGCAGTGAGAGATCCCCGCCTGTGTGGAGTAAGCCGTCTCCCTCTCTCTCTCCTCTCTCTCGCGCTCGTTGAGAGAGGTGTTCCCGTCGGGCTTGGTGGAGTTTCTCGCCGGCGTTGCAGTAGACTTTCTAGGGAGTTGAGAGACGCGGCGTAGACGGCGTGCGCGTGTGCAGTTAGCCTCGACGGAGTTTTTCTCTCCGGTGGTGGCGTTGTTCTCCGGTGGTGGCGGTGGTTGCGGTTGAACGTCGGACCTCGGCGTTGAAGGTTCGGTGAACCTTGTGCGTCCGCTGTGCTAGCGGATTGCAGTCAAGATTGTCCTCTCTCCCGCGGACCGAGCGTGTCCGGCTTCTCCGTGGCATTTCTGTATCGGACGTTGATTGTTATATTGCTATTTTTGTTATAAAATATTGACGCTAATTTTCTTGTATTTTTGACTGTCCTGTGGAAATCTAGATCTCATTTCCTAACAGATTGAGCAAGGTAAAATATCTCATATTTCCCAATATTACCATGGACTAGTTCACATTCATCTAAGTTCTCATTATATGTTAAAGTTGGAATAGCAGTGTGTAACATGTCATCAATCACATTGCTATGGTTGGTATTATAGTAAAATTAGATTACAATAAAAGGACATGTACTATTATTCAAAGCCATATTGTCAATTGTGGTAAATTAAATTTGTGTAGTTTGCTAGCTATAATAACATTCCAAACAAGATACCTCTCAATTTCATTTTTATCTGGTGTCTTTATATCTATACATTTTCTTTAAGGACATATACACTTCTCACTAAAGGGTGTATATGTGGAGCATGAATCTAGTAGTGATTTTATGACATCTAAATAAGTATCTCTTTGAATGACATGACCCTCTCATTCATTATTTGTCCATCATAACTAAAATTAAATTAGGTACAACTTTATAATAAACATCAAGAGCATTATTGTATATTAGATCTCACATATCATGTTGTCATGGTTAAAAATTAATATAATTTAAACATAGATATACAATTTTAATGCATATTGATAGGTGCCCCCTAATTCAGGCTGCGAATAGCCAAAGCACCCACCTTACTTGGTGGAGGAAGTGGGGTTGACCAAAGCCAACTCCACTAGCCCAGAAATCACCCAACATGGGGAGGGGGGTGCAAATAGTAAAATCCTCCATCATAGACCGTAAATAGTAAAATCATCAATCATGAGGTGCAAATAGTAAAATCCTCCAACATGTGGGTGCAAATAGTAAAATCCTCCATCATGGAGTGCAAATAGAAAAACCCTCCACTATGATAGTGCAAATAGTAAAATCCTCTATCATATGGTACAAATAGTAAAATCTTCCATCATGCAGTGTAAACAGCAAAATCCTCCAACATAGGGGGTGCAAATAGTAAAATCCTCCATCATGGTGTGAAAATAGTAAAATCCTACATCATGTGATGCAAATAGTAAAATATCTCATCATGGGGTGCAAATAGTAAAACCCTCTAACATGGGGGTACAAATAATAAAATTCTCCATTATGGGGTGAAAATAGTAAAATCCTCCATCATGATGTGCAAATAGTAAAATCCTCCAATATTGGGGTGTAAAAAGTAAAATCCTCTATCATGTGATGCAAATAGTAAAATCCTCCATCATGGGGTGAAAATAGTAAAATTCTCCATCATAGGGTGCAAATAGTAAAATCCTCCAAGACGGTCTGCGTATACCAAATAATATGTTTATGGTATGTGTATAACCATTTTCGTCATATAAGTATGTATTGTCACAAAATTATTCAAACGGGTGTGCGCATAACACATAAATTAGTTACAGTGTGTGGATAACTGCATAAACACATATAAAAGGATCGAGCCTGCTCCTTTTAGATGATAGAGAGACGAGAGACGAGAAAGGAGAGAGAAATAATGACTGAAGCCAGAACTCTTGAGAACCTCCTCTTTCCTGTCAGGAACTCCTGTCAACACTCGAAAGGCCGCGAACTCGAAGAAGGATCGTACACGCATATTCTATGCGGAGGATGTCCCAACAACGGTCGCACCTTCGACATCTTCAAGTCTACTTATTGAGGGAGTTTTTATTTTTCAATATTGTATTTTGTATTTCTTTTATTTTTTGATTGGTGTAAATTTGACGTTTGTAAGGGCGATAAAGTCTTGGGAGACTTAAGGGAAAAATTGTTTGGTTTGGACGTCGGTTTCTTGGGAGGATTCCATAATTCACCGCTAGTTGTGGCGACTAGGTCTAAGATAGATCTAGGAGCGGTTCAAGGCCATATCTTGGAGAGATAGGCTAGAACCAACCAGTCCTTAGGAGAAGGATCAACATAAAAAACCAAAAGGTTTCTAATATTGCCTTAATCCCAACATTTTCTATTTGGTACGCATGCGTACCTTAGGGAAGTGCGCGAAGCGATTGGACCGTAGCTTTGGCCTTGACGCAAGTAGATCAACAACACAAATTTGTTTGGACCGTATTGATGTCGTTTTGAGATACGGTCGGCTCGAGAAATACGGTCGTATTTCTCGTGGAATGATTTGCGCCATTAATTAATACCCTCACCATCAACTCCTATGACCGGATCTTTCCGCGCACCTTAGAAATTTGGTACGTATATGTACAAAAAACGACCAATCCCAAACATCACTGGGATCTCAATTTTGTAATCATTCATTGAGAAATAAAATTATTTTGCTGTAATCTCTGAGGTTTAATTAGACATGTAAAAACAAGTTTTTTGTGACTAATGACTAGAGGTAGTTATTATTGTCAGGAGTAGCAACAACGACTATTATCTCTCTGGCATTCATTCAAAGTTTGATTAAATCTAAATATTATTAAAAATCCTTATTCACCCCCTCAAAGGGCACCGTAAGATCCAACAAACATCACCTTTGTCTTCACCTTTAGAAATTCTTGGGGAGTTTTCTCTTGCATATTTTATTTATCTTGTAATCTTTTGTTTTATCAAGTTGTAGCTTGAAATTTGAGACATGATTGTTGAAGGACGCAAATTAGCCAAGCAATGTGCTGCATTGTCCCAGCACCATCATCATCACCGAACACCGTTAGCACCTGAGGTCCTGACGTATCCAGTCCCGCACGATTTCATGCTCCCGAACATCAAGGCCTTTGACAAAATGGAAGACCCGTCGAAGATGGTCGAACACTTTAATGAGGCTCAATAGTGCCCCCAAACAACTGTTATGTCAAGCATTACAGGCAACTCTAAAAGGTTAAGCTCGCACCTAGTTCTACACTCTGAAGGAAGTAGGAATCAACAACTTTGTGGATTTATCTCTAGTCTTTGTTGACTAGTTCATTGCAAATCGTAGGATCATCCGGAACCCTCCCACCATCCGAGGATCCGTCAGAACGAGAGTGAAAACCACGAAGACTTTTTTGTCGCTTCACGTTTGAAGCGCGTTAGATCCTAAGAATTGACCCCCCAACTTCTATGTAGCTTCCTCCTGGGAGGGCTTCGACCCAGCAGGTTTTTCTCAAAACTGATGATGGAGACGGTCCCCAGCTACCTCGACCTCATGCTCCGAGTCAAGGCTCATATTGCAGCAGACAAGGTGATCGAAGCACAATGATAACTGTTCCAAGAAAGTTCAAAAAAAAAGAGCTAGAATGGTCACCACCTCACAAGAGTAGCGATGAGCGTCGAGGAGAACTGCAAACCCATCAGCATTAGAGCCAAGTTCCTCTCAACACCTCTAGGGCCAACATACTCTTTGCAATCCAAATAAGATGGCACTCCATCGCTCAAGCCGATCATTCCAAACAAGGGAGATCAATCACAACACTGCGAGTTTCACCGCGGATACGAGCACATCACGAAAGATTGTATTAAACTGAAGAAAGAAATTGAGTGCATTCTTTGGCAAGGGTTCTTGAGAAGGTTCTTATGGAGAAAAACACCGAATCAGCTAATTCCGCCAGGCTGATGAAGGATCGGCCACCCGCTTGCTAGAAAAAGACTGGAGCGCAACCCTTAAAGTGATTATTCCAGGAGAAAAGAAATCCCTCCATGTTCGTAGAATTGTACCAACATCTCTTCTTCTGCCCAACCGGCTTTATCAGCACTAAGACATGTGTTCAAGCTTCTGCACCTTGTTTCAACAAATTAATGTTCTAACTTCATTTACTTTATATGATTCAGATAATAAAGTACAATATGTAAGGTCTCCAGACCTACACCTGCCATCGCCAGAGGCCTACCCCCCTTTGCGGTCGTTGCCCGCCAAACAATAGGTAAGGTCGTCAGACCTACACCTGCGATCACCAGGGGCCTGCCCCCTTGCCGGTCGGTGCTTGCCAATGAATAGGTAAGGTCGCTAGAACAATACCTACCATCACCAAGGGCCTGCCCCCCGCGACAGTCAGTGCCTGCCCCCTGTGGTGGTCAGTGCCTGCCAAGCAATAGGTAAGGTCTCTAGACCTACGCTTGCCATCACCGGGGGTCTGCCCCCTTAGTGGTTGGTGGCCACCGAATAATAGGTAATATCACCGGACCTATACCTAGCATCGCAAGGGGCCTACTCCACTTAGCGGTTGGTGCCTGCCAAATAATAGGTAAGGTTGCCATACCCACACTTGCCAACATTTTTGGCCTGCACCCCTAGGTGGGTGATGCCCGTCGAATGATAGGTAAGGTCACTAGACCTAAACGTACCATTTCAAGGGGCTTGCCCCCTTGGCGGTCGGCGTTTGCCAAACAATAGATAAGATCACCGAACCTACACCTACAATCGCTAAGGGCCTACTCCCTTGACTGTCAGTGTTCGCCAAATAATAGGTAAGGTCTTCAGACCTACACTTAGATCTCATGGGGCCTATCCTCCTTGGCGGATGGTGCCTGCCAAATAATAAGTGAGGTCACCAGACCTACACCTGCCATCATCAGGTGTCTGCTCTCTTGGAGGTCAGTGCCCGCTAAACAATAGGTAACATCGCCAGACCTACATTTGCCATCGCCAAAGGCCCGCCCCCTTGACGGTTGGTTCCTGGCAAACAATTGATAAGGTCGCTAGACCTATACCTGCAATTGCTAGGGGACTTCCCTCTTGATGGCCGGTGCCTGTCAAACAATATGTAGGGTCGCTAGGCCTACACTTTCCATCACCAGTTGCTTGCACCCTTGGTAGGCGATGCTCGCCAGATTATAATGGATATGGTCGTTATACCTCTGCCTGTCCTTCGATGGTTAGAACCTACAAAATTTCAACAATAACATCTACCATCGGGTATCACATCCACAAAAAACCAAAAAGAAGCTTCCAAAGCGCAACAATAATATCGTGTATGGTACAAGTACAAAGCTACAAGCCACAACTAACGGTACAAGGGTACAAAATGTTGGGGCTACTCCTCAACACCAACATCAAAGCACTCATCCTTGGAGAGATCTCCGATATCAAGTCCAACCAAATCGCAGTAATGTGACCGCGCAACCATATGTGAAATCATAGCTTCCAGTTTTGTAAGTATCCCATATAATTTTCCAGACATCGAATAGCTCTACATTTAGCAAGGAGCGCAGCCGCGCCAACCTCCCCTATGAGCGATGCCTCAAAATTCAAAAATCAAAACTTACAATAGTCTTTACGAAAATAGAGCGTCAAATACGCATGACACACACACACAATCATGTGCACGCACGTATCCATTTGTTGTACCATCGCATCGCCCACCTTCTATGTATTCCGCCACAAGCAAAGCTCACACGAACGCACACGAAGCACGAAGGTACACATCACAAAAAGATGAGTGAATGAACGCTAAGCACAAAAGGTGCCCGAGTGAGCCTACTACGCAGGAGCGCATCCCACAATTGCCCAATGCACATGTGTGTGCTCCGTACATGTAAGGCGCACAGCTGCGCAACTCCGAGCACCAAGCGCGCGGGTGCGACCACCGCACACCTACACACATGTGTCCCATTGCGAGCGTCCGCGCTGATGCCCCTCGCGCTTCACGTTATGTGCATGTATCCCCCACACACATTTCCCTCTGTGCACCGCCTTCACTCCCATACACATCATTCATTAATGCTTTTACGAACATTCTTTCGCGCCTACACCACATCATTCACCTTCGGCATGACTACAATGGGTTATTTGTCCGCATAGATTCAACACACATGCTGGGAAGAAAAATTCTCGTGCTCCTCTTGCAAGAGCGTCAGACTCTAGGAATTTGTGGTGCAAATAATAAAATCCTCTATCATATGGTGCAAATAGTAAAATAGGGGTGCAAATAATAAAATCCTCTATCATATGGTGCAAATGGGAAAATACTCTATCATGTGGTGCAAATAGTAAATTCCTCCAACATGGGGCGCAAATAGTAAAATCCTCCATCATGAGATGCAAATAGTAAAATCCTCCAATATGAGGGTGCAACAAGTAATATCCACCATCATAAAGTGCAAATAGCAAAATCCTTCAGCATGGAGTGCAAATAGTAAAATCCTCCAACATAGGGGTACAAATAGTAAAATCTTCCATTATGGGGGTACAAATCGTTAAATCCTCAATCATGACGTGCAAATAGTAAAATTCCCCATCATGAGGTGCAAATAGTAAATCCTCCATTGTGAGGGTGTAAATAGTAAAATCCTCAATCATGAGATGCTAATGGTAAAATCCTACATCTTGGGGGTGTAAATAATAAAATCCTCCAACATGGGGTGCAAATAATAAAATCCTCCATTATGGGGTGCAAATAGTAAAATCCTTTATCATTGGGTGAAAATAGTAAAATCCTGCAACATGTCACTACAAGAAAAACTTCATTTAACAACGAAAATTAGGAACACTAAATAATTTGTTTCTAATTAGCATCGAATTTAGCTATGTGTGAGATATTTGTTTTTACTTAAAAAATAGAAACGAAAATATTCGTTGCTAAAATAGCAACGAATTATTTTGTTGCAAAATATTTGTTCCTAAATAGAAACAAAATATTTCTTTTCAAAATTTCTATACTAATTATTTTTGATTAAAAATTTATGGAGGGAAAGATTCAATTCCCTCCAAATATTTTCATCTCATTTTTTTAAAAATATATTTATAAGTTCTTAAACAAATTAAAGAAGTCCTTGATATCCCCATTCTCATCTCGATATCTGCTCCCCTGCTAAGATCGTCACTTTCCGCACGATCTCCCCGCCGAGCTCATCACACTTCCGCGCGATCTCCCCGTCTTGCACCAACGAGAAATAAATAAATAAATAAATATATAATATATAAATAAATAAGTATATAAATAAATAAATATATATAATATACAAAAATATATAAATATATATAATATACAGAAATAAATAAATAAAAAATAACGATATATATAACTAATATATATAATAAACTATATATATTAAACTATAAATAAAAATATATATTTATATGTATATATAAATAAATAAATATATATATGTATGTATAAATAAATAATCATATATATAAATAATATAAATTTATAATTATATATATATACATAATTATATATATAAGTATATATATATATATATATCGCTTCTCGGAAAAATGAAAAAAACACCCCCTTAACAGCATTTTTAGAAAAAGTGGTCAACATGAAAATTGTAGATCTCGACGAGATCTACAACTTTCATGTTGACCACCTTTTCTAAAAATGCTGTTTAGGGGGTCTATTTTCAAAAGGCGCGAAGGGGGTTCCGCCCGGTAAATATTACGAATTTTTTTTTTTGCGCGGACCTCCTTCGCGCCTTTTGAAAATAGGCCCCCTAAACAGCATTTTTAGAAAAAGTGGTCAACATGAAAGTTGTAGATCTCATCGAGATCTACAACTTTCATGTTGACCACTTTTTCTATATAAGGGGCACTGAATTTCCGCGCAGCGCTTTTTGGACAAAAAAACGCGCTCCTCGGAAAAATGAAAAAAAACACCCCCTTAACAGCATTTTTAGAAAAAGTGGTCAACATGAAAGTTGTAGATCTCGATGAGATCTACAACTTTCATGTTGACCACTTTTTCTAAAAATGCTGTTTATGGGGCCTATTTTCAAAAGGCGCGAAGGGGGTCCGCGCAAAAAAAAAATTCGTAATATTTACCGGGCGGAACCCCCTTCGCGCCTTTTGAAAATAGACCCCCTAAACAGCATTTTTAGAAAAAGTGGTCAACATGAAAGTTGTAGATCTCGTCGAGATCTACAACTTTCATGTTGACCACTTTTTCTAAAAATTCTGTTAAAAGGGTGTTTTTTTCATTTTTCCGAGGAGCGCGTTTTTTTGTCCAAAAACGCGCTGCGCGGAAATTCATTAATCTGTATATATATATATATATCTTTACAATATATAAAGATATATGGTATGATTTTTTAAACCATGCTTTTAAAAGCCGTTGGACAAATATCAATCGTCCGATTTTGCTTCATTAATCAGCATCGTCCGATCTGTCTCTCCAAATTTTCATAGGTATCCTAAACTTACTAGGGTCGGGTGTCCTAAACCTATGAAATGACCATTTTACCCTTCTAGATGAGCAAATCAAAAACTAGCCAGCCCGCAAGGGACCAGCCCATAAAAGAACGCAAGCCCGCCAGCCTGCAAGGGGCCCAGCCCATGAAAGCAAGCAAGCCCGCCAGCCCGCTTAAGCAAAGTCTTCAACAATATTATGCACACAACTGTATTTAAACCCAAAAATTAATTTTTTCCAGGCAATGTGGGACTAAACAGGCGGGTGAACTGTTCACCCGCCTGTTTAGACACGTAAATCAGATTTTTCGGGGCCCAATATGAGGGTCAAGATGACTCCAAAATGAAAAGTGGTCAACATGAAAGTTGTAGATCTCAGCGATCCGAACAACTTTAATGTTGATCACTTTTTGATTTGAAGTCCCCTTGACCTTCGATTTGGGACTCGAAAAGTCTGGGCGGCGAGACTGCTACAGTAAAGGCACGAAAATCAGATTTTTCGGGGCCCAATATGAGATTGAAGATGGCTCCATAACGAAAAATGGTCAAGATGAAAGTTGTAGATCTCGGTGATCCGAACAACTTTCATGTTGATCACTCTTTGATTTAGAGCCTCCTTCACCTTCGATTTGGGAGCCGAAAAGTCTGGGCGGCGGGACTGCTACAGTAAAGGCACGGAAATTAGGTTTTTCGGGGTCCAATATGAGGGTCAAGATGGCTTCAAAACGAAAAGTAGTCAACATGAAAGTTGTAGATCTCGGCGATCCGAACAACTTTCATGTTGATCACTTTTTGATTTGAAGTCTCCTTGACCTTCGATTTGGGACCCGAAAAGTCTGGGCGGCGGGACAGCTACAGTAAAGGCACGGAAATCAGGTAATATAAAATAATATATATAAAAAAAACAGTCTGGGTGCGGGCGAAGCCCGCCGGGGGGCGGGCGAAGCCCGCCGTCGCCGGCCGGGTACTGTGGCGCGTGGCCATCGGGCCGGAGGCCCGTGCCTGTCACTCGTATATATATATATATATATATATATATATATATATATATATATATATATATATATATATATATATATTTATTACTGTACATAAAAATGAATTAATTAATTAGAAGAGTTGGTTAGGTAAATAAATTATTTGTGAGAGGTCTGTGGTTTGAATCTTAGCAGGTGTATATTAAAAAAAAAATTGTATATAAATATTGTTTAAATTTAATCAAATAATTATATAAAATACAAAACATTAGCATCAAAAGAAATCCTTCCTAAAAAATCTTTGCTAATTAGAAAGAAATAAATTTTTTGCTAAATTTAGCTAGCTCCATATTAGCTACAAATTTTTTTCGTTTCTTAATTCTTTGCTAATTAAAATTAGCAACGAATTTAACTAATTAACAATGAATTTTGTTCTTTGCTAATCAATGTTTTTCTTGTTCTGTGAGGTGCAAATAATAAAATCCTCTAAGACGGTTTGCATATAACAAATAATATAGTTATGGTGTGCGCATAACCATATGTCTTATGAGTACTATCGCCACAAAACTATGCACACATGTGTGCGCATAACACATAAATTGGTTACGGTGTGCCGATAGTCGCATAATCACTATAACCAAAACTTATTTACGAAAATGTCACCCGCAAAAACTATAAATAAGACCCCAGGGCTTACTTCATTTCCATCTTTTCTCTCCTCCTTCCTTTCCTCGTACGTGCATGGGAAATCCCTGAGGTCTTCTTCGAAGATCTCCTTCGCCTCCTTTGAAAACCATCGAGCGTCTTGATCCTTCGAAGGCGTTCATCCTCCTTCGAGTAAGCACACCTCTGTGTGCTCCACTTTCAAAACCGCTCCAAGCGCATCTCCGTGCGGTCCTCTCTCAAGACTGCTCCAAGCACGCCTCCATGCACACCGCTATCAAGACCGCTTCAAGAGCGCCTCCATGCGCTCCGTTCTCAAGACCCCTCAAAGCCCTCTTTTGTGCGCTTCGCTCTCAAGACCGCTCCAAGCGCTCCGCTCTTAAGACCGCTACAAGCGCTCCCTCACGTACTCAGCAACAAGCACTCTGCACACTCAAGAACAAGCATTCTAGCCACCAACAAGACCAGAACTCTAGACTCCTTTGCACGCAGCAAGAGACAAGTCGCAGAGACCAATGCATGCAGAGCATGCCACTCTAGCCTTCAAGAAACAGTGGAATATATAATTCATAGCGCTCAGAGCGCATCATTCCCTTCTATAGCAGACAAAAGACTTAGCTTCGCGAGCGGTCTGTCACCCTCCGAGCACCTCACTTTCTCTATCTCCCAACAATAATAACGAGGAGCGGTCTTTCACCCTCTCTTTCTCTTCAAAGCATTGTACAACAACCAACTCATAGTGGACATTTGGTCGGCACAGCTCTGACCACGTGATTTTTCACCCTTTTCGGGGTTTTTCACGTTAAAAAATTTATCTTGTCAGCCGTCTCTTTTCTCTGTGACTGTTTGCGCGCTCGACCGCTCCAGAGCTAAGACGATCCAATCTAGACCTGTCCAGAAGCCTCAAGTGAGCTGCGACACACATTAATGCGGCCCTCCCGATTTTTCATGACCACTTAATTTTTATAGAAATACCGAAAGATGAAACCAAATTAAGAGGAAGCATGAAGTCAATTTTTTACTCTTAATTTAGTATTTTTCACCTCTTATAAGTTGCTTAAGCGAACTATGGATCCAAAATTTATTCAAGCTTCAAACAATTGAAATAATTATATTACTTAATACTAATAACTTGACAAAAAAAGAGTCATTGATGTGATGTTGAATAGTTAAACAAATATTTTATTGGGATAAGGCAAAGTTGCTCATTCTTAGAGCATGTTTGAGAGGGTTTTTTTTGCTCCTTTCTGTTTTCTGGAATATGCCAGCGCACTTAAGAAACTGTTTGGATTGTCTACCGTTGGGAAACGCTCCCGTTGAAAACTTCATTTTCTTCTTTTTTGAAAAGTCACTTGTCTCATACTTTTCAACCTTTTCGAAAAGCACTTCCATATCCCGATACACTCTTGCATGCATTTTTTCGCCCGGGCGTGAGTTTTGTCATCCGGACGCGTATCTTTCTCCCGGACGCGCATTTCTCGCCCGAGCACACATGTTTCGTCCGACCGCGCATTTTTCGCCCGGGCGCACATTCCAATAAGAGGAGAGAAGATATGAAAAGAAAAAAAAAGGAGAAATCCATACAGATTCCAGCCTTCCTAATTCAGAAGCTTTTTCGGCAAATTGAAATTGGAGAGGAATCAGAAGTTAAGCAAATGCTTAAATACCAAATGGCTAAGAGTCTTTAGGCGGAGAAAATTGAAGCATCTGGAATGGTGATCAGGATCTCTGTAGAAGAAGCTTTTGTAAAATACATGAGTTGATTAAACGAACAAACAAAGAGAAAACTATAATTTGCGCGAGTTAAACTATGTTAAAGACATTGATCCAAACAAAAGAAATATAAAATCAGATAGTTATGAATTAGAATTGCTAGCAAAACATGAGAAAAACATTTGAATTTATTCCAGTCAAATTGATTCAGAATATAGTTGAAATATCTGGACAATAGAATAGCAAGGGATCCTAAATAACTTATGTTTGGAAAGGTAGTTCTCTTCATAAGCTTGACAAGCTATTAATACATAAACGCCTTTTATTACTTCCACCAAACACACGAAGTACTCACATCATCAACATTTTGCCCCCCTAGGAGGTTTGCCGGGATTCAAATCCGGCAAATGGTCCAGAAATACGTAGAACATATCACCCGGACCAGCAATGACAAGCCTAGAATCAATGTTCACCACCGCAAGAGCGACTCCCAATGTCCCATCGTTATGTATTACAGCCAAACGAAGATAGTACTCATTCCACTCCCAATTCACCGGCCTTTTACCGGCGCCCTCCACCCAACAAAACGAAATCCCACCCCTAGTTTTCATCGGGTGACGGCGGCTGTAAACCTCAACAGCGTATATTGCAGCCGTTACACAATTCGAATCAGTGTGTGCGTTTTTGATGATGGTCGCTGGTCCAGAATAAGCATCTGTCGCAAGGGTGACCGAGGAGATGAAGAGGAGGGCGACCGCGTAGGAAAATAATGTGTGGGAAGTGAATGCCATGACTTAATTAATAATAGAGCTGGTTGCTAGAGGTGAAGGAGAGGACGGTTTGCATGGGAGACAAGGCGTGGAGGGTTTATATAGACTGTTTTGGACCTTTTGGTTGCTTTGGAAAGATCGCAATTTATTTATTTATTTATATTTATAGAAGTAAGCTTTGGGCTACATTTTTTTATTTAGTGCCATTTGTGGTTTGGAAGAGAAAAAATTAGGTGATTGTTATTAGCACTGCACTTTTGGATATTCGCACTATATTTACTCTTAATTTTCCGCGCCTTTTGAAAATACTCCTTGTACATGCATTTTTAGGAAAAGTGTTCAACACGAAAGTTGAATACTTTTCCTAAAAATGCATGTATAAAGCGTATTTCTAGAAATCCGCTCAGATTTTGCGCCTTTTAGAAATACGCTTTATACATGCATTTTTAGGAAAAATGTTCAACACGAAAGTTGTAGATCTCGTCGAGATCTACAACTTTCGTGTTGAACACTTTTCCTAAAAATGTATATACAAGGAGTATTTTCAAAAGGCGCGAAAATTTAAGAGTAAATATAGTGCGAATATCCAAAAGTGCAGTGCTAATAACAGTCATCAAAAATTATTGTGTTAACTTTTTTTTTTTTATGAAAAATGGATGCTATTATTTTTATTATAAATCAAAATTAAAATCTTTTAAAAACTAATAGGAATGCGGAAAACATTTTTACTTGCATACCTTTCTTTTTTTTATTTAGAGCAGTTTTCATATTTCTTTTTAATCAAATATAAAGCATGCACTCAATGCATATAAACATGATTACGTGCTGAACGAATGTTTCTACGGAGATGGATGGTAAACGCCAAACATCAATTTTGGGAAATGAAGCAGTCAAGAAATTTTGCCAATTAGTCAGCGACAATTTTCGATCACATGTGAGAGCATTTATGCTCGTCAAAGTGATCACTTTTGATTAAATTTACGAGTGACCACCCAAACAAACATTCGCGAGGCAATATAACTTTCTCGTTCAGTTTGATAGCCAGGGTCATGAGTTATTCTTTTGTGTTTTTGATCATCGCTACTGTTGAATTTTTTGAAGTGAAAGTGGGCAGTTTGGGTGGCTTGGGCGGTCTGTCCGTGCGACCTATGCAGACAGATGGTGGCGATTGATGAGTCCCGTTTATATAGGATTTTGCGGGCCAATCTGGGCTGGTTTTCATGCATTTGCACTTCATTTATTGGATGTTTTCGCTGTTTATCTCATCCTTTATGCCGTTCATGCTTTGTGTGTTTTTCCTGCCCTTGCGTGCGCAATTGCGCATTTGTTGGTTGGGGGTAAGCACGTGGTGCTCCCCAGGGCTCGTTCCAGTAGTTTTTACTTCATTTCTGTATTACTGGAGGGTCCTCCGTTGCCTTATTTTCCTTGCTTACAGGTGGACAGTTTTCCCTTTTCTGAATTCTGATTTGAGGAAAACGCACAGTCGTGCGCTTCCTTAGCGCACGATTAGTTTTGGTCGTGCGTTTTCTTCCGGTCAATCTGGTGAAATGATCAGCTCGTGCGAATCCTTCACGCACGGTTTCACCAAAACCGTGCGCGAAGGAAACGCACGGTTGTCCTATAGCATTCTGGATTTTGCCTGTCATTCTTCGTTATGGGGTTACCGCGCGAATTGCTTCACGTACGGGTGGATCGCCCGTGCGCGAAGGAAACGCACGGGTCAACGCTTCTTCTTCGCAAGCGCATGTTTTAATATAATATCGCACGGTTCGCGCACGGTCGTGCGTCGAACCGTGCAAGACCAATTTTCTGATGAATTTCTATTTAAGTTGCAGCCTTTGCCATTTCCGAGGAGGATCGGCCAGCCCGCCTTTTTGGCTCTCTTGAGCGGGAAAACCAGTCTCCAGCCCCCTTTTTCTCTCTCTTTCCTGGAGGGAAGATTCGGCCACTCATTCCACTCCATAGAGCTTGCAAAAGCCTCATCCTCCACCGCCATTGACATTGCCACGTTCAAAGCTCTGGTTTAAGCTACTCATTGCAGCCCACCAAGTTTCGTTCCGCCTCCGCAACCTCAGCAATACGAAGACGGGTTCGACGGAGGAAGTGGCAGCTCCTCTTGGATCCTGGACTCCTTTCTAAGACCGAACACGGACAAGGGTTGACACGCCTAATTTCCGGCCGAGAACCTTGGAAAGCTTCTTTGTCTTGGTTGTAATCTCTCCTCCCTCGTCTTATATTTACTCCTTGCTGAACTCTTGTTGAATATTGTAGTGTGATAAGCGTATGTGGTTCTAGAATACTTTATTCTTTTGCTTAGGTGTTTTCTGAACTTGCTATGCATTGTTAAGCTCATTATTCTTGCTAGAGTAAAAGTGTTTTTGCCATTCTAGCATTTGCTAGAAGTGTGCGTTGTGAAGAGATGTTTTCGACCCTCACAAGTTCTCACACTTTCGCTATCACTCTCCAGAGTGATTCACCCGAGCGAAGCAGTGAAGGCGACCCGCAATAATTTTAGGTTGTTTAATTTAGGAAACCCCAATAAAAACCCCCCTTGCTCATCTTGCACTTGCACTCATTTCTCCAAAGTACTAAAACCCTTGCTCCCTACTTGCGCTCCGCGAGAGATCGATACTCGGGGAAGCTACTCTCCATTATTATTACTTGACAGCGATCGGTAAACTTGCCGTCAGCGCATCAGCGACCTGTTATGTTGTCGCCCCTCCCAAACTTCCGCCAAACTCCTTTCTTTGTTGGGGATATTTTTGGAATCAATTCCAATTATGTAATCTCCATTATTCCGGTATTTAGGGGGGATTTCTTTGAAGGGTCTATTGTTATCGTCAACCCGTTTTGGAGACCGCTCCAAATTTGGCATCCCCATTAATCTGGTGATGATGGAGGATTTTAGGAAAGGATTGATCTCCTTCCATGATGCCCGTCATAACTGTACAACCCCATATTCGCTGGGTGGGACCTAGATGCACTACGGTTGGGGTTGGACCAGCACACAAGTTAGCTCGGGTCTGAAGGCCATTAGAGCACTCGCGAGAGTACTCGCGCCGGAGGAGCTCCCGCTTGGGAGCAAGCGAGATCCCGCCCTTGGCCAGAGGCAGGCGAGAAGGCACGACGCTGAGTGAGCTTCACTCTCTCAGCGCCGTAATCAGCAAGGGCGTTGAGTGAGCTCCACTCACTCAACGCCGTGGCCAGCGGAAAGGGCGTTGAGTGAGCTCCACTCACTCAACGCCGTGGCCAGCGGAAAGGGCGTTGAGTGAGCTCCACTCACTCAACACCGTGGCCAGCAGCAAAGGGCGTTGAGTGAGCTCCACTCACTCAACGTCGTGGCCAGCGGAAAGGGTGTTGAGTGAGCTCCACTCACTCAACACCGTGGCCAGCAGCAAAGGGCGTTGAGTGAGCTCCACTCACTCAACGTCGTGGCCAGCGGAAAGAACGTTGAGTGAGCTCCACTCACTCAACGCCGTGGCCAGCGGAAAGGGCGTTGAGTGAGCTCCACTCACTCAACACCGTGGTCAGCAGCAAGGGCGTTGAGTGAGCTCCACTCACTCAGCGCCGGGGTCGGCAGCGAGGTCGTTGAGTGAGCTCCACTCACCCAACGTCGCATCCAGTAACAGCGCCAAGTTTAGAGGAGCTCCCGCCTGGGAGGGGCGAAAGCGTTCACCTTCGGACAGCCAGGACCCGCTCTCGGCATGGTCGGCGAGAAGGATCGAACCTGCGAGGAGGCAGGGGCTGGCTCGCCGTGAGACTTGACACTTCTTTTTAGCTCCTGCCAAAGGAAGGCGAGAGGGTTCTCGACATAAAGCACTCGCCGAGTGGGGCCAGGCTCGGGGTAAAATGTCTTAATTACCCTCGGGTAAAATTACCCCTATACCCTCAGGGGCTGCGTTTAGTACTTTTCAGACAGCGGGATTTGGCTATTGGCAGACCAGCCAGGGGTATTTCAGTAACTTCAGGTCAGCAAAAGGTTATAAAGAGGCCCAGAAGGGCTCCTTAGAAAGCAGACTCTCATTTTCTCTCCAAGTCTCTAGTGCTTTCTAAGGAGCTCCTAGCCCAGCTTTTGGCTTTGGAGGGGAAGCTCTCAGAGATCTTCCGGGTGTGAGGTGGGACCTCCCTATTGAGGCTTTGGGTCAGTCCTAAGTCGTTAGCTACCAGTCGAGTGGCAGGGCTTGAGAGAAGTAAACGTTGGCTGCACCCCGGTTTTGAACATTCGTTGAGGTCAATTTTGGCTTCAACAGTTCTGGTGCGGTGAGCGTGGAAGGCAGCCGGTGCAAGAAAGCCTTGAGTTTGGTCCAATGACTGGAGGTGAAGGTGAAGCATTTGGCTCAGGGGGTATCCCCACCCCGAGGGAGGAAGCGATAAGGAAGATGCTAGAGGACTTCAGGCGAGAAGTCCTGCAGACCATCAGCCTGGCCTTCTCGTCAAGGAGTGAGTGGGAGATGCCTCAAGTCTCGGTGGAGGCGGTCCCGCTTCTTGGCGAGAATGCCCCTGGGCAGCGCCCCGAGAAGGAGTTCCCGGCGGAGGTCGGCGAAAGGGACGTGGCCGCGCGGGAGATTTTCCCAGGCCAGCGTCCCGGAAAGGAGATTCCGGCAGACTTGGGCGAGAGGGAGGCGGCGGTGCAGGAGTTGTTCCCGGGGCACGGTCTCGCAGATCATTCCAGCCAGCCGAGGTCGCGAGACGTGCCCTCTCGCCAGGTAGGAGGCGAGACCCCCTTCAGCGAGCTCATCGTCTCAGCTCTGGTGCCGGAGGGGTTCCGGGAGCCGGACATGTCCTACTACTCAGGGAAGGATGATCCGGTGCAGCATGTGCAATGGTTTTAGGATGTGGTGTCGATTAGGCAGATTTTTGATGCCTTCAAGTGTCGGCTGTTTGCCATCACGTTGAAGGAGAATGCCATGGACTGGTTCCACCAGTTGCCGGCAAGCTCAATCTACAGCTTCGAGGATCTACGTCGGGGTTTCTTATTGAGGTTCTCGACATCGAAGAAGAGGAAGAAGGAGGCGGAGTGCCTATTCGCGGTGAGGCAGAAGTAGGACGAGACGCTGGGTCATTACGTCGACTAGTTTAGGGAAGAGATCCTCCTGGTCCAGGAGGTCCCGGGGTACGCGCTGATGCTCGTTTTTACCCTAGGGCTGAGACCAGGTTTCTTTAGCATGGAGCTGAAGAGAGTTCCCCCCCTCTCGTTTGAAGAGCTTATGGAGAGGGCGGCAAAAGAGATCGACTTCGAGAGGGCAAACCCGGCGTTTGCCAGGAAGCTGGCCAGGTTGGCAGAGGATGATAAGGAGCCAGCGGTAGGAAAGCAGAGGGAGAAAAGGGAAGAAAGAAGGAGAGAAGAGCCCCGAGGGAAGGGGCAGCAGTAGGGATGGGGAGCCCGGGAGCCGAACAACTGATTGGGTTGGAGGACTCAAGAGGGTCACCCCCAGGGCCAAGGAGGAGGTGTTCATGGAAGAGACAATCTTCGGGAACCGAGAAGGTTTGACCATCAGGCATGGAGGAAGGGGCCGAGGGGTCACTTCCCACCACCACAAGAAGCTATGGAGGTCGGTAGAGGAAGAGGAGGAGGAAGAAGAGTCCGAGGAGCTGGGCGAAGAGGGGAAGGAGAAGGAAGGAGGGGTAGGGTGGCATTACCCTTTTGTGACTTCCATCAGGAGGAGGGTCATGCAACGGCCACCTGCCCGAAGTTTTTGGAAGTGAGGGAAGCCAGAGGAGTTGTGAGGCAGGATCCGTCGGTGAGGATCGTGGAAGTGCAGCAGGGAGGGGAGGAAGATAGATGCGAAGATCGGGTAGACGTGGGGACCCGAGGGGGGATCGGAGTGATCCACGGAGGGGTAGGGATTGAGGCAACCCGTAAGGGAAGCTTGCAGACCATGTTCCGCAGGGGGGTCGCCTCGACCTCCCTAGCCCCCCCCCCCCCCCCCGGAAGAAAAAATCATCTTTTCATCCGCGGATATGCCGGATTACGAGGACCCTTTCTGCGATGCTCTGGTGATTCAGGTGGCGGTGGAGAACTTCACAGTTTCCAGGATACTGGTAGACAATGGGAGCTCGGTGAACGTCATCTTCAAGAAAGCCTTCGATGAAATGAAGGTCGAAGGGAAGAGGGTTCTAGCCTCAGATAGACCGTTGTTCGGGTTTTCTGGAGAAAGGAAGGAGGTGGAAGGAGGAGTTGGACTGCATGTAAAGCTGGGAGGTGTGTCGCGGAACTGTAGGTTCGTGATAGTGGACGCTCCAAGAAGTTACAACGCCATCTTTGGGCGTCCCCTCATCAGCGCCTTTCGCTGCGTCCCCTACTCGTTTCACCAATGTCTCAAGTTCAATAACGGAGGGGTGCAGGTCAGGATCAGGGGGGATCCGAAGGTGGCAAGACAATGCTACGTGACGGCAGTGAACACTATGTCCTGGATGGCGGAAGCAGAAGAACTGTAAAGGGAGATAGCGGAGCAGGAGGTGAGCTCAGAGGTAGGGGAGCAAGTGGTGAGAGAGGCCGAGAAGGAGGTCTGGAGGGGGGAGGAAGTTGAGCCGCGACGGGAGGAGAGCCTTGAGGAGGCGAGGGAGATAGAGGAGCTGGCTGTTGAAGTTGAACAAGAGGGTCTGGAGGAAGGGATGGATGAAGGAGAGGAGGTTCAAGTTGCGAGAGTTGGGCAGGAGGCCCCGATGGGTGTGGAGATTCATCAGCTCCAGGAAGAGAAGCCGGAGGAGGCGATGGAGGCTGAAGGAGGGGAAGAGTTGGAGGGTGAGGAAGAAGCAAGGGACGGCTGGGAGCAATCACGGTTGGAGCCGGCAGAGGAAGTGGTGGAGATGGAGGTCTCCACCAAGGCGGGGCAGGTGCAGAGGGTACGGGTCAGTGGGGGTCTGAGCCTCGAGGACCAGGAGCGGATGAGAGCTTGCATCCAGGACAACGTCGATATCTTCGCCTGGAGCGCGGCGGACATGCCGGGCATTGATGCGGATGTGGCCTGTCATCGCTTGAACCTGGACCCCCGGACTCGCCCCATACGCTAAAAGATGAGGGCCATCGCCACCAAGTTAGAGGAGCCCATCCGCGAGGAGGTCAGAAAGCTTTTGGAGGCAGGCTTCATCTCGGAGGTCCAGTACCCAGGCTGGATCTCCAATGTGGTAATGGTTAAGAAAGGGGGAGGGAAGTGGCGCATGTGTATTGACTTCTCTTTATTGAATAAATGTGCCCCAAGGATTGCTATCCTCTGCCTAGAATCGACGCGCTGGTTGATTCAGCCGTCGGTTTCTCTGTTATGAGTTTTCTTGATGCTTTTTCAGGTTATCACCAGATTCGCATGCACCCCCCCCCCCCCCGACGTCAAAGACGTCTCCTTCATCACCAGGGAAGGATGCTTCAGCTATAAGATGATGCCCTTTGGGCTGAAAAACGCAGGAGCCACATACCAGCGCATGATGGATCGAGTCTTCCAGGGGCAGAGGGGGAGAAACTTGGAAGTTTATGTCGATGACCTGATGGTAAAAAGCAAGTGCGTGAGCTCACACCTGCGGGACCTCGAAGAGACCTTTGCCACCCTCCGAAGGTTCAAGATGAGGCTGAATCCCTTGAAGTGTGTCTTCGGGGCCAGTCGTGGGAAGTTTCTTGGACATCTCTTAACTCCGACAGCGGTGGAGCCTAACCCGGATAAGGTAAAGGTCATCCTAGACCTTGAATCACCTCGTAATGCCAAGGAGGTCCAGCGCTTGGCAGGCAAGTTGGCTGGACTAAGCAGGTTCCTTTTTCGGTCTGGAGACAAATGTTCATCATTCTTCAAAGTGTTAAGGGGCAATAAGAGATTCTAGTGGACAGCCGAGTGTGAGGAAGCCTTCCAAGGACTGAAGAGACAGCTCTCCCAGGCTCCCCTACTCCAAAGCCCAAAAGAAGGGGAGGACTTAGCCCTATATCTCTGGGTGGGAGCGGAAGCCGTGAGCTCCATTCTAGTCAGGGAGGAGGGGAAGAAGCAGTTGCCCATCTACTACGTGAGCCGGATCTTGAGGAAGGCGGAGCTCTGTTATCCCATCCTCGAATGGCTAGCGTTTGCTCTGATCGTTTCAGTAAGAAAACTTCGGCCATACTTCCAAGCGCACACGATCAGGGTGGTAACCGACCATCCTCTCCGTAAGGTCTTTGAAGGGGTGGAACACTCGGGGAGGCTGGCCAAGTGGTCAATTGAACTAAGTGAGTTCAACATCTCTTTTGTCCCAAGGCACTCGATTAAGACGCAAGTAGTGTTGGACTTTCTTGCAGACTATGTTGTTGAAGTTGGGGAGGAAGAGCCGTAACAGCAGGGGGCGTGGAAGGTGATGTTTGATGGGGCTTCGGGAAAACATTCCCTGGGGGGAGGAGTGGTGTTGGTGAGACCCAAGGGGGTGGCTATAGAACAGGCAGTGGCCTATCACTTTCCGGTGACCAACAATCAGGCAGAGTACGAAGCCGTGATAGCCGGTCTTCGCTTGGCAAAGGAGCTTGGGATCCAGGATGTGGAGGTCTTCACGAACTCGATGGTGGTAGCATCCCAGATCCGAGGAGAGTTTGAAGCTCGGGAACCTACCCTCATAAAGTACCTATCCAAGGTCAGGACGATCATCGGGGGCTTCCGATCATTCTCAATCCATCACGTCCCTCGGGAGGAGAGCGTGACTGCCGACCGATTGGCAAAGTTCGGGCCTCGAGGAGGAGGGACCCTAACCAAACTGTTCTGACCAGCGATCGAAGAAGGGGAGGTGATGGAGGTAGGCCGGCGACCCTCGTGAGTGGACCCACTAACGACCTTCCTATCAACCGGTGAACTGACGGAAGAAGTGAAAGACGCAAGGAGTTTCAAGCGCAAGGCAGCTCACTATCTGATGTTGGAAGGGGAGTTACATCGTAAGATGTCGTCGGGACTCCTAGCCAGGTGTGTGATCGAGGAAGAAGTCCCGAAGATACTTGGGGAGATTCATTCGGGTGAGTGCGGCAGTCATTCGGGGGAAAGGACTCTAGAGGCAAGGGTGGTCAGGCAGGGGTACTTCTGGCAGACCCTGAGGAAGGATGCAACGGAGTTCGCAAGGAGGTGTAAAAAGTACCAGCTGTACGCCCCCTCCAGCTCTTGCCCGCTCAAATACTAAGGAGCATAACATCACCATGGCCTTTCGCCATTTGGGGAATGGACTTGGTCGGGCCTTTTCCTCCGGCCAGAGGACAGAGGAGGTTCCTCTTGGTCATGATCGATTACTTCTCCAAGTGGCTGGAGGTCAAAGCTCTAGCCAAGGTCACTTCCCAGGTCATCAGAAACTTTGTTTGGGGAGAAATCATATGCAGACACGGGCTACCCCGAGCGATAGTGATGGATAACGGTCCCCAGTTTGCTAGTGAGGAGTTCATCAGCTTCTGCACCCAGTAGGGGATAGACCTCAGGTTTGCCTCCGTCCATCACCCCAGAGCAATGGCCAGGTGGAAGCGGCAAATAAGATCATTGTGAACCTGCTCAAAAAGAAGGTGGAGGACTTGAGGGAAAACTGGGTAGAGCAGCTCCCCTCCGTCCTGTGGGCCTTGCGAACGACCCCGAACACGGCCACTGGTGAGACCCCCTTCAAGCTCTCTCATGGGTGCGAGGCTGTCCTCCCCATAGATTTCGAGGTTCGGTCCCCGCGGGTCACGACCGCAGGCGAAGGAGGTGAGGCTTAGAGATTGGGAAACGAAGAAGAGTTGCGCCTCTCGCTAGACATGGCGGAAGAACTGCGGGACGTTGCATCCATAAGGCAGGAAGAGATCAAGCGACGAATGGCTAAGTACTTCGATAAACATATTAGAATCAAGCAGTTCGCCGAGGGGGACCTAGTGCTGAAAAAGGTCGACGCGGTAGGAAGGTCGGCTCCAGTTGGCAAGCTCAACCCCAGCTGGGAAGGACCTTACATAGTAAAGGAGGTTCTGGCAAACGGAGGTTACTATCTCCAGGACGTGGAGGGGAGGACCTTGAGCCACACCTGGAGCGGTGATGATCTAAAGCACTTTTACCCGTGAGGGGGAAAGGGGAGTGTACTGTTGTAATCAAATATTATCATTTCAATATATTGTCACAACAAAATTCTATCAGGGTATTCTTCTTCCTTTGATCTAATATTTGCTTTCTCACCTTAATGATAGAATAGGTCTGATATGAAATCTTCATCAATACCCCAAGCTCGGCTCGGCCCCAGGTAGACCCGCTGTGCAGGCTCTCATCTAGTTGGCAGGTCTGAAGGCTCGCCTGTGGGGGAGAGGTTGGATATGAAATCTTCATCAACACCCCGAGCTCGGCTCGGCCCCAGGTAGACCTGCTGCGCAGGCTCTCATCTAGCTGGCAGGTCCGAAGGCTCGCCTGTGGGGGAGAGGTTGGATATGAAATCTTCATCAACACCCCGAGCTCGGCTTGACCCCAGGTAGACCCGCTGCGCAGGCTCTCATCTAGCTGGCAGGTCCGAAGGCTCGCCTGTGGGGGAGAGGTTGGATATGAAATCTTCATCAACACCCTGAGCTCGGCTTGGCCCCAGGTAGACCCGGTGCGCAGGCTCTCATCTAGCTGGTAGGTCCGAAGGATCGCCTGTGGGGGAGAGGTTGGATATGAAATCTTCATCAACACCCCGAGCTCGGCTCGGCCCCAGGTAGACGCGCTGCGCAGGCCATCATCTAGCTGGCAGGTCCGAAGGCTCGCCTGTGGGGGAGAGGTTGGATATGAAATCTTCATCAACACCCCGAGCTCGGCTCGGCCCAAGTAGACCCGCTGCGCAGGCTCTCATCTAGTTGGCAGGTCCGAAGGCTCGCCTGTGGGGGAGAGGTTGGATATGAAATCTTCATCAACACCCCGAGCTCGGCTCGGCCCCAGGTAGACCTGCAGCGCAGGCTCTCATCTAGCTGGCAGGTCCGAAGGCTCGCCTGTGGGGGAGAGGTTGGATATGAAATCTTCATCAACACACTGAGCTCGGCTCGGCCCTTGGTAGACCCGCTGCGCAGGCTCTCATCTAGCTGGCAGGTCCGAAGGCTCGCCTGTGGGGGAGAGGTTGGATATGAAATCTTCATCAACACCCCGAGCTCGGCTCGGCCCCAGGTAGACCCGCTGCGCAGGCTCTCATCTAGCTGGCAGGTCCAAAGGCTCGCCTGTGGTGGAGAGGTTTGTTGTGAAATCTTCATCAACACCCCGAGCTCGGCTCAGCCCCAGGTAGACCCGCTGCGCAGGCTCTCATCTAGCTGGAAGGTCCGAAGGCTCGCATGTGGGGGAGAGGTTTTGTTTTTGAGATCTTCATTGACATCCCGAGCTCAGCTAGGCCCCAGGTAGACCCACTGCGCAGGCTCTCATCTAGCCGGCATGTCTGAAGGCTTGCCCACGGGGGACTGGTTTAGTGATTAGAAATGTTTCGACACGGAGGTTCTAGGCTAGGAAAAAATCACCCTAAGGACAGACCCAAAAGGGTCTCGGCCAAAAGGGTCTCGGCCAGGAGAGGTCTCGGCCAGGAGAGGTCTCGGCCAGAGGAGGTTTCAGCCAGGGGCGGTCCCGGCCAGGAGAGCCTTATTGAGAGATCTCGCCAAACGAAGTTCCCGGCGGGCTTAAGCAAGGAGACCGATCGCTCGCGCAAGGCAAGGAGGGACGGTCCTCCCTTGACCCATGAGGGACACCTCTCGGCAAATGGTTCTTAGCAGAGCGCGAGAACGACGTGTATGAACCTTGAACTCTCGACAGATCCTCACCTATCGGCCGCTAAGAGAGACTATCCTAGAGGGGGGTCGGGGGCCCCGGGCAAAAATGCTCTTAAACAGCATTCGACTTTAGCAGTTAGAAAAAGAAAAATAAAGGAGAAGTACAAAGCACCAACAGTTATATTTACATTATAAACTGAACAGTTATAAAAGGGGGAGCCTCTCGCCCATTACAAATCAAGTCAAAGAAAAAGAACAAGAGAGGACTTCAAGAAGACGCGCTATAGTCGCTCGAGCTCCAGCTTGAGCCGTCGCGAGAGCTCTCGCCCGAGTCCTCCCCAGACGTCTCGCCGACAGCCTCGCCGGCAGCATCATGAAGTCACGAGACCTCCAGAGGTGGAGAGTCGGGCGCCCTTGGTGGCTTCGGGATAGGCTCGAAGAGCCAGGGGACGAGCTGGGGAGCGGTCAGGGTCTCGCCACCCTCCTCCAGGCAGCCCACGTCTTGCAACGTCTCGATCATCAATTTGGCCGTATCCTGGGCGTTGACCTGAAGGAGCTTGTCAATGTCGTACTCGGAATAATTTCGGCTCTTCAGTCTTTCATCGAGCGTAGGAGGGGGCGGGACTGCAGCTGCTGCCGTCTCCAGGTGCTTGACCTGGTCCTTCTGTAGGGCGTTCTCACACTCCACCCCGGCCAGTCGCGCGTGAAGCACCATGACTTGCGGAGAGTCCTGTGTAAGAACATTTTGTCAGCAGCGAGAATGGAGGTACGGATCTCGTAGGCGAGAACGAAGGTTTGAAAGGGTCTCGCTTACCTCCTCCGTCGGGCGCATGGACAGCAGGCGTCGGGCGTCCTCTAGCTCGGTCTTCAGGGCTGTCTCCTGAGCCACCGCTTCCTCTCTCGCCTTGTACATGTCGAGGAAGTTCCGGTCGATGGTGATGCTTTGGTGAGCACACATGTGCGCAAGCTCGAACCCACGCATCAGGGCCCGGATGGAATCGAAGGCGAGGAGGCGAGTGGACATCTGGTCGTACAGGCCCGCGAACTCCCGGCTGTAGAGGCCGTAGCCCAGCACAAAGGCCTCGCCGGTGACTTCGTCGCCCTCTACCCAGCTCGGGAGCAGCGTCGAGAGTGAGACCCGGTTGGCCTCCGGGTCCCATTGCAGTAAGGGCTTCCCTTCGGCATCCAGGATCTTCACGCCCATGCCAAAGTTCCTGTTCCCCTTCTGTACAAACTTGGATGGAGGCTGGGCAGAGCTTGCGGCAGCCACTATATCGGTACCCACCTCGCCGCCCACCTCGACCGCGGCCTGAGGATTCTCGGCAGGGGCCCCAGCACTGCTCTTGGGGACGTCCCTCATCTTGCTTACCGCCGCTAGAATCTCGGCGAACGATCTGCCTGGCGGAGGAGGTCGGGCGGGCGAAGGTATCTTGGACTTCCCCTTCTCGGCGGCGGATGGCTTCGGCCTCTTCACCCGTTTAGACGAGAAACCACTGGGTTTTCGCTTCGCGGCACAAGGCGGCGTAGGCGGAGCTGGCTCGTCTCGGCAAGCGCGGGTCACAGACCTCACGAGAGCCAACAGATCCCCCGCAGTCTGGCCTTCGCCAGTTGGCGTCTCGGGGAAGGGTTGGCGCAAGGGGATTTCCCGCTCTCCTGCAAAGTCAACGAATAACACTCAGCATCGAGGGACGCACAAACACTAAACAAAAGAAAAAAGGAGGCGAGATCTCAACTTCGCTAGGAGGAACGGGGGGAAGGGAGTCGACGTCCCGCCTAAGGAAGGGGACGTCAAACTCTTTAGTCCCAAAGAACTCGAGGAGCGCACCCTCGCGGGACCCTAAGGAGGGCGTCTTGTAAGCGACATCCTCGTATTGAACCGGTGTGAGCGGGACGTTCCCGAAGTCGCCGGATACGAAAAAGAATTTCTCGCCCCAATGATGGTGCTTTTTGGCAAGACCGGTTGTTTTGAGCAGCTGCCCGGAGAAGAAGACGACTCCTCCCTTCGCGCGGAAGGTAAACAGCTTCCGGAAGATCGAGAGGTTGAACTCTATCCTTTCGGATCGCATGTAGCAGATGAACGCTACAAGGATGGCAACCGAATTTGGGTTTAGCTGCGCGGGAATGACTCTATAGTAGCGGAGGGCGAGGCGCATCTCTGGCCAAAGAGGGAGGCGACTGCCCACCTCGAAGTGTTCGATGGAGATCGCGAGCTCTCCCTCTCGCGCAGTGTTCACCCTTTCATTGTTGTCTGGGTTTCTCGCGGAGAAGTTGGCGGGAACGTATCGGGACGTGATAAGCTGATACTCGTCTAAGGTCAGACGGCACGACGGGAATCTGTGCCTCCGGAAAGCTTCCGCGCAATGAGAACGCCCCTCGTTCTCGCCAGGCATTGTGACTGAAGTGTTCGAAGGCGAAATACCAAGAAAAGGGGGGGGCAAGAGCAAGACATTCTCGGCAGAATGCGAAAGCGAAAGAGAGAGAGGGGGAGGTTCCAGATAAGAGAAATTAATGTGGTGGGTGAATCCGCCTATTTATAGAAAGCCGTGATAATGATGATTTTCCTGGAAAAGAGGGCGGAGGTACAACTGTCATGCCCTAAGTCAACGGCGCCTCGGTTCCCCACCCAAATTGACAGTGACTAATCGACAGCTCTAGCCCGCGCAAGGGTCAAACGGTACGGCGGAAGCGAAAGCGAAGAATATTCTCGCTAAGCGAAATCTAAGATAACAGTAATAACAACGTTTAACCAATAAAAGCAATTCACAATATCGCAAGCGGTCCACAATCCAAAGCAATTAAGAAAAAACATTAATAAGAAGACATGGTACATGGCGAGAAGGGAAGGCCAGAGGTAAGGAGAGGCGAGATAGCAAGAATCAATAAGGCTCCCAGCGCCAGCGTCCTCGCTCTCACTGTCGGGTCCTCGTAGGCGCCAACGGGTTGAAGTAGGACGAGAGCACGGTGCACCCTAGATTGATCCGGTGAGCCTGGTCTCGTATCCGGGCAAGGCACCTCCCGGGGGAAGATCCCGCAGTAGGGCAGCCCGGCCAATCCGCCTCGCTCAGAAAGTAGTCTCGCTCCAGGGCCTCCAGCCTTTGCTCCACCGATCTGCGAAACTCTCTCGCCGCGTAGGCCTGGGCTCGCTCCCGCCGCGCAAGCTTAGAGAGGATGGTCGCGACCCTTTTCCCTCGCCTTCTCGCGCTTCCTGCGCCAACTAGCATTTCTTCCATCTCATCAGAGGAGGGGAAGGGAGATCTATCTCCATCCTCCTCTTGATCCCCATCGTCGTCCTCGTCCTCTTTGGCTCCCGATTGCAGGTCCGAGTCTCCTGAGAAGGCAATCTGGCGGTCAGTGCGAGAACAGGATAAAGACAACGACAGTATGTGGCATACCAGTACCGTGGCGAGAGCCGTCGGCCGGGGGAAGGCGAGAGGGCTCGGGTTCTCCCTCGGCATCCCTCCTAAACAAAAGATGGAGGGGCTTTCCATGCCTCAGACGGAAGGTCTCGCGCGCCGTATTCTCCGCAGGGCCCGAATTCTGGGGAGGATCGTGCTCCCTCTCGAAACGGTCCACCTCCGGCGTCAAGGATGGGTCGGCAGGCACGTCACCCACGGAGGGGTGAGGATTGATTGCCGGATCGTCACGGGGGGCAATCTCTGCGACAGTCTCCTGCAAGGTAAGATCCGGGCAGGCGGAAGCAGGCGCTGTGAGAGTCCCGCCCAAGGGTTAGAATGACCAAAAGAAAAGTAGACGAAAAAGGAAGGGCTACCTAGAGGTCCCGAACCATCAGCAGGAGCTCTTTTTGGATCCTGCGGTTGATCCTCAGGCGGGCGAGACATCAATGGATCCGTGGGCACCGGCAGAAGCCCAGCACCACCTTCCGGGACCACCTGCCAAGGAAGGTTTAGTGGCCAATTCTTAAGAACAGTAACTCGCTAGCCGGCAAGACATACCCTCTACAGCAGAAGGGGATCGGCCGCGAGGCTTAGGGATGGATTTGGAGAGGCCCGGTGCTCTCGCGTGGGGTCCAGAGGGGTCTTCTTCTTCTTCTTCTTCTCTTGCGGCGGCGGGGGAGGCTCCACGGCGTGCGCCTATCTCGCCAGCCAAGGAGCCACTAGGGTGCTGTTGGCAAGGGCTCGCGCTTGCGCCGCCTTTATGCGGTCCTGAAGATTCTGTGAGAGTGGCTTGCCAACTTGTTTGGGGCGCATCGTGAGTTTGCGCGAGCTCTCAGGAAAGCAGCAACGGTCAGGGGTAGATTTATGGCCGCCTATCCGCACATATATATAGTCGTGGTATGGCCCACCAAAAGATTCTCCTTCTGAAGTGACACGTGCCCAGCGAATATTGCTGGGTTGGGCGTGTCTTTTCGAGCGCAGAGCTAGCTCAAAAAGAGCGGGGATTGTGTACAACCCCATATTCGTTGGGTGGGACCTAGATGCACTGCGGTTGGGGTTGGACCAGCACACAAGTTAGCTCGGGTCTGAAGGCCATAAGAGCACTCGCGAGAGCACTCGCGCCGGAGGAGCTCCCGCTTGGGAGCAGGCGAGATCCCGCCCTTGGCTAGAGGCAGGCGAGAAGGCACGACGCTGAGTGAGCTTCACTCTCTCAGCGCCGTAATCAGCAAGGGCGTTGAGTGAGCTCCACTCACTCAATGCCGTGGCCAGCGGAAAGGGCGTTGAGTGAGCTCCACTCACTCAACACCGTGGCCAGCAGCAAAGGGCATTGAGTGAGCTCCACTCACTCAACGCCGTGGCCAGCGGAAAGGGCGTTGAGTGAGCTCCACTCACTCAACACCGTGGCCAGCAGCAAAGGGCATTGAGTGAGCTCCACTCACTCAACGTTATGGCCAACGGAAAGGGCATTGAGTGAGCTCCACTCACTCAATGCCGTGGCCAGCGGAAAGGGCGTTGAGTGAGCTCAACTCACTCAACACCGTGGTCAGCAGCAAGGGCGTTGAGTGAGCTCCACTCACTCAGCGCTGGAGTCGACAATGAGGGCGTTGAGTGGGCTCTACTCACCCAATGCCGCGTCCAGCGACAGCGCCAAGGTTAGAGGAGCTCTCGCCTGGGAGGGGCGAAAGCGTTCACCTTCAGTCAGCCAGGACCCGCTCTCGGCATGGTCAGCGAGAAGGATCGAACCTGCAAGGAGGCAGGGGCTGGCTCGGCGTGAGACTTGACACTTCTTTTTAGCTCCCGCCAAAGGAAGGCGAGAGGGTTCTCGGCATAAAGCACTCGCCGAGTGGGGCCAGGCTCAGGGTAAAATGTCTTAATTACCCTCGGGTAAAATTACCCCTATACCCTCAGGGGCTGCGTTTAGTACTTCTCAGACAGCGGGAATTGTCTATTGGCAGACCATCTAGGGGTATTTCAGTAACTTTAGGTCAACAAAAGGTTATAAATAGGCCCAGAAGGGCTCCTTAGAAAGCAGACTCTCATTTTCTCTCCAAGTCTCTAGTGCTTTCTGAGGAGCTCCTAGCCAAACTTTTGGCTTTGGAGGGGAAGCTCTTAGAGATCTTCCGGGTGTGAGGTGGGACCTCCTTGCCGAGGCTTTGGGTTAGTTCTAAGTTGTTAGCTACCAGTCGTGGGGAAGGGCTTGAGAGAAGTAGGCGTTGGCTGCACCCCGATTTTGAACATTCGTTGAGGTCAATTTTGGCTTCAACAATACCTATTTTGGGTTTCTTCCACAACCTATATATAGTGGTGTGGCCGGCCATCCAAGTAGTGCAGTGCAGCAGTCAAGTTTTGGTCGAATATCGCCGGCTTCTCTTCGAAGCACCTACCGCCGACTTTCTCTTCCCATCAGCCACTAAAACTGAGGTCCTTCTTTCCTTGTAGCCAACCCTCGTCTCTCGTCGTCGTCTTGATTTCTCGTCGCAACGTGTATGGCCGGATCTTGGAGGGTTCGAGATTTTTCATCTTCTCTTGTCTCGGTTCAATTTTATTCCTCAATTTTAGCCGTATATGTTTTATAAATTATTAGTGGATTTATCTCTACCTGCATAGTGGGCGTACCCATACTAAATTTTTCGGGGAACTACTTTAATCTTGGTGTTCTTCTTTTGTGGTGTTTGTTTATTTTTTTTGCGTTATTTTTATTTTTTTTAACCATAATTTTGGCCATTAGAATATTATTTTGGCAGAGGAGAATTCATCTGCACTCGGAACGACCGTTTTCATAGCAAGTGGTATAAGATCCAGGTTGGATCGGCGACCGTTTGGACGTTCCGTTTCGAGTTGGGTCAACGGTAGGTGACGACATCGGTTCGCTCCCTATCTTCCCAATCTTGATCCGTGAATTTATTTGGTCGCTTCGGTCTCAGTGCAGATTTCTTCAGTTTGATTTCTATGGCGACTTCCACATCAGGTGCAAAGTTTGAAGTTAAGAAGTTTGACGGAAAGCACAATTTTGGCCTAAGGCAGGTCAAGGTCCGAGCACTACTGATTAAGGAAGGTTTACACCGTGTCCTATTGTGGAAGGCCAATAAGGACGTTGAGGTCACCGATCGCACGTGGGAGTATTCAGATCTCAAAGCTCTGTCCACCATACGAATTTTCTTACATGATGTGTTATATGGAGTTCTTTTAGAGACGACTTCCTCTGGTCTTTGACCAAAGCTGGAGAGTATCTACATGACAAAGTCTCTCCCCAATCACATCTACCTCAAACAAAAACTGTATAAGTTCAATATGAAGGAGGGTTCCTCTCTACATGACCACCTGAACAGTTTTAATAAACTGTTATCTAAGTGTCTCAGCATGGATATCAAGGTAAAGGAAGAGGACAAGGCAGTTATTCTTTTGAACTCTCTTCCAAAGTCCTACGAGGGCATGGTCACTACCCTCACCTATAGTAAGGATATTTTGGACTTGGAGGAGGTCATGACAGCCTTACTCTCAGATGATATCCAAAATAAGTCGTCCGTCTCAGGTATTGTTGAAAGCTCAGCTTTATTCTCTCGGGGTCAGTCTTGTTCAGGCAGAGGAGGCAAGTCCAAGAAAAGTTCAGATAGTTACTGCAACTATTGCAAAAAGAAGGGTCATGGAATAAAGGATTGCTAGAAGCTTCAGAACAAGGAGAAGGGGAAGATCCATGATGATGAAAAGGAAACGTCTATCGCATCCCTATGCCTTGAGGATGTAAATGAGGACGTCCTTTAGTAATTCTTTTCACCTATCCCTTTCTTTGTTTTTTTGGTGTGTTTTCTTCCTACATTTTCATCCTTTTTATTCCATTTCTATCTCTTCATTTGCTTATCATCATTTCTCCTATATTTTTTCCCAGTCATGCTATCTCTATGCTTGTTTTTATATAACTCTTATTTTGAGTTATTTCCTGGTCAAGAACTTCATTGTTGAATGCGTTTTTATCCCCCTATTACATAAGCTCTTTCTTTTGTACTCCTCATTTATGAGCTTAGAGTGTGTCTAGTCCAACCATCTTTGACCAGCTCTCATAGGGGTTCATCTTTCCATGCTGAGGTCAGTTTGTTTGCATTCTTTTCTTGGTGTGTCTGCATTTTTCAATTTCTCTCCCGTGCGCACATCAATGACTAGAAGTCTTAACATGTTCAGTTTTGCTATGGGAGACCACCGCTGGAGGTGGAGCAGTTGGTATTTTAGCTCCAGGTGGAGCATTTTTCATGTCAACCACGTCAGTCCAGTTTGTGTGCCTCTCAGAATCAGAGGAGTTTTCTTGTGATCCGTTCTCGGCCAAAGTTCATTCAGTTTGTCTCTTTGGCTTTTGGATCTTGGTGACCGTTGGAGCATCTTAGAGTTATCTTAGCCAAGTGGAGATTGTCATGGGAGAGGCATCAAGGTGGAGATTGTTATGCTGTCGCCCCTCCCAAACTTCTGCAAAACTCCTTTCTTGGTCGGGGTTATTTTTGGAATCCACTCAAATTATGTAATCTCCATTATTCCGGTATTTATGGAGGATTTCTTTGAAGGGATATTTGATCACCTTCCATTGTTGCCGCCAACCCGTTTTGGATACCGCTCCAAATTTGGCATCCCCATTAATCTTGTGATAATGGAGGATTTTAGGAAAGGATTGATCTCCTTCCATGATGTCCGTCATACCTATTTTGGGTTTCTTCCACCACCTATATATAGTGGTGTGGCCGGCCATCCAAGTAGTGCAGTGCAAAAGTCAAGTTTTGATCGAAGATCGCTGGCTTCTCTTCGAAGCACCTATCGCCGACTTTCTCTTCCCATCGGCCGTCGAATTGGAGGTCCTTCTTTCCTTATAGCTAGCCCTTGTCTCTCGCCGCCGTCTTGATTTCTAGTTGCAACGCGTACGACAGGATCTTGGAGGGTTCAAGATTTTTCATTTTCTCTTTTCTCGGTTCAATTTTATTCCTCCATTTTATCCGTATTGAATGTTTGAGAAATTATTAGTGGATTTTACTTTACCTGCACAGTGGACGTATCCATACTAAATTTTTCGGGGAACCACTATAAATCTTGGTGTTCTTCTTTTGTGGTGTTTGTTTATTTTTTCATGCATTATTATTATTATTATTCGTAACCATAATTTTGGCTGTTAGAATATTATTTTGGCAGAGGAGAATTCATTTGTACTCAAAATGACCATTTTCATAATAGCAACCTAGCAGGTCGGTTTGGTGTGGCTGGAGGTCTATTCCCTGAAGAAGTCGTGTGAATATGATGGTTATCCGCTCAGTCTGCTGGTTTGTGCAGACTGGTTCTGGTGTCCACCTATTTTGTGCGGTCTTTTTCTTGTTTTCGCTGGTGTTGTATTCGCACCAGAGATGGCTGGTGGTGTGGACTTGGTCATGCTTTGTACCAAGTCCAGGTGTGCTCGGTCCAGGTAGTCGCGCGGTTTGCGCGGATTGTTTTCTTTGTCCGCCAAGCTCGGCAGCTATTGTATGGCTCTTATTTGCGAGCTCGATGTTTGCAGACCAGTGTTGAGCCCGTTTGTGTGCGTACTGGAGTTTGTCCACAAGTGTGCAGATTGATGTGGTTTCCGTAGTGTCCGCCTGGTTGGTGTCCTTATTTTGCTTTGGTGACAAGGAGGATTGGTTGGGTATCCTGCTGTGGTGGTACGACCTCGGCGGACTGGCTATCTGTCCTAGTCGCGGTGGTCTGATTTGTATCCACGACTATGCGGATATACTTGGTGCTCTCCGCGAGATAGGGCGGTGTTCCTATCGGCTAGGGTGGTGATTATACTCCACTCCGCGCCTATAAATAGAACCCCCTGTCACATCAAAGACACCCTGAATGAACAGTAAGTGGACTTGGGCAGTTACTGCGGACAGGGTTTTCTATCTGCACGGTTTGAAGTGCTTGACCAGTTTATGCTGTGTAGGTTGTGCGGACAGCGCTGAGAAACCATGGACTTGGTTCCGACTTCGGTCAGGGATAGTGCAGGCTCTACGGTTTGCACCCAGTGGTTAGCAGAAGGTCGCGGCTTGCGACCAGGTGGTCTTCTCTTCTGCAACTTTTTCCCAGTTCAATAAGCTTTCCGCTTCTGGTGGCTTATTCAGTTCGGTAGCAGCAGTTTGTGTGGTCTGGCAACTAGGCAACCATGCAGTTAGGTGACTTGTAGATCAGTGGATAGAGTTCTTCAGCTTTGGAATAATGGGTAGTCCGCGCGGCTATATTGCGGTTTGGCGACTTAGCGGTCTTCAACGGACTCTGAAGTTGTTAGCAGTAGAGCCGACGACTTCTCTTTGAGACCGTGCGGCTAGGTTCTTGCCTTGTTTTTTTTTCTGCTTCCTCGAGTACATCACTGAATCATGTCTCTCTATGTATGCCATGCCTTGTAAAGATTTTATGATAGTACAAGATTCTTACTCTTCTATTGGTTTTTGGTTTACTTGGGCTCAGATTGGTTGAGTGTTCATGCGCCTGGTTTCCCGTTTTCCACGAATTATAAATTTTTTTATTTGGTATCAGAGGGATCAGAGATTGAGCAGTGATCAACTGTCTGTTTGCTTTATTTATTCTGAGAGTCTTAGTAAACCAGGTGTACTTTATGAAGGAGAAGTCAGATGCATTCCGTTTGTTTGTAGGGATCAAGGAGCTTGTGGAGGACCGGCTTGACCCGCGAGTCAAAAAGTTAGGAACAGATAATAGAGGTAAGTTCGTTTCAATTGAGTTCTCTAACTTCTACAGAAAGCAAGACATTCAAAGGGAACTCACTTTTGCTCATACTCCACAACAAAATAGAGTAGCAGAGCGGAAAATCCGTCATCTGACGGAGACTTGCAAGTGTTGGCTTTATGTCAAAGGCATTCCAAGGTCCTTCTAGGTGAAAAGGATGCCCTGTGCAACTTATGTCATCAATCGAGTGCCTCTGTGATTGATCAACATGAAGTCTCCTCATGAGATGATGCTCAAGGAGAAGCTTGGGGTTGGACACTTTCGGGTGTTTGTATCTACCTGCTACGTACACATCCCGGATGCTCTCAGGACAAAGCTGGATGCAAAGGCAAGGAAGCTTGTCTTTGTGGGCTATGATGAGCAGAAAAAGGGGTGGAAGTGTATGGATCCAGTGACGAAGAAGTTCGTTGTTTCGATAGACGTAGTCTTTGATGAGCTGACGTCATATGGAGGTGGCTTCCTATGTGGAGCTGCATGAGAGCATGGTAGTCTTTGATGCCCGTATCAACAGGGGCTCTAGGTGTTTCTAGCTCTGGGGCGGAGGCTTCTAGTTCAGGAAGCAGGGGTGCGATGCTCCAAGTTTGTCCAGGAACAAAGCTGATTCAGAAGAAGCAGCAGAGGTGGTTAGCAAGGTTCAGACTCTTTGGAGATCAAAGATGACCATCAAACCACCGACTCGTTATAGCGAAGGAAACACAGTGAGCTTGGTCCTTTGTTTCTTCACAGACCCTCTGGATGAGCGAGAGCCTTCTAGCTTTGAAGATGCTACTAGAGTCAAGGAGTGGGAAAACGACATAGATGAGGAGATGGCTGCCCTCAAGAAAAAAGATACGCGGGGACTTGTGCCCAAGGTTGATGTCGTTACTCCTGTGACATGCAAGTGGGTCTATAAGCTGAAGAAGGAGGCAGGTGAGAGCATCGATCGGTACAAGGATTGTCTTGTAGCTTGAGGTTTTTCTCAGCAGTACGAAGAAGACTACGAAGAGACGTTTAGTCATGTTGCGAAAATAACTTCAGTTCGGCTAGTGATGGCCTTGGCGGCTTGCCTGTTGGAAGAAGTGGCAGCTAGACGTAAAGAATATTTTTCTTTACGGAGAGATTGATAAATACAACTTTATGGTTCAGCCACCAGGATATGTGTCTGAAGATCATCCTGGATATGTCTGCAAGCTCTGGAAGGCCCTTTATGGTTTGAAGCAAGCTCCGCAAGCTTGGTATCAGAAGATCGCAGAATACCTCCAATTCTACGGTTATTTTGTCTCGGATTTAGATTCGAGCCTGTTCATCAAGAAGAGGGAGAGCTTCATGTCTTGGTACTACTGTACGTGGACAACATGATCATCACGGAAAACTCCGAGGAGGAGGTGGCTAGGATCAGGGCAGAGCTAGCCATTCAGTTCGAGATGAAAGACTTGGGTGAGTTCCACCACTTTCTTCGACTCGAAGTGGAGAGGAAGGAGATCATCATACTCGTTTCCAAAAGTGGATATATGGATCGGATCGTTCAGCAATTCGGCATGCGGAAAGGGAAGAGTAGATCTACTCCACTTAATGTTCAAGATTCGACGAGATGAGGGGAGGATACTTCCAGATTTTTTAGTGTTCTGTGCACTGGTGGGGAGCCTTATTCACTTGACGATTACGTGGCCAGAAATTCCATATGCTGTCGGCCGAGTAAGTCGCACTACAACAAAACTGGACATCGGCCACGTTTTTAAGAGTCTTTGGCGACGTTTTTCAAATGTCGCTAATGTTTTTGCGACGCCTTTATAAACGTCGCAAAAGCGTCAAGAATACAAACGTCGCCAAAAGTATTCGCGACGTTTTCACTATCCGCGTCGCCAATACGGCGATAACATTAGCGGTATTTACGATTATAAACGTGACAGTCTTTGGCATGCTTTAGCCACTTTTTTCTATAAAAAGTTGCAATTTTTAAAATTGTTTTTGCCACGTTTATTAATAAAACGCCGCCAATATATTTAATATAAAAAAATTTATATCCTAATACAGTTGAATTGATCAATCAATATGAAGATATACATTCCATAATATTCTTGTTTCATTTTACAATAAAAAACAAAATTGTTCATGAATTACAAAGTTTTAACAAGAAGATCTATGTTCCCAAAAAGAGTACACATAAGCTTGTGAAACATGACCATGACCATCACAAAAACCAAAATGCGGATTCCACCTCCTAAAAGTCTTGTTATGACTTGTGATCATGACCGTCCATATTTCAGTAATTAGATATATCCTGCAATAAAATAATTCAATCATTAGAAATATTGTATTAAATAAATCGGACACGTATCTATTCTTTTTTATCATAAAAAGGAAAGTTAAATAGCTCTACTGTTTTATCATCAAATACTGACAGTAGCAGCAATCCTTTTTTACAAAGATAAGTTATTTAAATAGATGCAGTAGGTGTTTGATCATTGTCCATATTTTATCCTTCAGGGAATACAGTTTAGAAATGCTGATTTTAGGATAATATGATTAGGTGGACCTTAAAAACTCATATGGGTGTCAAAGACTGGCCCTAAGTAATTAGCTTGTAAGCATGGAAAGTAGCTTAGTGGTTAGAATACTAAGATTGGTAGATATATTAGTCTTGTACTTCTGTTATGTGCATGGTCATGTAATATGTTTCTTAGATGTATATTAGTAGCAAATCCAAATCGTCCACCGCTTCCACGACCAAAACTACTTCGCCACCAAACCCTCCTCCTCTACGGCCAAAACTACATCCATTGCCAACATGATTTTTCATTGCCTCAACGACATGTCTTCCTTTAAGTGGTTTTGTGTTACCTATGCTCATCTCAGGACGACCAAACCTTCCTGCCTTTCTGTATGGATGATCAAGTGGAAGAAATCCGCTGTGAGATTGATATGATGTTTTCTGACTATGTTTGAGCCAACATGATTTTGTGTCTAATGCGCATGATGAGCATCCAAGTTTTGAATGTGTGTTTTATCCTGATAAATTGCCAAGCCCAGAAAAGTCACTGATAGTCCATAATAATGCCGCACACAATTTAAATATTTTTCCATCAGCAGCATCGACAACTTCAACTCCCTCAACCCATAATTCCATCAACTCATTTATTAATGGTTGCAGATAAATATCAATGTTATTACCATCCATTTTTGGACCAGGTATTAGATCCGACATGATTATAGATCTTTTCTTCATGTACTCCCAAGGTGTCCCGTTATACACTACCAACATAATTGGCCATGTGCTGTGTGTACTGCTTAGATCCCCAAAGGATTGAAACCATCAGTGGCCAGGCCAAGACGAATATTTCTAGGATCATTGGAGAACTCCTTGTGATTGCAATCAAACTCTTTCCATGCCAAACCATCTCTAGGGTGGTACATTAAATTATCATGATTGGGCTCTTTGATATGTCATTGCATCATCTTAGCAGTATGTTTACAGAGAAATAATTGCTCTAAGCGTTCCTTCAACGGGAAATATCGAAAAACTTTTTTAGGAATCTTCTTTATACTATTGATGTCATGTTGTTTACATTTCCTCGACTTGTGATTAAATTGTTCTTCATTGTTTTCAAGCCATCGCAACTTCCCACACACATAACATACATTATCATTTTTGTGTATGCCCCATAACAATGAACAATCAACTTCACATGCATCAATCTTAATATAATTGTGACCTAACTTTGAACTTATTTTTTTGGCCTCACGATAATTTGTGGGGATGGTTTCATAACCACCTGGCACCACACCCTTCAAAGCTTTCAACAACATACTAAAATGTGTATTACTCCAATTACCTAGAGTCTAAATATGAAAGAGTTTTAATAAAAATGATAGTTTGGTATATTCTTGACATCCTTCCCACAATGGTTTGTTTTCCTCTAAAAGAGATGTGTATAAATCATTAGCATTCATATTAACATAATCTTGAGGTCAATCAAATGTCTGATCTTCACCATGATGATCATTCAATAATTCTTGTTCATCTACATTCTCCTCGTGTCTTATGTTAAGAATAGTTGCACGCAACAATTCATCCATGGGATCAACAACATTGTCAGTAATAGAAATTGATTGTAGTGAAAGAAGATATGTCATTAGGCCAGTCCCCATTACTAGATAGTCGTCCATCATGATAAATCTATTATGTTTACTTTTTCATAATACGATTCCATACAAGATGTCTCTCTACCACTTCTCGATCCAACATCTTTATATTTACACATTTTTTAAAAGGACATGGAAATTTTTCCCCAGTCGGTATATGGGCATAGAATAGATCTAGCAAATATTTCATGCCATCTAGATAAGTCTTTGAATGTCGTGGCTCTCTCATCCATTTTTTGTCCATTGATAAATTATTTGTATGCAAACCTATACATATAAGAGAAATGTGCCACATAAGCATGATATAAAATATGTCTGTTAATTTTCCATACATCATATAATCTAAGAATGCATTATGAATACCCTTAAAGCTTTGTTAATGATGCATGACTTTTGTGTAAATGGGCATAATAACCTTAAATAAACATGACACTAAATGATATGTACATGTTTTGTTATATGTAATGCATGTTACTCAGCTAATAACTCTTCCAATGAAATCATTCAGGGTATTTTAGATATTGTTACAGGAAGAATTGGATGACCTTCTACTATTATATTAAAATAAGAGAAAATCCATACCAATTGAAGTAGAGATAAGAGATGGCCTCGCATGGAGAGATAAGTAATGGGAACATCAACATCTTTAGCACAAAAAAGTAGGTCGAACTCTAGGTGACTCCCACTATGAACTTCAAAACAAATAGATAAATAAAAGCTGGAAATCTTTAATAAAAGGACCCTCCACTTTTTATTTTTCTTTGATACAATTATTCCCTAGTATGATTGAATTCTGCTTAATTTTTTTAAAAAAAAACTCAAATAATAACTGTAACATCCCATTTTCCAATTAGACCCCCCCCCCCTTAGGAGTGACTTGAGCATAACTAGGTCATATGAGTTAACCTAGGTGAGCCCAGGAGACCAAGTGACCTAAAAACCTAGTTGAGACCCACTTGGTCTGCAAATAGTAATTTTCAAAACTCTGATTTTGGGTGGCCTAGTAGGTTCATTATGACTCTAAAAATTCCCTTAGACCTAATGTGGGCCCAATGAGTCACCAAGGACTCACTTGGGTCAACCATAGTGGTCAATTTGACCAAGTCAACCCCAAGCCCAAATCAAATCAAACCTAGCCTATATGGGCTAACCCAACCTCAAACCACCCTCCCCCTTAGGCTAATCTCTTGCATGATTATTATGTATTAATTAGGCTGCCCATATCCTAGAGGATTGACCAAGTCAACCTAGTGACTAGGAGAGAGAGAGAGAAGCCTAAATTTAGAGAAATAAAGAGGAGAGAGAGAGTGTTTAAAGAGGCCACTTATGGTGGAAGGTGAACCACTCCCTTCATGATATTTCCTAAGGGAATTATAAACCTTAGTGGGCTGCCAATAGGTTGAGGGAGATGAGTAAATTCGTTCATGATAATTAGGAGAGAGAAAAAATATCATTTTCATGAATAATGGAGGAGAGAGAAAAAATTTGGAGGAGGAGTATTCATGATCAAGGGTCTCTCTCTCCACCATCAAGCCTTGATATTATTCCCCATTCAACTCCCTTGACTCTTGGGATGAAAATAACATCAATTGCCTTGGTGTGAGGAGATAGAAAAGGGGAGTTTCTTTTTAATGGAGGAGAGAGAAAAAAATTAAGAGAGGAGGGTTATTCATGGAGGGGAAGGTGAATCACCCCTCTCATGACTTCATGGGGAAGAGGAAGGAGGGTGGGGCTCGGCCATTAAAGGCTGAAGGAGGCTTTAATGGTGGTCTTTAACTCCTCTAGGGAAGAGAAGACACCCCATGCAGCCCCCTCCTCTCAACCCGAGCCACCATTAATGGTGAGTTGGCCTCCTTCAAAACCGCCTCCCCCTCCCCTCCTGGCCTTATAAACCTCTTCAGCAAGCTAGGGCGACCAATTTCGAAACCCTAAACAGGAGGGAGAACCGCTGCCGGAGCCGCCAAGGAGAGGAAACGCCGCCGCCGCCGCCGCCATGCATTCCCGTCGCTCCACCCGCATCCGAGCCCGAACTCAGGTCCTCCTCCTCTCCTTCTCTCATGCTTAGATCATAGAGCATGTTAGGTGTAGGATTCGGGCTCAACTGAGCTGGTCGTGAGGTGGCAAAACCAGGAAAAAGCTCCATTAAAATGGAGTTTGGAGAGTTCTCGGGTGAGGCGGCGCCGCCACCTCCGGCCGCCCCACCGCTGGCAAGGGCCATCCCCCACCACCAGGGACATAGGGGAGACGATTCCTGGTGGTTGCGCCGCCTTGGGTCGCCGGAAACGGCCCCGTATTCTTCCTCCCCGACGGTTATAATTCTGCCTCTTTGGAGAAGACGAAGTCCAGCTACCGTCGGATCTGCTTTAAGATCCGTGCGGTCCTATTTATATGATTTAGGTTTTATTTAAATACAATTTCTGTATTTTTATTTACACAGAATTACTATAAATGAAATTTAGGCCCCTTCTGGGCACCTCCTGAAAAAGTTCATAGCATGAAAGTTGTAGGTCCTTTAAATACCTACAATTTGATATACTGTGGTGAAAGTTTGGTTGAGAACCTAGGCCTGTAGGGTCATTTGATTATGGGTATGTCCTAGGTTTAGGGCAGTTTTATTATAAAAATTATTTAGGCACTTTAGAGGCTTGTTCATCAAAATTGATCAACATGAATGTTGTAAGATTTTTAATTATCTACAGTTTGATATATTATGGAAAATTATAGGACAAGTCTTCTGACCTATAGGGCCATTATTCTAGGGTAGGTCCTATAAATAGGGCAGATCTTTGAAAAATTCCCCACACCTAATCCTTGGTCCAAATGCTTTGAATTTTGGACAGGTGCTTAATATCACCTAGACCTAGCTCCTGTAAAAATTGGAATCCATTTAAAGAAGTGTAACCTAGGGTTTTGCCCTAAACCTAGAAAAGCTAGGGTAAGGTAGTTGAAGGGTCAAATGACCTCCAAACCCTCCCAAATTTTGGTGAGGTGTCCCTGGTATAGGTATCTAGGTCTGGTTCAAATTTCAACTCATTTGGTTGAGTTTTGATTAGGAATCCTCTAAACCCTAGTTTTGACCTAGTAGAAGGAAGCTTAGTGAGAAGGTTCTTTGCACTCTAGTACGATCATCTCACCTCAACAGAGGTTGAGATTTTGACCACTGGTTTATTTTGGTCCTAAGATTACCCTTAGGGAAGATGGGATGATTTAGGGTAAGTTTACCCTAGGGCCAGGTTCAAACCCTAAATGTGGACTTTGGGGGTTTGTGAAGGACATAAGGGCAAATGCCCTTGTATGGCCTTGAGATTTAGTGGAGAGGTTTTTAATGAGTTTGTAACTCTCTGGTTGTAATGTTAGAGAATTTTAATGTAGGTAGCTACCTCAAAACTTAAACCCTAGTTTTAGGGTAGAAGGGACTTTAGGTCAAAACAATATCTTAAACTCTTTTAAAAGCCATGAAATTTGGGTAGTCTGTTTCTAGGTAGTTAGGACCCTTGGATAATTTTACTAGAATTTTTGGATAGGTATTTCTAGTACTTCATTCATGAATGTGGGTATAGCCCTTTTTGATGTTTTATTTATTAAAGATTTTTAATTCAAATAAGGCCCCCTTGAAACTCTGGAATTAGAAGTTTTTGGCCAGTAAGAATGCCCATGAATTTTAGTTCAATTTTATGTTGATTAAATAGAATAGTTCCTTCACAAGTATTATTAAAGGGCTCTATGTTTTAAAAATATTTTATGGCATAAATAGTCTCTGGAAAATTATGAAAGTTGGTAAATAGTGTTTTTAAATCATTATAAATCAGTGGGATTTTTCTCTGGATTTTTGTGGTTATGGATTTAGTACTTGATTCACAAGCATGCTAGATTAGGATTTTAGAAAATGATTTATTTTAAATTAATTTCCAGCAAGAAAATTATGAAACTTTTATAGTACTGTTTTCATGGTATTTCTAATATCCTGTAATTAATCCAATTTATTTGGAAGAGAATTTGACGTAGTTTATTCATTAGACATGAAGGAAATGGATTATTGCAAAAATAAGTTTAGGCCCCTTAGAACATAGGCAAAATTGCCAAACCTTGGATATGTCATTTTTAGATACATTAATATTTGTCTTAAATTTATTATGATTTATACATGACTAAAAAATATAATCCTCGTGCAATTTGGAAGACCTTGGATTTTACTAAAATTAATTAATTATTAGATTAATTGGGAAAATTGTTATTATCGGAAATCGATTCAATAATGTCATGATAGGCCCCCAGTAATTAACTTAGGCCGTTCGGAAGAAAACACAAAGGACATCCTATCATAGACATCACTTAGTATAAGGTGGTATGTAGTTAGTAACTTTGGGAAATGAGTAACAAGATAAGTTTTGGGTTAGCGTAAGGACAGCTTGTGTTGGCTGGATTTAAAGAAAGAGGATGGATCACCATAGGAGGTTTCAAGTGTGGTGAGGAAGGAGTTGATGCGCTCTAGAAGGTGCGCGGGACCGACGAAAGATCGCCGTCCCCGTAGGAGTGAAGAGTAAAATCCACCCTAGGTTTAGTTCAATGCAATTCATAGAGAGAACGGGTAAGGGAAAAACAACCAATAACAATAAGTGCCTTGCGAAAGGGAACTTCGGGCCGTAATGTCGCCGTCTTGGTTCCTAGTGCCCTTTGAGAGCCCTTCACGGGGTATGCCGGGGGCAGTCCTGGGCTAACGTAAATCTTAAAACAAACGAAAGAGTAATTAGCCTAATAGGGATTCACATTGCACACACTCATTAGTTAGGGTTGGTAATGGTTAAGTCGTCCCGAGGTGTTCAAGGGGGCGCTGTCCCGTGGTGTTCTAAGGGATGGAGTCTGGAGATGAGCCGGACGTTTTAGTCCGGGGAATTTGGTCTCGGATGTGGTTTATACGGACGGTTTAGTCCGGGAGTTTGACACTTTAAAAATTGTTATATATTAAACTGCTGCATGTGCATAAAAATAGAAAAGATTAAGGTGGTGGGTTTTCGATATCGGGGAGTTCGATTGCACCGACACCGATATCGTTGACTCGGCAAGGTGACTAGCACTTAGCCAAGGTTAAGTCCGGCGGACCAGTCGGCAAGAGTACGCAGGAGTCCGCCTCGTGCACCAGGCATTGAGGGCGTACGATAGGTCAGACCAGTGGTGCTTTTACTGGTTTTGAGGTGGGCGAGGCCCAACCCACCGCTTCCGTCTTCCACTACGGGAGTATCCTGGGAGTTATCTCCAGAAAAGGGGAACTAAAGGTTTGTGTACACAAAGTTGGGTGTGTGAGTTGCACTGCTTGAACATCATAACCCACCATATAGCTGCATGACATAATCATTCATAACAACCTTGACACCTAAAATATAAGTGGAATGGGACGCTTATATTTTAGGACTTGCAAAACGACCCCTTGGTCTATAAGCTTGTGTGGGCAAGTTTATAAATTACGGTCAATTTGATATATGTAAATCTGCTGCTTGATAACCGACACCCCAACGTATATGCGGTATGGGACGCGTTATAACAATAAGAGCCTTGCAAAAGATCCATTGGCTTATGTGTACTCACATAAGCGAAGGTTTAATTTCTTACTTACTTCCTTTCTGTTATACCTATTACAACATTTATACTGTTCACCTGTTATAACTTGCTAGTTAGGTCCACCGTCATCTGCTTTGGAATTTATCTCCACTTTCATGTCCTCCCCTTTCTTCCTCTCCGCCCGGTGCCTTAGGGCGTGGGGGAAGGGGTGGGGGATGATAGGGCTTAGTCTTTTAGACTAACGGTTTTCGAACCATATCATATTAGGGGATCGCGGAGCCCAGCATGGAGGAGCAGCCCAGGAGGCCGGTACGCTTGGAGATGGGGCAGTCTAGCACTGGGGTCCAAACTGCAGGGACCATGAGTCCTGACCTTTAGTAGAGTTTTAGTCTTGCTTCCGCATTGAGTGATTTTGTAGTGAGGACTTGATGTACCGGGCATGAGCCCTTATATTTCTAGTATCATTGTACTCTGATGTTTTCTGTGGACACTCCCTTCGTGGAGTTTTTATTTATATGTGATATTTTTTTCTGGTGGACTTGCTTACTTTTCTTGCTTGCTACTTATTGTGATCGAAAAGGCCGGCAGAATCGGCGCGTTGCAGTGATGACCTTCCCGGGTGCGAAGGTGTCACCTCAAAGCGGCGGTTCTGGGCATAAGACCCCGGGTTTCAAAAAAAAAGAAGGTCTTACAAAGTGGTATCAGAGGAAACCCCGATCGATCAAATAGCAGTCCACTAAAACCCTTGGTCACCCCCGCGCGAGTTTAGTTTGGGGACAAACTAAGCAGCGGAAGCAGTGGTGTGCCCATAAGGGGAATCACATATAATTGTCCACCTTTAGTTCTTTCGAACTGTTTTCTCATAGTAAAAATTTTCTTTTCGCAGCCCTCAGCGCAGCCTACTCCACAGGGTGAGGTTTTGTAGACTCCGGATGCTGCACCACCTCCACCAGCTCCCGCTCCTTTCCTTCAGACGGACATGGGGCGGACTTTGACAGCCATCCTAGAAGCCTTCAGGGCTCAACAGGCTCCGGCTCCGCAGTTGATTCCGGGAGCCAACTGGCTGAGTATATTCCGAGGACTTTCTCCCCCGTCCTACTTAGGGACAGAGACGGCAGTTCAGACAGAGGAGTGGTTGGACATCATGCATGAGATGCTGACTGGGATACGATACCCGGTGGAGGAGAGGGTGGAATTGGTGGTCTCTTGCCTAGAGTACCATGCCAAGAGGTGGTGGAAGATGCTCCTGGACAAGACTTATGCCGACAGGGAGGTTGCGGAGGTCTCTTGGGGAGAATTCAAGGTCACGTTGTTGGAACATTTTGTTCCGCAGTCGGCCAGGGATGATCTTGAAGATCGGTTCTTATAGCTAAAGCAGGGCACCAGGTCGGTGGTGGAGTACCATCGGGAGTTCGATCATCTAGCCCGATATGCAGATTCTTATCAGCTGGACGAAGCCGGGTACACCAAGAGGTTTTACAAGGGCTTGAAGGAGGATTTGAGGGAGACTCTATTGTTCGTGTCCGATGGGCCTATTCCTCGGATTCTAGAGATGGCCAAGAGGATCGAGGCAGACTGGCACGCTACCCGAGGCCGGAAGCGGCCAATGGAGGATCAGAATCGTGGAGCAAGAAATGAGCAGTGACGAGGCCGTGCTACATATGTGGGCAGGATGGACGATCAGCCTCGTCAGGAGGTGAGACAGGAGCCGAGGGAGCAGGTGACTCTGGCTCCCCAGCCTCTCCAGATGCGGGAGATACCAAGGCCACAGATGCAGGATGTGCAGAGACAAGAGGGAGGGCTTACCCTCCACCAGAGTGTTTTCACTGCCGTCAGGTGGGGCATATCAAGAGGAACTGCCCTATGAGAAGGGGGCCCCCTCTAGCGCCGCAGATTGCCCCACCTGCTCAGCACTATGGAGGTCGAGGACGCGGTCAAGGACAAGGATACCAGGGCGGAGACCGTAGGCAGGAAAGGGAGCAGGTATATGCACTGGACCTGGCCCAACCCCGGCATCCTGAGCAAGTGATCACAGGTACGACAATGTTTTGTTTGCTTTGTTTTAATTCTTTTTCCATCCTTTCCTAGGAAACTATTGTCTTTAGCATTAGGTAGTAAAAACCAAGAACAGAACTCTAAGATAAGTCACAATCTCAGGCATTGTCTTCATTTGCGGCAAACCCGCACACACTCTCTTCGACACGGGTGCCTCACACTCGTTTGTGTCGGAGATCTTTATCCAAGGGTTGGATGGCGTGGAGAAATTCACGGGGTCGATGATGAAGATACGGCTACCTGACGGGTCGGAGCTGTTCACCTCATCACATTGCAATATGGAGGCATGGATAGGCGGGAAACCTTTCGAAGCGTCAGCGACGATCTTGCCACTGCCAGATTATGATCTGATTCTGGGTATGTCATGGCTCCACTGGAACCATGCCCAGATTGACTGCTTGGCCAAGAAGGTTACCCTTAGATATGGGGATTCTCTCATCATGATGGAAGGTATTAGACCTACGTCCTATATTTTCTTATCTTCTATTCAGGCCGTCAAGGCCCATCTGCAGGGAGACATGGTATATCAGGTGCTGTTCGAGATGACCGAGGAGAAGGACCGGATTGCCAATATACCGGTGGTTTGTGATTACGCCAATGTGTTTCCAGAGAAGCTGCCAGGATTGCCTCCGCATAGGGAGAAGGATTTCCAGATTCAGTTGGTGCCAGGGGCTAAGCCGATATCCAGGGCTCCCTATCGGATGGCCCCGAAGGAGTTGGCGGAGTTTCGGACTCAGTTGCAAGAGTTGGTGGAGGCGGGATTTGTTAGACCAAGTTATTCGCCATGGGGAGCTCCGGTCCTATTCGTGAAGAAGAAGGATGGGACACTTCGCCTGTGCATCGATTATCGAGCACTAAACAGACTGACTGTCCGGAATACCTATCCGCTCCCCCGGATAGATGAGTTGTTCGACCAGATGGAGGGAGCCCACTATTTCTCGAAGTTGGACTTGAGGTCAGGATACTACCAGCTGCGGATCCAGGAGGGGGATATTCCGAAGACGGCCTTCAGTAGCAGATATGGCTTGTATGAGTTCACCGTGATGCCCTTCGGGCTCACAAATGCGCCGTCGGCGTTCATGAGCCTCATGAACCGGGTTTTTGAGGCCTACTTGGATGTGTTTGTTATAGTATTCATAGACGACATCCTGATCTACTCTAGGACGGAGGAGGAGCACACTCGGCATCTGGCACTGACTCTACAGAGGTTGCGGGAGTATCACCTTTATGCGAAATTCAGCAAGTGTCTGTTTTGGTTGAAGGAGGTGGCTTTCCTAGGCCATATTATCAGCGGAGCCGGGTTGGCAGTGGATCCGACAAAGATTCAGGCAGTTCGAGATTGGCCGTCGTTGAAGACAGCCACCGATGTACGAAGTTTCTTGGGACTTGCCGGTTATTACCGGAAGTTCGTGGAAGGGTTCTCTCAAATTGCCCTCCCCCTCACATCTTTGACAAGGAAGGAGGCGCCTTTCGTTTGGACCGCGCAATGCCAGGCAGCTTTCCAGGAGCTAAAGGACCGACTCATCTCAGCCCCGATTCTGGCCCTTCCATCTGGAAAGGAAGGATTCCAAGTGTATACCGACGCATCATACCAAGGGATGGGAGCGGTGCTGATGCAGAACATACATGTCATAGCATATGCCTCCCGCCAGCTGAAGACCCATGAGAGGAACTACCCGGTGCACGACCTCGAGATGGGAGCGATCGTTTTTGCTCTGAAGGTCTGTCGCGATTATCTTTATGGAGTCCACTACGATATCTTCTCCGATCACAAGAACTTGAAATACGTGGACACGCAGAAGGAGCTGAATATCAGGCAGAGGCGCTGGGTGGAGTTCTTAGCAGATTATCAGTATGAGATGCACTACCATCCAGGGAAGGCAAACGTGGTGGCCGACGCGTTGAGTCGGAGAGCGGCCACTTCCAAAGACGGGCCCCAGGTTATGTCCATGGAGCTAGTTCGGTCCTTCAGAGATATACAGATATCCCTAGTGTCCGAGGATGATCCAGAGCTATATGGGGAGTATCTGGCATCGATGGTGGCCATAGATGATATTCGGGACCGCATCCGGGACGAACAAAGGACAGATGCATGGGCAGAGCCAATATTCCGAGCCTTGGAGGAGGGTTCGACAGGAGATTATTCTCTGAGAGACGGATTGCTACATTTCAGAGGCAGGGTTTATATACCCGCAGGAGGCCGGGTTCGGGAGGACATCATGGCGGAGGCGCATTGTAGTAGATATTCTATACACCCGGGGATCACGAAGATGACGGCAGATTTGAAGAAGATGATGTTTTGTCCAGGGATGAAGAAGGACATTACGTACTTCGTGACCCACTGCAAGACGTGCCAGTTAGTGAAGGCAGAGTGTAGACATCCCGCTGGTTTATTACAGCCACTCCCGGTGCCGGAGTGGAAATTTGAGGACATCGCGATGGACTTCATCCATGGCCTACCTCGATCACGGACGGGAAACGATTCGATCTGGGTGATCGTGGACCGTCTGACGAAGGTGGCTAGGTTCATCCCGATCAGGAAGGATGACTCTGTTGGAGCGTTGGTTCGGAAGTTCGTGGAGCAGTATATTCGTTATCACGGCGTGCCAAGGACGATCGTATCAGATCGAGATGGGCGGTTTATGTCCATAGAGTGGAGATCGGTGCAGGCTTACCTTGGCTCCCGACTGACTTTCAGTACGACCTTCCACCCCCAGACTGACGGGCAGACGGAGCGTACCAATCGGACGCTGGAAGACCTCCTGAGACTATGTATTGTAGATCGCGGAGAGCCCTGGGAGAAGATGCTGCCATTGGTGGAGTTCTCGTATAACAACAGTTACCAGTCCAGCATACGGATGGCTCCTTACGAGGCCTTGTATGGGAGAAGGTGTAGGACACCGTTATCTTGGCTGCAGGACGTGGATCCAAAGGTTCTAGACTCAGAGTTTGTGGAAGACACCGAGGCTCAGGTGAGACTGATCTGGGACCGGATGTTAGAGGCGCAGAGCAGGCAAGCGAAGTATTATGACGCTCGGCATCGTCAGGTGGAGTTTCAGATCGGGGACCGGGTGTTTTTGAAGATCCGGCCGATGCATGGAGTTTCACGGGTGCGGGGTCATCGGAAGAAGCTCAGCCCGAGATTCATGGGACCGTTTAGGATCCTGGAGCGGATCGGTCCTCTAGCTTACCGGCTGGAGCTGCCACTGGAGCTGGCCGGCTTGCACGACGTTTTTCACGTGTCTTCACTCAGGAGGGCTCTACTACGCCCGGAGTTGCAGATTATAGCCACTGATGGGCCGGTAGCCTCGGATCGATCTGTACATTTGGAGCCGATACAGATCGATGACCACGGGATACGAGTCTTGCGCCGCAAGAAGATCTCGCTAGTCAAGGTCTTGTGGAGGAACCACGGACGAGAGGAGCATACTTGGGAGCCTCAGGACCTGATGCAGGAAAAATATCCGGAGCTTTTTAGTCAGGTATACCTCGCAACTCCTCCGGTGTATTAGTGTTTTTCCTTATTTTCTTGTGCTAGTAGAATTATTTAAAAAGGTAGAGGCTAATCCTTTGTTTATTGTGGCTAGCCCTTGTTTTGTTTAACTTAGTAGGCGCTTCCACCCTTCATGGGATGTTACAAGCTTAGGCTATCCCGGTAGAAATCCCCGTAGACTTAACCTTAATTTCGAGGACGAAATTTTTGTTTTGTTTATTGGGATTTGTAACATCCCATTTTCCAATTAGACCCCTCCTTAGGAGTGACTTGAGCATAACTAGGTCATATGAGTTAACCTAGGTGAGCCCAGGAGACCAAGTGACCTAAAAACCTAGTTGAGACCCACTTGGTCTGCAAATAATAATTTTCAAAACTCTGATTTTGGGTGGCCTAGTAGGTTCATTATGACTCTAAAAATTCCCTTAGACCTAATGTGGGCCCAATGAGTCACCAAGGACCCACTTGGGTCAACCATAGTGGTCAATTTGATCAAGTCAACCCCAAGCCCAAATCAAGTCAAACCTAGCCTATATGGGCTAACCCAACCTCAAACCACCCTCCCCCTTAGGCTAATCTCTTGCATGATTATTATGTATTAATTTGGCTGCCCATATCCTAGAGGATTGACCAAGTCAACCTAGTGACTAGGAGAGAGAGAGAGAAGCCTAAATTTAGAGAAATAAAGAGGAGAGAGAGAGTGTTTAAAGAGGTCACTTATGGTGAAAGGTGAACCACTCCCTTCATGATATTTCCTAAGGGAATTATAAACCTTAGTGGGCTGCCAATAGGTTGAGGGAGATGAGTAAATTCGTTCATGATAATTAGGAGAGAGAAAAAATATCATTTTCATGAATAATGGAGGAGAGAGAAAAAATTTGGAGGAGTATTCATGATCAAGGGTCTCTCTCTCCACCATCAAGCCTTGATATTATTCCCCATTCAACTCCCTTGACTCTTGGGATGAAAGTAACATCAATTGCATTGGTGTGAGGAGAGAGAAAAGGGGAGTTTCTTTTTAATGGAGGAGAAAAAAAAATTTAAGAGAGGAGGGTTATTCATGGAGGGGAAGGTGAATCACCCCTCTCATGACTTCATGGGGAAGAGGAAGGAGGGTGGGGCTCGGCCATTAAAGGCTGAAGGAGGCTTTAATGGTGGTCTTTAACTCCTCTAGGGAAGAGAAGACACCCCATGCAGCCCCCCTCCTCTCAACCCGAGCCACCATTAATGGTGAGTTGGCCTCCTTCAAAACCGCCTCCCCCCTCGCCTCCTGGCCTTATAAACCTCTTCAGCAAGCTAGGGCGACCAATTTCGAAACCCTAAATAGGAGGGAGAACCGCTGTCGGAGCCGCCAAGGAGAGGAAATGCCGCCGCCGCCGCCATGCATTCCCGTCACTCCACGCACATCCGAGCCCGAACTCAGGTCCTCCTCCTCTCCTTCTCTCGTGCTTAGATCATAGAGCATGTTAGGTGTAGGATTCGGGATCAACTGAGCTGGTCGTGAGGTGGCAAAACCAGGAAAAAGCTCCATTAAAATGGAGTTTGGAGAGTTCTCGGGTGAGGCGGCGCCGCAACCTCCGGCCGCCCCACCGCCGGCAAGGGCCATCCCCCACCACCAGGGACATAGGGGAGACGATTCCTGGTGGTTGCGCCGCCTTGGGTCGCCGGAAACGGCCCCGTATTCCTCCTCCCCGACGGTTATAATTCTGCCTCTTTGGAGAAGACGAAGTCCAGCTACCGTCGGATCTGCTTTAAGATCCGTGCGGTCCTATTGATATGATTTAGGTTTTATTTAAATACAATTTCTGTATTTTTATTTACACAGAATTACTATAAATGAAATTTAGGCCCCTTCTGGGCACCTCCTGAAAAAGTTCATAGCATGAAAGTTGTAGGTCCTTTAAATACCTACAATTTGATATGCTGTGGTGAAAATTTGGTTGAGAACCTAGGCCTGTAGGGTCATTTGATTATGGGTATGTCCTAGGTTTAGGGCAGTTTTATTATAAAAATTATTTAGGCACTTTAGAGGCTTGTTCATCAAAATTGATCAACATGAATGTTGTAGGCTTTTTAATTATCTACAGTTTGATATATTATGGAAAATTATAGGACAAGTCTACTGACCTATAGGGCCATTATTCTAGGGTAGGTCCTACAAGTAGGGCAGATCTTTGAAAATTTCCCCACACCTAATCCTTGGTCCAAATGCTTTGAATTTTGGACAGGGGCTTAATATCACCTAGACCTAGCTCCTGTAAAAATTGGAATCCATTTAAAGAAGTGTAACCTAGGGTTTTGCCCTAAACCTAGAAAAGCTAGGGTAAGGTAGTTGAAGGGTCAAATGACCTCCAAACCCTCCCAAATTTTGGTTAGGTGTCCCTGGTATAGGTATCTAGGTCTGGTTTAAATTGCAACTCATTTGGTTGAGTTTTGATTAGGAATCCTCTAAACCCTAATTTTTGACCTAGTAGAAGGAAGCTTAGTGAGAAGGTTCTTTGCACTCTGGTACGATCATCTCACCTCAACAGAGGTTGAGATTTTGACCACTGGTTTATTTTGGTCCTAAGATTACCCTTAGGGAATATGGGATGATTTAGGGTAAGTTTACCCTAGGGCCAGGTTCAAACCCTAAATGTGGACTTTGGGGGTTTGTGAAGGACATAGGGGCAAATGCCCTTGTATGGACTTGAGATTTAGTGGAGAGGTTTTTAATGAGTTTGTAACTCTCTGGTTGTAATGTTAGAGAATTTTGATGTAGGTAGCTACCTCAAAACTTAAACCCTATTTTTAGGGTAGAAGGGACTTTAGGTCAAAACGGTATGTTAAACTCTTTTAAAAGCCATGAAATTTGGGTAGTCTGTTTCTAGGGTAGTTAGGACCCTTGGATAATTTTACTAGAATTTTTGGATAGGTATTTCTAGTACTTCATTCATGAATGTGGGTATAGCCCTTTTTGATGTTTTATTTATTAAAGATTTTTAATTCAAATAAGGTCCCCTTGAAACTCTGGAATTAGATGTTCTTGGCTAGTAGGAATGCCCATGAATTTTAGTTCAATTTTATGTTGATTAAATAGAATAGTTCTTTCACAAGTATTAATAAAGGGCTCTATGTTTTAAAAATATTTTATGGCATAAATAGTCTCTGGAAAATTATGAAAGTTGGTAAATAGTATTTTTAAATTATTATGAATCAGTGGGATTTTTCTCTGGATTTTTGTGGTTATGAATTTAGTACTAGATTCACAAGCATGCTAGATTAGGATTTTAGAAAATGATTTATTTTAAATTAATTTCCAGCAGGAAAATTATGAAATTTTTATAGTAGTGTATTCGTGGTATTTCTAATATCCTGTAATTAATCCAATTTATTTGGAAGAGAATTTGATGTAGTTTATTCATTAGACATGAAGGAAATGGATTATTGCAAAAATAAGTTTAGGCCCCTTAGACCATAGGGAAAATTATCAACCCTTGGATATGTCATTTTTAGATACATTAATATTTGTCTTAAATTTATTATGATTTATACATGACTCAAAAATATAATCCTCGTGCAATTTGGAAGACCTTGGATTTTAGTAAAATTAATTAATTATTAGATTAATTAGGAAAATTGTTATTATCGGAAATCGATTCAATAATGTCATGATAGGCCCCCAGTAATTAACTTAGGCCGTTCGGAAGAAAACACAAAGGACATCCTATCATAGACATCACTTAGTAAAGGTGGTATGTAGTTAGTAACTTTGGGAAATGAGTAACAAGATAAGTTTTGGGTTAGCGTAAGGACAGCTTGTGTTGGCTGGATTTAAAGAAAGAGGATGGATCACCATAGGAGGTTTCAAGTGTGGTGAGGAAGGAGTTGATGCGCTCTAGAAGGTGCGCGGGACCGACGAAAGATCGTCGTCCCCGTAGGAGTGAAGAGTCAAATCCACCGTAGGTTTAGTTCAATGCAATTCATAGAGAGAACGGGTAAGGGAAAAACAACCAATAACAATAAGTGCCTTGCGAAAGGGAACTTCGGGCCGTAATGTCGCCGTCTTGGTTCCTAGTGCCCTTTGAGAGCCCTTCACGGGGTATGCCGGGGGCAGTCCTGGGCTAACGTAAATCTTAAAACAAACGAAAGAGTAATTAGCCTAATAGGGATTCACATTGCACACACTCATTAGTTAGGGTTGGTAATGGTTAAGTCGTCCCGAGGTGTTCAAGGGGGCGCTGTCCCGTGGTGTTCTAAGGGATGGAGTCTGGAGATGAGCCGGACATTTTAGTCCGGGGAATTTGGTCTCGGATGTGGTTTATACGGACGGTTTAGTCTGGGAGTTTGACACTTTAAAAATTGTTATATATTAAAATGCTGCATGTGCATAAAAATAGAAAAGATTAAGGTGGTGGGTTTTCGATATCGGGGAGTTCGATTGCACCGACACTGATATCGTTGACTCGGCAAGGTGACTAGCACTTAGCCAAGGTTAAGTCCGGCAGACCAGTCGGCAAGAGTACGCAGGAGTCCGCCTCGTGCACCAGGCATTGAGGGCGTACGATAGGTCAGACCAGTGGTGCTTTTACTGGTTTTGAGGTGGGCGAGGCCCAACCCACCGCTTCCGTCTTCCACTACGGGAGTATCCTGGGAGTTATCTCCAGAAAAGGGGAACTAAAGGTTTGTGTACACAAAGTTGGGTGTGTGAGTTGCACTGCTTGAACATCATAACCCACCATATAGCTGCATGACATAATCATTCATAACAACCTTGACACCTAAAATATAAGTGGAATGGGACGCTTATACTTTAGGACTTGCAAAACGACCCCTTGGTCTATAAGCTTGTGTGGGCAAGTTTATAAATTAAGGTCAATTTGATATATGTAAATCTGCTGCTTGATAACCGACACCCCAACGTATATGCGGTATGGGACGCGTTATAACAATAAGAGCCTTGCAAAAGATCCATTGGCTTATGTGTACTCACATAAGGGAAGGTTTAATTTCTTACTTACTTCCTTTCTGTTATACCTATTACAACATTTATACTGTTCACCTGTTATAACTTGCTAGTTAGGTCCACCGTCATCTGCTTTGGAATTTATCTCCACTTTCATGTCCTCCCCTTTCTTCCTCTCCGCCTGGTGCCTTAGGGCGTGGGGGAAGGGGTGGGGGATGATAGGGCTTAGTCTTTTAGACTAACAGTTTTCGAACCATATCATATTAGGGGATCGCGGAGCCCAGCATGGAGGAGCAGCCTAGGAGGCCGGTACGCTTGGAGATGGGGCAGTCTAGCACTGGAGTCCAGACTGCAGGGACCGTGAGTCCTGACCTTTAGTAGAGTTTTAGTCTTGCTTCCGCATTGAGTGATTTTGTAGTGAGGACTTGATGTACCGGGCATGAGCCCTTATATTTCTAGTATCATTGTACTCTGTGGACAGTCCCTTCGTGAAGTTTTTATTTATATGTGATATTTTCTTCTGCTGGACTTGCTTACTTTTCTTGCTTGCTACTTATTGTGATCGAAGAGGCCGGCAGAATCGGCGCGTTGCAGTGACGATCTTCCCGGATGCGAAGGTGTCACCTCAAAGCAGCGGTTCTGGGCATAAGACCCTGGGTTTAAAAAAAAATGAGGTCTTACAATAACGCTGAAAATGATGCGTGTGCTACACCTGCAATTCATTCTCTTAGAAGTTAGAACACACATTATATTTACGCTCAAATCACTTACACTTTGTTTGGCTTGATGTTTTTGCTCTCATGAGTTTGAACATAAACGCCACCGTCATTGATTGTGTGTTTGGCATGACTATTGTTAACCACCATGTTGAAAACCACCACCGTCATGTCAAACGGAGCCTAAGGCTTCGTTTGGCGCGGTGATGGCGATCGTAATTAAGGTGGTCATGAACCATCACTCATGAACGCCCGACTACACCTAGTTACAAAAATTCATGCATTTTATGCTCAAAATTAGTTTTTTTTGTAGTGGTCATAACCTTTGTCTTGTCAAACATACATTCAATAAAAATGACATTTTTGACCAAATTCATCGGAGCAAATATGTCATGCCAAATGAAGCCTTCGTGTAAACGAAAATGCTTTATGACTATATGATATTATTTTTGTACGAATATACCGTACGAGAACAAAAACACCCCGCCAAAAGGACCCCTAATTATAATTAGAATCCAATTCATTAAATCTAAAATTAATTGATAAATGATAGAATATATAAGACAAGATGAAAATCTCAATATGATAGTAAATATCCAAAACTCTCCTTGCAAGTCGGAGCGCACATGCGGAACATGGTGCGTACTCACACAATGAAACACTTGGGTTATAAAAGACGAGTGAAAAACATGCCAAACCCGCTTTAAAACTTTATTAGAACGAGTACATTAATGAAATTCCTTTTCTCCTTCACTTGCTCTTCTCCATGAATAACATAATGTGAGGATCAACCTAGAATTTGTAAAACTCGGGCAAGGAACCAACATTCAGATGATGAGTAAACACTAATTACCTTTACACATGCGTGATAATAGAAAGGATGAAGAAAGCATAAATCTAGAAATTAACTACAAACCGATTTCATGAAAATAAAGGCAAGCAGACCCTGAATTTTTAGATCAAGTAAATGCATCATAAAATTAGTAATAACACTAAGTGAACCAGAGTATACCTTCGGTGCAAAGTGCGGGAGATAGAGGAAACCGGGACTTCTCAGGGTGGGAAAAAGTCGGGATGATGGTGGCTGGGAGAATGTGATTGGAACTAGGCTGGGGTGTCCGGAAGGAGACCGAGGAGTTAAGGGGATTGTCACCTTGAGGTGCAAAAGGGATAGGTGTCCCAGGGGGGCGGAAAACAGGCGACGTCGGGTTAGGGCTCGACGGAAACCTCTGGGGATCCATGAAGAAGATATCGCCAGTGGATAGTAAGCCTCTTAGTGGCTCGGCGGAATGATCGATTGAAGACAGCAAGCCGGCGTTGCGCTCAATCAACGTCAAGCGATTTTTGTCCTCGATCAACAGCAAGCCGGCAAACCACAGTATCTCCGTCGAGCGATTGTTGTCGTCGTGGCTTGATCAATGGCGAGGATCCATCGTCGACAAAATCCAGCGATGACAGGGGAGGCTCTGTGTGGAATAAGGAAGAGAGGGTTTATTTTAGAATGAAAATCGGGATGAGGGGTTGTCATGGTTTTAGGTTAGATATGGAGAGGGAGCGCGTGGGGGGGGGGGGGGGGGGTAGGATAGATGGTATTAACAGGTTTGGAGGGAAAAAAATAATTAATAAAATTAACCTCACCAAAATTAATATTAATAGGTTTTAGGTTAGATATTAACATGACCAAAATTTTAGCGCAAAGTTTTGCAGCTCATAATTAATAAAATTGGAGGGAAAATTATTAGACATGTTTTTGTATGGAAAACGTTGCAAAAAACTAAAACCAATGGCAATGTTTAAACGAACATCGCCATAAAAATGTGGCCGATGTTTTTATTTGTTGTCGAGTCGGTATATGGCGGAACCTCGGAAGCCTCATATGATGGTGACAATGAGCATTCTGAAGTACGTGAAGTCCACTTCTGATATGAGGTATTCTTTATGAGAGAGACATAGGCTTCAGCCTGCACGACTATATAGATGCTGATTATGAGGGAGATTCAGACGACCGAAAGTCAACATCCGGTTACGTCTTTATATATGGATCAGCGGATATTTCTTAGTACAGCAAGAAGCAGGATTCGATGTCCGCCTCTACTATGGAAGCAGAGTATAAGGCTTTGGCCTTGGCAGCTTGGGAAGCCATCTAGCTCAGGAGGCTAGTAAAGGACATCCATGAAGAAGTGCGCGGTCTCACTCTGCTACGCGGTGACAACAAAAGGGCCCTTAAACTGGTTAATAATAAAGTTTGTCACGCATGGACCAAGCACATTGAGATTGAGCATCATTTCATTCGGGAGGAGGTGTCGGAGGGGTCTCTTATGGTTAGACATGTGCGGAGCGAGGACAACATCGCATACATCTTCATGAAGCCGCTGTCGAAGGGTCCTTTTACTCGGCTAAAGGATTGCAAGGGCTGGTTTTCACTTCTCACTTCAAGTGGGAGTGTTGAATTTTTTGAAGTGAAAGTGGGCAGTTTGGGCGGCTTGGGCGGTCTGTCCGTGCGGCCTGTGCGGACAGAAGGTGGCAACTTGGAAGGTCGGCTTGGTATGGCTGGCGATCTGTTCCCTGAAGAAGTCGTGTTGATAGGATTGTTATCCGCTCAATTTGTCGATTTGTGCAAACTAGTTCTGGTGTCCGCCTGTTTTGTGCGAACTATTTCTTGTTTCTCCTGGTGCTGTGTTCACACCAGGGATGGCTGGTGGTGTGGACTTGGTCTGGCTTTATACTAAGTCCAGGTGTGCTCAATCTGGGTAGTCACGTGGTTTGCGCGGACTGTTTTCTTTGTCTGCCAAGCTCGGCAGCTGCTGTTTGGCTCTTATTTGGAGCTCGATGTTTGCGGACTGGTGCTGAGTCCGTTTATATACGGACTGGAGTTTGTACGCAAGTGTGAGGACTGATGGGGTTTCCGTAGTGTCCGCCTGGTTGGCGTCCTTATTTTGCTTTGGTGACAAGGAGGATTGGCTGGGTATCCTGCTGTGTTGGTGCGACCTCGACAGACTGGTTGTCTATCCTAGTCGCGGCGGTCTGATTTATATCTGCGGCTATGCAGATATACTTTGTGCTCGCCGCAAGATAGAGTGGTGTTCCTATCGGCTATGACGGTGATCATACTCTTCTCCGCGTCTATAAATAGGACCCCCTGTCACATCAAAGACATCTCGAATGAATAGTAAGTGAACTTGGGCAGTTGCTGCAAACAGGGTTTTCTATCCGCGCGGTTTGAAGTGCTTGACCGGTTGGTGTTGCGCAGGTTGTGCGGACAACACTGAGAAACTAGGGACTTGGTTCTGACATTGCTCAGGGACAGTGTGGGCTCTGCGATTTACAACCATCGGTTAGTAGCAGGTCGCGGCTTGCAACCATGCGGTCTTCTCTTCTGCAACATTTTTCCCAGTTCAATAAGTTGTCCGCTTTTGGCGGCTTGTTCTGTTCGGCAGCAACAGTTCACGTGGTCTGGCAACTAGGCAACCGTGCGGTTAGGCGGCTTGTAGATTAGCGGACATAGTTCTTCAGCTTTGGAATAACGGGCAGTTCGCGCGACTAGGTTGCCGTTTGGCGACTTAGCAGTTTTCAGCGGACGCTGTAGCGGTTAGCAGCAGAGCCAGCGACTTCTCTTTGAGACCGCACGGCTAAGTTCTTGTCTTGTATTTTTTTCTACTTCCTCGGGTACATCGGTGAATCATGTCTCGACATGTATGTCACGCCTTGTAAAGATTTTATGATTGTACAAGATTCTTACTGTTCTATTGGGTTTTGGTTTTCTTGGGCTCGGATTAGTGGAGTGTTCCTGCACGTGGTGTCCCGTTTTCTGCGAATCACTATTTTTTTACAGCTACTCACTCAATCCAATAGCTCCGACAACACCTCGCCCTGAAGTTGTCATGAATTGGTGAAGAGAAGTGGAAAAACTCCATAGTTAAGTGTGCTCGGGCTGGAGTAGTCACGGGATTGGTGACCTATTGGGAAGTTTTCGTGGTGCATGCTTGACTATTGAGTTTCGCTAATCTAAGGAAGAATGTGGCATTTAACAACCCGTCTATGAGCATGGAGAGGGGTTGGGTCGGTTGGTATGCAGCCTTCTAAGAGAGTTTAAGCAAGGCAGCCCAGATACCTTGCGAGGTGGGTTGAAACGCCGCACGCCCCTTCCAACAGAAGTTTGCATGTATATGTCGTTACCCGATGAAAACTAGGGAGGGATTTCGTTCCACTGCCGGTGAGAATATCGCCAGACGTGGTGCTCATAAGCTTTATAGTGGTATCTATGGTGGAAGAGTTTTTTTTAGTGAGAGATGATAAGAAAATGAAAAACCCTCAACTACAAGCAATCGTTGGTACCATTAAGCTTTATAGTGGTATCAATGGCGGAAGAGTATTTTTTAAAAAAATTTCATGAGTAGGGTCATGACACAGAAAGAAAGATTTAGGTTTTTTAATCTGTTAGCAGCCAATGACTACATAGTCAAAGATTTTCCATATTGGAAATTTTCTTGTCATTGTTGGTCAGAGAAGCATCAAGTTGCTGAAGTTTGCCATGCAATTTAATAAGGAACGAAAAACCTCTATTACATGAGATAGATGGTTTTTAGGTTTTATGGGGGTATCAATGGTGGAAGTGATTTTTAGGCTCCGTTTGGCACGTTGGTGGCGGTCATGAACATGTGGGTTAAATGGTCATTAGTTAACGCCCACCTAAGGAACTTCAATCCACTTTTATGTTCAAACGGATGATGTTTGTTAGGTGAGATTCTTAACAAATGGCGGTTTAATTCATGCGTTTATGATTGTCACTACCGTGCCAGGCTCCGTTTGGGGAGACTTATTTTCACCGGTGAAGCGGTTACGACCGCATGAATCAGACCGTAATTAAGGCCCGATTCATGCGGTCGTATCCGCTTGACCGGTGAAAATAAGTCTCCGCAAACAGAACCTTAATCTCATAAGGGAAGAGGTCATGAAACCATACTACCAAAGAGAGTAAAAAAGATTGTTCCAAGATATTTAACTTTAGCTTTTGGGGATTGAATGAGGATAGAAGAGGAAGGAATATGTAGGAAATCCGGAGCGCCGAGAAGCAGAAATTCGAATACAAATAACAAAACACAGAGCACAAAATAGAACAATCACAAACACAGCGATATACATAGGTTCACCCAAAACCGGGTTACGTCCTCTCTCCCCTTTCCTTCTCAGTTCTTGTAATCACCAATAGAAATACAGATTACAATGGTTTCAAGGATCTAAACCAATCCTACTTTAACTCCTTCTGGACAAAAAACAAAAGGAAGAACCCCCTTCTGGATCGCCGCCAACAATCTCCTCGTATGGGCCTCCAAAAGGTATACCCGTCGTCAGCCGTCGTTTCGTCCGTATCCCTAAAAAAGAATAGAAATACGCCTTAAATAGGCTTCAGCATGACAGGATCGTCGAACACCGAACGACGCTCGACGATCGTCGAACTCGGCCCGATCGGCGTTCGACGATCGTCGAACTCGGCCCGAACGTCGAACGTCGATCTGGGTTCGGCGCGTCGAACGTCGAGCTGGGTTCGACGTTCGACGATCGTCGAGCTGGGTTCGACCTCCGCCGGGGGCGGCTGCCCCCGGACCCCCGCTGTCGTCGGCGCCAGATATGTCGGAGGGGGATCACACTTCGATTCCTCTAAGCTCACGTGGGTTAACCCGATGTGAGAAACAAGAGGACCGGAAGTGTTCCACAACCCCAACAGAATAAAGGATAGTTGTTGGCTATATGAAGAGAGTCATGAACATATCAAATGGTAGGGTTAGGAGATGAGGCAGTAGGGAGTTCTTCGTAGGGGCTGACATCGGGGAGGGGTTGTAAGAGAACAATACCAAACAGATTTTGTTTGCGTTGGTGTTTTCTATCCAATGGAGATGGAGCAGAAATGCCCAAACAAACAGAGCCCAAGTCACATGAACCAAAAAATGAGTGGGTCTCGAAGAAATCCAACCCGCTGCCTCCTCTCCTCCCACCATTTCTTTGTTGTGTGGAACAAAAAAGGAGCTATTTTTGTCTCAAAAATGGTTGCTTTTAAAATTTTTGTCCCCAAAGAAATCCGTTGCAACAAAACTGCTAAAAACTGGCGAGAAATCAAACTCATTTTTTTCTTCTGTTTTTCTCTCCGGTGCATGCTAGAACTTAATGCTCTGTTTGGGGTGGTGGTGGAAAAAGCTATATTTCTGCATGTGTCCAAATCGAGAAGACCTTATCTCCTACAATTATCTTGCACATACAAATTATCATTCCTCTTCTGGAATGGCCGACCATCCTTGATGGGGTTTCCCCTAATCTATGTTGCACCGACACTGACACGCGATACGACACGCGACTCGTCAATTCTCAAAAAATACTATATTCTGATATGCTGAGACACGTATATTAAATACTTATTATTTATAATTATGAAAATCCTAAAACATTTAACAAAAAATAAAAATAAACAATTAACAAATATTCAAATAAACAAAGTCATATTTAAATATTACTCATCAAATATTCAAATGCAAAACTTAATAAAAGGTCAAAAAAGGATAGAACATTAACACATCACTATTATATATCATCAGTTACAAAAATGGATTCTCAAGCAAACTTTTTCCCTCAGTTTCAATCTTTCTTTTTCTAAAAAAAATATCCACCTCATTAGTAGATCCACCATCACCACTTGAAATGCTAGAAGGGGGAAAACACTTTGTAGGAGCAAGACTCACTATTCTAGCTTTCACCACTTCTTGTTTTTTCACCTCAAATAGATCATTCTTTGAGACTTTTACACACTTTCCAATTTCGTTTCTGCTAATCATTAATAAATGTGCTCTCACTCTTGTATATGAACTTAAAAAATATTTTTCACAAAAATTGCACTTTCAAGAAAAATTGTCTCGCGCCTCACCATGAGTAGCTAGCTTAGGGACATGCATGTTCAATTGAGCGGGATATGCGAGTCCCGCGTGAACCAACGTGTTCGACTTCCGACACGAGTGTCGGAGAGTGCCGGAGAGTCGGATGAGTGTCTGAGAGTTCGACACCGATACGTTGGACATTTTGAAATGTCGGTGCTTCATAGCCCCTAACAATTCCTAAGCCAGACTGGTAGGACTTCGACCGAAGCACTTAAGCAATGTGACTCGATCGAGTAGGCAACATCCTCTCAAAGGGTGCAAAATCACCCTGAAAGAGAAAACCAAGCCATACACTGTACACGCAAAAAAGTGTGTGTGCGCATGCATCCTCTGTGTGTATGCAATCGACACCTGAACCCAGGCACATACGCACATGGGTGTAGGCAGGCGCAGTCCGCGCACGCGCGCGAACAACGCCCGTGCTCATGCATACGCGCCCGTTGCACGTGCTCGCCTGACACGGGCACGCACACCCGTACGCACACAAGCATATGCACACATGCCGACGACCACCGCCGCCGTCACCAGGCAACCTGGCTGAGCTGCTCGACAAATATGTCAAGGAAAAACATATCAAGGAAAAACATGTAGATCTTACTAATTGAGAAAGAAAACAAATATAGGGTTGCCACGGGGAAAATATATGAAGGAAAAACATGTAAATCTTGCTAATTGAGAAAGAAAACAAGGGTTTCCATTAAGATGATCTGTAAAAATGATTACCCTTGAATCTTATATCAATTCATTTGGATTTGTTTGAACCTATTTCTTTTACCATCTTAGGGGAAAGTCCTCTCTCTCTCTCTCTCTCTCTCTCTCTCTCTCTCTCTTCCACCGGGTGGTACTGTTACATAAACTCCGCGGAGAAGCCAGACACGCTCGGTCCGCGGGAAAAAAGGACAATCTTGACTGCAATCCGACTAACGGACGCACAAGGTTCGGCGGAACCTTCAACGTCTATCTCCGACGTTCAACCGCAACCACCGCCACTGCCGGAGAACAACGCCACCATCGTCACTACCGGAGAACAACGCCACCACCGTCGAGGCTAACTGCACACACGCACGCCGTCGACACCGTGTCTCTCCACTGCAACGCCGGCGAGAAACTCCACCAAGCCCGACGACAACACCTCTCTCAACGAGCGCGAGAGAGAGGAGAGAGAGAGGGGGATGGCTTACTCCACACAGGCGGGGCTCTTGCTTACTCCCTCCGTTCGTCTGAATTCCTATATATATATATATATATATATATATAGAGAGAGAGAGAGAGAGAGAGAGAGAGAGAGAGAGAGAGAGAGATTAATGAAAGCATGCTCTGCATGCTTTCATTAATTTATATATATATATAATATATATATTATAATATAATATATATCTATATATACAAAGCATGTTCCGCATGCTTATATATATATATATATATATATATATATATATATATATATATATATATATATATATATATATATATATATATAAAGTGGCCCGGTTCACTTGAACCGGGTAGGAGCCAATAAAACCAACAAACACCACCTTGGCTCATACCCTGGTTCCACTACCATCACCTGCACGAAGCACACAACTGCGCGAAGCACCACCTCAACGATTTGAGGGGTCAGCCGACCTGCTCTAGTTGACTCATCCCTGCTCGGCTCAACCTATGAACGTCGTCGCAACCGGATCGCAAAAACTGACTCGTCGAACCCGAGTCCTTGGAAGGCGATCCACTGCACCACCACGACTATCACCTCTGTCGGCCGCAGAAAACATGGGCTCACCACCTCGCATCGTGGTCCCCATCAGCCGGTACAAACTACCGTGCTTCAGAGCTCGCATGAGCACGGTGCGCCCTCGCCTCACCGTCGGAACTCCATTTCTCGCTGCAAAACTACAGCTACTGGAATCCAATCTGCCCAACGAATTCAGATTCCTGCGCAACTTAGGTACCAGGTGTACCCGATCAAGTCTACGCATGGCTCCGTCATGCGTCCTCAAGTTCACCGTACCAATCCCCGTGACCTTACATGCTGAGCCGTCACCTAGAAAGACCGACCCAGATGTCACCTCCAGGGAACTGAACATCGCCGCATCTGAGCAAATGTGCTGCGAAGCACCCGAATCCAAGATCCAGCTATTAGAGTCACCTTGACTCTTAGTGACGCAATAAAAACCGTCATCTCCTTCCAGGACGAGTGTCACCATGTCCGCATCTTGGACATCCTTCGAACTTCCAGAACTTCCTGCACGCTACGGACAATTTCTCCTAATATGACCAACCTGTCAGCAGTGGTAACACGTCACTGCCTTCTTCGACGCCGACCGAGCTCGTGCACTGCTCGATCCTTTGTCAAAACTCCTCCCGCGTTCATGCGTTACCAAGATCTGTTCACCCCTAGGAGTGGGGTCCTTGAACATCTGACTGGATAACAGCGTCGACGTGACTTCTTCCAGCCCCACCGTATCTTTCTCATACAGGAGCGTAGTCACCATGTGCTTGAAAGATGCCGGGAGCGAGGTAAGAAGCAAGAGAGTTTTGTCTTCTTCCTCTACCTTCGAGCCAACCACATGCAATTGGCTCAGTAGACCGTTGAACACATTGAAGTGTTCCTGCAGGTTGCCACCTTCCTGCATCTTCAGCGCATAGAGGCGCTGCTTCAGCGACAATCGAGTCGTCACGGATTTTGCCAAGTACAGTCGCTCCAGCTTCTCCCAAAGCTCGACTGCCGTCTCTTCAGTCCCGATGTTGAAGAGCACCTGATCAGCAACACACATCCTGATTGTGCTCGTGGCTTTTTCATCAAGATCCTTCCATTCCTCATCTTTTACTGCCGTGGTTAATTTGTCGCGCCCCCGCAAGACTCGAATCAAACCTTGTTGAACCAACATATCTTTAACTCGAATCTGTCATAGGCTAAAATTCACACTGCCATCGAACTTCTCTACGGAAAATCTGTCCAAAATTGCGTTCTTTCCTGCCATGACTGTCCCCGACAAACTAGAAGACCTGATTTGTTCAAAGGTCGGATCTGAAAGAGTGGGAAGAGGACCTAGTCGTTCACCACCGCAGTCAAACCCTTCCTAGAACGTCCAATCATGGTCGTCTACCGAACCTGACTCTGATACCACTTGTTAGGAAATGAGATCTAGAATTCCACAGGACAGTCAAAATTACAAGAAAAATAGCGTCAATATTTTATAACAATAATATCAAAAAGACAATTAAACATCCGATACATAAACTCCGCGGAGAAGCCGGACACGCTCGGTCCGCGGGAAAAAAGGACAATATTGACTGCAATCCGACTAACGGACGCACAAAGTTCGGCGGAACCTTCAACGTCTATCTCCGACGTTCAACCGCAACCACCGCCACTACCGGAGAACAACGCCACCACCGTCACTACCGGAGAACAACGCCACCACCGTCGAGGCTAACTGCACACACGCACGCCGTCGACACCGTGTCTCTCCACTACAACGCCGGCGAGAAACTTCACCAAGCCTGACGACAACACCTCTATCAACGAGCGCGAGAGAGAGGAGAGAGAGAGGGGGACGGCTTACTCCACACAGGCGGGGCTCTTGCTTACTCCCTCCGTTCGTCTGAATTCCTATATATATATATATATATATATATATATATATATATATATATATATATATATATATATATATATATATATATATATATATATATATATATATATATATATAATATAAAGTGGCCGGTTCACTTGAACCGGGTAGGAGCCAATAAAACCAACAAACATCACCTTGGCTCATACCCTGGTTCCACTACCACCACCTGCACGAAGCACACAACTGTGCGAAGCACCACCTCAACGATTTGAGGCGTCAGCCGACCTTCTCTAGTTGACTCATCCCTGCTCGGCTCAACCTCTGAACGTCGTCGCAACCGGATCGCAAAAACTGACTCGTCGAACCCGAGTCCCTGGAAGGCAATCCACTGCACCATCACGACTATCACCTCTGTCGGCCGCAGAAAACATGGGCTCACCACCTCGCATCGTGGTCCCCATCAGCCGGTACAAACTACCGTGCTTCAGAGCTCGCATGAGTACGGTGCGCCCTCGCCTCACCGTCGGAACTCCATTTCTCGCTGCAAAACTACAGCTACTGGAATCCAATCTACCCAACGAAATCAGATTCCTACGCAACTTAGGTACCAGGTGTACCCGATCAAGTCTACGCATGGCTCCGTCATGCGTCCTCAAGTTCACCGTACCAATCCCCGTGACCTTACATGCTGAGCCGTCACCCAGAAAGACCGACCCAGATGTCACCTCTAGGGAACTGAACATCGTCGCATCTGAGCAAATGTGCTGCGAAGCACCTGAATCCAAGATCCAGCTATTAGAGTCACCTTGACTCTCAGTGACGCAATAAAAACCGTCATCTCCTTCCAGGTCGAGTGTCACCATGTCCGCATCTTGGACATCCTTCGAAGTTCCAGAACTTCCTGCACGCTACGGACAATTTCTCCTAATATGACAAACCTGTCTGCAGTGGTAACACATCACTGCCTTCTTCGACGCCGACCGAGCTCGTGCACTGCTCGATCCTTTGTCAAAACTCCTCCCGCGTTCATGCGCTACCAAGATCTGTTCACCCCTAGGAGTGGGGTCCTTGAACATCTGACTGGATAACAGCGCCGACGTGACTTCTTCCAGCCCCACCGTATCTTTCTCATACAGGAGCGTAGTCACCATGTGCTTGAAAGACGCCGGGAGCGAGGTAAGAAGCAAGAGAGTTTTGTCTTCTTCCTCTACCTTCGAGCCAACCACATGCAATTGGCTCAGTAGACCGTTGAACACATTGAAGTGTTCCTGCAGGTTGCCACCTTCCTGCATCTTCAGCGCATAGAGGCGCTGCTTCAGCAACAATCGAGTCGTCACGGATTTTGCCAAGTACAGTCGCTCCAGCTTCTCCCAAAGCTCGACTGCCGTCTCTTCAGTCCCGATGTTGAAGAGCACCTGATCAGCAACACACATCCTGATTGTGCTCGTGGCTTTTTCATCAAGATCCTTCCATTCCTCATCTTTTACTGCCGTGGTTAATTTGTCGCGCCCCCGCAAGACTCGAATCAAACCTTGTTGAACCAACATATCTTTAACTCGAATCTGCCATAGGCTAAAATTCCCACTGCCATCGAACTTCTCTACGGAAAATCTGTCCAAAATTGCGTTCTTTCCTGCCATGACTGTCCCCGACAAACTAGAAGACCTGATTTGTTCAAAGGTCGGATCTGAAAGAGTGGGAAGAGGACCTAGTCGTTCACCACCGCAGTCAAACCCTTCCTAGAACGTCCAATCATGGTCGTCTACCGAACCTGGTCTGATACCACTTGTTAGGAAATGAGATCTAGAATTCCACAGGACAGTCAAAATTACAAGAAAAATAGCGTCAATATTTTATAACAATAATATCAAAAAGACAATTAAACATCCGATACATAAACTCCGCGGAGAAGCCGGACACGCTCGGTCCGCGGGAAAAAAAGACAATCTTGACTGCAATCCGACTAACGGACGCACAAAGTTCGGCGGAACCTTCAACGTCTATCTCCGACGTTCAACCGCAACCACCGCCACTACCGGAGAACAATGCCACCACCATCACTACCGGAGAACAACGCCACCACCGTCGAGGCTAACTGCACACACGCACGCCGTCGACACCGTGTCTCTCCACTACAACGCCGGCGAGAAACTGCACCAAGCCTGACGACAACACCTCTCTCAACGAGCGCGAGAGAGAGGAGAGAGAGAGGGGGACGGCTTACTCCACACAGGCGGGGCTCTTGCTTACTCCCTCCGTTCGTCTGAATTCCTATATATATATATATATATATATATATATATATATATATATATATATATATATATATATATATATATATATATATATATACAAAGCATGTTCCGCATGGTTTTGTATATATATATATATATATATATATATATATATATATATATAAAGTGGCCCGGTTCACTTGAACCGGGTAGGAGCCAATAAAATCAACAAACACCACCTTGGCTCATACCCTGGTTCCACTACCACCACCTGCACGAAGCACACAACTGCGCGAAGCACCACCTCAACGATTTGAGGCGTTAGCCGACCTGCTCTAGTTGACTCATCCCTGCTCGGCTCAACCTCTGAACGTCGTCGCAACCGGATCGCAAAAACTGACTCGTCGAACCCGAGTCCCTGTAAGGCGATCCACTGCACCACCACGACTATCACCTCTGTCGGCCGCAGAAAACATGAGCTCACCACCTCGCATCGTGGTACCCATCAGCCGGTACAAACTACCGTGCTTCAGAGGTCGCATGAGCACGGTGCACCCTCGCCTCACCGTCGGAACTCCATTTCTCGCTGCAAAACTACAGCTACTGGAATCCAATTTTCCCAACGAAATCAGATTCCTGCGCAACTTAGGTACCAGGTGTACCCGATCAAGTCTACGCATGGCTCCGTCATGCGTCCTCAAGTTCACCGTACCAATCCCCGTGACCTTACATGCTGAGCCGTCACCCAGAAAGACCGACCCAGATGTCACCTCCAGGGAACTGAACATCGCCGCATCTGAGCAAATGTGCTGCGAAGCACCCGAATCCAAGATCCAGCTATTAGAGTCACCTTGACTCTCAGTGACGCAATAAAAACCGTCATCTCCTTCCAGGTCGAGTGTCACCATGTCCGCATCTTGGACATCCTTCGAAGTTCCAGAACTTCCTGCACGCTGCGGACAATTTCTCCTAATATGACCAACCTGTCTGCAATGGTAACACGTCACTGCCTTCTTCGACGCCGACCGAGCTCGTGCACTGCTCGATCCTTTGTCAAAACTCCTCCCGCGTTCATGCGCTACCAATATCTGTTCACCCCTAGGAGTGGGGTCCTTGTACATCTGACTGGATAATAGCGTCGACGTGACTTCTTCCAGCCCCACCGTATCTTTCCCATACAGGAGTGTAGTCACCATGTGCTTGAAAGATGCCGGGAGCGAGGTAAGAAGCAAGAGAGCTTTGTCTTCTTCCTCTACCTTCGAGCCAACCACATGCAATTGACTCAGTAGACCATTGAACACATTGAAGTGTTCCTGCAGGTTGCCACCTTCCTGCATCTTCAGCGCATAGAGGCGCTGCTTCAGCAACAATCGAGTCGTCACAGATTTTGCCAAGTACAGTCGCTCCAGCTTCTCCCAAAGCTCGACTGCCGTCTCTTCAGTCCCAATGTTGAAGAGCACCTGATCAGCAACACACATCCTGATTGTGCTCGTGGCTTTTTCATCAAGATCCTTCCATTCCTCATCTTTTACTGCCGTGGTTAATTTGGCGCGCCCCCGCAAGACTCGAATCAAACCTTATTGAACCAGCATATCTTTAACTCGAATCAGCCATAGGCTAAAATTCCCACTGCCATCGAACTTCTCTACGGAAAATCTGTCCAAAATTGCGTTCTTTCCTGCCATGACTGTCCCCGACAAACTAGAAGACCTGATTTGTTCAAAGGTCGGATCTGAAAGAGTGGGAAGAGGACCTAGTCGTTCACCACCGCAGTCAAATCCTTCCTAGAACGTCCAATCATGGTCGTCTACCGAACCTGACTCTGATACCACTTGTTAGGAAATGAGATCTAGAATTACACAGGACAGTCAAAATTACAAGAAAAATAGCGTCAATATTTTATAACAATAATATCAAAAAGACAATTAAACATCTGATACATAAACTCCGCGGAGAAGCCGGACACGCTCGGTCCGCGGGAAAAAAAGGACAATCTTGACTGCAATCCGACTAACGGACGCACAAGGTTCGGCGGAACCTTCAACGTCTATCTCCGACGTTCAACCACAACCACCGCCACTACCGAAGAACAACGCCACCACCGTCACTACCGGAGAACAACGCCACCACCGTCGAGGCTAACTGCACACACGCACGCCGTCGACACCGTGTCTCTCCACTGCAACGCCGGCGAGAAACTCCACCAAGCCCGACGACAACACCTCTCTCAACGAGCGCGAGAGAGAGGAGAGAGAGAGGGGGACGGCTTACTCCACACAGGCGGGGCTCTTGCTTACTCCCTCCGTTCGTCTGAATTCATATATATATATATATATATATATATATATATATATATATATATATATATATATATATATATATACAAAGCATGTTCCGCATGCTTTTGTATATATATATATATAAAGTGATCCGGTTCACTTGAACCGGGTAGGAGCCAATAAAACCAACAGGTAGCACCTGCCGCTGACGGTAACGTACGTTTTAGTGGGATAGCTAACACAAAAGATTCAAATGAAATCAAAGGCAGAAGCAATGAAATGGTCTCTCTCTCTCTCTCTCTCTCTCTCTCTCTCTCTCTTCCACCGGGTGGTAGCACCTGCCGCTGGCGGTAACGTACGTTTTAGTGGGATAGCTAACACAAAAGATTCAAATGAAATCAAAGGCAGAAGCAATGAAATGGTCTCTCTCTCTCTCTCCTCTCTTCCACCGGGTGGTAGCACCTGCCGCTGGCGGTAACGTACGTTTTAGTGGGATAGCTAACACAACAGATTCAAATGAAATCAAAGGCAGAAGCAATGAAATGGAAATGTAAAGAAGCTATCACACTGCGTTAACGCTAACGCGTGGTGATAGATGAAAGGTAAGTCCGACGATCATCTGTTGATTGAGGCGTCAAATGGAGCGAGAGATCAATTAGATAGTTGTAGCATATATTGAACTAACCCGGTGTGATAACTCTTTCGCGCCATGGTAGCTGCTGCCTAAAATAAGAAGTGTGGATACTATTCCTGGATAAATCTTTTACGATTAAGGGTACCGCACGGTAATGGCACCTATTACCAATGCTAGCTCACGGTTCTTTTTATATGGATGCTACGTTATTTCATTTCAAGAACAAAAAAAGCTACGACTTCGTGCCAATTCGTGTGAGCCTTTGTCCCGGACAACCAGAGCACTCTATATATATCAAACTTCAAAATCCAAAGGAGAACTTGAAGGAAGATTAAATCGACATTTATTCTACACGAAGGACAAACACAACGACACCTCCTATCTCTTGCTTGCCTTCGACATCGCCTTCAGAGTTTCTTCACAAGGAGTTTTTATACAGAAATACTACAAGAAAATCCATTATTAGCAAGGAGCAGAATACCTTGCTAATCCTTTAAATTCGTTGTTAATTTTAATTAACAATGAATTTAGAAACAAAAAAATTTCGTAGCTAATATGCTTCTAGCTAATTTTAGCAACAAAATTTTTTCTTTCTAAATAGCAAGGATTTTTTAGCAAGATATTTTATCCTTTCTAAATTAGGAATGAATTCTATTTTTGTTGCTAAAAAATATATTTGTTTAATTGTATATGTTAGGTTTTGAACACACAACCTACTCCAAACAACTAACCATTCTTACCAACTGCTCTAACTTAATTATTTGTTTATATGTGACGATATTATTTATATGTAAAGTATACATAATTCATAAAATTATATACTCAAATATAAATATATAATATATACATTTCTTTATATATAACATATATATCTCTTTATATAATATATATTTATATTATATAATATATTTATATATATTAATTATAAATATAATATATATTTAATTATTATATATATAATGATTTTTTTTTGTTATATATATATGTGTTGCTATATAATAATTGAATATAATCTTAATTATAATATATAACTATATGTATAGTTATTTATATTATATATTGTTCATATATTTTATATGTATTATAATTATTGTTAATTCTTTAAATACTAATAATTTTTATTAATTTATAAATTTATATATACGAATTTAAATAATATATAAAAATATAAAATTATATAAATAATTACATATATTATTAATTATTTTGTTGAATACAAATAATTTAAACTATTTATAAATATATTAAACAACAATTATGTTTTATGGGAAAGGATAATTTTTCAAGATACAGTCATGTCATTTTATAAATATTCTGCAACAAAAAAAATTTTAATGCAAAAATTTGGCTTGCAATAAATATTTTCCAAATTCGGTTTGCACATAACATTTGTCATATTTTAATGCAAAAATTTTAGCATGAAATTTTTGAAAGGAAAAATTTCGTTGCAATTTAGCAACAAGTATTTAGCAACAAAATATTTCGTTGCTATTTTTGCAACAAAAATTTCGTTGCTATTTTTGTAGCTAAAAACAAATATTATATGTGTTGCTAAATTCGTTCCTAATTAGCAACAAACTAGTAAGCCTTTCTAACTTTCGTTGCTAATTCATGTTTTTCTTGTAGTGAAATTTTATTTCTCATCTTTTATTTTCTATTTTCTTTGGTGAATTTTGTGTGTGTATCGGAAGTGGAATCTCCCCGTGCGGGTGACTATGTCCATGCACGGCTTAGGGAGGAATTCGCCGCATGTGTTGGTGACTAGATCTAGGAATTAGGTCTATGGGGCGGCTTACGGCCTATCTAGGGAGAGATATGCTAGGGTCAATCGGTCCTTAAGGAGAAGGGTTGGTATAAAAAATCAAAAGGGTTCTTATATTCGATTACCAATTTCTATGGACATGAAAATCACCTGGTTGTAATCAAATTATTAGTGAAATAAAATCTGGCAACTTGTTTTATAACTTGGATGATTTTACTTAATTATATAAAAAAAATATCAAACACCCAATATCAAATCTTGCAACTTGTTTTATAACTTTGTGTTTTAAGTTTTTTTTTTATTATTATCAATTGATGTGAAACTCAAACACCCAATATCATGAGCGAGAATTTTAGGTACATGTGAGTATCTAGAGGAAGGTGCAATGCAGTTTGTAGGCGTCGGATTTGAGATCTGACCGCCAGCATTAAAGGGAGCAAAAAAACATTTAAAAAAGACAAGATTTTTGTTGATCGGACGGCGGGCCTCGCAGATCGTGCGGCTCGCAATGCATGCGAGTACTTTCCTCTGGATACTCGCATGTACCTAAAGATTTTTCATATCGTGAAGGCTTCATTAAATAATTATGAAATATTTTTTTAAATTAATAAATTTCTAGCTCCGCCCACTTCCAGCTGGATTTAAGCCGGCTTCTAAACTATTCCTGCTAATAGCTGGTCGCCAAGTAGCCGTTGAATGGCAAGCATGACGAAGACAAGGAGTCACGCTCAAGTTTTTGAAAGTACCAGCTCTTCCTTGGGTTACCATCCTCAGCTAAGCAAGATAATTACGTTTCCCTATAAACTGCCATTTGATCTGTTTGGAAATATGACTGTTTCCATGCTACTTTAGCCTAAACCCATTTATATCCAAACTTCTAAGGCTCCGTTTGGCACGGTGGTGGAGGTCGTAAACGCCTGGGTTAAACCGTCATTCGTTAAGAATCACCTAGCAAACATCATCTGTTTGAACATAAAAGTGGATGAAGTTTCTTAGGTGGGAGTTAAAATATGACAATTTTGTTGAAATTTCACAAGATGATCAAGAGATATATAGTTATGATGTCAAGTAAAAACTTTCAGAGCTATCAAGCTGACAACTTGATCAAGCGGAAAGCGGAAATCAGACGTAGCAATACTCCAACCGTAAACAGAGCTTAATAAACCAGATGCAAAAGAAGGCAACATCAAAGTCTTGTACTATCAACTATCTTCATTACAAGGCAAGACATACATGACGAGACATGATTTCGCCAAGTAATAACAGGGAATTAGAAAACAACAAACAAGTCGGGCGGACAGAAGCTGAGTCTGTCGAGTCCGTCGAGTCCGCCGAGACCGCTGAGGTCGCCAAGCCGCTGCTGCACCACAATGAACTACGGAGTCCGCGACAACCGCAGACAACCCGTTATTCTGCTGAACGAGAGTAGAGTAGTCGGCCTAACCGTCATGGTCACGAATATTAGTCGAGTGTTGATATTGATTGAGTTGGAGGGAGACGACGTGCTCTGCAAGCCGCCGCCGAATTGAAAGAACAGACCGTCTAGCCCGCCGAGACCGGCGGACATGTTATTGAACTGGAAATTGCTGAAGGAGAGAAGACTGGCTGCCCGCAAATGCGACCTGCTGCAAACCGCCGATTGATAACCGCAAGCTCCACTGATCCCTGACCGCAGTCAGAACCAGACTTCTGACTTCTCAGTGCTAGCCGCACAACCTGTAAACAACAACCAGTTAAACTTTCTCAATCCGCGCGGACAAGAAACCCGAGACCGCAGCAATTAACCCATGCTCAACTTACTATTTCTCAGTTACTGTTGATATGACGGGGGGTCCTATTTATAAGCGCGAAGAGTAGTGCGGTCGCCGCCATAGTGGATAGAGACACCACCCCAGCTCACAGCTAGAACCAAGCAGTCCGTCCAGTCCACAAGGAAAGGGTCGGACACCAGACAATCCGCCAAGCACCAAGGCAAGAAGTCAGTCCGCAACCCGGCGGATACTGCACCAGTCCGCACGCTGTAGCGGGCACAACAACAGCCCGTACAGCCTGCGAACAACGCACCAGCCCGCAATAACAAGTCCGCGACCAACATGCACAAACCGCCCGATCAACTAGCTGACATTGCAGACTCTGCGATCAACCTGGACTTGTCACAGATTGTGATCAAGTCCAACAACCAGTGAACCTCTGGCGCGAGCTCCGCGGATATAAACTTGCAATCCGCCCAGATTACTTAGACCGCCAAAACCAAGACAGTTCGCCAAAACACGAACTCCGGGTTATCACCTAACCGCCCCACCGGAGATCAAGGGCACGGGCCAAAGCCGATCTCGCGAAATCAAAAAGCAGTCCGCCACAAGCGGACTCCGCCATCTCAGAAGGAGTCCGCAACTTCCCCGCAGATATACCATCTATCCGCCCGGTTACTTCAAAGAACAGCCAACAACAGAACAAGCTGATCAAGCTGGTCGCCATCAACCCCCACTTTTACTTCACAATTTTCAACAAATTTAACTCTCACGTTCATGACTACTACCACCGTGTCAAACGGAGCCTAAGATTATTCGTCATTTTTTGTATGGTTAACAGTTTAAAGATAACAACTAATAATTCATATAATCTGGCCTCCAAGAATTAACACTTCAACGATTTGTAGTATGAGGCGGAACTATTCACGGGTACATCCTGACATATATGCCCGGGCTCAATATTTAGCGTAAAAACACATGTTTTTTTGAGAGGATTGATATTCGCAGTCCTATAATAGATATCCGCAGTCCAAAAAGTAAGAAAAAAACCCACCAAAATAAACCCTCTCTTTTTAGCTCGCACCCCAGGGTTTACTGTTGCCTTCCCCGACCACGCCCCCTCCTTCGCGATCGCAAGCTGCGGCGATTTCGTGCTCCCCGAACGGCGGACGGCGCCTCCTCCGGCGAGTTCGTGCTCCCCCAAACCGACTCCTCCGGCGATTTCGTGCTCCCCCAAACCGCCTCCTCCGCGATTTCGTGCTCCCCCTTACCGCCGACGGCGTTCGCCAAAGCTTCAGAACGGCCTCTCCTGCTTCAAGCTCGCCGACAGCAACCTTCATCCCCAGATCCGGCGACGTCCTCTAGTGTTTCTACAGCAGTGGTGCTCCGGTGACTTTTTTCCAAGACCTAGGTCCTCCAACAATCTCCTGAAAAAAGGTTTGATCTCCACTTCTCTTATTTTGGGTTTCGATTTCCTGAAAAAAAAATTCTGATCTCGTCAATGGCATATTGCAGGTATTCTCCTCTTTGCACGCTTCGTCGTCTCTTCGCACGCTTCACTGTCCTTTGAAATGGATGAACGGTTAGCATAATATCTTCTATTAGTTTTGAAATTTGCTATTTAGGTAGTGCTTAATGTCATTGAGTTTAATGTTAATTGTAATGTGTTTTCAGTTCTCTTATTGAAATGGACATTAAGAATGAGAATCAGTCACAGGCTACGCAAATAGATGTTGGGAGTCATTTTGTTACTAGCACAGTATTTTTCAGTAGAGATGAGTTAATTGAATGGGTTCGTAATATTGGTAAACAACTTGGATTTGTTATAATTATTCAGAGAGCTGATCCAATAAATGATAGAGCGAAGCCTCGGGTCAAACTTGGTTGTGATAGAGGGGGCTTTACTCGTGCAAGTCAGAACAAGAAGGGTTGGGTGAAGAAAAATTTGAGAAAAAGTTCGTCTAAGCGATGTGGTTGTCCATTTCATTTGCAAGGTCAAAAATCTCTTGGCGTAGATGAGTGGACATTAGAAGTTAAGTGTGGACTTCATAACCACGAGTTTGTCTACTTCTCAACATCTTATATACTCAGAAAAACTTACAGGTCCTTTAGCATCTGAATCAGATGCCACGTTTGCTCCAGATCTATATTTCTCCATCTCTTTTTGAAGATCACTAGGGCTGTAGCTTTTACAACAACAAAATGAGAGCCTGCTCCAAAAGAATGTAAAGCTAACATTATATATTTAGAGGCATACCTTGAGTTCAAGGCAATGTAAAGGAATATTAGAGGCATACCTTGAGTTTATGGATCACCCAAATTAACAATCGAACCCGCAAGCTTGGTACATTGTGTAGTTCTAAATCGTGGAATGTAAGGCATGTCCCTCACTAGCTAGTCCCACAGATGTTAAAATGTTTGGGATTGTTGAAATGTTCAATTACAATTACAAATGAAGCTTGGGATTTAACATCCCTCACTAGCTAGTCCCTTAGATGTTAATAAATAAGTCCCAGTTATCAAGTATTCTCTTGAAAAGGAGTCTCTAACAATACCTTGGTGTGAAACTATTTAATCTTCCATGTCTTCTTGATTGCCTTGAAGAAAGTGTGTACCAACTTTAGCAGATATTCTCACTGTTTGTTTCATGTATGTTGTAGTGTTAGCTATTAACATCTGATTCATCATTTGTATTGTTCATTCAGACTGCTGTTATATCTGGATTATCTTCTTTTCCATGGCTGGTCAAGCCTCTTTATGGATTTATCAGGTTTAGATTCCCTTTCTGTGCCCATTTTTGCTCTCTTATCAAATGTTAGTACATTATTGGCTTACATGTTTATAATGACAATGACTCCTTTCCTCTTTGTGGCTATCAGAGAAGGTCATACCTTATTTTGTCTGGGCTACTCGGAGCAGTTTCATGGTGCTTGATGGCAACTGTTGTTGATAACATGTTTTGCTCAATCTCCATTGGGGGAAAACTGTTGAATTTTGCATAAACTGTTGTATTTAATCGCTCAAACCTTCTTTTGGGACTCTAAATGAACAATTTTGCGCATTTAAAAGTTTTTATTGTGGCAGAATTTTATTATTTTGGGTCCTAGTTGAAGTAATGTTTTTGGACTGCGATTATATTTTTGGACTACGATTATAATTTATGGACTGCGAATATAAGTGGACTGCGAATATCCATTTGTGGACTGCTAATATCAACCCTCTTTTTTGATCATATGAGTTACATACTTTTAAAAATCAATTTCTCTTCAACCACTCAACTAAAACTAAATTTAAAAGTTGTGATGGTCTCCTCTAAAGAAAACACATAAAATAGGGCCCTCAATCTAAGAATTTCATAGAATTTTGATTGTGCTTCATTTTTATTCAAAACAACCTTCCTAAGTTGGTTTCTTGAGCTCCAATTATCAAATGGAAGAATCATCACTACAATTGGACTTGTAGAGATTATTCATATAATTTTTTAAAAAATAGGCTAATCAGAAATCTTCATTGTTTCTACTCGGCGGTCAATACTATCACTTTCTCATTTCTTTGTTTCTGTTTAAGAGAATTTTATTTGCTACATAATGTTTATTATCTATGTAATAAATTTTAAATAATTTTATTGAACATCGTTATTATCATTAACTATAAAATATTTTCATATCATCTCTCACTAGCAATTAAGTGCCTCCATAAGTTCTGGCATATAAAGCTCCATATTCTAAAAAAGTGGGCATGCAGAAAATTTCATATAATATTTTACAATTTAACATTACACTTATAAAAAATTTTAACTAACCAAGTCTATGGCCCGGTGTTAGATTGACAAAATTTTCTAATACCTCGAAGCGTATAAATTGTCCTAGATTTGATCAAAAAATTCCAACATGCCAATGTCTACTGCTCAAATCCTAATTTGATGGAATTTTTTATGCATATTTTTCAATTTTAGTTTCTGCCGGAATCAAGCTAAAATCTTTATTCCACCACTATTTGTAGGAATACAAAGTTTCATTCTTCATCTTAGGGGAGGTTCTTAGTTCACTTATAGGCATTTGGTTGTACAAAGTTTTAAGTAATTTTGGTGTACCTCCTTAAATGCAAGAAAAAATTATTAGATATTTAGATGTGTCATTAGCGAGCCGTTGTGTGATATGTGTCAATATATAAATTTGGGCTGCAAATATATTTTAGCTGCACATAACAAGTATTCGCATGCCTATAATACCACTCTTAACTTTAGTTGAAATATTATTGGGTTAAGTGGCTAACTCATATTTTTTTGGTACAAAATGAAGGTGATCATTTTTTTTTGTAGATTTTTTTTTAAAAAGTTATAGAAAAGCGGAAAATATTTTTTAATCTTTTGAATTTAATCAATTTAGAGCATTTTTTTACCTGTTATTTTCGGTCATAGGTGATTGCATGCAAGCAGATAGGGGAGAGAAGTCCTCCAAATTTTAGAAACAAATAGACATAAAAATAACTCGGGCACTTTCAAACTTAATTTCAATGCGGAAACTAATTTTAAAAACAAATCTAAGACAAAAAAGCCGGCAAATGGAAACCATTCAAAAAAAATCTATCAATTTTTCATGCCGACAAATATTATCTTCTTGTTGTTTATTAAGAGAGGACTCTTTCATGTCATTAACTTAATTGTTGGGGCCCACTCGGGGCGTGCGTAGATCGGTTGAAGTGAACTGTGCAGGGATCTTCAGAGACTGAAAGAGAACTTCGAGCGGTCTTCGAACTCCGGAGGCGTTCTTCAAGTGTTACCCCTCAAGGAATCTTCAAATTCTGAAGATCTTTGAGCGATCTTCAAGGCCAAATGATGTCTTCGAAGAAATCTTTAAGCGCACGGGGAGAACTCTGGGAGATCTTCAAAGACATTTTCTGGAGCTCTCTCAGGCGTAGAATACAAGGTATCCAAAATGAGAGCTCTGGCATAATCATATATTTTGCTATCCGCAATCCCATAATCATAAATTTTGTTATACGCGCACCCATGACGAGATACTTCGTTATACGGACACCCATGGTAGGAATTTCGTTATACGCCCACTCATGATAGGAATTTTGCTATGCATACCTTCATAATGGGTGGTTTTGCAAATGATGGGGCCGACGACGATGGTACGGAGGCGGCTGCAGGGAGGCATGACGACGGGAAAGCGGGGCTGACTGGCCGGGGTTGCCGTGCGACGGTGTTCGCATAGTGGAAGTGTGCTGGGAGTCAGCGGGCACGCGCCACGGGCTGCACGACGAAGGCCGGGCGTCGGTGCATGACCTAGCAGTCGCTGCCCGCGCGACGGATGAGCTGGCGCGGCTAAGGGGCCAAGCGCCTATAGATGCCGGGATGGTAGTGTACCGTCGAGCATCCAGTCGGGTGGGCCAGGGAGGGGTCGTGCGACCTAGGAGCGGTCGTGCAACCATCGAGGGGCAGCACGGTCGCGCGACCGGTGAGGGGCTTGCGACCGACGAGGGGTTGCGCGGTCGCGGAGGGTCCGCGCTATCGGCGTGGCCATGCAGCCAAGAGGCTGATGCGCGACCGTGTGGCCAGGGGGCCGAGCGGCCAGCGCGATGCAGCGTGGCCAGGAGTCCGGATAGCTGACGTGGTAGCAACAGCTGCCCGACCGGGGTGGTTTGACTCGTGCGTGGCTTGTGTCACGATAGTGGTGGGAGGTTTAGGGCACTCCCCTCTCCCTACTAATGGCATAACCTAAGTTAGTGGTGAGGTGTGGCTATTGGCACCCATTTTTTATATCCACGTTCCTTCTCCTTATATTTTTTAGGGGTTACTATCATTTGCCCCACAAATACTCCGAGCCTGCGGCATGTACGAGAGGAGTGCGAGTATTTTTCATTCTTATTTATATTCAGCACTGCGTGTGCTAGTGCTATGGTGGCGAGAAGTGTGTTAAAACGATGTCGGAGATAAAGGAAACTTTGAGCTCCCATATGTACAGTGCACTTGATTGAACAAGAAGGTGGATGATTGTTTCATTGGATAAATGAGGCCCCAATCTCAAGTAGGGGCAGTCATGCCGATGTGCCCCGGCAGCGACATGGCCACACAGGTGTCTGCGCGGTCGCGCTCCCGCGATTGCACAATCGGGTCACCACAGGAGCGCGTGGTTGCACCCCACGTTAGCACACGGGTAGGAGGTTTCCCCTACACTATCGCGGGGGCAAGTTGTCCCTCCCCCCCATAATATCCTGTGGTATCACAGTTGTGTCCCGTGCTACCGCTCAGGCACACAGATGTGCATGCGTGCTATCGTGCGTGCGCATGTGTTTGCAAGTTTGTCGGTGCATGCTCTGGCAATCGTTTAGCATGTTTGGTTGCTCTGTCGTGCTTCTGCTTGGCGTCGTGGAAACATATGGTTTCGTAGTCTGTAAATTTATGCGGATATTTTTATTAACTTATGATTCACAGATTTATCGGGTACCAAAACGGGGCGCTCTAAGAAGTTCGATGCGTTTGCAAGGCTATATTCCTAGAAAATGAGTTGGCTAGGGCAACTCAAGGAGATCTACTCATCTATACCATCTTTCTAAAAATGAAGAACCTGTGCACTGAGATTTCAGCATTAGATCCTGATGAGCCCATTTCTGAAGCCAAGATGAAGAGGCACATAATCCGCGATTTGCGGAAGGAGTATTTGGCCTTTGTTACTTCTGTTCCAGGCTGGGTCACTCAGCCGTCTTTGCTTGAGCTAGAGAACCTGTTGGCTTCGCAGGAAAGCTTGCCTAGGTAGATGGCAGGGATTACTATATCTGATGGAGGTAGCAAGGCGCTCTTCACGGGAAAGAAGAAGAGATGGGAGAAGAATAAGACTGTTGTTGAGGATGGGCCTTCAACTTCTTATCAACAAGAGAGGAGCACTGCTCCTAAGAAGGGCTGGAAGAAGGAGTTGAAGTGCTACATGTACAATCAGCCAGGTCACTTCAAGAAAGACTATAAGGTCAACCTATATCCTAGGCATGTTGCAAACAAGGAGGGAGCTGGTTCCAGTATTAAGGAAGCCGGGTGGGGAAGTGATTTTCTGACAGGCACGTCTATCAGTGATCTTTTCACCGTCGACTACCAAGATGACTGGATCATTGACTCAGGGTGTGGTCACCACCTCACTAGAGATGAGTTAAAGTTCTCATCGCTACAAACAATCTCAGATAACGAAGCTATTATAACCATTAAGGAGTGTTTATCACATACCGGGTATGAAGAAGAACCTCTTCTCTGTGACAAGTGCATTTGACGCAGGCTATCACGCTCTGTTCGGCCCGAAAGAAGTGAAGTTTCTCCGCAATGTATCATCGGTGAAGGATGATGTTGCTCATGTTGGGAGAAGGGTTAGGGACTTGTTTATGTTATCAACAAGTTCTATATAAATTAGATGAGGGCCAACGATAGTGCTACTATGTGGCATGAAAGACTAGGGCATGGTGGGATGGACAAATTAAAGGCCATGGAGATTAGGAGTCTTGTGAAAGGCTTGCCTAAGTTGTATTCCTTTGGTGATAGTCATGTCTGCGCGGGATGTCAATACAGAAAGGCTCATCACCTTCCGTTTGACAAGTCTTAGAGTACGTGTAAAGCACCATTGGAGAGTATCCATGGTAATCTAATGGGACCGGCCGTCACTGCCAGTCTTGGTGCAGCAGATATTTGTTGGTGCTGATTGATGACTATTCAAGATACACTTGGGTGTATTTCATGAAGGATAAGTCAGAAGATTTCTAGTTGTTTGTGGAGTTCAAGGAGCTGGTGGAGGGCCAGCTTGGCCTGCGGATCATGAAGTTGAGAATGGAAAAAGGAGGTGAGTTCATTTCTTCAGTGTTCTCTAACTTCTGTAGGAAGCACAGAATCCAGAGAGAGCTCACTTGTGCTCATACTCCACAATAAAATGGAGTAGCAGAGCGGAAGATCCATCACCTGATAGAGGCCTGCAAGTGCTGGTTTCATGCTAAAGGCATTCCTAGGGCCTTTTGGGCAGAGGGAATGTCTTGCGCATCTTATGTCATCAATCAGATGCCTTTGAGTCCGATCAACATGAAGTCTCGTTTGAGATGATGTTTAAGGAGAAGCCTTGCGTGGAACATCTTTGAGTGTTTGGCTCAACCTGGTACGTATACGTCCTAGATGCTCTGAGGACTAAGATGGATGTGAAGGCAAGAAAGCTTGTCTTCATGGACTATGACGAGCGAAAGAAGTGATGTAAGTGTATAGATTCAGTGACGAAGAAGTTCGCCGTCTCCAGAGATGTGGTCTTTAAAGAATTGACCTCATATGGAGGTATCTCATTTGTGGAATTATGGGAGAGTGGGTCTGATGAAGGACAAGAGGAGGCTGCTGAAGATCTTATGGTGGAGTTGCCTATATCACCAGGAGCTCCAGGTGTTTCTAGATCCTAGGTAGAAGCTTCTGGTTCAGGAAGCAGGGGGAGTGATGCTCCAGGTTTGCCCGGGAATGGAGCTAATTAAGAAGCAGTGGAGGTGGTTAGCAAGGGTCAGACTCTTCAGAGATCAAAGAGGACCATTAAGCCAATAGCTCGGTACTGTGAAGGAAACACGGTGAGCTTTGTTTCTTATTTCTTCACAGGCCCTTTAGAGGAGCAAGATCCTTCTAGCTTTAATAAAGCCACTAGAGTTGAGGAGTGGGATGATGTCATGGATGAGAAGATGGCTACTATTAAGAAAAATTAGACCTGGGACCTTGTGACCAAGGTCGATGGCGTTACTCCTGTAACTTGCAAGTGGGTATATAAGCTGAAGAAGAAGATGGATGAGAGCATTGAGCGGTACAATTCTAGCCTTGTAGCTCGAGGGTTTTCTTATAAGTACGGTGAAGACTACGAGGAGACGTTTAACCCTATTGCTAAATGACTTCAGTTCGTGTGGTGATGGCCTTGACAGCTTGCCCAGGTTGAAAGATGTGGCAGCTAGACGTAAAGAATGCTTTTCTTTATGGGGAAATTGACAAAGACATCTGCATGGATCATCCACAGGGATACGTGTCTGAAGATAATCCAGGCTATGTCTGCACGCTCTGGAAGTCCCTTTATGGTTTGAATCAGGCTCCTCGAGCTTAGTATGGGAAGATCACAGAATACTTCCAGTTCTGCGGTTATCTTGCTTCTAACTCAGACTCGAGCTTGTTCATTAAGAAGAAGGGGGAGCTTCTAGTCTTGGTGTTGTTGTACATGGATGATATGATCATCACGGGTAACTCTGAGGAGGAGGTAGCTAGGCTCAGGGCAGAGCTAACTTTAAGGTTTGAGATGAAGGACTTGGGTGAGCTCCACCACTTTCTTGGACTCGAGGTGGAGAGGAAAGAGAGAGGTATACTTTTTTCCCAAAAAGGCTATGTAGAGCGGATCGTTCAATAATTCAGCATGAGGAAGGAGAAAAGTAACTCTACTCCTCTTGACGTTGGCATCAAACTTCGGCGAAATGAGGAGAGGATTCTTCTGGATCCACTTGGGTTCCTTGCTCTGGTTGGGAGCCTTATTTACTTGACAATTACAAGGCCAGACATAGCTTATGTTGTAGGCCAAGTAAGTCGATATATGCCGGAACCATGGAAACCTCATCTGATGACGTTAAGGAGCATTCTGAAGTATATCAAGTCCACCTCTGATATGGGTCTCCTCTACGGGAGAGACACTAGTTTTAATTTACACGGATACTCGGACGCTGATTATGGGGGAGATTCAGACGACCGGAAGTCAACATCTGGTTATGTCTTCACATGTGGATCAACTGGTATCTCGTGGTGTAGCAAAAAGCAAGACTAGGTGTTCGTCTCTACTATATAAGTAGAGTTCAAAGCTTCGGCTTTGGCAGCTCGGGAAGCCATTTGGCTTAAGAGGCTTGTAGAGGACATCCATTAAGAAGTGCGATGTCCTACTCTGCTATGCGGTGACAATTAAAGTGCCCTTAAATTTGTTAATAATCAAGTTTGTCATACGCGGACCAAGCACATTGAGATTGAGCACCACTTCATTCGAGAGAAGGTGTGGAGGGATCTCTAGTAGTTGGTCATGTACTGAGTGAGGACAACATCGTAGACATTTTCACGAAGTCATTGTCAAAGGGGTCGTTCTTACGGTTACGAGGATTACTAGGGCTAGCTTCCTCTTCTCACTTCAAGGGGGAGTGTTGAATTTTGGAAGTGAAAGTGGCAGTCTGGGCGGAAAGTCCGTGCGGTCTATGCAGACAGTATTGGTGGTTTGGGTCAGACCGCGTGGCCTGTACGGACAGAGCTAGCGACTAGGCAAGTCGCCAGCATTTTGCAAGTTCACTAGCAGTTCCAGGCAGATAGGCCTTGTATCTGCGATTGATGCATTCTGGTGGAGTTCGCCATTCTGGGCGGACTGGTGTTGGAGTCCGCTTGTTCCAGCAGTCTTGGTGAACTTGGTGTTGGTTCCTAGTCCCGGCGAGCTAGGTCTTATGGCGGTCTGTTTGACCTGTTTTCGCGGCGGACTGGTTTTGTTTTCATGGGCTTGTGGATACACTCTATTCTCGCCGCGAGCTCAGGTGGTGTTCCTATCGTTAGGGAGGTGACCACACTCCTCTTCGTGCCTATAAATAGGACCCCCTGACACATCTATAGTAACTGAATGAACAGTAAGTCTACTCGCGATTAGTTGTTGAGGCCTGAATTTTCTATACGCGCGGGTTGAAGAGGTTAACCTGTTTTTGCTGTGCAGGTTGTGCGGATAGCATTGAAGAGACAAGGATTTAGTTTTAAGGCCGTTCGGACTCTGCGGACTGCAATATCCGGTTTACAGCAGGTCGCTTGCGACCAGGTGGTTTCTCTTCTACAACTTTTCCCAGATCAATAAGCTGTCCGCTCTAGTGGCTTGTTTAGTAAGGAAATAGTAGATCGGCGAACAGAGTTCGCCCTTGGAATAACGGGCAGTCCATACAGCATGGTTGCGGTCTGATGACCTTTCGATTTGAGCGGACTCCATAGCAGCTAGCAGTAAAGTCAGCGGTTTCTCTCTCACTCTGCGCGGCTTATTTCTTCTTACTTTCTTTTCTTGTTGTCCTCAGGTACATCGACAAAGCATGTCTCGCCATGTATGCCTTGCTTTGTAAAGAAGATTTTTGATATTACAGGATTCTTACTCTGCTTTATGCATTTGATTTATTTGACTCAAGAGGGTTGAGTGTTCCTGCTCCTGCTTTTCTATTTTCCGTGACTATCAAATCTTTTAAAGAGGCTAGTGTTCAAGTGCGATAGTTTTAGGATCGTGCCTTCCTTTGCTCGCTAGAGGGGTCGTGTCGTCTGGACGGGTCCCCACAACCCCGGGGTAGATGCTGCTTCCACTGACCCTAAGGTTCCAGATTTTTGGTTCTTTTGCTCCCGAGCTTCCCTTCCGGAAAGATGGATATTTTGTCCTTCAAGAGGATTTGTGTGTTGGGGTTTAACATGTTGACCGGGCCCCACAAAGTTCTTGTAATTGTCATTTCATTTATGTTTGCTTTTAATGTATGAGAGAGAGTATGTATTAAGTGGGTAGACAAGAGGTTGTAATTATTAGGAGAGAGGTTTAGCAGCGGGCAGTTTGCCTAAGTCCTACCCGTGCGAGTAGAAGCTCTCGCCGCGCAAGTAGAAGCTCTCGCTGCGCGAGTAGGGGCTCGCAGTTATGTGCGGTTGGGATCTCGCCACGTTACCTCCCGCCGGCGAGTAGGGCATCTCGCCGGACTGCCGGTCTCGCCCGGGGTGCTTGCTCTCTCAAGCAAGAGGAGAACTCGCCGGGTGCTAACCGCGCGGTCTTGGCGGTCTCGCCGAGTGGGTCTCGCCGGCCTGTCTTGGTGTGTGTTTGCTGAAGTTAAGGTGAGTCGTGAGTTTGGAGTTGTGCGAGAGCCCTCACACGTTTCCAATAAGTGGTATCAGAGGGAGGTTCGATCCCCGAAAAGTCGTGTGGAAGTCGTTTGGAAGGCTAAGTGCGATGGAGATGGGAAGTGGAATGCCGGGGCAAGTCCCTAAGTTGACAAAGACAAATTATGGAAATTGGAGTATACAGATGCGAGTGCTACTCGCCTCCAAGGAGTTGTGGGTGGTAGTAGAAGAAGGTTTTGATGTGCTTACTGCTAAAGCAGAGGGGACGTTGACTAACGCACAGAGGATGACAATGAGGAAGTTGAAGAAAAAAGATAAGAAGGCGTTGTTCATACTATACCAAGGTGTGGATGAGGTGGCCTTCGAGAAGATCTCAGATACGGAGACATCAAGGGAGGCATGTGAAATATTGCAACGCTCTATGCAGGGAGTTGACAAAGCTAAGAAGGTGAAGTTATAATCCCTTCGAGCTCAATATGAGGTGATGAAGATGCAAACCTCGGAGAAGGTTGGTGACTACGTGACACGTCTACGGACGCTCACGAACGAGATGAAGAGGAATGGGGAGATGATAAATGTTGTCAGCTTCATGGAGAAGCTTCTGCAATCTATGTCTAAGAAGTTCAGACATGTGGCAGTGGCCATTGAAGAGTCAAAGGATCTCACCGTGATGACGGTAGATGAACTTGTCGGCTCGCTGCAAGCTCACGAGTACTGCATGCTACAAGATGACGGGGAGTCAAGTGGCTTGGGGAAAGCACTCCATACTCAGCTTAATTTCGGAGAAAGCTCAGGAAGAGGAGGAGGCCAACGCGTCCGAGGCTACCAAGGAAGGGGTAGAGGAAGAAGAGGAGGAAGAGACTTTGGAAGAAATCAGTTCAACCAGAGAGAGGTGGAACAACCTCAGGGTTGGAGGCAGGATGCAGGATGAAGAGGAAGAGGACAAGGGAGAGGCCAAGGAAGGGACCAAGGAATAGGTCAAGGAAGAGGAAGAAGTTATATCCCAAACCCAATGTTACAACTGTAACAAGTTCGGGCATATGAGCTACGACTGTTGGGCTCCGAGGAAGGGAGGAGATGCCAATCACTATGCTGAAGCTAGTAACACGGGAGGCGACCCGATGATGTTCCTAACCGTCCAAGGAGCATGAGGTGGAAGGAATGGAGTTTGGTACTTGGATACAGGGGCAAGTAACCACATGTGTGGAGAGAAGGAACTGTTTACTAGCCTTGAACCAAATGGTGATGAGGTCAGTTTTGGCGACGCTTCAAAGATTTCAGTGTAAGGAAGAGGTGTGATTACGGTCACTATGAATGGAAGGGAGGTGCATCTCAATGATGTATTCTACGTGCCAGGCCTGAGGAGTAACATCCTAAGCCTTGGGCAGTTGGTGGAGAAGGGCTATCGTGTCCTGTTGAGGGATGACACCTTGGCTATGAAGGACCACCAAGGAAGGGAAGTAGTGAGGGTGAAGATGATGATGAATCGTCTGTTTACTCTAAGTATGGATGTCAAGGAGACGACATGTCTCGCGAGGACGGAAGAAGAAGAGGAGGCATGACTGTGGCACCACCGGATGGGCTATCTGGGTTCACAGGCCTGAAGTTGTTATCTCATTCAAGGATGGTTGAAGGACTGCCTATGATCACGCCTCCACAAAGAGTATGTGAGGCATGTACAAAAGGAAAACAAAAGAGACAAACGTTCGAGGGTGGAAAGTCCCGAAGAGCAATAAGGCAGCTTGAGCTAGTTCACTCGGACATAGCCGGTCCATTTGAGACTACCTCAGTTGGAGGAAGCAAATACTACATAACTTTCACCGACGACTTCAGCAGGAAGTGTTAGGTGTATTTCTTAAAGGAGAAGGTTGAGGCACTTGACAAGTTTAGGGAGTTCAAGGCGATGGCTGAGAAGGAGAGTGGTCAACCACTAAAGGTACTTAGAACGTATAGGGGTGGGGAGTACATATCTAGGCTGTTTGACGAGTACTGTAAGCAGTTTGGGATCTCTCACCAACTGACAGTGGCGTACTCACCTCAGCAGAATAGAGTGGCAGAGAGAAAGAACTTAACCATCATGAATATGACAAGGAGTATGGTGAAAGGCAAGGGATTGCCGAATATGTTTTGGGCGGAGGCAGTACAGGTAGCCATGTACTTGCTAAACCGCTGCCCAACGAAGAGTGTGAAGTTCAAGACTCCGTTCGAAGCATGGTGTGGGTGGAAACTAAGTGTGAAGCATCTAAGGGTCTTCGGGTGTGTGGCCTATGCCCATGTCCCGGACCAGAGGAGGAAGAAGCTGGATGACAGAAGTGAGAAGTGCATCTTCGTAGGCTACGCTCCAGCTAACAAAGATTACAAGTTATACAACCCGGTGACAGAGAAGGCTATCATCTCAAGAGATGTTGTGTTTAAGGAAGGTAGTAGCTGGAGCTGGGATGAAGGAGTGAGGAGCATTAAGGGGATGTTCTTTGATGATGAGGAAGAAGGGGTTGATCAGGAAGTAGACGCTAAGATGGGTGGAGCTGAGCCACCAACACCACCCAGCCGGAGTCAGGGGGAGCTCTCGCCCCCTACTTGAGTGGAGTGAGTACAAGTAGAGGTGGATCTAGTGGAGCAAGCACCAGTGGAACCAAAGATGATCGTCCTCAACCGAGGATGAGGAGGCTGGATGAGATTTATGAGGAGACGACACCAACAACTAATAATTTTTCTTTATATTGTCTTTTAGCAGATGTTGAGCCATACTCATACGAGAAAGCTGTAAAAGAAAAAACCTGGAGGAATGCTATGGATGTTGAGATAGCCTCCATCAAGAAGAATGAGACCTAGAAGCTGGTGGATCCACCTGTAGGCCATAAACCCCTCGGGGTAAAGTGGGTGTATAAAGTAAAGAAGAACAAGTACGGAGGTGTGGAGAAGCACAAAGCAAGGCTCGATGAAGGGCTACCGCCAAGTACAAGGAGTGAACTATGATGAGGTCTTTGCCCCTGTAGCACGGATAGACACCATCAGGTTGATCATCGCCCTTGCAGCTAATCATGGATGGAAGATCATGAAGATGGACGTGGTGGTCTCTGCCTACTTGAATGGTTACCTAGAGGAGGATGTGTACATCGAGCAGCCTCCAGGATATGTGGTGAAGGGGCAGGAGAGAAAAGTTTGCAAGTTGAACAAGGCTCTGTACGGGCTGAAGCATGGAGCTAGAGCTTGGAATGGAAGGATTGATGCTTACCTCCAGAAGCATGGCTATCAGAAGAGCCCCCATGAATATGCACTCTACACTAAGGTGGAGAAGAATGGCGACATGATGATCGTATGTCTATACGTTGATGACATGATCTTCACAGGAAACAACCCCTCCATGTGTGAGGATTTCAAGAGGAAGATGAAGAGAGAATTCGAGATGACGGATCTTGGAGAACTGAACTACTTCTTGGGAGTAGAAGTGCAGCAGAGACAAGATGAGATTTTCATCTCGCAGAAGAAGTACGCAGAAGAAATCTTGAAGAAGTTCAGGATGGAGAATAACAAGCTTATCTCCACTCCTACGGATCCAGGGCTGAAGCTAAGCATGGAGTCGAAAGAAGGAGCGATGGAATCCACCTTGTTCAAGAGTTTGGTGGGTAGTCTACGCTATCTGACCTTCACCCGACCTGACATCATGTACGCAGTCGGGGTGGTGAGCAGGCATATGGAAGAACCAAAGGAGGATCACTTCGCAGCTGCAAAGAGAATCCTAAGGTATGTGAACGAGACTAGAGGTCACGGTTTGAACTGCTCAATAAGAGAGGAGCTGGAGCTGGAAGGTTACTCTGATGGTGACTACGGCAGGGAGTGAATGACAGGAAGAGCACTTCTGGGTATGCTTTCAATATGGGAACGGGAGTGTTCTCATGGAGTTCAAAGAAACAAACAACGATTGCCTTATCATCTTGCGAGGCAGGGTACATCGTGACAGCGGCTTGTACCTGCCAAGCTATCTGGCTGAGGAACCTTTTGCAGAGTTTGCATCATGGAGTGGATGGGCCAACGAACATGTATGTTGACAACATGTCGGTCATCCGGCTCGCGAAGAATCATGTGCTACATGGGCGTAACAAGCACATCGAAACGAGGTACCACTTCCTCCGTGAGCAAGTGGAACTGAAGACGGTGGAAGTTGTGTATTTCCCTACCGTAGAGTAGGTTGCGAATATTTTCACCAAGGCATTGAAGGTGGAGACGTTCCTACGGCTCAAAGGCAAACTCGGCATGTGCTGCCAAGTTTGAGGGGGAGTTTGTTGGGGTTTGACATGTTGACTGGGCCCCACAAAGTTCTTGGAATTGTCATTTCATTTATGTTTGCTTTTAATGTATGGGAGAGCGTATGTATTAAGTGGGTAGATGGGAGGTTGTATTTATTAGGAGAGAGGTTTTGGCTTGTTTTGCTTTGCCTATATAAAGGCCCCCCTTTTGTACTTATTTGGTTGATGCAATAAAGAGATAAACTCCCAAATTCCGGTTTTAGAGAGAGAGAGAGAAAGCGTCGCAGCGCCAAGTTTTTCGAGGTAGAGGGAGCGGGCAGCTCGCCTAAGTCCTACCCGCGCGAGTAGAAGCTTTCATCGCGCGAGTAGAAGCTCTCGCCGTGCGAGTAGGGGCTCGCGGTTTGGTGCGGTTGGGATCTCGCCATGTTACCTCCTGCCGGCGAGTAGGAAATCTCGCCGGAATGCCGGTCTCGCCCGGGGTGTTTGCTCTCGCCAGCGAGAGACCTCGACGGGTCCTAACCGCGCGGTCTTGGCGGTCTCGCCGAGTGGGTCTCGCCGGCCTGTCTTGGTGTGTGTTTGCTGAAGTTAAGGTGAGTCATGAGTTTGGAGTTGTGCGAGAGCCCTCACACGTTTCCAACTTGTGCAGGGTGAAGAGTGCTTTATTTTGTTGGAAACGCGAATGAGTCCCTCCGTACACAAATCAACTTCAAACTCCACACTACAACCCACTCAGCGAGACCGTCCGGCGAGACCGACTACCCGCCCGGACTACACCTACGAGCACTCCCCTGCGAGCATTCCCTGCTTGCTGGCGAGTACACCCTGCTTGTTAGCGAGTACACCCGGCGAGATCAACAGGCCGGCGAACACAACGCATCAGCGAGTACGACTGCGGCTAGCGCCACTACTCGCGCGACAACGCTCCGGCGAGAACAACAAACAGCGAGATGTCCAACTCACCCAGCGACTAACTCCTACCAACTCGACAAGACTAACCCGGCGTGAGTTCCCTACTCGCCCGAAACCGGCGGGTACACCTAACCGCCCGGTTACACTCTCTAGCCGCCCAGCACACTCCCTCTAGCGTTGCTGCGCTTTTCTCACAAAACTGAAAATGTGGAAGAAAGGATTCAGTTTCAGCAAACATTACACATGAACTTACAAGCCCTTTTATAGGCAATTACGACGAATAAGAAAACGCCAAGTGGCGAACCATTAAAGATACCCATTAACTATCACCCTCTCAACTACTCACATTAAATACATTCATTCCCCCCTTTCAATTAAAGCTATAAAAATTATGTAACTCCCCATGCATGTGGGCCCGGTCAAAATGTCAAAGCTCCAACAAACTCCCCCTCAAACTTGGCATCACATGCCAAGTTTGATTTTGAGCTTTAGGAACGTGTCCACCTTCAATGCCTTGGTAAAGATGTCCGCGACTTGCTCTCCGGTTGGGCAATACTTGACCTCCACGGTCTTCATCTCCACCTGCTCTCTAAGGAAGTGATACCTTGTTTTGATGTGTTTGCTACGCCCATGTAGCACAGGGTTCTTCGCTAGCTGGATGGCCGACATGTTATCCACTAACATGGTCGTTGGTCCATCCACTTCATGATGTAGGCTCTCCAGAAGATTCCTTAACCAGATTGCTTGGCAGGTGCCAGCCGCAGCTGCAATGTACTCTACCTCGCAAGACGATAGAGCTATCGTAGCTTGCTTATTCGAGCTCCATGAGAATGCCCCCGTTCCCATGTTGAAAGCATATCCAGAAGTGCTCTTCCGGTCATTCACATCCCTGTCGTAGTCACTGTCCGAGTAACCTACCAGCATCAGCTCCTCTCCGGTTGAGTACTTCAACCCATGGCCTCTAGTCCCATTGATGTACCTCAGGATCCTCTTCGCTGCCGTGAAGTGGTCATCCTTTGGCTCTTCCATGTGCCTACTCACCACCCCGACCGCATACATGATTTCTGGTCGGGTGAAGGTCAGGTAGCGTAGATTACCCACCAAGCTCTTGAACAAGGTAGAGTCCACCGCTCCTTCCTTAGAATCTTTGCTCAGCTTCAGCCCTGGGTCAGCAGGAGTGGAGATAGGTTTGCTATCCACCATCCTGAACTTCTTCAAGATTTCCTCCACGTACTTCTTCTGGGATATGAAGATCCCGTCTCCTCTCTGCTGCACCTCTACTCCCAGGAAGTAGCTCAATTCTCCCAAGTCCGTCATTTCGAACTCTCTCTTCATCATACCCCGGAACTCTTCATACATCCCAGTATTGTTTCTCGTGAAGATTATGTCATCCACGTATAGGCAAACAATCATCATGCCTCCATCCTTGTCCACCTTGGTGTAGAGTGCGTACTCATGCGGGCTCTTCTGATAGCCATGCTTCTGTAAGTAAGCATCTATCCTGCCGTTCCAAGCTCTAGCTCCCTGCTTCAGCCCATAGAGTGCCTTGTCTAGCTTGCAGACCTTTCTTTCCTGCCCTTTCACCACGTACCCTGGAGGCTGCTCGATGTACACATCCTCCTCCAGGTAGCCATTCAAATAAGAAGAGACCACGTCCATCTGCATTATCTTCCACCCGTGATGTGCGGCTAGCGCGATGATCAGCCGGATGGTATCTATCCGCGCTACCGGTGCGAAGACTTCATCATAGTTCACTCCCTGAACTTGGCGGTAGCCCTTCACGACTAGCCTCACCTTGTTCTTCTCCACGCCCCCATCTTTATTTTTCTTCACCTTATACACCCACTTCACCCCGAGGGGTTTGTGGCCTGCAGGTGCATCTACCAGCTTCCAGGTATCGTTCTTCTCGATGGAGGCAATCTCCACATTCATCGCCTTCCTCCAAGTTCTCTCCTGGGCGGCCTTTTCATATGAGCAAGGCTCAACATCTATAAACAAATAGTATAAAGAAAAATTATTATGAGTTGTCGTCGTCTCTTCATAGATCTCCTCCAACCTCCTTGTCCGAGGATGAGGACGATCATCTTTAGTTCCACTGGTGCTTACTCCACCAGATCCACCTCTACTTGAACTCGCTCCACTTGAGTAAGGGGTGAGAGCTCCCCATGAACCTCCGCTAGGTGGTGATGGTGGCTCAGCTCCACCTATCTCCGCCTCATCTCCTTGACCGCCTTCTTCTTCTTCATCTTCGAAAAACATCCCCTTGGTGTTCTTCACCTCCTCATTCCAGCTCCAGCTTCTTCCTTCTTCAAACACCACATCCCGTGAGATGATGGCCTTCTCAGTAACCTGGTTATACAACTTATAAGCCTTGCTCGCAGGAGCGTAGCCAACAAAGTTGCATCTCTCACTCCGGTCATCTAACTTCCTCCTCCTCTGGTCCGGGATGTGAGCATAGGCAACACACCCAAAGACCCTCAGATGCTTCACACTGGGCTTCCTCCCACACCAAGCTTCGAACGACGTCTTAAACTTAACGCTCTTCGTTGGGCAACGGTTTAGCACGTACACTGCTACCTGTACTGCTTCCGCCAATTACTTCTTTGGCAACCCCTTGCCCTTTACCATACTCCTCGCCATATTCATGATGGTTAGGTTCTTCATCTCAGCCACACCATTCTGCTGAGGCGAGTATGTCGCCGTCAGTTGGTGCGAGATCCCCCATTCTCGATAGTAGTCACCAAACAGCCTCGAGGTGTACTCCCCACCTCTATCTATTCGTAGCAGCTTCAGTGGCTGTCCACTCTCCTTCTCATCCATCGCCTTAAACTCTCGGAACTTGTCCAGAGCCTCGGCCTTCTCCTTCAGAAAATATACCCAACACTTCCTGCTGAAGTCATCAGTGAATGTGATGTAGTATCTGCTACCTCTAACTAAGGTTGTCTCAAACGGACCAGCAATGTCCGAATGAACTAGCTCTTGTTGCTTTGTAGCTCTCCGAGACTTTCCTCCCTCGAAGGTCTCTCTCTTTTGCTTCCCTTTAGTGCACGCCTCATAGACCCTTTGAGGAGGTGTGATCATAGGCAGCCCATCAACCATCTTGGAACCTGACAGCAGCTTCAGGTCTGTGAACCCCAGATGGCCCATCCGGTGGTGCCACAGCCAAGCCTCCTCCTCTTCTCCCGTCTTCGCAAGGCATGCCGTCTCCTTGACATCCAAACTTAGAGGGAAGAGGCGATTCGTCGCCATCTTCACTCTCACCGCCTCTCTTCCTTTGCTATCCTTCATCGCTAAGATGCTATCCCTCAACAGGACGCGATAGCCCTTCTCCACCAGCTGTCCGAGACTTAGGATGTTACTCCTCAAGCCCGGCACATAGAAGACATCATTGATGAGCACCTCCTTCTCATTTATCGTGACCACAATCACTCCTCTACCTTCCACAGATATCTTCGAGGCGTCTCCAAAACTGACGTCTCCTCCATTCGGCTAAAGGCTGGTGAACAGCTCATTCTAACCACACATGTGGTTACTAGCTCCAGTGTCTAAGTACCACACACCATTCCTCCCTCCTGCAGCGCCTTGGATGGTAAGGAACATCATCGGGTCTCCTCCCGTGTTGCTAGCTTCTGCATAGTGGTTGGCTTCACCACCCTTCCTGAGAGCCCAGCAGTCGTAGCTCATGTGCCCAAACTTGTTACAATTGTAACATTAAGTCTGGGACATATCTCTTCCTCCTCTTCCTTGACCTCTTCCTTGGTCTCTTCCCTGTCCCTTGCCTTGGCCTCTTCCTTGGCCTCTTCCTTGGCCTCTTCCTTGGCCTCTTCCTCTTCCAGTATTCCAGCCTTGATTTTGCTCCACCTCCTTCTGGTGTGGTTGGTACCTTCCTTGGTCTCTGCCTCTTCCTCCTCTACCTCTTCCTTGGTAGCCACGGCCACACTGGCCTCCTCCTCTTCCTGAGCTCTCTCCAAAATTGAGCTGAGTCTGGAGTGCTTTCCCCAAGCCACTCGATTCATCCTTATCTTGCACCATCCGATACTCATGGGCTTGTAGCGAGCCAACAAGCTCATCCACCGCCATTGTGGTGAGGTCCTTCGACTCCACAATAGCCACCACCACGTGTCTGAACTTCTTGGACATCGACCGCAAGAGCTTCTCCATGAAACTAACATCTTCAATTGTCTCCCCATTCCTTTTCATCTCGTTCGTGAGCGTTTGCAGACGTGTCACGTAGTCGCCCACCTTCTCCGAGCTCAGCATCCTCATCACCTCGTATTGAGCTCGGAGTGATTGCAACTTCACCTTCTTTGCTTTGTCCACTCCCTGCATGGAGCGTTGTAGTATCTCCCATGCTTCTCTCGATGTCCCCGCATCCGAGATCTTCTCAAACGTCGCCTCATCAACTCCTTGGTACAATAGGAATAGGGCCTTCTTGTCCCTCTTCTTTGCTTCCCTCAACGCTGTCTTCTGAGCGTTAGTCAATGCTTCCTCCGCTTCAGCAGTAAGCACCTCGAATCCCTCTTCAACTATCTTTCATAACTCTTTGGAGTCGAGTAACACTTGCATTTGTATACTCTAATTTCCATAGTTCGTTTTGGTCAACTTGGGGACTTGCCCCGGCATTCCACTTCCCATCTCCATCTCACTTTGTAACATCCCATTTTCAAATTGGACCCCCCTAGGAGTGACTTGAGCATAACTAGGTCCTATGAGTTAACCTAGGTGAACCCAGGAGACCAAGTAACATAAAAACCTAATTGAGACCTTCTTGGTCTGCAAATAGTAATTTTCTAAACTCTGATTTTTGGGTGGCCTTGTAGGTTCATTTTGACTCTAAATATCCCCTTAGACATAATGTGGGCCCAAGGAGTCACCAAGGACCCACTTGGGTCAACCACAGTGGTCAAATTGACCAAGTCAACCCCAAGCCCAAATCAAGTCAAACCTAGTCTTTATGGGTTAACCCAACCTCAAGCCACCCTCCCCTTAGGCTAATCTCTTGCATGATTATTATGTATTAATTTGGCTGCCCATATCCTAGAGGATTGACCAAGTCAACCTAGTGACTAGGAGAGAGAGAGAGAAGCCTAAATTTAGAGAAATAAAGAGGAGAGAAAAAGTGTTTAAAGAGGCCACTTATGGTGGAAGATGAACCACTCCCTTCATGATTTCTCCTAAGGGGATTATAAACCTTAGTGGGCTGCCAATAGGCTAGGGAGATGAGAAAATTAGTTCATGATGGTGAAGAGAGAGAAAGCTTCATTTGCCCTTTAATGGAGGAGAGAGAAAGTGAGAAAAAGAAGGCTATTCATGGTGGGGAAGGTGAATCACCCCTCCATTCATCACCAATTGATTAGTATTCATCTCCCCTATCAGTTTTTAGGAGTTTCCAAACGTATTGGGACCAAGGGGAGGTGAATTTCAAGGGTTTTTCTCCATGGCTGAAATTTCATCTTAATGGCCATTAATGGCCATCAAGCCTACACCCTCCCTCTCCCCCATTTGATGCTTTTAAAAGCTTCCCTAGACCAAGAGAAGTCGTTTCCACCCTTCACCTAAAGAAACCGGGCTGTTTGGTAGTGAATTTGCAAGCATCGGAAAGCTCCACCGCCGGCCATGGCGCACCACCACCGCACTCGCCGACAAGCTTGGTTAAAGGTCCTCCCTCACCTCTTTTTCCATGCTTAGATCCTAGGAATGTTTAGGAGTTGATGTCGTGCTCGAACAAGACGGATTAGGAGTTTTAAATTTCAGAAAAATTCCATTTTTCATGGACTTTTGGAGCTCTCGGGTAGGGTGGCGCCGCCACCTCCGGCCGCCCTAGCTCCGGCCATGGATAGCCCCCACCACCGGGAACAAATGTGTGATGTTTCCCGGTGGTGGCGCCGCCTTAGGCCACCGGAAAAGGGCCCGTAAAAACCACCTGTGCGGGCTCTTTTTAGGTCCAAATCAGAGAAGACGACCAGCTGCCGTTGGATCTTGCTTTAAGATTCGTGCAACCCTATTAAATAAGTTTAATGATTTATATATTCAATTTTCTGTATTTATTTACACAGATTTACTGTAAATGGAATTTAGGTCCCTTAGAGGCACCTACTGAAAAAGTGTATAACATGAAAGTTGTAGGTCTTTTGAAGACCTACAATTTGATATGCAGTGGTGAAAAATTAGATGAGGGGACTGCCATGTAGAGCCTTTTTAGTAAGGGTATGTCCTATATTTAGGCCAGATTTGTTATAAAAATTATTTAGGCCCTTTAGGGGCATTTTCATCAAAGATGATCTATATAAATGTTGTAGGTCTTTTTATTATCTACAGTTTGATATGTTATGGAAAATTTTAGGACAAGTCTACTGACTTTTAGGGCCATTTTTCTAGGGTAGGTCCTATATGTAGGGCAGATTTTAAAATAATTCCCCACACCTAACCTTTGGTCCAAATTCCCTAAATTTGTACAGAGGCTAATTATTACCTAGATCTAGCTCCTGTAAAAATTGGAGACCATTTGGGATAGTGTAGCTTAGGGTTTTGCCCTAACCCTAGAAAAGCTAGGGTAAGATATTTAAAGGGTCAAATGACCTCCATACCCTCCCAAATTTTGGTGAGGTGTCCCTGTGATAGGTATCTAGGTCTGGTTCAAATTTCAACTCATTTGGTTGAGTTTTGAATAGGAATCCTCTAAACCCTAGTTTTGACCTAGTGAAGGGAAGCTTAGGGAAAAGGTACTTTTGACACTTGTGTGATCAGCTCACCTCGACAGAGGTTGAGATTCTGACCACTGGTTTTAAATGGTCCTAAGAACTCCCTTAGGGGAAATGGGATGGATTAGGGTATGTTTACCCTAGGGCCCAGGTTCAAACCCTAAATATGGACTTTGAGGGCTTGTGAAGGACATAGGGGCAAATGACCTTGTATGGCCTTGGGTTTTGGTGGAGAGGTAGTTAATGGGTATTTAACCCTCTAGTTGTAATATTAGAGAATTTTGAGGTAGGTAGATACCTAAAACCTAAACCCTAGTTTTAGAGTAGAAGGGCTTTTATGTCAAAGAAGTAGTTTAAATGCACTCAAAAGCTATGAAACTTGGGTAGAGTGTTTCTAGGGTAGTTAGGACCCTTGACTGATTTTACTAGAATTTTTGGATTATTGTTTTTAGTACTTCATTCATGAATATGTGTATAGCCCTATTTGATATTTTATTTATTAAAGATTTTTAATTCAAATAAGGCCCCCTTGAAACTCTGGAATTAGATGTTGTTGGCCAGTGAGAATGCTCATGAATTTTAGTTTAATTTTATGTTGAATAAATAGAGTAGTTCTTTCACAAGTGTTATTAAAGGGCCTTATGGTTTAAAAATATTTTATGACATAAATAGTTTCTGGAAAATTATGAAAGTTCGTAAATAGAGTTTTTAAATCATTTTGAATCAGTGGGATTTTATTCTGGATTTTTGGAGTTATGAATATAGTACTTGATTCACAAGCATGCTAGATTAGGGTTTTAGTAAATGATTTATTATAAATTAATTTCCAACAGTAAAATTATGAAACTTTTATAGTACTATTTTCATGGTATTTCTAGTATCCTGTAATTAATCCAAAAGATTTAGAAGAGAATCTGATGTAGTTTATTCATTAGACATGAAAGAAATGGAATATTGCAAAAATATGTTTAGGCTCCTTAGACCTTAGTGAAAATTGCCAAACCTTGGATATATCATTTTTAGACATATTAGTATTTGTCTTAAATTTATTATGATTTGTACATGACTGAAAAGTATACTCCTTGTTCAAATTTGGAAGACCTTGGATTTTAGTAAAATTAATTAATTAATAGATTAATTGAGAAAATTATTATAACCGGGAATTGATTCAATTATGTCGTGATAGGCCCCCAGTAAATAACTTAGGCTGTTCGGATGAAAACACAAAGGACATCCTATCATAGACATTACTTAGTATAAGGTGGTCTGTAGTTAGTAACTTTGGGAAATGAGTAACAGGATAAGGTTTGGGTTAGCGTAAGGACAGCTTGTGTTGGTTGGATTTAAGAAAAGAGGATGGATCACCATAGGAGGTTTCAAGTGTGGTGAGGAATGAGTTGATGCGCTCTAGAAGGTGCGCGGGACCGACGAAAGATCGTCGTCCCCGTAAGAGTGAAGAGTCAAATCCACCCTAGGTTTAGTTTGATGCAATTTATAGAGGGAACGGGTAAGGGAAAAACAACCAATAATAATAAGTGCCTTGCGAAAGGGAACTTTGGGCCGTAATGCCGCCGTCTTGTTTCCTAGTGCCCTTTGAGAGCCCTTCACGGGGTATGCCGGGGGCAGTCCTGGGCTAACGTAAATCTTAAAACAAACGAAAGAGTAATTAGCCTAATAGGGATTCACATTGCACACACTCATTAGTTAGGGTTGGTAATGGTTAAGTCGTCCCGAGGTGTTCAAGGGGGCGCTGTCCCGTGGTGTTCTAAGGGATGAAGTTTGGAGATGAGCCGGACGTTTTAGTCCGGGGAATTTGATCTCGGATGTGGTTTATACGAACGGTTTAGTCCGGGAGTTTGACACTTTAAATTGTTATATATTAAACTGCTGCATGTGCATAAAAATAGGAAAGATTAAGGTGGTGGGTTTTTGATATCGGGGAGTTCGATTGCACCGACACCGATATCGTTGACTCGGCAAGGTGACTATCACTTAGCCAAGGTTAAGTCCGGCAGATCAGTCGGCAAGAGTACGCAGGAGTCCGCCTCGTGCACCAGGCGTTGAGGGCGTACGATAGGTCAGACCAGTGGTGCTTTTACTGGTTTTGAGATGGGCGAGGCCCAACCCACCGCTTCCGTTTGCCACTACGGGAGTAACCTGGGAGTTATCTCCAGAAAAGGAGAACTAAAGGTTTGTGTACACAAAGTTGGGTGTGTGAGTTGCACTGCTTGAACATCATAACCCACCATATAGCTGCATGTCATAATCATTCATAACAACCTTGACACCTAAAATATAAGTGGAATGGGGCGCTTATACTTTAGGACTTGCAAAACGACCCCTTGGTCTATAAGCTTGTGTGGGCAAGTTTATAAATTAAGGTCAATTTGAGATATGTATATCTGCTGCTTGATAAACGACACCCCAACGTATAAGCGGTATGGGACGCGTTATACGATGGGAGCCTTGCAAAAGATCCCTTGGCTTATGTGTACTCACATAAGCGAAGGTTTAATTTCCTACTTACTTCCTTTCTGTTATACCTATTACAACACTTGTATTGTTCACCTATTATAACTTGCTGGTTAGGTCCACCGTCATCTGTTTTGGAATTTATCTCCACTTTCATGTCCTCCCCTTTCTTCCTCTCCGCCCGGTGCCTTAGAGCGTGGGGGAAGGGGTGGGGGATGATAGGGCCTAGTCTTTTAGACTAACGGTTTTCGAACCATATCATATTAGGGGATCGCGGAGCCCAGCCCGGAGGAGCAGCCCAGGAGGCCGGTACGCTTGGAGATGGGGCAGTCTAGCACTGGAGTCCAGACTGCAGGGACCGTGAGTCCCGACCTTAGTAGAGTTTTAGTTTTGCTTCCGCATTGAGTGATTTTGTAGTGAGGACTTGATGTACCGGGCATGAGCCCTTATATTTCTAGTATCTTTGTTCTCTGATGATTTCTATGGACACTCCCTTCGTGGAGTTTTTATTTATATGTGATATTTTCTTCTGGTGGACTTGTTTACTCTTCTTGCTTGCTACTTATTGTGATCGAAAAGGCCGGCAGAATCGGCGCGTTGCAGTGACGACCTTCCCGGGTGCGAAGGTGTCACCTCAAAGCGGCGGTTCTGGGCATAAGATCCCGGGTTTTCAAAAAAAAAAGGGGTCTTACACACTTAGCGCTTCGCTTCCGATCAACTCACTCCAAGGGTCGGAACCTGCCTCTGATACCACTTGTTGGAAACGCGAATGAGTCCCTCCGTACACAAATCAACTTCAAACTCCACACTACAATCCACTCAGCGATACCGTCCGGCGAGACCGACTACCCGCCCGGACTACACCTTCGAGCACTCCCCTGCGAGCACTCCCTGCTTGCTGGCGAGTACACCCTGCTTGCTGGCGAGTACACCCGGCGAGATCAACAGGCCGGCGAGCACAACGCATCAGCGAGTACGACTTCGGCTAGCCCCACTACTCGCTCGGCAACGCTCCGGCGAGAACAACAAACGGCGAGATGTCCAACTCACCCAGCGACTAACTCCTACCCACTCGGCAAGACTAACCCGGCGTGAGTTCCCTACTCGCCCTAAACCGGCGGGTACACCTAACCGCCCGGTTACACTCTCTAGCCGCCCAACACACTCCCTCTAGCGCTGCTGCGCTTTTCTCACAAAACTGAAAATGTGAAAGAAAAGATTCAATTTCAGCAAGCATTACACATGAACTTACAAGCCCTTTTATAGGCAATTACGACGAATAAGAAAACGCCAAGTGGCGAATCATTAAAGACACCCATTAACTATCACCCTCTCAACTACTCACATTAAATACATTCATTCCCCCTTTTAATTAAAGCTATAAAAATTATGTAACTCCTCATGCATGTGGGCCCGGTCAAAATGTCAAAGCTCCAACATATTTTACTTGAAGATGAAGCGGGAGCATGACACTTCTCCCATTCAGCAGGTGGAGTCTGATTTGGCTGCCTCTTGAGCCGAGCTTGAGAAACTGTAGGGGTAGTATAGTGTAGAGAAAGCCCTAGCCTATAGACTCTTCACTAGTTGGAGGAGGACCATAGGTAGATATTTTGTCAGGATGGTGAGCTGGGTTTTTTTGATAAATGAGATAGAAAGACTTTTTCACTTCAAGTGTGGAGCTCAAGAGTTGAAAGTTATGAGAGTCCTTGAGTACAAGGAATCCTTGGCCTACATGCAGGAATGCTCATAGCTTTCAGAGGAGATACGTGCAGAGATCATGACTATGGATGTAGACGCCTTGCTGGAGGACGAGTGCAGGATCGCCGTTAGGAGGGGCATGAGGAAGACCTTTCGTATGATGGAGCGGAGGTTTGGATGCAATATTGCTGGTCTTAGTGTCAGGGATCTTTCCACGAACGAGTACTCTGATGCAAATATTGAGGATTGATCCATTCTCTTATGTGTTTCTATACCTGCATTGTTTTTATTTTCTGTATTTGTAGTTTGCTATTGTGGTGTATGGTGTTGCATTTTGACACACTTACGCATGTATGGTATGTAGTGGGATCTTGTGAATTTTATTATTCCATCATATAATTTGTGTGGTGACTTTGTTTTTTTTCATCTTGTCACGTCAGCATCGCTTTTTAGTGTGTGACCTTATTGGTATTTGAATTTGTTTAGTGCCGGCCATAAGGAGGTAGGCACTGAAGGTTGCGTGAATTACTATGGCAGCGAAGAGAGAATGCATTCAAATCAATGACAACCGTGAGGGGGGCAGATCATAACGATACCAAGACCTATAATGATGGTGAAGAGTGAATGCATTCAAATTGATAGTGTACGGTCAAGGGGAAAGACCCTGAATGGAGGTGAACAATGAATGCATTTGAACCGATGGTGTCTGGGAGGGTGGTAGGAACTGGCAGTATCGTGACCTACTACGGTGGCGATGGACAGATGCATTCGAATGGGTAGTGTGCAGTCAGGGTAATGGATCGTTAATGGAGGTGAAGATTGAATGCGTTCGAACTGATGGCGACCACCTACTTGAAGATTTCAAAACTTCAAATATAGATGAACTTCACATAGACAATATATATAAATGAAATGAACATAGTTAAAGGCAGCATTATAGTTGACAAGCTTTGGGTGATATCTGCCTATCAAAATAGTTGACAAGCTTTGGGTGATATCTGCAAGACTCATGAGATGCATTGTTTGGGAGTGTTCCAGCTCTTTTATCACTTCTATAAACTCTTCACTTAACTTCTTGCTTCTCATGTTTTTTTTCCATTCCAGAGTACAATAAATCTTGTCTCTCAACATGTCTTTTACAGTTCGTTCATTTCAATGACATTGATATTAAAGTATTGGCTTTAAGAAAATGAAAGTCATTTTCGTTGTTCGTATCAACAATTGTAGAGTGGAATTGGCTTTCTGGCGGAAAGATGTAGATATTCACACAAAACTAAAAACTAATTGGTTCAATGTCTATTTCCAAGTACGGATATTGAGATTGCCACATCAGCTTTTCAAAAGAAGAGTAATTTTATAAACATGTATGCGATTTTTTTGGACCAGACATGATATTTTCGCCCGAACGCGTCTTTTTTGCACAGATGCAATTTTTTGGCCAGGACGCTATTTTTCGCCAAGACGCTATTTTTCGCCCGGACTCGTTTTTTTCGCCCGGACTCGTTTTTTTCGCCCGGACGCGTTTTTTTCGCATGAACGCGTTTTTTTCGCCCGGACGCGATTTTTTCGACCAGATGCGATTTTTTCGCTCGTGGACGTCTTCTTCGCCCGGACGCGTTTTCTTCGCCCAGACGCGATTTTTTCGCACGGACACGATTTTTTCGCCCGACTGTGATTTTTTTGCACGGTTGCGATTTTTTCCGCCTTGAGGTGTATTTTTCACCCATGGGTGTTTTTTTCGCACGGAAGCAAATTTTTCGGCCGAGCGCGATTTTTTCGCCCGGGCGCGATTTTTTCGCCTGGACGAGATTTTTTCGCCCGTGGACGTTTTTTTCGCCAGGAAGTGATTTTTTCGTCCAGGTGCAATTTTTCTGTTTGGGCGCGATTTTTCCGCCTGAGCGCGATTTTTCCGCCCGAACGCGATTTTTTCGACCAGATTCGAATTTTTAACTCGTGGGCGTTTTCTTCGCCCGGACGCTATTCTTTTCGCCCCGAGGTATTTTTTTCACCCGTGGGCGTTTTTTTCGCCGGTGGGCATTTTTTTCGCCCCGAGGTGCTTTTTTCACCCGTGGGTGATTTCTTCGCCAGGGCGCGATTCGGGCGGAAAAATCAAATTCGTGCGGAAAAATCGCGCCAGAGCGGAAAAATAGCGTCCGGGCGGAAAAATCGCTTTCGGGCGGAAAAATCGCGCCCGGGCGGAAAACTCGTGCCCGGGCGGAAAAACCGCGCCCGAGCGAAAAAACCGCGCCCGGTCGGAAAAGCCGCGCCCGGGCGAAAAAACCGTGCTCGTGCGAAAAAACTGCTTCTGGGCGAAAAAAACGCTCACGGGCGAAAGAGACACCTCGGAGCAAAAAAAATCTCGTCCGTGCAAAAAAATCGCGCCCGGGTGAAAAAATCGCGTCCGAGCGAAAAAATCACGTTCGTGCGAAAAAATCGCGTTCAGACGAAAAATTTCGCGTTCGGGCTGAAAAATTTAAGCCCAGGACAAAACATCGCGTCATGGCGAAAAAATCGTGTCCGAGTGATAAAATTGATGTCGTGCGAAAAATCCGCGTTTGTTATTTTTAATTGAGAGAATTGACCAATGTCAATTCCTATGATTGAAAATCTTTCTGCAAACGAACAATAAAAAGTGATTAATGTCATTTCCTATGATAAAAAATCATCATGCGGCCGAACAAAAGAATTGGATTTAAACTCAATATCATTTCTCATGTGTATTGATATTGGATTAAAAGCCAATACTTCAATATCAATGTCGTTGAAACGAACGGACCCTTATTGTTGAGGCAGCAGGATCCTCTCCATTTCATTTGAAATGGAGGGGATCCATTTCATGGCCAGGATGAATTACTTTTTGATCTAACGGGTTATGTTTTTTTCATCCTTTTATTTTTTTTTTATTCAAAAAATTCTGGGCCACAAGATTTTTTTTGAATTAATGTTATCCACTAGATATGAAATGGATCCCCTCCATTTCATTTGAAATGGAGAGGATCCGGATCCATTGTTGAGATCCAAAATGGATGGAATTATTTTTCTAGATGTGGGGTTCTATATGCCATAGTTGGGGTCCTTCTCCATCTCTTCTCTGCGCTTCATCTATCTCAAATGGTGGGGCTTAACTGGTAGTGTTGAGGGGGGTTGATCTGTGGTTTTCATGTTTAGAGGATATCTGCTCAGGTGGCTTGTAGGGAGGTTGACAGAGGGCTATATGAATTTCATTAAGTAAAAAAAGCATTTGGTTTGCCCCCATATCCTTCCTCTTTTCTAGCTTCTTCAGATATATTTTTTTAGATATTAGCCTGTGAGTCCCGCATTTTCTGGCTCAGCAACTCATATACCCAGATTAACCTATCTATAATGACACTTTTTTTATTCTAGAGTTGGTCAGCAAAGAATTAATTTTGTCGATCTTGTCTATCAAGAACATAAGTCATGCTATCAGTAATTCTTAACTGGACAAATTTGATTGCATCTTCTAAACTAGAGAACATGTGATTGTGCTCAATATGTAGACCCACAAATTTCTCATTAATTTTCAATAACGTCTTGTGATTCTTATAACTGCAGGTGTAGCTTTCTTGAACCTGTGAGTGGTTTGAGCATTTAACTCTTACATTTTATCTTTCAGGTCATCAATTTTATGACTGAGTTCATCCTTGACATTCCTAACAACTTTCTCCATATAGTTTTCAAAGTTCTTCCTTTGCTCTCTCCTTCAAGACCTACCACTCAGACACTAGGCTCTACCACTCATTGATTAAACAATCATCTACCTCCGTCCCCAAAGGCCCTACAACTTAGGCTGGAAGAACAGCCCTATCTCAGATCTAAAGGATCCTACAACTCAGGCCTAAGCCCTACACTTAGATCCAAACTGGATCCTACCTCAGCTTTTATAACACAGACCTACAACTCAGATTCACACATGAATCTTACACTCAGATCCAAGATTGGATCCTACAGAAAATAAAAGTGAGGTTAAGATGACTGACACCAGAGAGATTTCCCTGTGTCTCACTTCCTAGGCTAAGAAATTTTCTTCCCTTGCTTCTTCACAGCAACAAGTTAAAAGATCTTCAGTTCTAGGCTGCTTGTGCTGGAAGTAACTCAGAATCAAGATTCTGATCTGTTGTTGAAGACTGTGGATTTGATAGTTTTGAGTCTTCCTCAAACAGTTAATCTTGACTGAAGAAATATGAAAGCTCTGCTTCTCCTTTTTCTCTTCCTCAAAAATCACTTCAGATCTTGCTGTCGCTGATGAAAATCGTAGTAGCTATCTATTTTAGCTTTCAGGTCAACAGATTAGAACTTTTGCTTTAGGCTCGACGATAAGGGAGGGGAAGAAGACGAAGTTCTGCCGCTATGCGCAATCGGAAAACCCTAATTGTTATGGTTGTTGTCTGACAATCTTTTCCTTTTTATAAAACGCTGATCAATGGCTCTTTCCGACGTGGGCACAACTTTAATTGCCGATATATCAACTTCCTTTTTCATAGAAGATCGAACAGCTGGCCACCGACGCCATTAAATGCATACTACATCTTTCCGGTAAAGAATTTGAAATGCGTTGACTTTGTTGATCTTTGCTGACTCATGCTGACATCACCCTTTCTAGACTCAACCAATTTCTCAGAATCAACTCAAGCGTTGAGTGCGTTGAGTGAATGACCTTCACTCAATACCTCAGGACTTAGTTAATACATTTGGACCATCAGGTGTTGAGAGCGTTGAGTGAAGCTTCATCACTCAACGCTTTTAGTTATATGACATTGAGAGCGTTGAGTGAAGCTTCATCACTCAACGCTTTTACACTTGGACGCTTCCGCTCTTCTTGGCATTGAGAGCATTAAGTGAACTGGCTTCTCTCAACGGTTTTATACTTAGCCGCAACACTGAAGTCTGCCAGCTTGCTGAGGCATTGTGAGCGTTGAGTTAAGCTTCATCACTCAACGCTTTTGTACTTAGCCTCTTTCTGTCTTATTTCTTCTTAAGCTTTGACTGTTGCAGCATGACTTAACACTTTTATCATCTAGCGTTGAGTGAACTGGCTTCACTCAATGCTTTTGTACTTAGAATCTTTTTCTTTGACAGAGTCTCTATGGCTTTGACAGAATCAGCATGGCATTGAGTGATCTGGCTTCACTCAATGCTTTTTTACTTAGAATCTTTTTCTTTGACAGAGTCTCTGTGGTTTCGTCTTAATGAGCTTTACTCGACGAATAAGCTATATGGCATTAAGTGAGTTGACATCACTTGATGCCTATGGACTTTAGTTGATTTTTATGCTTGTTGATGCTTAGACTTTGACTGTCCACCCCTAACTCAGCATTTTTATTTGGTATATGGCGTTGAGTGAACTTGTCTCACTCAATATCTGTGGACTTTGCAGAATTCCTTACTTGCCAACATATTTTCTTGACTTTTGGCATTGTGTGAGCCTGCTCCACTCAATGCTTGTGGACTTAGTAGAATTTTTGCCTGATCAGCAACCTACTTGGTGTCCACCTATCCCATCAATGTGATAAGGACTAACCTGCATGCATGAACTTAAACACACATCAAATACAACTTATGTGTATGTCATTGACATGTTTGACTTCTTACAAATCTAGTACATTAGGATTAATGGACCCAACACATCTGATCAATGACAGATCTTGAAGAAGTATCTTAAATAATAGTAGCGGAAGTACTTGGAATATCACCTTTCAACTTCTTTACAGCTCTTTGGAATGCACTATCAAGAGAGTTATTATAAGATACTACATCAGGGGTAATTGTTGTCTGGATGATACTTTATTTTCTTTCTTCCTCTTGTACTCCTAAGAATACAATTTTCTCTGTACAGAGATTTTCTTCAACTGCTTCTTCCACGATCCTTTCAGTCACCGTTTCTACAATTTTAGATAGTTCAAGGTCCTCTTGGACACACATTCCTTCATGGGTGTCTTTCTCAACCTTTAGAGCAGGGAACTCAGTGTGAGACTCCCCCTTAATTCTAACTATTCTTTGTAAACTCCTTACAATTTCTTGGGCTGAGAACTCATCCAGAGTCTCCTCCTCAACTTGAGCACTCCATTGGTAAAGGGCTGAGATACATAAACTATAAGAACATTAACAACTATAGGTTCACCCATTAGTTCTGAGCCTGGTTCCTGCTCTTGGCTTAGAACTCCTTTTCTCTCAATTATGTCCATCACTTATGGAACTTGATCTTCTCCAATCTCCCCCTCAGTTTGGGTATGGATTTTTGAGTTCTTTTCTTCAGTAACACCCTCTCTCACTCTGGGTTGCACCACCTATTCCTGGATTTCCTTACTGATTCTGGACGTGCTCCCTTTCAGCTTCTCCCTATCCTTTGGGAAGGCTTGGCCACACTTGTCCACTGTCTTTATGTCAATTCTTTTGGTATAGTGGATTATTGCTTCCAAGGACTGATTCAACTCCAGTTCCACTGAAGAGGTATACAGGAATAGAGAAAGATTTCTCCCAAAATTGGGTGTCTTAAAAGAATCTTTCATCTTCTCAAATAAGACTCTTCCCTATTCAGTCTTCTTCTTCAATCCAAACATCTCCTTAGAAATTCTTTCGTGAGATCCTATCTTACAGATGAGTACCTTACCTATTACATCCAACATGATTTTTCCTAAAATTGTCATTTTGTTTCGGTATAGGGTTTCAGTGGGTGTTCCTGAGTACCCATACTAATGAAGGGATAGTTTAAAATCTGTGGGGCAAATTTCATCATCTTCTTCTGGAATTTTAATGAGCTTGAGAACATTTGTTAATGCATGGATGAAAATTTTTATCTGATGTCCAATAACCTAGGATCGAATAACTTTTACTATGAAATGTATCTCTACATTATGGAAGAACTCAACGACAGCTCGTTCAAATATTCGAGTTGCTCAAAAAGAATAAATCCAGCTCGAAATCAGTACATAAGGATATCACCTCTTTTAGACCATATTCTCCCCTTTCAAAAACTCTAAGTACAAGTTCGCATCCAACATTGAACAACCCATCTAATTTCTTTGACACCATTGCTGGCTGATTCATTGAGCGAGCAAAGAGAGGGTTGTGTAGTTCTAGTTGAAGGGATTAAGGATGATGAAAGCATAACTTAATCTAACATCCAGGTCTATATATATATATACATATGTATATATATACATATATATATATATATCTATATACATATGTATATATATATATACACACACACATAGGTTTATTTCCACTATTATTTGTTTAGGATGATTAGTTTGACCCAATATGTATAGTATAGGGTCATAGGTTTATTTCCACGGTTGCTCCTTTAGAAGATTTTTAGAGAAATGCAGTTCGACGAATGCAGGATTCTGTTAGACAAAAGCTGAGCTCTGTTCGATGAACGCCGAGCTCAGTTCAACTAACTCAGAGTTCTAACTTTGAGTTTAGCTCGAAGAACTCTGGGCTCCATTCGATGAACATTGATCTCAACTCAAAAGGATCAGCTCGACGAACTCCATCCTTAGATCGACGAACTCCAAACTCAGCTTGACGAACTACAAGCTCAGTTCAACGAACTCTAGTCTCAGTTCAACAAACTTCAGGGTCTGTTCGACAATTTCCAGGATTCAGTTCGACTAACTCTTTACAGTGTTCATATAGTTTTATATTCAGAGTCAGAATGATTTTAAATGGCTTAATTTCAGTCAGTTACACTATGATATTTAATGCTAAATATTCTTAATGAATATAGCCATTTCTGGCAGCATTAAATATG